>JAWNLM010000187.1:0-622500 GCA_035042345.1 Drosophila fungiperda | reverse complement strand
AGTGGCAAGCGGCAAGTGGCAGGCGGCAGGCGGCAGGCGCCAGGCGGCAAGCGGTATGTGACTAAAAAAGCCAACGGCAACAGCAATAGTAGCAGCTAACAACTAAGCAGTCATAAATTATGCAGCAACATAGTCAAAGGACAACAGCAACCAACGACAAGCAACAAGCAACAAGGACATGCACTCCAAATACCAAGCCATTGCACTGCTATCCCCTCTAACCCCCCTCCACCCCACACACCTCATGCAACTCTATATCAACTCCAGGCCATACTGGAAATGGCTCAGCAGTTAATAAGAACAAGTGCGGGTGGCGGGTGACTGGGGCACAACAGCATAGTCGTCGCTGCAATGCGGTGCAGCAGTTGCAAATTATGACAAACTGTACACACAAACAGAAAACTTGTGGGCTGTTGCACAATGGGAAAATGAACAATGCACAATGCACTAGCAAAATATGCACAGTAATTTAATACAATGCAGTCACAAGAAATATAACTATATACTAAACTATAAAAAAAAATAAAAAAAATTAAAAACTTAGAAAATATGAAGATGAAAATTAGAATTTACCGCAGGTCAAACAAAATTTTTAATGATAATTTAATCAATTTTTGAAGCTTACAGAAGCAAAAAGAAAGAAATTTAAATATCACATGGAAATTTACTAAATTCAAAAGACTCATATAAAAATGCAATAAACATAAAAACTACTTTGATTTTCTTAAATTACTATCTTAAATTCAAGTGATAAATTCATGTTTAGAAAAAGGTTTAGCAAGAATTCTCGACATTTTATGAAAGTGAAATAATTGAAACTAGTGCACAAATATTGAATTACAACATAATTCGTTTTATGCACACAATAACCATTTATAATCAATAAATTCACAAACTTGTAATGCTCTCTAATCCGATTTGTGCTACTTTCAGATTTTTTATGATAATCCGCTTATGTTGCATGGCAAATTAATAAGGGCTAATCCGATTACATCATACATTTAAAATTTATTAAAAATAAAGACTTGCAATTGGTTTTAATTATGCCACATAAGTGTTAATCCACTTTTGGTAAATTTGAAAATAAAAAAACCGGCTAAAGAAACCCAAAACTTTGCCGCTGATAGTACTTGAAAGACGATTAGCTTATTGCAGCCAAATGTTTCTATTATAGTTGTTGGCATAGGGCCAAAGGAGAGAAAAAGAGACAGAAACTTTATAGTAAAGTCAGAGAGGAACAACAACTTGTCAGAGAACTTTATGAAAAACTATGCAACAGACTTGAGCCAAAAAGTTTGTGGCTCAAAGTTGAAATTGCTGCTAAATGCCCAACAGGTTAATGGTAAGAAAAACCATCTGCCGACTTTCACAGACAGCTCCCAGCTAATTGCAACAACTAACAATTTCAAACATTGCCAGAGCTATGACAATTTACACAATGATGCAACCCTTTGCGCTGCCTCGCCTCTGTCATCCCCCTTTCCCCCTTTTATCGCATCGCGGCGCCAGCAGCCTGACAATGTTCAGGGACATTAACTTGGCTCATTGTTAGCAGCACAACAGATGGATAGAAGCTGTGCAAAAAACATAATGAAGTTTACAATTACTGTGCAGCAATTTAATTAGATTAAATTAAGTTTTGGAGCAACAACAGCAACAGACAGGCAACTTTTTGACTAAGTTCAAGCCATTTGTCAGCCGCAATCATCACCGCAGCCGCCAAAAACTTTGCCAAAAATGCCAGCACACAAAATGAAAAAAAAAAAATAACAGCCAGAAATCAATAAATTAGACGGGCACTTTTGACAGAGCTCAACGCAAAAGCGAAATCCCCCCCAAAAAAAAAAGCGAACTGTTACCGAAATATAAACAACGGAGCAAAAGCGAAAGGCGAAAGCAACAACAATAAAAATTTATTGTTATCCTCAAAACACAAGTGAAACAATCAGCAATAAAAACAAAATAGGAAAATGCTTTGCCCAAAGCTGAAGTTGAAATACTCTATGAAAATTATATTAAGTAATTCTTTATTTTATTTATTCTTTATTTATTAATTGTTAAGCAGAATTTTATTATTTATTAATTAGGCTAAAAAACAAAGTGCACTTATAAGACTAGTTAAAAATAGCATATGACAAAATGCGAATTTGTTTAAAATTAAATTCAGCCAATATTAAGCAGTTAACTTAATTGATTTGCTTTTTAATTTTGTGGTTGTTGTGCTTAGTTGTAATTGAAATTAAAAGTTATAAGTAAAGTCGCGATGATAATTTTTTTAAACTGTTTCTGAAAATCCATAATCTCTACAAAATTATGATACCCTGCATATTGAAGAGTAAAAAAACACATACAAACAAATAGAAGTAAAATCAGCAGATATCAGCTGCAGCGGTGTGTGGCAAGTAATTTAGGCGTTGACTACTTGTAGGCCACAAAATGCGTGCAAATACATCTTGAGCGGCGTTTTTTTGGGGCCTAAGCCCCGTTAGGACTTAGCCAGGTTGTTAGCCGTATTAAACGGATCTGAATTCGGTAGGCAAAAGTTGCTGGCATTTAGGCAGTTTAAAAACCGAAGACAACGCAAACTTTGGCAGCTGCGATTTTCAATTCGAAAGGAAAACAAGCAAATAACCAAACAACACACACACACACACACACAGGGCCATAACGGTAAAAGCACAACACCCTAAACCAGAATGAGACTTGAGCAGAAATAAGGAAAACACTTGAAAATTGAAGTGGATGCGGTACACAAAAGTTGGTCATGTTACCCACTTGTTTACGCTTGTAGTTTTTTGATTGAATTTTTCAGCTCCATCGAATCAAGTGTGTAAAGTGGTGGTAAAGTGGGACGCAAGGGGAGTGCTGACCTGGCTTAGAAGCAACAATTTGCCAAACACATCTACACAAATTATGGGGCACAGAGCAGACGCTGCAACAAATCTAATAAAAAATTAACAAACCCAAAACAGAACGCAGCCAAAAACTGAACACAAATACACACACACACAGAGATACACATGCATATGCTCATGTATCTGGCCACTTGCAACGTTTTGTACCTGTACACAGAGGCGACACAGGACACCCCCAGTCTGTCCAGGAATTGCTATGCACAGAGGACCAAAATCGAAAAATCGCGCAAAATGCAGGCCAAATGGGGTTACCAAATAGCGCCGCCAATTCCCAATGGACAATACAATGAGTTGCACAGTGACACAAATCACAGAAATTATTTTTAAAAAAAAGTACAAATTGGAATGTTGAATGTCGAAGAAATGTGTTAAATAATTTAACAATAATTAAATTTAATAATATTAAAGTATTTTATGTAGACTAAAAGTCTTTACTCAATTTATACTATTTTAGCCATTTTTAAATTAATTTAAAGCAATGTGACTTGCATTGTTCTAACAGAAGATGAGAGGAGATTCAACAGGCTGTGAAAGTTATGATGATTAAGCAAAGTTATCATGAGTTAGCAATACTTAATGATATCAAAATCAATACAATATTCGATATATACACTAAAACTCATTTAAAAATAATAAAATTATAAATGTCAACCATTTTTATCTTATTTTATTATTACTAATATTCATAACTATAACTATAAACTTATCTATCAAGCTAAATGAAATAAACCTATAACTTCAAACAGCTGCATATAAAAAATGTATGCTTTCAAACCACTGTGCATGCCATGCATGAGGTTGGGGGGAAAGAATGCTAAAGGGGATGGCCAACGGGTCGCTTCAAATGACAGCGACTGAAATTGAAGTTGGCAAGCGTTTTTCGAGGGTTGATTTTAAAATGCAAACATTCAAACGGAACACAGAACTTGACAGGGCGGAGGAGCAGGAACAGGAGTAGATGGAGAAGGTCGTTACAGTTGGCACGGGTCCTGGCCCTGCACATAGCTTCACACACAGACACAGCACGCAGGAAGCAGGCCCAGAAAGAGAGTCCTCAATTCGAGCGGAGTACTATTTGAAGGCATTTCCTCGAGTTCAACTTATGTTTATCATTTCTCGTTCAAGCGATAACCAAACAAAGCGCATTTATCTCAACGCAGCTAAATCAAGCCGAAAAAACCAAGCCAAGTCCTTTGCCATTGTTGCGTGTGTTAAGAAATCAAGCGAGCCTTTTTGATTTGCCACAGGACAACAAACTGAAACCCGCTTGACAATGGCGGAAATAATTTGATTCGACTTTTCGGCACATTTGCATCAACAAACAGCCATAAAGACGTCTTTCAGCTTAGTGGCCTCAATAAAAAACATTTAAAGTGCTAATGAGCAGACGGCACTAAAGGACATTCCTGTAGACTTCTGTTTTCTTCCTCTGTAAACGGCAAAGGACGAAGCGGCCAAAATGTAAGCAAGCTTCTAGTTAACGGTTAAGTTAACGGAGGGTTGGGGTAAAGCTATAAAAATGGCTAAATTATTATTGTAAAAAGAAACACGAATTCTTATTCATGCTATTTAGCATATAATCAGCTGGTTGTGGATAATTGAAAGGTAATGAAAATTATAGATAACAATAAATTCTAATTACCATAAATAAAATGTAAAACTAGGACTGGAAGAAATGTTTTAATAATCATATAATAAAAATCTCTTAGATGTCAATTAGGGTATTTAGTTTGTGGTAAAGCTATAATAATGAAAAAATTGTTATTGATAAATTAAATACAAATCATTATTAAAGTTATTTAGAATGTATCATAATTTTGTAGATTATTTGAAGGCAATAAAAATAATAATAAGCAAAAGCAGTTCGAAGGTTCTGGTTTCACTGTTCTTTAAAAATTATAAAGAAGTAAACTGAGTTGCTCAGTTGACTACCAAAACTAATAAAAAAAAACGTTTACTGATTAAAGTCAAAAGTGAAACTAAAATCTGAATTAATAAAATCATAGCAAAGAATCTCTTTAAGCTATTGAAGAACTCAACGTATATTTTCAAATCTCAAACAGTTGACTTGTTTTCTTAGGGAAAAAGCAACCTTAAAGGTTAAAGTGCTTCCTCCACATGAAACTTTTAAATTTAGCTCATATTTTATTTAAAGAAAAGTGTGAAACGAGAGGAAAAAACCTCACAACTCGGCCGAGCAAAACTGAATGTCGAGTTGAGCTTGGAGACGAGAGTTGAGCTTGGAGACAAGAGGAGAGTTGAGTGTTGAGCAAAGCGTTTTGTAGCAATGGATTTATGCGTCTTTTGATAACTAATTCCCTTTGGGCGACTGTCAACAGGAAGATAAACTGCTAGGCAACTTCCAGGTCCAAATCCAGCTGCAGCACATGTGCAAAAAAAAACCGAAGCGAATTTTTAAAGCAGCAACTTAAAGCTGAATGTGTCTCAGTCAATTCCTCAATAGCTGTCAGTGACTGGCGAAATGTCAAACTGTTTGACTGTTTGGCTGTCTAACTGGCACTCATATTAATCTGCTGTTAAACGGCAACCCTAATGGCATTTTTTTCTTCTTCTTCTTCTTCTTCTGTTTTTCTGGTCTTTGGGGTTGTGTGCCGAAAGAAAAAAAATGGCCGAAAACAATTTGAGGCAATCAGCTGCCGCGTACGTGACAAGAGCTTCCCGGGAGGAAAAACTTGTGCGAAAATGTAGTGCAAAATGCAAACAGCTGCTGCCCTTTGGCTACCATTGACTGCCCCCGTGTCAATGACCTCCCCGTGGCAGCCACCGCTGCTGCTCCTGCTGCTCTTGCTAACGAGCACGTGAGCCAAGTGTAGCAGCAAATTAGCTAATTTACTCGAATCTACTCTGCAGCTACTTGGCAACACACACACACAAACACACACACACAAACACACACACAAACACACACACGTGTCCAGCAAAAAGTCAAGAAATTCAATTGCAAACATAAATCATGCGAGCAGACACGCAATCAGCTGTTTGTCACCGCGCAGCTTTCAAAGGTGGAAAAATGCAACATGGAAAAACCCAAAGTTGGGTCGAGCACCTGTGTGGATCATGTCAATCAAGCCACAGGGACACAGTCGCCCCATTTGCCCCAAGGGTTGACTGCCCAGACTCCCACACACATAACAACAAGTTTCGGGTTGCCACAAGGGTGCTTATTTGATGGACTTCTAGACTACCCTCTATTGGGGATAAGCTAGTTCCAAAATCGAGTGTATTGTGAAACAAATTCTTAGCCTGTCTGTGTTTCTATGAGAACTAGTCTCTCAGCTTAATTGCTAACTTGATGAAACTTGGAAAATATCAGTCTGAAGGCAATATATTTATTCAGATTATGACATTGTATCATAAAAGGAAACAATTAGTCGAAAGATGATTTCTTGTTTGAAGAAAAACTTTTTCATTTAACAAGATAATTTCATCAAACTCATAACTTCTGCGTTTTATTATGCTACAAACATTATGAAATAAAAAGATCAACATCACAGAAAAAAATTGTTTGCCTTAAAACTTTTTATTTTTCGTTTAACAAGATAAATTAACCAAACTCAAAAGTTAGGCGTTTTATTATGCTACAAACATATAATGATTGAAATATCGAAGAAACAATTAGTTTGGCTAAAAAAAGTTTTATTTCTCCCCAACTGATTCATAAATCATGTTTTAGCAATTAAAGATGATTCCTTGTTTGAAAAACTATAGATTACCAAACTCAAAATCAGACAACTAGTTTAAAAAGAAACAATTTGTTTGGCTTAAATTATTTCTATTATTTTCCCAAACTGATTCATAAAACAACTTTTAGCTTGTTATGCAATTAAGTAGATTTCTACAAAACTTTGAATACTATGAAATCAATTTGGATAATACATCAAATCCAAGCAGTGAACTTCAACACAGGGTATAAAACTGAAAGCGTATGCGATTTATCGATGGCTTCGTCGATGTAGGCGATAATTTATTTAACAATGTGTGGGCTATGTGCCTTGGGAGCCTCGGGAGCTTCAGTTGCCCAAGTTGCCCTTGGCTGTCGCTGGCCATTGAGATGTAAGCGGTTGCAAAAATACGTTAAAGTTGGAGAGCTTGCAACATTGTTGGCCCTGGGGCAAGAACAAAGGAAACGAAATGTTTTTATCTGCCGCATCACTCCTTTATTTGCCAAGTGCAAATTGCAAAATGATATTAGAATGGCAACAACGACGATTGCGGGGGTTGGTTCGCATTTGCTGCACTGCATCATCATCAGCATTTCGCCCATTATCAATTGGGGGTTGGCGTGTTTTGTGTCTAACCGAGTGAGCAGAGTGAAAGTGCAAATGCAGAGGCAGCACCACAACCAGCAGCTTTCTCTCTCTCTTTCCATCCCCCCTCTTCCCTAATGAGCATGAGGATATTTAATGTGATTTGTGCGAAGGGTGCAACGCCTCTATCAATATTGCTGTGCATCTGTGTGTGTATGTGTGTGTGTGTGTGTGCGTTTGCTCTATTTGCTTTTATAATTGACGTGTTGGTGCTGGATATAAATCCAACACACTCTCTACTCCCTCCCTCCCTGCTTGCCTGCCTTCCTGCCTGCCCCCCTGCCTGTCCAGTCATTGACTTTAATGAATAATTGAGCAGACACCTAAAAGTTGTACGTGAAAAATACACCGAAAAATTTGTCATATGCATTGGCATTGGCATTGTTCATTTAGAACAGCTGCAAAATCAAGGTTGTCCAATGAAATCCACTTATATAATCCTGCAACACAAAAGGAGAACATTAGCTATTGATTTTGGCCTCGATTCACATTTGCAATGGAGAAGGAAAGTCGAATTGCCATCAACTAAATTTTACTACAAATATAAAAATCGATCACACATTTTTTCATATTAAAACTATAACTATAACTAACAAATTAATTCTCTAGATGTCAATTAGGGTCATTCGTTTGTGGTAAAGCTATAAATATAGAAAACTTGTAATTGAACAAATAAACACAAATCATTATTAAAGTTATTTAGATGTAATAATAATGTTGTAGATTATACGAAGGCAATAACAAGAAAATATAATAAGCAAAAGTAATTCTAAGGTTCTGGTTTCACTATTCTTAAAAATGTAAAGAGTTGCTCTGTTGACTAACAAACTAGTAACTAATAATAAGAGTTGGTTACTGATTAAAGGAAAATGATTAAATGAAACTAAATTATGAATCAATAAAAGTACAGCAAAGAATCTCTTTAAGCTATTGCAAAACTCAACGTATATTTTCAAATCTCAGTTGTCCTTTAACTTAAAGGTTAAATTACTCCCTTCACATAAAACTCGCAATTTAGCTCATATTTTATTTAACGAAAACTGTGAAACGAGAGGAAAAATCTCAAAAATCGAACGAAGCTAAAAGTTGAGTTGCACTTTGAGAGTAGATGTGAGGAAAGTGTTTTGTTCCTATAAAAGCTATATGATATAGAAACAATGGTTCGAGTATCTTGTTAAACAAACTCATTTTAATGCCTCAAGCATAAATATAAATTAAGGATTCTAAGAAATCTCCTCGAAACATTAGAACACACTCATTAAGGGTTTTAGTGACACAAATATGATGAGGCATAATAAATATTAATAATATAAAATGACTTGGCTATTTGCCGCCAAGTCTATAATAATAACATGTAAATAATCATTTCTAAGTATACCTTTTAAAGGGTAGTCGCATCAAAAAACTTTATCAGGGTTCAAGCTTATGATTCTTGTCAGCTGTCATTTATCGGGGTTATGATGAGGAAAATGATGCTGATAAATTTGTTATTGAAATGACCACAAAAACCTGACCGAGACAAGTCTCTGTCTCAACGAAATGCATTCTAATGATTTATGAACATGAGAGGGCAGCCAACAAGTTCAACCCTCAAGCAAATTAACAAGGATAAATAATGCTGTTGCTGCTGCTGCCTGGCCAAATTTCTTAGCCAAGTAGCCAAAAACGTTACCCCAAAAAACAAAACCTGTCAAAGCCACAAAGAGACACTCGACCCCAGCAAATGCCTGAGGTGTTTTCTGTCAAGTTTAAACAAAAATTAAAGCACCACTCCCAAACCAAAGACACGCACACACCCACACACACACACCCACACACACCCACACATACACACAGCCTCCCCTCAAACCAGTACAAAGTTTGAGCTAATCAAAAATGTTACAAAAGAAACGCAAAAAATTATATCATAAAATTTTGAAGTGCCAAGTCGAAACTTTGATACACTTGCCAAAATATTTTACTGTGATTTAAATAAGAATTGTGTAGTCAAAAAAAATCTTATTAAGATTAATAATTCAAATAGTACGAAAAGTTAAGTTTTTACTAATTTTGAAATGGGTATTTTTGGGTGAAGTTTTTCATATCAATTCGATTTATTTTAAGAAGATTGTTTTGAACAAACTGCAAGGAAAAGTGTTGATAGCCACTTGAGGAACTCAGCAGGGAAAGTGGAAAGCAACTTGTATAAGTGGAAAGTGCAAAAGTTTTCCGCACCACCAACAAAACAAAAAAAAAAAATGTATAAGGAAACGTTCGCAGCCGGTGCGTGTGGCAGCAAATTCTTGTAGTTGCTGCCACTGCTGCTGTTGTTGTTGTTGTTGTTCTGGCAACATTGTTCTTATGATTAGCATTTTATCAGCACATCTTTTGCTCATCATTTTGTGTGTTAAGACAAAAGCGTGAACCACGAAATATTTATGTTAATCTTTTCCGGGTTTTAGCAACTGTCGAACAGCTGACATTGCACCCAATCTAATGTTTGCTCCTTGAGCAGCCACTCACCCAACTCCCAACTGGTAGCGAAAGTCATGCGAGGCTGTAATCAAACAAAACACACACACACACATACACCCAAAAAAAAAAATAAGGATCTGCGGGTGGTGCTTTTTATGTGGCAGGCCCATTAATTTATTGCTATTGCGTGAGAGTGAGAGGGAGAGAGGAAGAGAGAGCAAGCAGGAGACACCTCGCAACAAAAGGCGACATTATTATTTCATTATTATGCCAAACACATCCAGTGTATCCACACCGTGCGTCACTCAAAAGACGCCACCCCGCCACCGCCACCAGCAGTAACACGTGCTACACAGACTCTTCTCATATTACGCATTGTTGCAAGTGTGGGGGAGGGGAATGGGTAGGGGTAAGAGGAGCGGAATGATTCATGCGCTGGCAAATTTTTTGACGCCCCGCACCATCGCCCATAAATAAATGAGCGCCCAAACAAACATATGTTTACTCAGCTAGCGAAGCTCCGTACACAGAAAGAAAATCCTACTTAACTAGAAATTAAACAAGAAATTTACTAGCTTTGAATAATAATAATAATCAAAGTGTGTAAACAGAAAAAAAAAACCCTTATAAAAACTCCTTTAGTCTGTTTTACTTGAGTTTTTTCTCTCAGTGTAATACATATATGCGTATATTTACTCGTAAATATTTTTATAGTCTGTAGGCTGTGCTGTGCATTCCAAAACAGCCACAGCAGGATTCAATTTACTTTTAAGACACCGAACAGGTGTGCGGGTACAATGGGAGTTGAAAGGGGAAAGGGGGGAAGAGCACTCACCTGCTGTCACAATGGGTTGCAGCTAATCCGGGTGTGTGTAAGCCATTTAGCGGCAATTAAAACATAATTGCGGCATGCGCTGATAGCAATCAGACGGTAAATCATTTGGGCGCAAATTGCAGCGCGCAAACATAAACACACACACACACACAAGCACGCACACAAATAAACACTCACACGAAAGCTTTTACACGGCTTACAGCCAAAAAATTGCGCGCGCAAATGGGAAACAATGCGACGATGAAAACACAACAACAACAACAACACTAACAAATAATACGCACTCAGATGCTGGTAGCTGTGCTTTAAATTTGTTGTAAGCGCGCTTTAAATTATTGCACTGCCGATTAAAACGGCAACCAGCGAGCAGAGCAGAGAGCAGCTTTGGCTTTGGCTCTCGATACACGTTTCAATTTGGCACCGACGTAATTCCCGCAAAATCCTAACGGCACATTCTGCACATAAATATGAAAGATACGCGCGCGTATGCAATACAGACAGACGACTGCAGACCGCGGCGTTCACAAACCGACTACTCAACAATTTTACCTTTTGCACATAAGTCTAGCATACTTTTTTGGGACCGCACTGCAAACGCCACTGTTAGTTAACAGTGCTGTCGCAAATATTAAGCACGCATGTTCTGAATTACATTTTCGCCCTCAGTGATTTCATAATAAAAGCTATTTTCAGTTTTTCATGGTTTTAACCAGCTTTCTGTTTTGTTTAATGTTCTGCATGTATTATTTAAATTTCTTCTTCATTATAAAAGCTATTTTCATAGTTTCGCTGTATTAACTTCCTTAATTTTTTGTTTCATTTTTTTTAATTTGAAATTAACCGCTGACAGCATATTTTATTTACATTCATTGTAAAATTTCATACAAATTTCAAGATATTCGGCAATTTACCAACATTTGAATGTTGGGCTTAGTTTGAATTGTAATACCAAAAAGATGGTCAGCCCGCTCAATCATTGTTATCGATGTTGTACTTTTAGTATTCGATTGCTTGCTGCCTGCGGTCACACTGTGTTAGTAGCACATTTTCAGTAAGCAGTGAGGGCGTCGATTTTTTTGCCAATAAATTCCAACAGATAAGCAATCAATAACGTTAAGCAAGCGCACAATTAAGCTATAAACATAAATAAATAAATATGCCAGCTGTGGTGCGCATAAAACGACGCATTGACGAGGAGCCCCACTCGGCCTTTGTTCTTAATGGCAAACGCCGCCGTTTGCTAAATGATGAAAATGCGCCCGCTTCGACGACGACGACAGACAACAAAGAGGAATCAAGCCAAGTAATCCTCAAGTTTGCCGGCACGCTAGAAAAACAGGTGAGTACATTGTGGGCGGAGACCATAGAGATAGGGGGATTGCACGACTATATAAATGGGTCATCAACATCATCATAATATTCTACAGGATGACAGTGCGACTAAAAAGTTTGCGGCCGCCCGCCTCAACAAGGAGTCGGCCAAGGAGCTGTTGCGGCAATCGAATGATCCGGCAATTGCCACAGCGCAGAGGCGCGACAAACTGCGACAGGAGGCGCAACAAACGACGCGCGAGCAACGGTATCGTGTGGTTAACTGTATGCGCACAACGCTCCACGAGGACGAGGAGGAAGCTGGAGGAGAAGATAGCGGAGCTGCCGCAAACGCAGCTGCAGCACAACAACCGACTGAAAAGAAACAAATAACAATTGTGGACATTGAGTCGCAACGAGCGCAACAGACAACGCCTCAGTCGCCATTGGAGGCGCAACAGCAGCCGGCAGACTCGGATATTGGCTATGTGTATGATCTGTATGTGCCGGAGAATGAGACGCAGGCGGATTATGTTGATATGTTGGACGACAACTATTTAAGGTTCGTCCTAAACATTGAAGAACAGCAATTGTTCAACATCACCAATTTCTACATGTAGAATGGCAAAATTATTTTTTCTTTTGTTTTTGGGCCTAATCGATTTGTTACATGTGTGTGCGAAGGTCTGTTAGTGTGTGTGTCCTGGTGTTTGTGTGTTGTGTGTGCGCATTTGTGTTAGTCCCTAATGCCAAAGTTGGACGCGTGTAAAATCCAAATCAGACACGACTTAACCACAGATAATGGTTTAAATATCTAGCCAAAAACAAAGTTTTATATATACAAATTTAATGTTTTGAAATAAAAAAACTATATTAATTTATAATAATTCAAATCATATACTAATCTAATCACTCCGGAAATTAAACGTTATAATTCCATAGCTAATTCGAATTAACTTTTAACTTTAATTTATGCAACTCTCTTTTTACCCCTCTTGAGAAAATATTTTAATCATTTTGATATATTCAAAGTACACGAAATTGTTGTATTTAACATTACAAAAAAAGGAATAAAATAACAAAATGACAAACAAAAAATTGTAATATTCCATTTTAAGCAAAACAAAGCTCAAATCTAGATTTAGTTTATGTATCATTCAAAATATATACAAATAATTTAACGTATTATAATTATTAAATTGTAATTATTACACAATTTTCTATATACAAATATATATTTATATATATATATCAAACAATGGCGAATAAACATGTAAATATTAAGAAAGCAAAAATGTAAAAAAAAAGTGCATTCTAATTTTTGAATCCTGCTCGTGTCCAATTTGAATTGTTTTCAACACGCGCCCATCTCTGAATCATCATTGATCTTAAATGAAATAAGAAATTGAGATTTCTTTTCAATAATTTGCAAATGTAATTCGTCTGATTCTCTATATAAGGTTGTATTATCCGTTTAATTACTACAACAACTGCTACTGGTAACACAACAACAACAACAACGACAGCCACCACAAGAACAACTACAACAAGCACAAAAGCAACAACAACGACTACAACAATATATAAACGATGTGATAAGCCGAGCCACGCCCCCCATCCTCCACAACTGCACGCATCACAGATCAAAATATCAAACGGGGGCTTTGATTAATTAGCTTTTAGTTTGGTCGTCTTTTCTTATGCATATTTTATTTTCTCATTTGTTTTTTTCTTTCTCCAAAGTTTCTTTTGCCTCATGTCCGAATTTGTTGCCAGTTGCCAGTTTTTTTTTTTAAGTTTTAAGTCATTCCACAATTCTTGTGCTAAAGTCGGATTAAGTGCCTAGTTTTAGTTAAGCTTGAATAAATAATACACATTAAATTCTGCTGTGTTTCAATTCAATTAAAAACAGAAACAACATAAAAACAAAACAACTCAAAAACACATAAATCACTTTTAATTTTACAGTCTGCGTCCGGTGGACGAGGTCGTTTTTGGGGATTGTTATGATGATCGGGACGAGGACTATGACTCGGAAGACTCCAATCAGGAGAACTACTACGCAAACGATTATCCCGATGAGGATGAGCCAGGCGCAATGGGCTCCGACGACGAGCTCTGCCAGCAAATGAATAAATTTATGTTCGGTATGATGTCAATGAATTTCAACTATAAATGCAAATTTAAAATACTTTTCTATTGTTGCAGATGATGATGAGGATGAGTTCGCCAGCGGCTCGAGTGACGCTGATGATTGCAACACTTTCCAGGATCCGTATATTCACACAATCGACACCGAGGCCGATGCCTCCTTTGTCGATGACATCGACTTCTGCAATGTGGATCGTCAGGGCAGCGCCTACGAGCGATACAAGCGCCGCATTCTGCGCGAAGTCGAAGGACTCGAATCCGAGGACTCCGAGGATTCGGACGAGTCTGAGCCGTGCTTTGAGAGTGCCAGTGAAAATGGCAACATTAGCGATTGATTTAATAAATATTAATAATATACTGTAAATTACAATCTATTATTTTGATTTACGCAGATTTCTTATGTATTCGAATATCAGTTCGTGAAAAAACACTTTAAAATGTATATTTATTTATCGTAATTAAACTCTTTGAATTGAGTAAAATAAATAAAATTTAATCGACCAACGTAAACTAAAAATAGTTTATGAAAAATAAATCAATTGTTTATGTAATTGAATCGTTGCTATTTTAGCTCGTAAGAACAAAACAATTTATTTATTTATATTTATAAAATGGAAATTGGACACCTTTAACTGAAAATGACTCAATAGAAAAAAAATATATATAACTAATTTATATATTTTTATTTACTTAAAAGTACATTTTCAACATCAATTTGTATAAAATCTAGAAACCCTTTTTTGTTATTATTTTAATTACAATATTTAACTGGGTTATTATAAATTTAATCGGAACTGTTTCGTCGTTTTTTGTGCTTTTTCTCCTTAGAACTTTTGCTGCGTTTCGTGCGTTCCTTTTTGATGCTGTCGAAGCTGGGCTCCTTCTTAGGCTCGGCGATGGGCAATTTGCTCAAAGGCTTCGGCGCACATCCTTCCATGTAGAGCCTTAAAGTTTCCTCGTCCAACTTTTCGTTGTCCTTGGGCGGTTTGTAGTCGAGCACGTGATCGACGCGCAGAGTGCGTTCAATGATTTTGATGCCATTTAAATTGTCCACAGCCAGCACCGTGGAGCGCTGATCCTCATAGCAAAGGAAACAGAATCCCTTCGATTTACCCGTTTTTCCATCGCGCACCAAATTAATGTTGACAACTTCACCGTATTGTGAAAACACACAGACGATGTCGCCCTCGGAGAGTGTGTAGGGGAAGCCGGCAACGAATATCCATGCAGAGTCTCTGTACATATCATGCCAGCTCTTGGCACTGGGTGTTTTCAGCTCAAGTTCGCTCAATTTTAACACATTTCGCATATTTGTTAGCGGATTCATTTTGCAGCCGCTATTTTGTTTACTTACACTTTACACAGGTGTTGCCGTATTTTGCAAAAGTATAAGAATACAAAAAAAAAATACTGAAAAATATCGATTAATTTCAAAAGTGAGCATAGTCTTTTAAACGATGCTGCTGAGAGGTAACGTTTAGTCCATAGCCTGGTCACACTGTAGTCAGTAGCACTTTTTAGTCCGTCGTCGTCGGTTCGTTGATCGGTTGTGCGTACATCGCATTATTGTTTGTCGCGTTTCCCCAACTTAAACTGCAAATCGCTAATAAAAACTGCTTGAAATGTTGTAATATAATTACAATTACGAAACAAGTGCTTCAATGTGCAAATAAGGTGTGTTTCATTCTCTTAATATTTTATAAGCTGTCCAGGAAAACTCGCATGTCTGTCTATATATATATATATATATATATTTATTTGCATGTGTGTGAATGTCTGTGCATGTGTGTGTGTGTAAAAGCAAAAGAAAAAGATATGCTGCGAAGAGCGGCCGCAGCAGCAGAAAAGTATCTCTTCTTCTATTTAAAAATGTGTGTCAGTGTATGTGTGTATTGTTCAAGGCATAATAAATAAAAGACGCTTCTTGCTGCCGCTTGCTGCTGCTGTTTCTGCTCTCACGCATTGTTAATTGTGTTATTGTTTTATCGTTTTCCCATCAGACGCGAATTCTGTGCCAAAAAAAAAATAGAAGATTACAGTTAGCGAGTATTACAACAACGCCCTATATAGGGGGGTCAACAGCTTCCCTTGCAATGCCAACCCCCTCCCACCTCTGTAGTTGCCTTGTACGCTTTCGTCATTCGTTTTTGTCGCCGCCTCTGTCCTCTCACTCTTACTTCCTGAGAGTATGTCTCCTATTCCCACGCATGGATCGCCGCTCGCATAATGTTGGTGTTGTTGTGCTTGTAAAAGGGAAAATTACATGTGTGTTTGAGTGTGTGTGTGTGTTTATGTATTATTTTGTTGCTCTTGCACTACATTTATGTCACCCTGCTGGTCACACTCACACACACACACGCACCTGAGACAACTCCACCATATGCCGCCTGCTGCCTGGCAGCTTGCCTTCTCTGTCTGCTTCACCCACTGCCCCCTCCCCACCTCGCTTGGCTTGTATGTCTTTCCTTTCTATCTGTTTAACACATTCCACCCCATTTCGCGCTGGAAATGCCGCCTGACTGCTGCCGCCTCTACTCCTGCCTTTTCATGCCTGTTTTATTTTTGTTTTGTGCTTTTACTTGTTTTTCGAGGCTTAGGCTTAGGTGTGGCCGTACTTTTTCTCTATTTGTCTTTTTTTTTAAATATTTTTTTTATTGCTGGCTTCCTTTACACAACGCCACGGAAATGGCAATAAAACAAATTCCCAAAATGATAAAAAAAAAAATATGCCCACGCCGTTGACATTGAACTCGCCGTCATCAGTTCCAGCTGCCCCCAGTACTCTCTTCGTGCGCCATCCATCGTTGCCTCGTTACTTTCCCAAAAAATGATAATAATAAAAAAAACACCAAGCTCCTGTCGCAACGGCCTTTCATTTTTTTTCGGTCGCTATTGAGTCTTTACTTTTCTGCAAAACTATATGCAAAATAAGTAAAAACGGGTCTTGTTACTTTTCTCACAAATTTAAATTCCCTATATTAAGGGAATTTTATATATGTTGTTCAATTGAATAAGATGCCAAACATGTTTTCTTTGATTTTGAAAGCAACCCTTACCTTGGAAATCAGTAAATCAGTTTTAACCCTGAAGACTGTACACAATAACCGCATTCGAAGTGCAGCAATGTACAATAAATACTCATATGGCATATGCAGAAGTACATTTTAATCATTTTATTTATTTCCAAAAGAAAAATATACTCATCCTATAAATTTCTTATTGGAGCACCTGTTGTGTTTCAATAAGATCTTAAAATATTGTTTTAAAGATCGCATTAGAAATCAAGCACTTAATAAAAAATACATATATTACAGAGTATTGTCAATTTGACAATTTGTTTCGCTCAACTTAAACTTGTCTTCTTTCTTGATTTCTACGTGCAGCACTAGATTGTTTTCTTTTCATTTTTATATACTTACTATTTACATACATTTATTATATATGTATTTCTCTATTTTTATTTTGGGCAAGCTTTCTCATTATGATGATAATGACGATGGTGAAGTTTATATGTGTGTGTGCTATATGTATACGATATAACGAGTACTGTTATTATTATGTGCCTCACGTCTTAAGTCAAAGATTCGCGCTGCGACTGCGCACGATTATGGCACATTTCATAGCTGCCAAAGCGCAATGCCAAACCGATGAAAATGACCGAGCCTCGTACTCCGCCTCCGCCAACACAGCCCCTCTAAGACTTTGCTTGCCAACCGAAACGTGTCAAGTTGCCAGATAGCTACACATACAGCATTTACAGTGGTGGGTGCATTACTGGAGACACTCATCATAATTATTTCCTTTTTTGATGAAGAACTATCATCTTTATTATGCTATAAGCCATGTATTTATTGAAATATTGGTGAGTTGATTCAACTATGAGCCAAGTTTGATGTGGGTTCATACTCGATAAATCATTTGTAAATATTGAACTTTTAAATTAAAGTAGTTAATTGTTTTACCTATGGTTTCTCTAAATGTGTGGCCAGGACTGTATGCGTGTGTGTGAATGTGGATGTGGCTCGTGTTTGGAGCATAACGTGCGCATAGAGTTCGATTAATTTCGTTGCGCCTCGGTAGCTGTGCACTCAACTCAAACATCCGCTCAAAAGCACACATACACATGGACACACATGCACACCTACACCTACTGTTATTGCTGTTGTCTTTTGTCTGGCATCGAATAACCAATGTTAAAACGCATCGTTCGCTTTGTTTTTGTTTTCGTTTCTTAACCCTTGCCGCTAAACCGCAACTGACCAACTGGCTGCCGTTGTTGTTGGTAACATCTGTTTTTCTTGTGGCTTATTAAACAGAGAATAACAACAGCACAAAAACTAAAGTCAAAACAAGTAACGGTTTTGCGTGCGAGTAAAAGTACACAACAAGAAAATACCCTAAGATTTCTATATACGTGTGTGTATAACTAACTTAATATTATATAAAAATGTTACATAATATATTTTGGTAACCCCATTTAAAATCGGATTAATCTTTAACGTAAAAACATAATTTTTTCATACCTTATTAGCCCATTAATCATCTGAGTTAGAATGGCTTATTATACATTATTAACAGAACTATAACAGATTATTAAAGCTTAATAAAGTAAAATTTTGTTTGCCTTTGACAACATTATACACCTTTCGTAAGAGTTAACAGGGTATATGTAACAAGCAAGTGCAAAAAGTCACTTTACACCCGTTTTTGTATTTTTTTTTCCGATTGCGGCTCTTGTCTTGTTGCCATGTTTGTAACTGCTTTTGTTGTTGTTGTTGCTGTTTTTGCTGTTTACACCTGTGCCTCGCGTTTTGCTTTTTGCATACTGTTGACATCGAGTAAATTCTTTCTAGCCACGCCCCTATTCTTAGTATTTTTCGAGGGCCACATACCAAAGGCGTAGCCCCCGCACGCGCGGGTTTTTTATTTCATCTGCGTATCAAATAATTAAGCTCAATTGATTTTAATTGAAACTGACAACTCGACTCGACTCTGGCCTGCTGCTGTTTGTTTATTGTTGTTCTTGTTTGCAGTCGCATGAAACAAAAACCATCAACATTATTTTGATGATGATGATGATGATGGATATGATGATTTTGTGTATGTATTTTGTGACGAACTACGCCTTAGAAAATATATAAGTGCAGCAATTTCGAAAAATTAGATAACATTTTCTTTGGAAAGCGAAATGAAAATCTGGGGCAGAAACTATGTAAAAAAGATTCACTTTTAAATCTGTAATTTAGTTTCACTTATTACACGCGTTTTAGTTGTGTGTTATATAATAAAATACTCTTATATTTGTCATATACTGTATACATTGTCTTAAAAGTAAATAGAAGGACATTTGATTGTCTGTTGGGCGACATTTTGGCATTCAGGGCTGGTTTTCACCATGAATCACCCATGTGACACACAACCAAAGCAAAAGCTTTCTGATAAAGAAATCAACATTAATCTTTAAATTTAAATATGAATCACTCAAATTGATTTGAAATGCAATACAGCGATTGTTATTCAATGTTAATTACAAGAATATATTATAGAAAAGTAAGCAAAAGTGTTGCAAGTTTACATATCGCTCGTTTTTAATCAATTATAGACCTGATTTTTATGGAATTTATTGAATAGATGTTTGGTGTAATTTTTCAACCGGTTTTTCTAGCACCTGCAAATTTTTTTCTTCAAGATTCACAACTGCATTTCCAATTTTTAACAGCTTTTCGCAGTTTTCAAAGCAATTTAACAACTCTATCTTTCTTTCTATTACTTTAAAAGGTTCTAAAAATACCACTTTAATACAAGCCTATTTCTAGTTTAGGAAACAAGTGAGCTATTTTTTAAAATTCCTGACAATAGTCTGCATCGATTTTTCGCATAAAATAGATATCTAAACATAGCGTCTCGAAATGCCAGAAAAACAAATAAGCGGCACACGGCAAAAAGACCAATAAAAAAACACAAATACTAAAATAAAACGAAATTGAAATTTCTCATACGAAATTGTTTGAATATTTCTGCATATATGTAAAGCATTTAGTAAGCTTGAATAAATATACATTTTATTCAACCATACGGAACATTTCAACTTCCATTCAACCCTAGACAACATTTGTTTATCACTTATAACACTTATTTGTTAATTCTATTTTCGTTTAATAATTTATAAGCGCTGGGCTCCACACATATTTGGGTAGTGCGAATCTGAATATGAATTAAATTAAATGACGTTTGTTGCTAAATATTTGTTTGGCTTGTGATTCTTCCAGCAGCTGTTTCGCATATTTGTAAATGTGAATTTTATTGTATACTTAAATTGTTGTTTATTTTTGAACATTTGGACGGCTGCTGGCGCTACTAGATCTAATAAAAAGCATAACAAAATGCCACAACAACGAAACAACTATTTAGATATGCGGCATGTGTGTGTGTATTCGGCAAATTTTATTTTTTATTTTTTTATACACTGCCGTCGCGCAAAAAACTTTCACTTCCATTAAAAAGTTTTGTGTGTACCTGTGCGCTTGGCAAAAGTCTCGGCAAAATGTCGACAGCGATGCCAGCGTCGGCGTAAGCGGCGACGTCTGCGTCGTTAAATGACATTAGGTTAGGTTTTATGGCTCAAAGAGCCGCAGCGAAATTCTGCACAAATGTCAAAGTAGAAAATTTACATGACCACAAAACGATTTCGCTTTTATATTTCTTTGTTTTTATTTTCTAGGTTTTATTATGTGTAATGCATTTGTAGAAAGTGAACAATGATAACAGCTACATGGCTGCTAATGTTGACGATCAGTCCGTTTTTCATAGCATACACTAAGCCAAAAAGTCTCTTAAGTTAGTTGTACTTTTTTGTTGGCCTCAAAATGATTTAAGCATGACTTAAGCTTTGTTCAGGTTAATTTGTTATGAAGTCTTTGTGCTTTATAGCTCCAATTTAATGTGAGAAACGAAGCACTTAATCTGAATTAAATTTTGAAATGTAATATTCCATTATCAGGGTTAACAAGGTTGGCTTATATCTAAATTAAGCAAGGGCATACAAAGTTCGGTCAGCATACAATTAAAAATTAATTGACTGCACCTGTTATGTGACCGGAAGTTGAAAACTGTGCAATTACGAGATACGTTCGTAATAAGAGAGTCGTGGCTCCATTTATACTAAATATAAACGTAATGAAAATGGCTCCCACAGTTGGCTAATATATGCATCTATTTTTATACTAATTACAGAGCATGTCAGTCACCCACCACAAACCCATTTCCATTCGTGAACTTTTATATGAGTCAGCAGGGCTCTGCATTATTACAATTGTTCAACATGTGTAAACAAATCCAAGAGTTGTGAGTCGGCCAATCGCCAAGCAAAACAAAATGATCAGATTTCGACTGGCAAGTGTGGCCCGTCTCGGTTGTTTGAGTGTGTCAACCGAAACGCAGACGCCACTCAATAAGATAGGCAACCAGTAGCTGCACAGTGGAACCGGAATCTGCAGTCGGCCAGTCAACCTTGTAGGCACAATTTGGAAATCTGCGCAATCCGTTGCTATATCGCTTAAATCGCTCGCAGTGGGTAGTCGTGCACCCCATCGTTTAATATTACCATCATATTTTATATGTCGAGCATTAATCGCACATACTTCCATCCATCCACTCAACCGTCCAGCCATCGGTCCGCAAAGCGCAAACAACACTTGCTAGTCATTGAAATTGGTCAGTTTAATGACTTTTTATGCGCATTCATTAGTCAGTGTCCATGAGAATTTTAAATATGAATTGTATTCAATTGCCGCTCAAAAGTATCATCTATACATATGCATATATAATTTTAATTGGTGCAAAAACTGAATAACTGAAAAACGTGTGAATCATTAGTGGTAGCTAGTCATCACTTGGTTAATATATTATTTAATTGTGGCTCATTGTTCTACAATTAAAATCATTCCGCAAACCTATGTGTGACTCAGATGTCTTATTATACAATTTCAAAAATAGTATAATTGTGACAAACACGGTTTGCACCGGCTCTAATTTAATTTCAAAGTTGAGCAAATAATTGAACTACGATGATGAAATTTGTATAATAATAAACTACAAGTAAAAATGTTATAAATGTATTTGATACGTTCAAGTATTAATGCAAATACATTTATGACAGTTTAATAATATAAATGCATTTATTATATTTTAATACATTTAATCTAACAACTTTGAAAGTACTTCAGCTATAAATTACAGATGTAAACTTATCTTATAACACAGGATCCGAAATATACATTTGTTTTTTCTATTTTATGTGTCCTTTTGATGTTTTTTACTTTTTATAATTAAGCATCTACTATTTATGCTATTGTTCTGTGGTTCATTATAGACTCTATAAAATATTAATAAAGAACCACAATAATCATATGTAATTAGGTTGCTAGCTTTTTATCAGTTTAGCGCATCAGCAACTCCTTTGCTTCAGGTTTCAAGCAGCTGCAACTTAAAGTTCTCACGCTGTGTTGTTGCCTTGTTGTTTACTTTTTTAATGCTTCCTAGGAACCATTAACGCTTAATGCCCTAGAATCACTGCAAAGCACTTTCCGGCGCTGTATTCTGCTGGGATGTGAATGCGAATGTGGCTGCGGCTGTTGCTCCTCCCACTTCCTCTGCCCAGGCGGGGATCCTATTGTGTTGCAGATACACATCACTTCTGCACTTGTTGAGCGCATCAGCAGCATGTCAGTCAACCAGCAGCTAAATGACTACCGACCAACTGACTGACTGACAGACAGACGGACAGGCGGACAGAGAGACAAATGCGTTAAGCACATTATGCCTGGCATACATACATATATATATATTGTGATATATAATGAAATATATATATATATATATAGAGTGTGTGCAGACAGAGCCGTAAGTCTTTTATGGTCGACATCATCGTTTGTTAGTGCTTGCAACTAAATTTGTGCTCGCTCTAGAAACGCCACAGAGCAGTCAGTTTTGTGACCCAGTTAGTGCCATAAATTAGCACAAGCAACGACTGGCTGCCAGTTGCAAACAAATGGCAACAGCAACAACAACAACAGACAACTTAGAATGTATGCAATGTGCAATGTGCGCTTATTAAATACAAGTACGACTATGAAAACGAGTCTCCCAGTATCTTAGTATCTCAACACACTTAGATACAAGCACGCACTGCAGCTCAACTCAGCTCAGTTTAGCTTTGTCTGGCAGGCAATGCGGTTATCGTTCCTAATACCCTGTAATCAAAAATATTGGTCAAATGATGACCAAGCAAGCAAGTTGGAAGCCATAAGAAGATTAATAATATAATAATAACATTGAAACTGAGAATTATAATTTTTAAAGAAGGAGAAAAAGAGCGTTCGCCTCATACTGAACTTTTAATTACATATTAGTCTTTCTAATACTGGTTTTTAGGGGTTTCTTATCCGTATTTACAGTTTCGGCTAATCTATATAATAATATAGATTTAATATGTAAGGGAATATTTTATCTTAATTGAAAGTCTTTTTCTTTTCAACAACGCCTTTATTGGAAATCGATTTGTATCAATTAGCAGAAATAAGCTTAATCTAGCTATTTTTAAAGAGAACGTCTTGCGCAGACCGAAAGATATGACCAAATCAAATCGACTTTTGATGCTGATTAATTATATATCTACTGTTACTTGCGCTGGCTCAACTTCATTAAACTCTATTTACCATTATTGAGCACACCTGTTTACAGGGCATCAGACAGTCACGTACACTTACCTTAACGCACGCAAACAGCTACTTGTCTCAATTGGGTCAGTCGTGAGAGATAAAAAATAAAAAAAAAGATGAAAAAAGTAAAACCACACTATTAAAAAGCCATCAAGTATTGTTCAATATTAAGTTATTTCATAGCATTAATTAGTCTGCAGACGCTGCAAGCGATTGAAATCGCTACCCAAACACATGCAAACACCACACAGACAAAAACACACACACACACACGCAAACACACACAAACAACACACACGCAAACACACACAAACAACACACACGCAAACACACACAAACAACACACACAAGACAAGTACAAGTATACATTGCAGTGCACTGTATGCGGCTTAATTGATTGGAGAAAGTGACGTACATGATTTGGCTGACCGTTCGTTTGGTGTTCGTTCGTCTGTTGGGTTCGGCTTGGCCAGGCCTGGCCTGGGAAAATGTCTTCATCGATGGAAGCGGTGCCAAAGTGCACGAGTAAACCGAAAGCTTACTGCAACGGCCAATTGCAACACCCCAAAACAACAACAACAAGAACAGCTAATCAAGCGAAACATTGAAAATGTGTGAGATAAAAGACATTTGATATATATGCACACACACAAACACACTTACACAAATACATGCTCACTGAAAACCGATCAGCGCTATGTAACGGTATACAAAAAAAAAACCGATTACGACAATTGCAGCAATACAAATTTAAATTAACAATTATTTGAGTATAAACAGTTAGCGGGCATATTGATTATCACAGCAAACTGAAAAGCTGATAAACTAAACTCTAAAAGCGCATTTTAAAGTAAGAAACTTAATTTAAAGGATAAAACTTAATTTAAAGGTAGTATAAATATTAATCAAATAATCAGATTAAAACTCTACCAAAAGCAATAATGATAACTATTTGGTAGCTAGTACAAAAAAAGAATAATTATATTTACTTTGAACCCTTAACCTCAAAAGTTCGGAGTGCATTTCTATGGGTATAAATCTGCATAATGCTTTTTATTTCATCAATATCAGTAAATTAACCCTCAACCTCAATTATTGAGCTGGCCATTTGGCTTCATTATAGAACCTCAATAGATATCAAAAACAATCGAAGCCCGAACCGAATGGACCGAATGTTCAAGAAATCATTAATAATGTTAATCTGACGTATTTATTCATGATTTTAATCCCATTTCCCGTTTGTTTCGAGTCCGTCCGGGCCACATTACAGCTACATTTGGACGCACTGATCTATGATTATTTTTCTTTTGTTTTTGCTTTTGCTGTTTGTTTTCCCAGCTCGTTTTTTTGCCGTTTATTTTTTTTGTAGCAAATTGTTTATTTTGTTTAACGTTTTTTTTTTTTTGGAGTGCGCACTTTTTGTTGCTGTCGTTTGTCACTTTTTGTCGCTTTGTATTTCTCTTTATGTGCTGCATTTTCAAACCGTTAACGTCAACATTTTAATAGTTTTGTTGCATTTGATGAACTCCGCGCTATCCCCCCTCCACCCCTTCCCTTATTGTGGCAGTTGTTGCTGCAGTTGCCCGGTGTCCAGTACCTGATATCGCCTCCCCCCGTTTTTCGCCCCACAATTCTCAGTTAAAACTCGTTTCCGTCTCGCTCTACAGATTTCGCCGACGCCAAAGGCAGCGGCAAAGTCGCCCACTCTCTTTTCCTCTCCCTCCCTCTTTCTATCTCTCTCTCTCTCTCTGCGCTGCTGTCGGCTCACTGCCCTCATCGCAAGTTGCCCCGCCGCTAGTTTAATTTATGAAAGTTTAAATGTTGCAGGCCGCGTCGCTTGCATTTGGTGTCGCCTGTAAATCAGAACTGCCGCTAGGCGAGTCACTTCCAACTGGTTGCTTATAAATATTTATCGTATCTGTTTATAGATGGTTTACTCTTACAAATATATATATATATATATATTTATTTATATATATAAACATATATTTTTATATAAATGTGTGTGTGTGTGTGTCGCCACTGCTATGTGCCACATCCTTAAGCGACCATCTGAGCCACTGGCCTTATTCCAAATAAAGGAATTCCAGACACGGCTCACAGCTTTTGCCCATAGAGAGTTCGTTTGCTGGCCGAAAGTAGAACATGCGGGCTTTGGTAATTGATAAATACGTGCGTCATGTTAGAAAGTAAACGCCGAGGTACACTGCTACAAATATGGCAGTTCAAGTTACAAGTTTAACAAATTATCGAATTTCGAATATATGCGAAAAAATCATAGAACAGGCTTTGGATTAAAGTTTCGATTTCAATATAAAAATTATTTCAAGCTTAGAATTTCTAATTCCAACGAATTTGCTGCCACTGTTAAACAGTGTGAAATTGTTTATAAAACTAGTGTATAATGTTACAAAGCAATTTCTCAAGAAATCAGTAGAAGTTTATTAGGAAATAGATTGAGTGACAGGCGAGACATTGCACCGCATGGTTTTTTTTTAACGTTAAATTAAACAATAAACAATTATAATTTTGCTATTTAACTTGTTTGTTTGCAGATGACTAAACGCGTGTAAACTGTGCAAGCATTCAAAATGTCCGAGCGGGTAAGCAGCGCTCTGGCGGCACAGCTCCATGCGCATGCGCTGGCGACCAACTCCAACACCATCTCCTCCCCTGAGACTGCCGTCTGCCAGCTACAGCCGGTGATTGCCTCAAAGGATGCGCCGCTTCAATTCGATACGGATGCACCGGCGGCTGCAATTAGTGCACAGCTAAATTTTAAACTGGTGCCCGTCGATAGCTTGGGCGGCCTGCATTTGGGCCTGGGCAACAGCTGCCAGGAGATGTTTGCCTCAATGAACGCATCGCAAATCTCAAATGCCTCCACAGAGTCCAGCTGCTGTCCGCCCATGGTGCCAACAGCTCCGCCCAAGCCCAGCAGGCACATGGCAGTGCAGCCATTGAATAGCGTGAGTAAACCATAGATTCCTTAACTGGTCTCTCTCAACCTGCTTAATTTCGAGCTTAACTATACTAATGTACATATTGGTTTCCCATAGAAATCCTGTCGCTTTCCCAAGCTGGAAGAATGCGCCCACTTTCATTACGAACGTGTGCAGCTGGGCGCATTGTCGGTGCAGCTGCTGGATGACAAATCGGAGCAAATGGGCAGCAGCATTGCCTCGCAATCGATTGGCGGCGAGCTGGCTCACAGTTCGATGCGCTCCGGTGCCTTCACGCCGGAGAGCTGCTGGTTCATCATACGCGTGTGTCCGCAACGCTGTGAACCGTTCCTGATCAAGCGCAGCTACGAGAACATGCAAATGCTGGACGAGATGCTGCATCGC
Organism: Drosophila fungiperda; assembly: GCA_035042345.1. Classification (NCBI taxonomy): domain Eukaryota; kingdom Metazoa; phylum Arthropoda; class Insecta; order Diptera; family Drosophilidae; genus Drosophila; species Drosophila fungiperda. The sequence goes on along the minus strand of JAWNLM010000187.1, from coordinate 595,440 downwards.
TGCGTCTACGATCGCAAGATTAGCGGGCTGCGCAACATGTCCGAGCTGGAGGCGGAGGCGCAACTGCAGACCGAACTAGATGTGGAATATGCGGTGGCCAAGTATCTGGAGCGTTTCTCCAAAATCGCCTCCGATTCGCTGACCTGCGGCACCATACTTACCTGGCTGCAGCTGGACAACAAGGGGCGTCGCCTGCCGCTGGCCGATGGCGAGACGCAGCGCACAATTAATACGCCGGCTGTGGGCGCCGCCTATGGTGTGCGGCGCTATCAAGCCCAAGCGCCGGATGAGATCAACATTGAGGTGGGCGATATGATATCGGTGATCGATATGCCCAGTCCCGCTGAATCGATCTGGTGGCGTGGCAAGAAATCGCATCTGCAAAAGTCCCTCTACGAAGTTGGTTTCTTTCCCCAGTCCTGCGTCGCGACCATTGGCGACAAAGTGCCACGCAATTTTCCCATGCCCGCACCACTTGTGGGTCATCTGGATGCGTCGCCCACGAAGCCAGTGCTGCGCAAGCACGGTAAGCTAATCGCATTCTTTCGCTCGTTCATATTGTCGCGTCCGTCGCGACGTCGCCTCAAGCAGAGCGGCATCTACAGAGAGCGCGTCTTCTCGTGCGATCTGTCGGAGCATCTGTTGAACAGCGGCCAGGACATACCGATGGTGCTGCGCTCCTGTGCCGAGTTCATTGAGAACTATGGCGTCATCGATGGCATCTATCGTCTGTCGGGCATTACATCGAACATTCAGCGACTGCGTCGCGCCTTCGATGAGGAGCGCGTACCGGATCTGGGTAATCCGGAGATGAAGCAGGATATTCACGCAGTTAGCTCCCTGCTGAAAATGTACTTCCGGGAACTGCCCAATCCGCTGTGCACCTATCAACTGTACGACAACTTTGTAGAGGCTATACAGGTGAAGGCCGACGAGGCAGACGAGCGGCTGCGTCTCATGAAGGAGACGGTACTGAAGCTGCCGCCTCCACACTATCGGTAAGTCTGCACACTTCTCTAAATAGAGATTAGAGTTTCAAGTTATTTTCCTCTGAACCAGCATTTCATTTATAAATTCCGTTATCAGCATTACTTTCATAACAACAACAAAAAGTATAAATAAATTCAAATGAATATGCAAACTTGCAAATATATATAAAAGTAAATAAATAAATTAATCCAATCTTATTCTAAAGTCTAAATAGAAAGTATTCAATTTAAAAGTTGTTTATTTAATAAATTAAATATAATTTCTGGGTTTGAATTGCTGTCCTCAGTTTGGTAATATTATCGATAAATTTAGTATTTAGTTGTAGTTCCAATTCAAGTTTATCTAATTACATTTTGTGTTATCTTCTTTAGCACCCTGAAGTACTTGTCGGAGCACTTGCATAAGGTATCGCAACATCACGAACGCACTGGGATGACGGACAAGAATCTGGCGATTGTTTGGGCGCCCAATTTGCTGCGCTCACCGGCGCTGGAGTCGGGTGGCGTTGCGGCGCTGCGTGGCGTTGGTGTCCAGGCTGTGGTCACCGAGTACCTGATACGTAACTGTCACAACATTTTCGATGCTCTCGAGGATCACAATGCGCGCCTCAGCATTGTGGGTAGCGCTGCAGCGACTGCGGCCGCATCTGCCGCTGCTGAACTGCGTCTGGAGTCTCTTACGGATTGTGAGAGCCTGCTGGTGGAGCAGCGTGAACAGGATCAATCGCTGGGTCTAGTGGAGCGACCCAAGAGTCTCAGCACAGGCGGGGCCAAGCTCATCAGCCTGGAGGAGGCGCAGGAGCGACATTCACGCATCGAGGGCACCGGCGATCTAAAGCAATCGCTGCCCATCAACATGATGAGTACGAGTGGAGCAGCGGGCAGCAATGCTGCCACGAACATTGGCTCCTACATTGAGGTGGGTGGCGGTCCTTCGAGCCTGCCGGATAAGTATCACACGGTGCTATCCGTGCCACGCAGCTGGCAGAAGCGCAAGCCTGACAAGACGCCCTCCTGGAAGTCCATATTCACGCGCAGCCAGCGCCAGGGCCAGGAGCTGCCCGGCCACAAGCTGATCCACGAAGGCGTCGGCGGAAACAAAGAGCCCAACAGCAGCATTGGTGCGTGCTCCTCATCGTCGCGGGTCAGCTTCGCGCAGGCCTCCCATGCGCATCATCATCATGGCAGCAAGGAGCTCTCCAAGCACGACAAGCCCAAGTCGACGGAGTTGCTCGAGACGACGCGAGATTCACGCGACTCGGCGATGGGCAGCAAGCCCATGGAGCTGTGCATCCGCTCCAATTCGATTGATAGCCTGCGCACCGTTGGACACTCGCGCAGCGTCTCACATGACTCCTATTTTGATCTGTTGCAGTCGCCGCAGCGCGGTCACATGACTACTTGCCCCTCGCGTGAGCTCTCTGAGCTGGGCCTGAACTTTGATCGCGAGGAGCCCGAGATGCGCATCTTCTCCGAGAGCGAATCGCTGGTGAGCTCACCGCGCGTGGGCAAGGAGAATGTGCCGCCTGCTTCAGGCTGTGCGACGCGTCGCATAATGCGAGCCCGACCCGAGGACTTCTCCAGTCAGACGAACAGCGTCAATCCCAGCCCCAAGAAGCAGCCGCGTCTCAATCTGCTCTCGCCCAGCGCAGCGGCAGCGCAACGCACGAAGCCCCACGCCAATCCAGAGCCCGCTTGTGGTCATGAGCCTGCCGGCGCCGAGAACTGCTGCAAACGCTACAAGCTGGAGGATCAGCTGTCGGACATACAGTTCATTGATTGCGGCACACCGGAGCATCCGTTGCCAGCACAGCAGCAATTCGCCAGCGTTGAGGTGCATCCGCCACCTAAGCCGGCTCGTACTCAGACCCAGGGTCAGCAGCAGGTGCAGCTGCCGACATCTCCGACTGGCGCTGGCGCTGGTGCTGCACGCTACAGCTACCCGTCCGTGCAGCTGGGCGCCAAGCGCAAGGAACAACTGGCGGCCAAGGAGCGCTTCAGCTACCAGGGCACCTTCACGCAGCCGGGCCACAAGCCAGAGCCAGCCCCAAGGCCCATACAGTGAGTGAAACCCCCTTTCCAATTTGATGAAATAACTAAATCCATTCTTCATCTCTGTGCATTCCAGCAATGGCAGCGCCTCGCTGCGCAGCATAGATCAGGCGACTGTTAAGCTGTCTGTGGCCACGCCCACAACGCCTGCGAACAGTCCGCGCTACTCGCTGCTGCTGTGCGACACGGAGAGCTCGGAGAATAGTTCGGCGGTGAACACGCCACAGTACGACATGGAGCCACTAATGATGAACTCGACCATGTCGGGCATATCGGGCGTCTCCTCCAACATGCAACAGCAGCAGCAGCAGTTGCTGCTAAACGTGGATGCTGCAAGCAGCTATTTGGGCAGCTCCCACGAGAGTCTGGGCCAGCAGGTAGGTTCCCTAATATTTTCTTAAGGAATGCGCACTACTCACATTTTCGCTCGCTTGCAGTTTAACAATCTCCAGGATGTGGAGCAGCGGGATATGCATGCATTGAAGCGTGAACTGTCGCTGGATTTGCAGCCACGTCTGCCACAGCCAGCTGCCGCGACTCGTACGGTGAAGGAGCAGCAGTTGCAAATGCAGCTACAGCTGCAGGCCGCCAGCTCGCCGAACAACTCGAACTTTACGGACAACACTAGTCAGTCGGTGACGCCCAGCGAGTTTGGCTATCAGCATCTGCAGCGCCAGCTGAGCATGCACTCGCTGCTGGCGACGGAGGATAGCTCGCCGCTCTACGAGGACTACGAGCAGACGCCCAGCAATGCGCTGACGCCGCAGAAGCTACAGCCACCAACAATGACCAGTCCCATCAAGTCGACCATAAGCATTACGTACAAATCACCGGAGAAAGAGAAGCCGCCAGCAAAGCCAGCGCTTCTGCTGGAAACCAACTTTGATGAGAACATTGTCTACGAGCAGGTGAAACTGTTTCGCAATTCGGTCACCGAGGTGAATCAACTGCTAAATGAGCAGCATGGTCAGAGCCTGAAGCAAATTGTGGAGGAGGATGGCAGCGACAAGATGACGCAACAACTGCTGCAACTCGAACAGGAGCAGCATGAGGATGAAGAGGACGAACAGCGGCTGCAGCAGGAACAGCTGCTCTATGAAAACATTGAGCTGCGCAAGCCGCAAACGGTGTATGAGAATCTACGTGGCGAGGAAATGAAACTCAATACAAACGAATTGCTGGAAATCGGTTCCGATTTGGAATTAGAGTCAGTTGCCAAGCAGCAGCCAGTCAGTGATCGAATCGAATTGGACAGTTTGGATAGTTTGCCCGGTGGTGCCGAGCACAACAACATTATGGAACTCGAACAGCATCAGTCAAGCAAATCGCCATCGTTCAGTGTCAAGGAGTTGGCCACCAAATTCGAGAGCTCCCCGGTCGAGCAGTTGCCCAATTTTGATTTCACACTACGCGCCGGCTCTATGAAGAAACCCAATGAGCTGAGCCTGCCTCTCGGCTTACCGCCAAAGCCTGTAATGCCAGCGCCTGTGCCGCTCAAGAAACTAAATAACACGCAGAAGATTACACGCTCCCTGGATGAAAATGCATTTGTACGCGAATTTGGCGGCAAGCAGCTGCAAGATTTGACATCTGGCAAACTGCCCGAGCTGCCAGAGCTGAACAATCGCCGCAAGAGCTTTGATTTCACACGACCCAAAACGCTGAATCCGCCCAAGCGTTTACCAGGCATGAGCATCACGGAGGAGATATGTCAGAAGTCTGAGCAGCACATCACAACGCCGACCACCGAGAATCGCATCTCACTGATCCAGCAGAACAATGTGTTGCTGCAGCCACAGCCAAGTGCCACAGCCACACACAATCTTCCAGTTGGCGGTCGCAAGAGCGTCCTGACCGGCGTCATTCTCGATCGCGAACGCATCGATAAAATCAAGGAGGAGCGCCGTCAGCAGCTGACTCAGAAGTACTATGGCGACACCATCAAGTCGCGCTCGAAGACGGAGCTCAACTCGGATGACAACAATTTCCAGGCCTCCGACTCGCTGCGCATCAAGTCCAAGTCTCGTGGCGACATGCACTCGCTGCAAAAGGATATGGATATGAATCTTAAGCAGCTGGCGCGTGCCGGCGCTGGCTCTGAGAATACACTGCATCATGCTGGCGACTATGGCACACAGCGTGTGCGCAGCATCTCCGATGAGAAGAATCAGAATTGTGATACCAGCAATGGAGCCACCAACAATCAATCCTCCATGCACAGCGTCAAGTCAGTCGCCCAGAAGTATGCGCCAATCATCACAACCACTACAACGACGATAGCGTCGGTGCCAACGTTGCCTGTTAAATTCGAGCGGGGATTGGGACGCGAACGACTCTCGAGAAACTCCATGCCCCATCAATTGACCGCAGAGAGCAATGCAACCGTCAAGTGAGTAACCAGTCAAAGAACTATTCCTTATATGTTGTTGATAAGGAATCGTTTCCTTAGAATTATAATTATAAATTTCTCAATTTCTTTTACTTTGCAGCAACAGAGAAAAGATCTCACCACAATTCTCAATACGCGATGTGACTGCGATGTTCGAATCTCGATCACAAAATCAATAGGCTTATTATGCAACGTACCAACTATGCAACATCGAATACAGAATACATCATAATACACAACACAACACAAGACACGAAGCAGAGAAGGAATGGAAGCGGCAGAGTTATATAATTTATTTAGTTTTTAAAATTCTATATATTAAGATACATGTTTGGACCACACACAGAAGAGAGCGCATGCAGTAATTTTGTGTATGTATTTATATAAATATTTTGGATACTGGACCAAGCGGCTCCAAAGACATGAAACACAAAAACGCCGCGGGATGATGATCTTTAGGGGAATTAATGAGAAGAGCAAAATTCAATTTTGTTTTAAGAGCGGAGTTTCGAGTGAATATGACTAAAAAAAAAAGACCCAGCGCCAAATGCAAATTGTTATTGCATTGGGCGATCTTATGCGTTAAGTTTATCTCTATATCAATTCGTTTATTTGTTTAATTATTGCATTTCACTTGACTTGATTTCGATTTGTTTAATGTGTGATTTGTTTTGAAACATGGTTGTTTGTCTTTGTTTTGCAAACAAATATAAAAAAAAAATAATGTGGAAATTAAATGCGTAATTTGATAGCGCTGATTTTTATCTTAAATTTGTAATTTAATTGATGCATTTCGACGCAACTTTGAGCGAGTTGTTTTTAAGTATATTATGATTATTTTTATGCTTATTAACTTATACTTTAAATAAATTACAACGTTTATAACAGATTCAATTTAATGATCATAATATCCATATTTTTATTTAATATTAAATACTTGTAAATACTCAGCGCTTGCTTGTTCTTGATGCTCTTCTTGGCTTGCATAATATGAAAACTATAGCAAAATAAAGCTAACAATTTTTATTAAACAATTTCAGTGTCGCTATGGCAATTGAGCTTAACAAATCTGTCGTAGAAAAATCAAATCACAAAAGAATATATTATCGTATTCATTTCCATTTGCAGATTATGTAAGCTTATCTAATTTTGTATCTCATTTTATTATTATTCAGAGTTGGTTCATGTGAATTAGATAGATTAGATCTGTGTAGAACCTGATAGCATATAGCAAATAAAAAACTCTGGAAACATAATGGTTGTTTATAGGCTAATTAAGGTTACAGTTCGCTATGAAAAGAACAATAGTATAAGAAATTTCAGCATTTAAATTAATTTGACGAGCCCCTTTTATTTTCATTGAGAATGAATTCTTCGAAAAGCGGTTTCTTTATTTGCAGTTTATGGATTTTTGTTTGTTATATTTAATCTTTTGATGACGGCAAATTTGTTAAGCTCCATATGCGCCACACAAACAGCAAATAAATTATATACTAAATACTGTCCTATAAACTAAACTATAAAGACCGATAATATCAAATCAAAAGAGAACTAAAATGAAGTAAAGAGAGGAAATTAACTAAAAGCTAACAAGCTTATTTGCATTAAACATATTCGATCTATGACCATGAATATTTATATATACAAGTGTGGTTTTTATTTAAATTTTACTACTAGATAAATTTCAGCTAATCAAATTTTTATTAAAGTACTTTGATAGATTTTTTTTTTAATCCTGAGCCAGCTGCCAAATTTTTACTGAGAGCATAAACAAATTTTGAAAATAAATTGAAAAAACTGTTATCGAATTAAACAGATTTGTAATACAAACAATAACTAAATAGAAAGCTTTAAAAAGATAAGTTAGCATTTGATATATTTTGATAAATAAACATAATAATAATAGATCCACAACTTAGCTATAATCAATTGTATTGTATAATGACTGACAAACAGCTAATGCAGAGAGAATATGAAAGCGGATAAACTCGTGCTAAAAAATGATTAAAAGTACATTATTTGCATAAATATATTTATTATACATACGCATTACTATATACAAATATAATATATATATATATATATTTACTATATATAGAACAACAATCAATAGCTGCAGCCAATTTCGGAGCAGAAACATTTTTGTAAGCAGCAACAAAACAAGCAACAATAACAATAAACAAATACTTTAAATGCATATACATATAAAAAAGAAACTAAAAAGTTTTGTGTGGTTTTTTTTTGTACTGGTACAAAACAAATATTTACTTATCTCTACTGCAATCGCAGTTTAGATATGTGATAAAACTGTGAATGCAAATTTTTTTATCTCGATATGGTTTTTGGTAATTTATTTATGATTGGCCCTGCAGCAAATGCCGCTAGGCAACTAAAAATTTAGTTTAGACTCATTAGAGTGCCCCTCTCCACGGAAATCTTTAGTAAAAGGCGAAAGATTTATTCGACAACTGAAGAGAAGCCAGAGTGAATTAAGACCACCAAACACACAGGCTCTATATGGATAAATGCATAAACTGATTGCGAATTGTAAGAATTGTTACTCATGTTATTCATGAGCAACCCCTAAGGTAGGCTACAGCACCTAAGTAATGCAGGTAAAACCAAAGACATGAATTTCGACCGTCATTGAAAATAATTACCCTTAAGTAAATGTGCATGAGATAATTTTGTACATGCATCGCTTACAATTCGCAACTGGTTTAAGCAGACACATTATGGAGTACTATAACTATTTCTGTGTCAATTTCACATCTGATAGTTTCTCCATTGGAGAATTATAATAAGGAATAAAATGGAGTAGCCCATCATCATCCGGCTGAAATTTTATTTCATTTTGTTTGCAGGCTGCGGGTTCGACTGCTGCTTCGGCTGCTGGAGTAATCAGCTCTTCGCAAAACTTGCAACTTGAGCTTTGAGTATTCACAGTGTGAGTATTCACAGTTCAAGTTGCAAGCTTTGCAGACGAGTAGCTTGATCCCGCAGCCGAAGCCGCAGCCGCAGCCACAGCCGCAGCCACAGCCGCATTTAAAGCATGCTATATTTTTTTTTGCAATTGCGCGGCAATAGCTTCCGTGTTGGTATCAGCGATATTTTCTAAATATTTGCATTATTGTTGTTTTTGCGAACAATATTTATGGCGAGATCCATTTTGAGCTGTTGTTTGTTTCTCGAGCCTTTTTTGGTTTGTCAAGCGGCAATGATTACACAAAAAATAACTGCAGATTTGTAGATTTTGACATATCGATAACAAAACTGCCTAAAATTGTACAAAATTGGCATTCACCCAGAAAATTATCGGTATTCTCAAAATAATATATATATTGTATTTAGTTATTAGGAAGGGGTTTGGGAAGGTGAATTTATTTCAAATTTGAACATACTTATGATGAAAAACTTTGCGATACTTTTGATATCGATGTGCAATTTAAACGGTAAACAAAAGACAAAATCTCAATTGTGATCGCTTTGAACAGTTGTAAGAATTGTTGAGTTACTTATGGACAACCCTAAGTTAGGCTGCAGCATATAAATAACGCAGGTAAACAAAAGGGAGTCTTTGAAAACAATAACAACTCCTAAATAAATTTGTGCATAAGATAGTTTTGTATGTGCATCGCTTACAATTCGCAACTGGTTTAAGCAGACACATCATAGAGTACTATAACTATTTCTGTGTCAAGTTATCGCTTCTCGGCCTTATGGCTAAGATCAAAGTGTAGTATCTGTTCTTATCAGCTTAACATCTGATAGTTTCTCCATTGGAGAACAACAAATGTTAAACTGATTTTTGGAATCAGACGGAGTGCTAGGGGCTTGCTCCACCTCTGTCACGGGTTGGCCCGGTATTGCAGTACCGCCGGGATTTCGGCCCAACTTAATAATAAATTTCAGATTGACTCAAACTATTGTCTCGCCTGGCTAATAAAGGACTCTTTGCGCCACTTGAGTTCCTCTTTCAAGCTATTTTTATTAACTTGGATCTGTTTTGCATGCCCTGCTGCGCTCAGAGAAAAGGACAACACGTGAGAAAATTAATTTGATTATAAAGTTGCCACAGAAACGCAAACGCTCAGCGGGACTACTTTGAATGACAATGGAGACCTTATCGCCTAATAATCATCAGTAGTCTTTGCTGTTTTACGCCAGACGGCAGCTAGCTGGCTACTTAACAGTGCCTTTGAAAGGATATGAAAGCTGGCTGCAACAACCACCCGGACAGGTAGCTAGTGATGACTGATTATTTGTATATATATTTATATATATATATATATATATATGCGGGTTGTTCTGAATGCAGTAAATGATGTGCAGAAGTGTGAAAACGCCTGCATCCTGCTGCGCACTCAAAGTCCCATTCCATTACTCCGCCGGCCTTAACCCCCGGTGCTCTCTGTTTGGGTTGATTGACGCTGATAGGGCACGTGTTGGCAATTATTTGAGAATAAACATAAAGAGCTCCTGGATCAAATCAGATGACTTCTTGTTGAGCATGCCAAGGCAAACTTTCAGACTGCCTTAACATGTTCTCATAAATAAAATATTGATGAGAAATTTTTATTGAGTGCTATTTCAAAGGTCATCAAATTCAAGAGTTTTGGACGATGTCTTTTAATTTTACATGTAGAACTTATAATTAAGTAATTTTCCAATTCCTAATTAATGGCTTAATCTCTTAATATAATTTATTTGTATAAAAGTACCTTTTACTTTATATTTAGAAAATTGAGTCATAAACAGGCTTAAATCCAATTTAAATTAGTTTATCTTCATAGATGCGCAGGTAATGTTCAAAATATTGCTTAGATATTCGTGAGGTGTAATCAAATATTTGACTTATTTATGGTTAATATACAAGGCTTAATCTAAATATAAAATATGCTTAAAAAATGCCATCTTCACGTCGCATGAAAGTGAATTCACCCTTTTGGGAAACCCTTTAAGCATTTGCTAAATCAAATTTTATGACAATTACGCTCAGCAAATTAAATCAAATAACACAGGGCACGGTGCAAATCAAACAAATATATCAAGTAAATAATAAAATTTATCGGTGCTTGGATGCTGATAAAATCATTGAAAAATGCCAGCAAATTACAAACTTCCCCTTTCCCCGCACTGGGCCTTTGAAAATCATCGTCTGCACATATTTCGATGTAATTTAATATGTGGCACGCGTTCGGCAAACTTTATTTTGCTTCATTTTTTTCATTTTGTTGTCGACTAGCAGGACGAGCCAGGATATGTGCTCTGGCTTTCGGCTGCGGCCCAATTGTTGCCAATGAGAGCAATTGTGTTGCTGCCAGCGAACGGGGGGCGTGGTGGGAGAGGAACTGGCTGCTAGCAAACTGGTAATTGCATTTGTTAGTGCTCTAATTGTTTGGGTGGGCAAAAGGTTACTGTGCCTAGGATAACAACAAGAGGCTTTTAATAAGCATTGCCCACGATGTCAAAAGTGCCTGGAACTGAAAAGTGGCTCGTGGAACGTGGAAAACAACGTTGTAAGAGGGTGGACAAATTGTCCCACCCGGTGATTAACTGACAGCGGTTCCATGGCTGCATTATGTTTAAATAGAGAACCTACAATTACGAATATGTCACATTGTTGACAGCAATTCGTTAGTTGTACTCTTACAATACAATTAAAGAGTTGTTTCAAAAAGAGATGTGATCAAACGCGTTTTGCAGAGATTTTAGATAGTTTTACTAAAGGTACAAATTATGCTTCGCAAGTTTTATCTGTTCTTACTTTTTCTATGGTCAGAAAAGAACAATTACAAAATTAGTCAACTAAAAATTTAGTTTTAATCTCTTTTATATTCCCAAATAAATGGAGTAAAGCTTGTTTGTGTAAAAATTGATCCCAAATGCGATTTTTGTCTCAAAATAAATTTATTACTGAGTATTTTACGGTTCTAACACTTACTTTCTAATAATATGTTAAATCAGAAATATATAGACAACAATATTTATAAGGATAGAGAAAAAAAATTAAAATTAAAATCTATTGAATATAATATATATATGTATATAATATGAACGATATCGCTCTCAATTTAATCAAGTAATATAAATGAAAGTTTATACAAGTTGCTCAACTCACAAGCTCTTCAACAATTTCTTAAATGAACCCCAATCTGCGCTTCTGTATATTATCAGTGAAGGAAGTGCCGCCTTTGACCTCAATGCAAGGATGTTGCCACTTGTGGCAAAGACCCTTTGGCAATGCCATAAACAAAGTACCCCTAGCTAGTTGAAAACATAAGTTTATTTTGTTGCTCGTTTCAGAAGTTAATTTACCGAGAATCAAACTGAAATGCGGAAGCAGCCTTCGATCATCTGAGAAGCCGCCGAATTGTAACCTGATCTTTGACACACTTCAGCTTTGATTCCAGGGAATTATGTTTAAAAAAAAGAGAAGAAAACAATGAGAGGACAACGCATCACAAAAGGATTTGCCATGCAAACTGACACAAAATGCTTGTAATTGCTATAAGACAGGAATCGGGCAACGGGCACCGGGCACCCCCCCTCTTAACCGCAAAGTGCCCTTTTTTTGCAATTTGATGCCGCATTTTTATTATTATAAAAATTAGGCTTAGCACGTCTGACGGGCACGTGCAAGGCCACGGATTCAAATGAGGTTCCCAAGCTCTAATTCTTGTCCCATACAAAGCATCGATAATATTAAGTAGGCAATGGACTCTGTTGAGGTGGCCAGAAATGCCTTTAAATATATTTAACACATACAGTTAGCTCTTCCGCACGTTCATGTCAAATGGAAAACAATGGAGCCAAACTGGGCTCAAGATGTCAGTTCCGGGGCGCAGTTTAAGTGCTCCCAACAAGCAGCTTGTGTCAGTTACTGAGGACGCCAGTTGACAGTCCTTCACACACGCCCACTTTTCTAAGGTTGGGTGCAGTTTGCCAAGCATACATCTACCTTAACAGTTTGCCAGAGATTTTAGCTAAAGCGACTTAATTGCATATCACAAATACACTGAGAAAATATTCCTATAGTGTTTGGCTTTTTGTTTCTAGTTATTATTTGTAATTTTAACCATTCCTTTTTTTATTTCCTACTTTTTATTTATATTTTTTATTTTTTCGTTGTATATCTAAATTTAAAACTTTTTGTGGTTTTAATAATCGCATTAGTGGTAAGATTAAAATATCAAATTAAACTGTGTTTAATTAATTCTGTTTGTGGTAAATTAACTTTCACTTTTCTGACTCTTTCTCTTTTCTAGTTTCTCTCTCATTAGTTAGGCATACTTATTTTAAATATAAATTCTTCTACATATTCTCTTTTATATTTTTTAGGGAGGAACACAGACAAGATAACACGAATACCCAGTAACAGGGATATGACCTTTTTAATAATGCATACTGCATATTTGTTGTGAATTTTTAATGTTCCAAAGGATATTCCGATCAGGTGTGCATAAGACTAGCCTTAGTCGTAAAAAGAATTGTACTTAAAATTATTAGATTTTGTGCTTATAAATGATTTGTTCTCAAGTTCAATTTGGATTTAAAAGTTTTTAATTGGTACAAAACGGTACTATTCGATTTAAATAGTGTAGGCAATTCCAGTACCGGAGTTATAATTTTTCTTATTTTAATAATAATTATCTCTCATTATCTCTTTTGTTTAATTTTTATAGATTTATATAGATATATTGATTGCTTATGTTTTGTACATGTACAAGTAATCTGAACAGAGATCTCTCTCTTTTCCCTATCCCTGCTCTATATAAGACAACACTCAACTGCGAATATATATTTCGCTGTGTAGTCGCCTGCTCAGCTATGCTTCCATTCCCTACTCCAAACTAAAATGTGTACATATATATACATATGCCTATATATATATATATATATATACCTCTATATATATATATATGGATCTAATGCGCCCGCTTTAGGGCTTTAACCTAATAATGATGTTCGACTTACTTTGCGTGACTTATTTTATTAATAAAACGAGCAAATTTGTCTTGCTTTTTGGTCGCATTCAAAGCAGACACACTTGCACACACACCCACACACACACACACCCATACACACATACTTATACACAGAGCATCCTATGCTAGCTTTTTGCTGTCGTTATTGTTTTTCACATACACCGGATCTCCCCTCACAGCTCCCCCCCCCCTCACACACAGCAACCAGAGAGAGAGTTTGCTCGATGGCCGTAGTTACTGCATGTTGAACAAGGACGAGCAGCTGTTGTTGCCGCAACCCCAAAGCGAAAAACACGCTGATTGGCTGCACGGGGTGAAAGGACACACCCACAACCGTCACGAGGTTGACTTAATGGGGTGGTTGTCCGTTTCGGGTGGGTCGTGTAAGGCTATGCCAAATGATTGAATTACTGCCAAGTATTTTTTGCCTAATTGCCAGGGCTTACAGTAAGTCTGGACCAAAGAGCAGGAGTGGATGGAGGTATGTGTGGGGTTGGGGCAGCCTTGGCTAATACGTATTATGGCCAAATTAGGTACAAGCTGTTGATGGTTGCTGAGACATAGTTGTGCATGTGTGCGAGTAGCTCAGCAATAGCTCAACACAAATATCACGCATACGCCATGTAGCCAGACACATACACTGACAGACGCAAGCTGTCTGGCAGGCTGGCAGGGCAACAGCGCCATTCATCCATCAAACAGTAAATTAATTATAATAATTGTGGCATTTAATGAATTTAATGCATGCACACAGCACAATGGCGGCCATGACACGTTAATTATTTGCAAAAATGGCGGCTGCGAGATATTTGCGGCTAGAATCAGCGTCAATTAAACTTAACGAACGAACGCATATCAATAACCCAGTTAAGAACAGACATATCAGCATTATATATATATGCGCCGACATATGTATATATACATATATATGTATATAGCATACATATTCATATACGATAGTTATTGCATAGGTGAACTGGCAGAATTACTGCACATAATCAAGCGGTACAAATTGCTAAATTGCATTCGGCCTGTTTTGGCAGTTTGAGTTGAGATGATTTGAGTTGATTGTCCTTTCGTGTGTGCGAGAGAGACAACCGTATGCTCACTACACACTGCTACACATGCAAATGGGGGTGTGTTTATAATATATGTATGTCTGTATGTATGTATTTTTATTCTTTTTTGGGTGCCTCTAAGCGAACAGCGTAAAGCAAATGCATTGCGGCAGCCAGGGGATGGGCTGGGCTGGGATGTGTGCCCTGCATGCTGTATGCCTCATGCTGTATGCCTCATTCTGTATGCTGCATGTCTGGGCACTGTTCAGTTTGAGTTCGGGAAATCGTTTAGAGCGATTTGCTGGTTGATGTGCGGTGATTGCCGCAAACTCAACGCGACCGTCAACGAGTAAACAACCTAAGCGCGACGGCAGCACATTGCAGGACACCCAGGCAGGACATGTCAACGCTTAATGAGCACAGCACCAGCACAGCAGCAGCACCACCAGCGGCAACTGCTGCTGCTGGCGCGGCATCAGCAACGGCGACGGCGGCAGCAACAGCTACTGTTGCCAACAGTAAGAGTCTCGCCACAACGACCACAATGCTAACCACAAAAACTCCATTCTCCATTGAACATATATTATTCCCGAAATTAAATAGTGACGGTAACAATAATAGCAATAACAATAGCAACAACCACAACAACAGCAACAGTCACAACCAACAAAAGTGCAGTAAATATGCAGTGAAAAGTGCCAGGAGTAGTTCCAGTTCCAGCTCCATATCCAATTCCCTAACCAGTGCCAGTGCATTTGACAATAACAGATATCAAAGTAATCATCCAACAGCAGCGTCGGCCTCAACGCGTCCAGCAATGAGTCCAAATCAATCTGCTCCGGCTTATGGCAGCGAGGATTACGCCAAGTCCATGCACAGCCAACGGTTAGTTGAAAATTGAAGAATCTACTTTATGTATGTATATATACATAAAATTATAATTCATATAAGCAAAAACTATTGAACAAGAGTGTTTAAATATTATACTACAAATTTGAAATGTTATATTTTTGTATATTCGTGCGGTATTCTTAAAATTCAAGTGTTATTTTTAAAAAAGCCGTAACCCAAAAAAAAAATATACATATATATTCAATGACCTATATAAGTAAAAATTTTAAATGTTGATTAAAAAGTGAAGAACGAAATTCTGAGAGAAACTAAAAGAAATTACATACAAAATCTTAAATCTTTTCTTTTTTAATATTATGTACAGGTGTAGTTATAATGCAAATTATAATCTAATATACTGTTCCTGAGATTGAATATACCGTTGAATTTCATACATTCTGTAACCTTTTTTTAAATTTAAATTATTTTTAGTATCAGTTCCGACGGCTAAATAAAAAATAGTTGCTCAGAATTTCTTTATTTAAATCATTTATATATCGCTCTAAAGTTGAAGCTGTGAAACAAAATATTTTCAGAAACCTAATCAAATTTCTGATAGTATTTTAAAAATATAGTTTTGCTCCCCAAAATCACTTATTGTAAAAATGTCATTTAAATCTTACCGCTTATTATCTGATTTAATTACAATATCAGCCAATAATATTCAATAAAAAGACCAGTCTTTTGAGACATTCGGTTTTATATATCAAAAATAAAATTAGCTAACAATTTAAAAGTCAGTTTAGTTTAAATAAAAAAGGATATGACATAAAATAAAGAAATCCCTAAAATAAAAAAAAACTTGTGTTTTAGGGCAGACAATCGTGGTATTTAATAAGCGAAAAGATTTGTCTTTTGGATTTCTAAGCTGACTTATATTGTCTTGCATAAACTATTTAAAATTTTAAAGATAATTTTGACTTGTCATATCCGACTAATAAATATGTTTTGGTTATTTTTTTAATGAACTGTGAAAGTGTTGTGTTAATTGGTTATAGCAATGCAAAAATATTAACACATTTTCTTTCAAAAGTAAATAAATTCACACTTATTTTAATGGTTAAATATAAAAATATTCATTAATTTTCTTTAATGCTTATTATGCTAGCAAACCTAAATGCTGAAATATAAATAATTATTGTTTACAGTACACACCAGCAGAGGACACAAGCATCACACTATGCCCATGCCAGTTCTGGTCAAGTTACCGATTCGACTTTACAGCAAATGACATCGACACAAACACCAAGTGCTCCTCCACCGCCACCGCCACCGCCACCACAAGCAAATGGTGTCCCAAATGGTGTTCTCTATCCGAGTTCTGCGTACACCGATCATGGATTTCTGCAGATGACGCTGGGCTATCTGTCACCATCGTCGGGCACGTACAAGTCGGTGGATCCCTATTTTCTCTCACAAGGTACGTTCAATGTCAATGGCCATTAGTAACACCAAAAGTTTGGTCGGATGCACAAGTCAATTTACGGGCGCACACAACACAAAACAACCCAACTCTGGTCTGGCCTTGTAATGCAATTAATATTGAAGTCTTCTCTTCGTGTCTGTGCAGCAAGCCTGTTTGGAGGAGCGCCCTTCTTTGGTGCGCCCGGCTGTGTGCCGGAACTGGCATTGGGCCTGGGCATGGGAGTGAATGCGTTGCGGCATTGCCGGCGTCGTAAGGCACGCACCGTATTCAGTGACCCCCAATTGTCCGGACTGGAGAAACGCTTTGAGGCGCAGCGCTATCTGTCAACGCCGGAGCGCGTCGAATTGGCGACGGCCCTGGGTCTGAGTGAGACGCAGGTCAAGACGTGGTTCCAGAACCGTCGCATGAAGCACAAGAAGCAGCTGCGACGACGCGACACTGCCAATGGTGAGTTGCATTGAGTTGAGTTGTTGCCACGGGCAACTTTCTTTGCACAACTTCTTTGGCACTTTGATGCTCTTGGCCAATTAGGCCGCGGGACCTTTTTGGCTTTTAGCAGCCTGAAGAAAGTTTTCTTAAAGTTATAGTTTTGCCTAATCAAATTAGTTGTACAATTTACGCAAAAATTCGCAAAATTCTACAGAACCCGTTGACTTTTCACGTTCTGAGCCGGGCAGCAAGCAGCCAGGCGACTCCACTGCCACCGCATCCTCCACGGATTGCAAGCAGTCCAAGCTGGCTGGTGCGGCAAGCGGCACACAGACGGCAACTAGCCAGCAGCTGCAGATGTGCTTCCTACAGCATGGCTACTCCACGGATGACTATTCGGATCTGGAGGCGGACAGCGAGGATGAGGATAACTCTAGTGATGTGGACATTGTCGGCGATTCCAAGCTATATCAACTTACATAGGCTGTAGGTGGGTGAAATTTCGCAATAAGAAGACCAAGAAATTAACAAAAAAAAACCTACATTTCAATCAACTTTTTTTTTATTGATTCAATTAAGTTTGCAATTTATTTATAGCCTACTAAAAGTTTACAATTAATATTTATCTAATTTTGTGTTATTTTCTTGGCATTTTTATTTATCAAAATAAGTCTGTACAATTATCATAATATATCTGTAAATAAAGATCAATAATAGGTCGACCGATTGAGCGCAAGTCTAGTCACAGCTAATTTTAAGATCAATAACTGTATACATACTTAAAATATAGTGATTTTATTCGAGTACTTCCATTTTAAGATCTCTGTCACACACATACACACTCTCTATCTTTCTCTCTCCCACTAAAAATCTCTCTTACTCTCGCTGGGAGTACGTATTGCTCTTTATGGTTATATTAATGTGTTAGCCAGCCTAGTATTAATGCATTCAATAAAAACTCATGTGAAAATTGAAAGAAGTTTGAGTTCCTTTGGTCATGTTCGTCGTGCAATCAAATCCAATTGAGGACCAACAAAAAGTAGGCACTAATCAGGTTAAACTGCTACATTTCCATAGGGTTGAAGTAACGCCCCCTGCAGGGGTGTGTGTTTTTGTAGAGGGTGAACTGTTGAAGTGCTCTCGACAATGGCTAAATAATTGCGGGTTATTAGCAAGCCATTTAGTGAGACACTTTGTTGAATCTCACAAAGTGGTTGAATGCCTCCAATTGACTTGTAATTGTGGGTGCCAGTGCCGATACCAGTTCCGGATTACTTCCCAAGGCTGCTTTAAAACTTCCCATATGTTTGCTGTTAAGGTAAGTACTTTTGTATGCCTGGGTCCAGGATATATACAATATTTTCATACATATACAAGTCATTTTAAGATTAAGTTCATAAGTATTATTATTAATTTTATATACATTTTTCCATATACTGTTAAATTATTACAGCACAAATATATATAGAACATATGCTTTTATTTCAATAACAATCTAACACATTTCACCTACGTCAAAGATTCAAAGTACAAAATTCTTGAATGAAAACATATTTAATATTAAATGCTGTTGCCACAACAAAGTTGCGCTTGTTTTTTACTTATTTTATTTAATTTTGTTCGTATATTAACTAAAATCGAAAGCAAGTCATGCTCGTATCAGACAATGAGTAAAACACTATTTGAGGTCGCAGCAATGTCAAAATATGATAGCAAATAGCGAAATCATTTCATACAAATGTATGAAATGTTTACTAATATATATATATATATATATATATATATATATATATTATATATATATTATTATACAGAAACCCAAAATACAGTCGAGCCCCCACTATAATCAGCAAAAATATCGTATTTATGTTTGAGCATTGTTTGGTTTAAATTATTCAGAATTGTACATTTTTGTACACATATCACTACCCATTTATCGTATACATCTTCATAACTTGTTTTAACTTCAGTTTCTCTGTTACTCTCCCATTTTCTCTCTCATTATTGGAGCAGGCAACTCTGCGTAAGCTGCATAAGAAAAAGTCTCGCTCTGTTTATGTTCACATTTTATGGCTCTATTTCAGTTTTTATCCTACACACTGTCGTTTAGTGCAAATACATTTACATGTTATCAGTTATGCATACTGCACTCAAAACTGAATAGGGCATATTGGCTCAGTTATTGATGTCGCAATCAAGGGGTTAATTTTCAAAGACAAAGTAAATGACTGCTTCCATATAATCTCCCTTCTGTCTGTTGGTATTATATATGATATGATATATTATTATAGATATATGTTTGATATTGATATTTGCAGAGAATACTTTCAGTCGTTCATCGCTAGGCTTAATTTTTTTTTGTATTTTTTTTATGTGTATTTTTATTCCCTGTCTGTTATGACGCTGCGTTCGTTCGCCGTTCCCGTTGCCAGCTGAAAGTCAACATCGCTCAGTCTCTTCAGTACAGCCGTCGATAGAGGTTCTTTTGGTGGTGTCTCTTCGCCGTTTATCAGTGTTTTGTTTTGATCAGTTCGTTTATTGTTGCCTTTGCTGTAAGTGAAAGTTCTTTTACATTGTGTTTTCATTACAATCGTTTGGAAGCTCCACAAATGTTGTCTACCGGCTGGGTCACTGCAAGTTAGAGTTGGCGGTACTTATAGATAGCTCACATAGCAACATAGTTTAGATATATATATTTGTGTACATATCAAATACGAGCAAAATATGTATCTAATTCAAATCTTGTGTTACCAAAAATAAACTTGGGCACGTGTCACTGCTCTGAGCAAAATCAGCAAAACACTTTCTGCATGTTCCGGTTTCTATTATATTTTCTGTATAAACATTGCATAAATATGTATGTTTGTATATATGAATGTATATTTGTGTGTAGCAACTGGAACAGGTTATCAGTGAGCTCCTCGCAGTCACAACAACCAAAAAAAACACATATATACATATAAAAAACACATAGACATGTTTTTGATAATACATTTTCATGCAACGACCCAGCCCAATCGTCTACTATCTCTTGATTGGAGCCGTCTCTCTGGAAGGCATTGCCTTTTAATTTTGTGTCATTGTTGTTTGCTTGAAGGAGCCACAGGAACCGCATTATTTACTACTATCCCCAACGATGGCGGCCAGTAATGGTGATTGTAAGTGAAATATGAAAACCTCGCACTCCTCTCCTCTGTCTTTTTCGATGCCTGCCAATTCCCAGCAGCTTCCCAAACTTGCTCCGCAACGCTTAATTTATTACTTACCCAACTAGTTAGTTGCACCCATGCACCTGCTACCCAAACCCAAACCCAAAATAACAGCACAGTTTTCGAATGTTAGCAAAAAGGGCAATCGATTTATACTTCACTAAAAACATTATTTTATATATTTACTGCACTCTGTTTAATGCTGACAATTAACTAAAAACTCAAGCTTTTAATTGCTTAGAACAAAAATTGTTATTTTTAAAAACTTAGCAAATTTGTATATATATCAGCTTATGTTTATTTATATCTTTGATAATTCAGTGATATATGTATAAGGCAATGAGCAATTCCTTCCTTTTTCACATTTTATTGTGAAAATAACGAATTAATATATATTAGTGATAAATATATATTAATATGTTAAGGATAAAATATAAATGCAATTTTTTGTAAGCAACATTTGAACTAACTTGTATTAAGTAAAGTTTTTGACTTTTCAAAATTACATAGTTACAAAAAAATTATTTGATGTTTTTATTTGTTAAATATAAGATTAATATTGCTCATCGACAATGTACACAAAGTTGTTGATAAGTTTGCTCTCCACCGTCCAGCAAAAATGTCGCAACAGGGACCTGCCTTTGACTCGAACGCGATGACGCTGACGCGTTTCGTGTTGCAGGAGCAGCGCAAGTTCAAGGAGGCGACGGGAGATCTGTCCCAGCTGCTGAACTGCATACAGACGGCCATTAAGGCGACGGCGTCGGCAGTCCGTAAGGCAGGAATTGCCAAGCTGCATGGTATTGCGGGTGATGTGAATGTTCAGGGCGAGGAGGTCAAGAAATTGGATGTTCTGTCCAATGAGCTGTTCATCAACATGCTGAAATCATCGTTCACCACCTGTCTGATGGTCTCCGAGGAGAACGAGAATGTCATTGAGGTGGAAACAGAACGACAGGTGAGCAGAAAAGTAGTTCCACCCCAAAAGGAATGTTGATAAACTAATTTGGTTTTGTTCGTAGGGCAAATATATTGTTTGCTTTGATCCGCTGGATGGTTCGTCCAACATTGATTGTCTGGTGTCCATTGGCTCCATTTTTGCCATACATCGTAAGAGGAGCACCGGTGAGCCGACCGTTCAGGATGCACTTCAGCCGGGCAATCAGCTAGTGGCTGCCGGCTATGCGCTTTACGGCTCCGCAACGGCAATTGTGCTGGGTCTGTGTAGCTCTGTCAACGGCTTCACCTACGATCCGGCGATTGGTGAGTTTATCCTTACCGATCCCGATATGCGTGTGCCCGAAAAGGGTAAGATCTACTCCATCAACGAGGGCTATGCCTTCGACTGGGACGAAGGCGTCCGCAACTATATTGCGGCCAAGAAGGATCCCTCCAAGGGCAAACCGTATGGCGCTCGTTATGTTGGCTCAATGGTTGCTGATGTTCATCGCACCATCAAATACGGCGGTATTTTCATCTACCCGGCCACCAAAGCTGCACCCAATGGCAAACTTCGTCTGCTCTATGAGTGCAATCCCATGGCCTATCTCATGATCCTGGCCGGCGGTTTGGCCAGCGATGGCAAGAAGAGCATTCTCGATATTGTACCCCAGAAGATACACGAACGCAGTCCCATCTTCTTGGGCTCCAAGGCCGATGTCGAGGAGGCGCTTAGTTACCTAAAGTGATGTGTTTTATAATATTGTTTTTTGAACAGACTCTTATATGTAATATGTGACAACAATTTTAAATTAATAATTAAAAGACTACTTAACATGGGATATTAAACACATTTATTACATAACGATGCCAGACGATAATAGTAAATTCTATTTAAAATATTAGTAGAAACAATTCAAGTTAGTCTTATTAGCTAAAATTGATTCGGCTGCACAAAGTCAAACTTTAACTTAAACTTGTACATTTTTAGCCTGGTCTAAAACGCATTTGCCTTGTGCTTGGGCACAAAACTGAATCCTTCAGGCACTTTGCCGAGTAGCATTTCACTGAGCTTCACCCAGTCGGAGGCATTGCCAGAACTCATCAGGGTTTCCATTTCGTCGCGTCCACGATATTTTTGCGGTCTTTCGTTGATTTTTTGCGGCGGCGTCAGCTGCAGCTCCTCGGGTATGTAGCGATAGAGGAACGATTGCCATTCGAGCAGGAAACGTCGAGTGTTCTCCACGCCCTTGGTATCGGAGCCCCAGTGCTCCAGTCCATAGTTACAGTAGCGACGCATCAGATCAAAGCGTTGCGTCGATGTGGGCGACCAGGCGCGCTGTTGCTTAATCTCCTGAAATATCCAGGGCTTGATGAGCGCACCGCGTCCAATCATCACAGAACTGACATGCGGAGCGATTGCACGTTTCTCCACATAATCCTCATAGCTGAGTATGTCACCGTTGCCAATGACGGGCATCTGTTTCGCCTGCGCCGCACACTGCTCGATGTACGCCCAGTTGGCCTGTTTCATGTAGCGCTGTTCACGCGAACGTCCGTGCAGCGTCACCGCCGCCGCACCCCACTCCTCCACCATTGGCACCAGCTCGTGCGCCACACTCTTATCCGCATAGATGCCGGTGCGCATCTTGACCGTAAATGGCAGCTGCGGCGACAACGACGAACAGCTGCGCACGACGAGCTCGAGGATGTTGGAGCGTCGCATCAGGGCACTGCCACCACCCTGCTGATAGATGAGATCAATGGGACAGCCAATGTTTAAATCGACGTAGTCCACGCGCGATGTTTCGTGCAGCACCTGTGCTGCTTGTGCGATCACATTCGGATTGTTGCCGCACACCTGCACGCCGAAAATGTCTTCGGTCTCATGCCGCTTGGTCAGCGCCCATTCCTGGCCCAGACCCTTGAGCAGCGGCACTGCGCACGCCATTTCGCCGCAGGTAATGTCCGCCCCAAATTCCTTGCAGATGCGGCGAAATGGCAAATTGCCCACTGTTGTTAGCGGCGATAGGACAAGTTTCTCGCGGAAATCAATGACGGGCTTGCGATCAGCATCGCGACCCGCTGAGCACTCATCAATTACGCTGCCAATGGGCTTCGCTGGCTCAGCTGGCTCCGCTTTGGGCGCCTCATCCTTTGGCTGTTCCTGCTGCTGCTCCGCCTGCTGCTGTTTCCTGGCATCCCGCAGTTTTTCAGCCTGCTTAATCAGCTCCTTGCAGCGGCTAAAATCATATTCGTGCTTCCGCAAACGAATTTGCACCTCTACAATAAATCAACAAATAAATATGATTGATATAATGCAAATCGATAGCTGATACTCACCTGATCTGATGCCATTCGAGGTGGTTTGTGGCGCTTGGTCGTCGTAGTTTGCCCCCTTCATGTTTTTGCCCTGCGCATCTGTGTGCGCCTTGGCAAAGCGACAGGTGACACCACGGGCACAATAGCCTTTGGTCGCATACACATAGCACTCGTCTCCGAGTTCATCGCCTTTGCCCGCTATAAACGCATCCAAATCGTGCACGTAACGGCAATTGGGCAGGGAACAGGCTTCTCCGCCGGGGCCATCGATGAGCGAGTGACAAAGATGCGAGAAGCGCTCGTCCTTGAAAATGGGCCGATGCTAAATAAATAGAAGATGTATAAGTGTATATGTAACAGGTACTTGGCATTAGCAGTTGACTTCTTTGATTACCTTATTCTGGCCACGTTTTCGATCTTTTTTTCCGTCGCGCTTGTTGCTCTGCTCATTTGGCTCACCGGCAGCGTCCGTGTGTTTTCTTTTGTTTGATTCGCCTTCATCGGCGGCCTTAATCCCGTCACCATTGGCCTCAGCTAGTAAATACCTAATAAAAATAAATGTATTATATTAATTAACTACGCATAATTATCTAATAAAATTACACACTCTGGTTTAATATAACATATACCCGGCTCCATTGCGATATTTGTGTTTGTACTAAAAAAGATTTTTAGCACAAAAAACAAGTCGCACGTGCTAGCTTCGTGTGTTTATATCGATTAACCACTAACAATTTTATCGATTACTGGCCTGCCAACTTAACTAGTGCTGATAATGAGTGCAGTTCTTGAACCTAGCTTATTGTTGATTATTATGCAGCGTCGTGGAAAACTGTAATTATTTTTAAGTGTTATTCTGTCTTGACTTAATTAATTTAAAGTAATTTTAACCTGCATAAATGAGTATCGTCATACATACATTTTTGCCGGCTCCGTTTATGCTGTAAGCAGTATACTGTGCCTCATTGGTCAATCAGCTGTTCGCGATGGTGCAACTGTTTAAATTCCTGCTGAAATCGACAAAATTGGTAAGAACATAAATGAAAACATGTTAGCATGTCTGTTATATAAATGTATCTTGCTTACAGCCGGCGCGTGCTTATTTTCGCCCCAGCTTCCTCGATACACTGCGTTTAACGGTGCGTGGAGGACATGGCGGCAACGGATTGCCCAAATACGGAGGTGTTGGCGGCCAAGGCGGCTGTGTCTACTTAGTGGCCAAGGAGGGGTACACACTGCGCAAGGTGGTTCAGAGCCTGAAAGACAAACGAGTGAACGCCACCAGTGGCGAGGACAGTAGTAAACTGAGCATATTCGGCCGTCGCGGCGTCGATCAGCGCATTGAAGTTCCCGTTGGAGTGCAGGTCTACGATGAACAGCAAAAACTGTTGGCCGATCTCAATGAGGACGAGTCGAGATGCATTGTGGCAGGCGGTGGCACTGGCGGCTGTACGGGCAACAATTTTCTCGGTCGTCCCGGCGAAAGTCGCATTGTGAATCTTGATCTTAAGCTGATTGCAGATGTAGGCCTAGTTGGGTTTCCCAATGCCGGTAAAAGCACCTTGTTGAAAGCCATTTCCAATGCCAAGCCCAAAATAGCTGCCTATCCCTGTAAGTACCTGAACTAGCTACAAAGGTGTTTAATTACAATTCCTTCTTTGCTTTGCAGTCACCACGATTCGTCCGCAAATTGGTACGATTGAGTACAGCGATTTGCGATCCATCAGCCTGGCTGATCTGCCCGGTCTCATTGAGGGCGCTCACGCAAACTTCGGCATGGGACACAAGTTTCTGAAGCACATAGAACGCACACGATTACTGCTCTTCATGGTAGACATATTTGGTTTTCAGCTCAGTCCTCAGCATCCGCATCGCAACTGTTTGTCCAACATCTATGCGCTGAACAAAGAGCTGGAGCTATACGATCCGACGCTGCTTGAGAAGCCCTGCGTGCTACTGCTTAACAAAATGGATAAGGAAGGTGCGCAGGACATCCTGGCAAAAGTGAAGCCTAGCATAAGGGACTTGTCTGTGGGTCTGGCAGAGTGTCCAGAGGAACTGCGTCCCAGTAAAGTGTTGAAATTCGAGCATATTTTACCCATATCCGCCAAAAATGCCACACGAATGGGCCAAGTGAAAACAAAATTACGCGAAACGCTTGACGAGCTGGCGGAGGAGCAAATGGTAGTTGATGGACAGGTGCTAAAAGAGCAACTGCAGCAGCGGGTGGGCATTAGGGGACCAAAAATAACGTAATAAAGAATCAATTTTGTAGAAAACTATAAAGTCAATTCCTAGGGTATGCTGCAAATTGTGTTGTGTATGCTACCGGTTCATGTACCAGTAACAAAGTGTCGCCGCAATCGGTACTTGTAACAAATTGGGCTAGAGATGTGAATACGCAAAGAGTTCTTTTTGTACTAGTTTATTCAATGAAAAATGCGTGGTTTATATACAAAAATTCTTAAGCCTAAATACACTGAACGCCACTTGTAACGCGACCTCATGTGATGTTTCTTTATCTTAACAGAGTCGCTTGTAAGACGACTCCTTGTGATGTTTATTCTTAAACTAGCTGCATGTTGCAGAGTTTGTAAGGCGACTCCATGTGATGTATTCTTAATCTAATGCAGCCACTTGAAGTTGACTTCGTGTGGTTTCTCCTTATTTAACTGCAACCACTTGAACGTGTTATGTGATCTTTTGTCATTAAAATAGCTGAACAATGTTTGCATGCAACCATTGGGTTGGGTTCGTATTGATTCTGTGCGTTCTCAGCAGCGTAAGATTTTCTGCTTTGAAGAAATCATACAAATTTTATGTTTACAAATGTTATAAAAAACAATTAACTTTATTTTATGAATTGGATGTTATAATAATGGGAAATTCAAATATAGGTATTATTTGCAAGTTAGAATTAAAAGCGTTTTAGTTATCTTTGTTGTTAAGTCTAAGTTACAAGTTCAAATCAGTTTATGTCGATTCTTTGCAATCGATAACAACAGCGATATTTTAACATAAATATATCGCACATTGCTGCGCCATCACTTCTCATCACATCGCTAGGCAACCAGACAAACACACACACACGCACGCATGCAGGAGTTTGTTGTCGCGCGTCGCGCTAAAACAACGAAACGAAAAATGTTGAAAAGTTCATCGCTCGCGCCTAGTGAAACAAATTCCAATTGGTGCCAAGCGGGCTGCATGTGCTACGAGTGATAACAATATAAAAAATGTGTCCAATTGGCTGAGCAGCGCCGTCTCAATTATATACAAATTGTAATAATGACATTTCGATACATACACACACACACACACATGCAAAAATCTTATTAGGCAGGGGGGCAGAGCAGAGCAGAACACTGAAAAACTGGTATATAAAAGACGACGCCAAATGAAAAATACAGAGCGTTCGTGCGTGAGCGAGAGAGAAAAGAACGCTGCGGGTGTTTTTTCACCATTGTAATTGAAGCGGCTGAAAATTGCCAAAAAGAAAACAAAACAAAACCAAATTATTTTATCTCTAGCGTAATGTCACAACAACAACACAATCCCCCTTCACATCACCAACATCAACATCACTACTATCAACAACAGCAGCAACAACAACAACATCAACAACATCATCTGCAGCAACAGCATTTGCAGCACAAACAAATACAACAACAACAACACAGTTGGTACTCACATGTTGCTTCCTATCAGCCCCCGCATGCCGCTGCCTTTGCGTCTCCCTGCAAAAGCAGCAGCAGCAACAACAATAACAACAACAACCACATTATGAATGCATACGGCACGGGTGCAGGAGCTTATTATGGCTCAACGGGAGCGGGTGGCGTTGGGGCTGGCTATAACCTTGAGGCCAATACTGTGGCCTATGCGCACAACCAGCTGCTGCAATACCAACAACAACAACAGCAGCAGCATCAGCAACAACAACATCAGCAGCATCTCAGTCAGCGCTCGTATATGCCACCGCATATAATGCACAGCTCGTATCCGTACATTAAGAGCGAACCATTGGAGCCACTACCCGAACGCCATCAGCAGCAGCCACAACTCTTTCAGAACCCTATGGCACCGCCGCCAGCACCCGCCATTGCTAATCGTCATTCGCTGGATGCTAGTGGCGAAATGATAATTAAATGTAAGTATCGTAGCTTTAGGAATATCGATATCTATACTCTCCACGCACCCATGCAAATACTGACAATGTAATAGGTAGCGATGGGGGCGTGTCTGATTTCCCCAAAGCAACACGAGCTCTCGAACCCCAAATTTGAAAAAATTCTCTTATTACACACATTGATAAATGCTTATAATTTTTTTTTAAATTTATTATTAATTTATTTATTTTGTGAATGTTGACAGATTATCTTTTTGTGTTATTTTGAATATAAGAATTGTTGCTCATATCTTATTGTGTATAAATATTTGTATCTATATTTGGGGTAGGGTAATTGCACCTAGTAATAATTACATCTTGGATGATATTTTTCTTTTGGCAAACTTAATTGAAATTTTATTTAATCCACAAATGGATTTATTTGTGCACAAATAATCAAATTTACATAGTAATTATAATATTTTGAGTTGAGACACTGGTCCGACTCTAGTAATAAGCAATTGGTACAGGCATCCGCACTCACACACGCATACAACTAAACAAAGCAAGAGAGAGAATGTGGGGGACTACTGAGAGCGAGAACACAGTTACAGATACTTTGGTTGCCCATTTTCCTATAGCGTAAGTAGCCGTAATTTAGCTCCGTTTTTGGCGTCGCCGAATCAATAAAACGTTTTGTTACAGCGATGAGTTTGTTTGAGTTGAGTTGAGTTACGCTGAGGTTTTTGCGCTTGTTCGTTCGGTTGTTTTTCGCCAGGGTTTTCGGATTTTCGGTTCGTCTACGTACCGTTTCTGTATCTCTCTTCTGTTATGTTCTGTTCTGTTTCTGAGTGCGATTCGTCTGTCTGTCCATCAGTCTCTGTGTATGTATCCAATTTATTTATGTACATAATCTTATTTATATGCATCCTCAGATAGATGCTATATATTACCGGCTATAACCCTAAAGTTTCTGCACAAACACATCCATCTATCTATTGATGACATTTTTTGTGTGCGTTTTTGTTCTGTTGATTCTCATTTTCAAGTCTCGATTCTTATGTAACGTTGTACGTTCCCAAATAGATTATAACTTTTGTGTGTGTATGAAATAGACTTTTGGTACCAATAGGGCGGGGCATGTGCACCTACGTAAAATAAAAATTGAATATCCAACGAAAAGAAAATATTTTTTCCACTTTTTTTTGTTGTGGTAAACCCAAATATTATATGAAAAAAAACTTTATTGTATTTAATTTTGTAATCTTACCTCTATTTACTCTTTGGGAAAATAAGAAATAGAAAATACGTATGCTTTTTCTTATACATATAAGAAGGAAAATGAAAAACACTCTCGTGTTATCTCCGTTTTCATGCTTATCATGCAGCCAGCAGCAGAGAGAACAACTTAAAACCATTAAACAATATGTATATATGCCAGACTGTATGTTTGTATTTGCACACACACAAATATATTTGTAAAAACCATAGAAACGTGAAAAAACTGAAGTTCTACAGTTTCTAGGTACAGGTTTTATTTTTTCAATTCTGTTTTTATTTTGGTGATAATTAGTGATTTCCTCGTTTAACTTAGAGCTGAAAGTGTGTTAAGAACGTATTCCGTCAAATATATGCAAATATTCATAAATATACATAATATAAAAATTATACAATGTTTCGGCACATTTAGTCAGACTGTCAGGTTAGGTCGTGTGAATACACTATAATTATATATAGAGGTATAGAAAAGTAGAGATTATTTTTTGTATAAAATTTGCACAGGCGATCTGTGTCGATAATGATATAAAAATAGAATTCTAAATTTAAAATTAATTTTCGTTAAAGTGCAAAAAAAACGAAAGTGAAATAAGTTTGATAAAGAATACAGATAAAATGTATTGCATATTAATTAAAAATTTGTATTTTACATTTGGCAGCGGAACCCATTGACGAACATGCTTTCAAGTCCAACTATATCGATGATAACACTCCCTTTGCGGATTTTAGTAAATATCCCGAATTCGGCGACGATATGTTAAGTCCAAAGCTTGAGCTGAGTGTCAAGGATGAGGCGTATGGAATCCAAAAAGTGAGTGCAAAGATTGACAGCTCATAGATGATGATATAATTATTAATTTGATTATATTTGCTTTAGAACCCGCTGAACTACCCACGGCGCAAGCTGCAAACGGATCGCTCCGCGGAGAATATGCCAATTTGCCAGCGTTGCAAAGAGGTGTTCTTCAAGAAGCACATTTACCTGCGACATGTGGCCGAAAGCAGTTGCAACATACATGAGTATGAGTTCAAGTGCAACATCTGTCCCATGTCCTTTATGGGCGCCGAGGAGCTGCAGAAGCACAAGCATCTGCATCGAACCGACGAGTTCTTCTGCCACAAATACTGCGGAAAGCACTACGACTCGATTGCGGAGTGCGAATCGCACGAGTACATGGAGCACGAGTACGATAGCTTTGTGTGCAATGTAAGGGGGGCTGGTCGCTTGTGGCTTACAGCTTGTTACTTTTGCTAATTAACAAACCTTTTACAGATGTGCTCCGTTACGTTCCCCACACGGGAACTGCTGTATGCCCATTTGCCGCAGCATAAGTTCCAACAGCGTTACGATTGCCCCATTTGCCGGCTGTGGTATCAAACGGCATTAGAGCTCCACGAGCATCGACTGGCGGCGCCCTACTTCTGTGGCAAGTATTACGCTGCAGCACACCAGCAACAGCAGCAACAGCAACAACAACAACAACAACAACAACAGCAGCAGCAGCATACACAACAACATCAGCAACAGGGCAACTACAAACTGCAGGATTGTCACATGGGCACCATTGAAAGTGAGTCGCTGTCGAGAATTAATCCCTACGATATATATTTATTACTTTCACCATAAACTAATCCACATTTTATATATTTTAGTGACTCCACCGCAGCACAAGGCTAATACGGCATTACCAGCAACGGCGGCGCTCAATTCGCTGTTGCAGCAACGCCAGGCGAACGCTGATGGCGCCGCTTTATATGCTTCGGCGCTGAAGAGCGAGACGAACGTGAAACTGGAGCGCAGCTATAGCAACTCCACCAGCGAGTCTGGTTACAGTATGCACGAGAGCAGCTACAACAATGCCTACGCCAGCGACAATTCCCTTCATGGCAGTGGCGGGGCAATTGGTGGTCCGCAGGCGCATTCTTCGACGCTGGACGATTCGGAGGATGCACTGTGCTGTGTGCCACTGTGCGGGGTACGCAAGAGCACCAGCCCGACGCTGCAATTCTTTACATTTCCCAAAGATGACAAATACTTGCATCAGTGGCTGCACAACCTAAAGATGTTCCACATTCCCTCATCGACCTATGTCAGCTTTCGCATTTGCAGCATGCACTTTCCCAAGCGTTGCATCAATCGTTACTCTCTGTGCTATTGGGCGGTGCCCACATTTAATCTGGGCCACGACGATGTGGCCAATCTCTATCAGAATCGTGAGCTGACCAACACATTTACCACCGGCGAGGTGGCCCGCTGTAGTATGCCAAACTGCAGTAGTCAGCGTGGCGAGAGTAATCTAAAGTTCTACAACTTTCCCAAGGACATCAAAAGTTTGATTAAGTGGTGCCAAAACGCGCGACTGCCCGTCCAGGCCAAGGAACCGCGTCATTTCTGCAGTCGCCACTTCGAGGAGCGCTGCATCGGCAAGTTCCGGCTGAAACCCTGGGCAGTGCCCACGTTACACCTGGGCGCCCAGTACGGCAAGATTCATGACAATCCCAAAAATCTGTATGTGGAGGAGAAGCGCTGTTGCCTCAACTTTTGTCGTCGCAGTCGCTCCTCGGACTTCAACATGTCGCTGTATCGCTTTCCCAGGGATGAGGTGCTGCTGCGTCGTTGGTGCTACAATCTTCGCCTTGATCCCGCTGTCTATCGTGGCAAGAATCACAAAATTTGCAGCGCTCATTTCATCAAGGAAGCTTTGGGATTACGCAAACTATCTCCGGGTAAGCTGCTGCTCAGCATTTCTAACATAAATCATTCTAATAAATATTTATTATTCATAGGCGCTGTGCCCACGCTGCATTTGGGTCATAATGACACCTTTAACATCTACGAGAACGAGCTGTGGCCACCGCCAACGCCCTCCACGCCCACCCACAATCATCAGCAGCACCAGCTGCAGCCACACCAGTTGCAACAGCAGCAGCCCCAGCAAGTGCATCATAAATATCAGCGGCACTCGGCTGCATCTACATCATCGTCGGCCTCATCGACATCACATTATGTGGATCCGGAGTTAAGTGCATCCTACATGAGCATGGGCGCTGGGGGCTCATCCTCTGGCCTTAATGTCAGCGATAGCATGGACGTCTGCTGTGTGCCTAGCTGCGAGAGCAAGCGTCACAACAATGAGAACATCACATTCCACACAATACCCAGGCGGCCAGAGCAGATGCGCAAGTGGTGTCACAATCTTAAGATACCCGAGGACAAGATGCACAAGGGAATGCGGATATGTAGCTTGCACTTTGAGCCCTACTGCATTGGCGGTTGCATGCGTCCGTTTGCGGTGCCCACATTGCATCTGGGCCACGACGACGAGGACATTCATCGCAATCCGGATGTGATCAAAAAACTCAACATACGCGAAACCTGTTGCGTAGCTGTTTGCAAGCGCAATCGTGACCGGGACCATGCCAATCTGCATCGCTTTCCCAGCAATGTGCCGCTGCTGACCAAATGGTGCGCAAATCTACAGCGTCCTGTGCCGGATGGCAGTAAACTCTTTAACGATGCCATCTGTGAGGTGCACTTTGAGGATCGGTGTCTGCGCAACAAGCGGCTGGAGAAGTGGGCAGTGCCCACACTCATCCTTGGGCATGAGAATATACCCTATCCGCTGCCCACACCGGAGCAGGTTGCCGAGTTCTATGCGCGTCCCAGTGCGCCTAACAATGGCGAGGAGCAGGGCGAGTGCTGTGTGGATACCTGCAAGCGTAATCCCAGTGTCGATGACATCAAGCTATATCGCCCGCCCGAGGAGTCGCAGGTGCTGGCCAAGTGGGCACACAATCTGCAACTGGAGATTGCCCAGCTGCCCAATATGAGAATATGCAATCTACATTTTGAATCCCACTGCATTGGCAAGAGGATGCGCCCCTGGGCAATACCCACGCTCAATCTGGCAACCAACATAGAGAATCTCTACGAGAATCCTGAACATCAGATGCTCTACAAGCGCCGCACGCATCTCAAGCCGGGCAGAGTAGCTCGAGGCTCAGAAGGAAGCGCTGGTGGTGTGAAGCCTACCTGGGTGCCACGCTGCTGCTTACCGCACTGCCGCAAGGTGCGTGCCACACACAATGTGCAGCTGTATCGCTTCCCCAAACTCAATCGCTCCACGCTGGCCAAGTGGGCGCATAATCTGCAGGTGCCCCTCGTGGGCAGCGCACAGCGTCGCCTCTGCTCCGCACACTTTGAGCCGCATGTGCTCAGCAAGAAATGCCCGGTGCCCTTGGCGGTGCCCACACTGGACCTCAACACACCAACCGGCTACAAGATCTATCAGAATCCGACCAAGCTCAAGGCCAACAAGCTATGCTTGCAGCGCGTCTGCATTGTGGAGAGCTGCCGGCGTCAGCGGGCACAGGGTGTGCAGCTCTTCCGTCTGCCTCACAGCCCCACCCAGCTGCGTAAGTGGATGCACAATATCCGGATGCGTCCCAGAGGCGCTATGCGACAACAGTACCGCATTTGCTCGAAGCACTTCGAGACGCACTCATTCAATGGGAAAAGACTCAGCAACGGAGCAATTCCAACGCTTGAATTGGGCCATGAGGACGAAGACATATTTCCGAATGAGGCGCAGTCTTTTGTGGAGGAGCACTGCACCGTCGAAGGCTGCGATGCCGTCAAGGAGCAGCCGGATGTGCGTCTCTTCCGCTTCCCCATCGATGATGAGGATCTGCTGTGGAAGTGGTGCAACAATCTGAAAATTAGTCCAGTCGACTGCATCGGCGTTCGCATCTGCAACAAACACTTTGAGGCCGATTGCATTGGACCGAAGCATCTGTTTAAGTGGGCCATTCCCACGCTCTCCCTTGGCCACGATGATGAGGACATCGAACTGATGCTGAATCCTAAGCCAGAGGATCGCTATATTGATCCGGTCTTCAAGTGCTGTGTGCCCTCGTGCGGCAAGACGCGTAAATTCGATGAAGTGCAGATGAACAGTTTTCCCAAAGATCCGGACGTCTTCCAGCGATGGCGCCACAATCTCCGCCTCGAGCATCTCATCTTCAAGGACCGCGAACGCTATAAGATCTGCAACGCCCACTTCGAGGAGATTTGCATTGGTAAGACGCGCCTAAACATTGGGTCCATACCAACACTGAATCTTGGCCATGACGAGACTGATGACTTGTTCCAAGTCAATCCCGAGGCGCTGCAGAGCAATCTCTTTGGACGCCAGCGACGCGTCCAAGATTCCATGAGGATCAACATTAAACAAGAAGCGCACTCCGACCTGGATGAGGACATTAAACCGGACATAAACATGACGGATGCCACAGATTCACATACCAAACAGGTAAACAATTTTCAGATCTTGAGATTTTAGATTTTGACTCTGTATTTTTTGCACAGGTGAAAACCAAGAAATCATTTACCGATTTCAATTGCTGTGTGCCGAACTGTGGTCGCAGTCGTCTGGAGCACGGTGCCCGCCTCTTTCCATTCCCGAATGGGAAACAGCAGCAGAGCAAGTGGCGCCACAATCTGCGGCTACATGCTGCCGATGTGGACAAGACGACACGCATCTGTAGCGCCCACTTCAATCGCCGTTGCATCGATGGCAATCAGCTGAGGGGCTGGGCAATGCCCACACAGCAGCTGGGCCATCAGGAGCTTCCGATCTATGAGAATCCAAAGAATATTCCGGGCTTCTTCACGCCCACCTGTGCGCTGGCGCACTGCCGTAAGCGGCGCAGCATTGACAACGACCTGCGCACATATCGCTATCCACGCAGCGAGGAGCTGCTCGAGAAGTGGCGCGCGAATCTACGCTTATCGCCGGACCAATGCCGCGGACGCATCTGTGCTGATCATTTTGAGCCGCTGGTGCGCGGCAAGCTGAAGCTTAAGACGGGCGCAGTGCCTACTCTTAAATTGGGTCACGACGAGGGCGTGGTCTTTGATAACGAAGGCATTAAGGTGAGTCTGCAGCAGGAGGACGAGGCGGAGGAAGAAGAGGGCGATGCCAGCATGAAGTCGTTGGTCAAAGTAAAGACTGAGCAGGAGGATCAGCAGGATTTAGAGAATGAAGATGATGAGCATCAAGAGCAGGAACAGGATCTAGAGCAGGAGCATGATCAAGATATGATCGAGGATGGGGATGAGCATCGGGACTCTGAGGAACATGGCTATTTCGATCCCTTGGAACTTGTGGAAACCTTCGCTGAGCACCACAGCGATGATACATCTGCCGGACACGATAATCTCGATTATGATGAGGATGATGAAGATGAAGACATTCCCGGAAATGATGATGAGCTGCTTCTGCCTGACACGCGGCCACTTCGAATGCCAGTGGCTCCGCGGCGCGAGAAGGCTGTGAATAATGTGACGCCGATTTGCTGCTTGAAACACTGTCGCAAGGAACGCACCGCCATCCATCATCTGAGCACCTTTGGTTTCCCCAAGGATCCGCAGCTGCTGCTCAAGTGGAGCGCCAATCTGGAGCTACCCTTGGAGTCCTGCATGGGTCGTGTATGCGTCGAGCACTTTGAGCCCTCGATGCTGGGCACGCGCAAACTGAAGCAGAATGCGGTGCCCACCTTGAAACTGGGGCATGCCACACCACTCACCTACAGCTGCAATGGCCGGATGCTGTCGGGCATATATGATGAACAGCCGCAGCATTCGGTTTTTCGGCTTTGGAGCCTGAAACACTGCCGCAAACGGAAACCTGATTTGGAGGAGATTAAGCCTGTTCGTCGCTGTTGCCTTCCAAGTTGCGTCAAGCAGTCGGAGTTGCATGGCGTCCAGCTGCAGCGTCTGCCCAAGGATCGTCTGACACTGCGCAAATGGTTGCACAACCTGAAGCTGCCTCTAACGATTGACTCCACTCAAATGTTCCTCTGCAGCGATCACTTTGAGCTGAATGCGCCGTGTCCCACCTTGAAACTGGGCCATTCGGATACCAATATTTATCGCCACAATGTGGCCAGCACCAGCGGCAGCTGTCTCGTGCCCAAATGTCCTTGTGCTCGTCTCAATCTCTATCGTGGATACGATCTGCCCGCAAATCCGCAGGTGCAACAGGCCTGGTTACACTGGTTGCAGCTGCCCCATCCGCAGCCGTCGCCCAGGCACGCCCAGCTGTGTGTGATGCACTTTATGCAGCTCTTCGAACTGGTGCCGCTGCCCGAGTCGGTGCAAGATGTTGTGCGCCGGCAGCTGCGTGAGACTTACGAACTGATATCCAGCTCCAGCATGGCCATGAAGCTACGTTGCGCTGTGCCCGGCTGCTACTCGAAGTATACGGATAATGTGCGTCTGACCAAGCTACCCGTTTGTCCCAACACCTGCGCCAAGTGGGTGCACAATACCAAGATCCAATACGATCCGGCCCGACATTATGTCTATCGCATCTGCATGTTGCACTTTGAGCCAGGTTGCCTGGGCCCAGTGCGTCCCAAATTGTGGGCAATGCCAACGCTGCAGCTGCACCACGAGGATGCCGACATATATTTAAATCCAAAGCTGGATGGCAACCAAGCGCGGCCGTCCGTGCCATTGGAGTTGCCGCTGCGCATCAAAACTGAGCTGCCGATGTGCAACAGTCCCAGCTTTAGTACGAGTGCTAGTCCCAGTCCGCGTGGCAAGCTGCGCACCTGCTGCATTCCCAGCTGCGGTCAGCAGGCTTCGGCCCTGTTGCGCCTCTTTCGCTTTCCCAGCGCGGAGACGTCGATGCTGAAGTGGCTGGTGAACACACAGCAGCAGCCGCGTTTTGTCGATGCACAACGGCTGTTCGTCTGCCAGGATCACTTCGAGGCGGAGGCCATTTGCAAGAATCAGCTGCGCAGCTGGGCGGTGCCCACACTGAATCTCGGACACGATGGACACATCATACCGAATGCCAAGCACAATGGCAACATTGCCGACAGCCAGGAGAACAAACAGACGCTGCAGTTCATTTGGGCCAACTACTGCTCGGTGCTGACCTGCTTCCAGCAGAGCAGCGAGCAGCTGCGTCTCTACCAATACCCCACAGATCGGCCAACTATTCGCAAGTGGGCTGCCAATTGTAAGCATCGCTCCATGCAGGCCAGCAGCGATGGATTCCAGGTACGTTTCATTAGACAAATAACAAAAGCCGATCCTAAAATCAATCATCTTTCAGGTGTGCCAGTCACATTTTGCGCCGGACTGCATTGATTCTGTTACCGGGGAGCTGAAGGAGGACGCTGTGCCCACACTGGCGCTGAATCGGGCTGTGACTGAGGTGCGCTGTGTGGTCAATGGTTGCGTTAAAGACGAAGATGCATCGCGTCGCCGACTGTTCAAGATGCCCAAGCGTGTTCCACTGATATTGGATTGGTGCCACAATTTGCGCGTGGATCATGCCGCCGTGAGTGGTTTGGAACAGCACGTTTGTGAACGCCACTTCGAAGTTAACTGCTTCAATTCATATAAAATGCTGCGTCCAGGAGCACGGCCTACACTTCATTTAGGTCATGAGGATCTAGACAACGTGATACCCAATCCGGCGAACTGGGAAGAGGAGGTGATCCTGTGCTGTGTGCCCCACTGCGAAAGCTCCAAGGATGCGGATGAGGTTCAAATGTTTGGACTGCCAAAGGTGCGCCAGTTGGCGGACAAGTGGTTGCAAAATGCGCGCCTCGATCCGAGCAAAGAACAACAGGCCAATCTGAAGTTTTGCAGTGTGCATTTTGAGGCTAGCTGCTTGGAAAATGGACGACCTTCCTATGGTGCAATGCCCACACTCCATTTGGGCCACGATGAGCTCCACAACATACACCCAAGCGTAGAGTCGTTGCCGGCTCAGCAGAAGCGCTACTGCAATAGAGATGGGGCCAGACACGACTGCTGCTATCCGCAGTGTGTGGAGCTGCAGAAGAGCTATTTGCGGGTCACCTACGAGCTGCCCCAGGAGCAGGAGCTCCGTCAGCAGTGGCTCTCCTATATGGGCCTGGAGGCGCAGCAGCCCGATAAGCAGGAGCTACCCAAGCTCTGTCCACTTCACCTCATCATGCTCTATGATCACAGTGCGGATCACTTATCGGCACACGCCTCTGAGGAGCTGCTTGACTCCAATTATGATGCAGCACGGAGCAGCGTTCGCATACGCGTTGTCAGCTGTGCGGTGCGCGGCTGCAAAACGCTAAAGCCACGCGACGCTGGTCGGCTGCACGGTTTGCCCACGCGTCGAGATCTGCTGGAGATGTGGCTGCACAACATCCAACTGGTGTTTTACGAGCAGCAGCGTTATATGTACAAGATATGCAGCAAGCACTTTGAGCCCAAATGCTTCACGGAGACAACCAAGCGCTTGAAGCCGTGGAGCATGCCTACGCTGGAGTTGCCGGAGCGTCAATCGGGCGAGATGTCAGCCTATCAGAATCCCACAGAGTTGGAGTGGCTACACATGAACGAGCTGCAGGTCAGCGAGAAAGCTGTTGAGGCTCTGCCGGATCCCTTACTCAAGTTGGAGCCGTTGCCCAATAAGGAGCCACCACCACCGCAGGTTATGGAATATGAAGAGGATTGCGATAATAACTCACAGCAGCCACTAGAAATGCAGGCGCTCGAGGTGCTGCTTGAGGTGGGTCATGTCGAGAAGTGCACCACCTACGAGCAAATGGATACCGAGGCAAATCTCAGCTATGCCGAACAGTTCTCGCACAATCCCCTGAGTCCAAGTCCACCCCAATGCCGTATTCCCGTTGTCCAGAATGGACTCCAATACAGCGCACGGCACTGCAGCGTGCATGGCTGCAATGTCACCTCGAATAATCTGAGCAGCAGCATCAAGCTGCACAAGTTCCCCGTCTCGCTGGATGCCATGCAAAAGTGGATGCACAACACACAAGTGCTCGTGGACGTCAAATTCGCTTGGCGCTTTCGCATCTGCAGTCATCATTTCATCGAGGATTGCTTTCACGGCTCGCGCATCAGGCGCGGCGCGATGCCCACGTTGCGACTGGGCTCACGTCGTCCGAAGCATATCTATGATAATGAGTTCAACGCCCAACTGCAAATGGAACTGACTAAAGAAGAGACCAAGGATACACTCGCTGCCCCGCTGGAGTCACAGCAACAGTTGCTCTCGGCGAATGTAGGTCTTCGCCTGCCGCGGCCTGCACCGCCCTGCAAATCCAGCAAATACTGTCAGATCGAGGGCTGCTCAAATCATTTGACCAGCGAGAATGTGACGCTGCACAAGTTCCCCCATTCGTCGGACATGTGCGCCAAGTGGCAGCATAACACTCAGGTGCCCTTCGATCCCGAGTACCGCTGGCGCTATCGCATCTGCAGCGCACACTTTGAGCCCATCTGTCTAGGCAATGTGCGATTGATGCACGGCAGTGTGCCCACTCTGAATCTGGGACCGCTTGCGCCCAAGAAACTGTTTGATAATGAATTCTTGCGCCTGGACAAGCCAATGAGTAGTTCAGAGCTGGGCATGACAGTGAAACATGAACAAATGGAGCAATTTGATCAACTGGAGCTCGAAGATGGCAACCAGGAGCGTGATGATTTCAGTTTGCTGGAGCCCGAGCTGCAGTTGCACGAGGGTAGCGAGGATGAGCAACAATATGACAATCATTTCAGCCAAAACGATTCCTATAACTGGTCCGATCAGCAGCTGCGTCTGTCCAGCAATAATCAGGAGAATTCCACAATTAGCTACAATCCAGTCAAGTCCGGCTATGATAAGTGCTCACTGGTCCACTGCCAACGACAGCGTTCCCATCACGGCGTGCACATCTACAAGTTTCCGCGCTCGCGTCAGTTGCAGCAACGATGGATGCATAACTTGCGCATCCAATACGATGAGCGACGGCCGTGGAAGACAATGATATGCAGTGTACATTTCGAGCCGCACTGCATCCGTCTGCGCAAATTGCGTCCCTGGGCGGTGCCCACGCTGGAGCTGGGGGTCAACGTGCCACTGGAAATCTTTACGAATGAGCAGAGTCACCGACTGTTTGCTCAATCTGAAGCAGGCAGCGAGTGTGATGAGGTTGAAGTGGATGTTGAGGACACCATACTGGAGGACATGGATGATGACTATGATGACAATGATGCTGATTTGAATATGGATGCTAATGATCAAATGCGAACAGCTCGATATGGGAAAAGTGACCGTCGCTCACGACTTGACCAATTGCCGCCTGGTCAGCTGCCACCGTGGAAGATCAAATGCTGCTGTTTGCCCTATTGCGGGAGTCCTCGCGGTGATGGCATTAAGCTCTTCCGACTGCCCAATAACATTAGCTCCATTCGCAAATGGGAGCAGGCCACAGGCATGCGCTTTTATGAGTCCCAGCGCAACACAAAGCTCATCTGCAGTCGGCACTTTGATCCGCAGCTTATAGGCGTGCGTCGTCTCATGTCGAATGCGGTGCCAAGCCTCCATTTGGGCCCAGACAGCGCAGAGCCCGAGCTGCCTCTTGTGAGACCACGGTGCTGCATGCCCGATTGTTTTGAGGATGTCAACGTCGAGCTGCACAAGTTTCCCAGTGGTAATTATATCAAATACTCATAAAAGTTGCCTAGCTAATCAAAATATCTTTAATTCAATAATAGATCCCATGCTGCTGCATCAATGGTGCCAGGCGCTCAATTTACCGGATGTTCAAAGCTACACTGACAAACTCATATGTGCCGCACATCTGCCCGCCAACGCAATGAGCTGTCTAATTTGTGGCGTGGACGATGTACAGCTGCCAATGCTAAACTTTCCCCAGAATCGCAATCAGCGCACCAAGTGGTGCTACAATTTAAAAATCGAGCCTCTGCCCAAATGGGATAACTCTAAGCAAATTTGCTGCAAACACTTTGAGAGCTACTGTTTTATCCAGCCGGGCCAACTTCTGGCGGAGGCAATGCCCACACTATACTTGGAGCACGGGGATAGCAACATATTCCTAAACGAGGACGCCATGTGTAACAGCAAGTTATTGCGCATCAAGGACGAACCCGTGGAGAGCGAGGATCTGATGCTATAACAAACAACTGAAAATAGTCAGATCGCAAGCGATATGAATATTGTGTCATTCTATATTCTGCTAACGGATGCCTATGTCTATAAGCCACATTATTTTAGCCTAGTGTTAGTCGAAACTAATTTATAATACTTAAAACCTAAGTATCTATCATATTTTATATACCAAACTAAGCATCACGTATAATGTTGTAGTTCCCCTACTACTATTAAGTAATCCTCATCTTCCCTCCAATCCCAAACCTCACTTCATATAACTTAGTAGCTAATATTATATTGAGGTAGTCGTGGTAATCCAGTGATTTTTACTCGAAAAGCGTTTAAACTTTGATGCTTAGAGTCAGGCCATATATTATTTAGTTTCACACCGAGGCAGAGAATGTTCCTTAGATAGCTTTTGTTTAAATTCATTTCAAATTGTGTGATACAATTGCAAATCATTTTTAGTAAATCACTGATGATGATGATTTTACAAAGACTGCCAACAACTTGGTGCAGATTCGCGAGCATTACACACCGAGTCCTTGGAAATATCATTTTCGATGTGGTCGATCAGATGTATTTAGCAAAAGCAAAAATAAAAAATAATAACATCAGCATCGTAGGTATAACTTAGCTGTGTCCTTAATAATAAAAGGTAGGCCAGATAAAACAATATGACTGTCTGACTCAACATACTCTTTAATATCTCTAAGCATATACAAATATGTAAACCTGTAGAATATACAAAAGTACTTGGTGTCTTATAAAATATGCATATAAAATGAAACTATTAAGCTACTTGCCATATAAGTAAAACTTGACTTTGACTATAGACTCTATATAAATATACGTATACATATATATATATATATATTTTTGCAAGTATATATATATATATATATATTTTTGCAAGTATATATATATATATATATAACATATATAATATATATATTTAAATTAAAAAAAAAAACTATTTAACGCCCCTTAAGTCTTAAATTAAACCCCCGTTAAAAGCTACTGTTTGCCAGCCTCGCCGTCATCGGTTTGCATATAGCCGCTGTCCAGAAATAAATTGCGATCCGATTTATTTGACTACGCAGCAAGAGAGAAGCAACGATTAGACGAGTGCCAATTGTCATCGAATAAAATATATTTCCACTCACCTCGCGATATTTTTGCAAGTAAACTGAGAGTGGTTCCACGTAGTTGTCGAAGCCCAAATTGTTGAATGCCACCAGCAAATCGTCGCCGTTGACCGTCTTGCGATTCTCGGCGACACTGCGCTCAATGGCCTCGCTGCTAATAAATGATATGAACTCCGAGACGCACTCCTGTATGCACTCTCTCGCATCTTTGGCTATTTTGCCATTCTGTGGCACTGGCACTTTCATTATCTTGATTATGTTGCAGATGGGCAGAAAGCGATCCTGTTCTCGCAGCATGATCCCATGTCCGTCCTGTCTGTCCGAATCGTCTACAGAACGTTAATGGAACAGTACGTTAATAATGCAGACCAATAAAATTGATTAATTACCGACCACCAGACGCCTCATCCTCCTCTTTGACCAACATATCGTTAATGTATTGTTGGGAATCTTCGCTGTTGCTCATTTTTTGGTTTAAGCTTGTAAAATTTTTAAAACAAACATTGATTTATGGAATTCGTTATGCAGGTTACTCTAAGCCGTTCCCGCGGAATAAGATTGCTTTGTATGCTCAGAGTTAATGCGAATGAGTTGCGTCAAAATGTTTTCTTTTATTTACAATAATAATTGAAGAGAAAACGTAATTTGTTTGCTTTTTATTATGCTTGCTAGCAGAGATTCTGATTGTTGTTACAGTTCAATGTCAAAAGATAAATCGGTGCACGAGAAAATATATCGATACATCGCCGCATGAAGTCCAGGTATTGTTCGATATTTTTCGGAGAGCGGCCGATAGCATCTACTGATCGCAGCGGTAATTTATTTTGCGCACTATTTTTTTCGCTCAACGCGATGCACGAGGAAATTGTGATCAAAACTGAGGAAATTGATATTGATGATACGAAGATAAAGTTTGAGGTTGATGAAAATGAGCCAACATTAAAATTGTCGTGCGGTAAATATATGATTCTATGGTTTTGCCTACTTATGCCCATGTGGGTGTGTGCTTTCGCATGTGGTGTCTTTTTTATATTACGCCCTACCGTTAGCTTTGTTTCTAGTTGTTCATGTAAATTCGCTCATTTTTTGCAGCTGGCACCTATATGAATATAATCGAGGAGCGGCCGAATATGATAACGGTGCCGGCTCATGACTGCAAATCTGAGGATGAGCTTAAATTCATAGCGAGCCTTGGCACTCTGGATCAGCAGCAAAAGGTAACCTAAGCAAAACACATATACATGTACATATATATCTTTGAGTGTGACAATAAACGTTTGTGTGCTACAGTTATTTGTGACGTCATCTGCTGAGAGTGTTGCCGTTCTTGGTGCATTTGCATGTCAAGTTTGCAGCTTTGCGTGCAAAGACGAAAGTTTGCTTTATTTGCATCATACCAATCATCATCTAAATCGCCATTTCTGTTCCCATGGCTGTGGCGAGTGGTGCAACACACTCGAAGAAATCCAGGAGCATGAATATAGAAAGCATACGGATGGAGTTAACAATTCAAACTGCAGGGTAAGTGCAATATATTTATATATTTTTTTGCATACATCATAGTGTTAGAGATCGGCTTTATTGTTTGTGTTTATTAAGTGTGGCCAGGTTATGTTGTTAATAAATAAGTTATTCCTTGCAATGCAGATCTGTCATTTGGAATGCATCGATGCGGCCAGTCTGACGAAGCACATGAGCAGTCACTTTTATGTGCGTCGCTTTGTGTGCTCGGTTTGCCGCCGGCATTTTGAGACACGCCTGGAATTGCAACAACATTGGGCGAATGGCAATGAGCTCTGCGGTCAGCTTGATTATGCGGATATGCATGGAAATATCGGACAACTGGTGGCGATCAGTAAATTGGATCCCACACTGCCAGCTGAGCGATTTTGTGACATACAAATTAAATCTGAGCCGATGGACGTAGATGATCAGCTTCCAACTGGTATTATTATCAAAGAGGAGCCGCAGCTGGAATCATCTGAGTTAAATTCCACTTTCCAAGATGACAGTTGTTCACGAAGCAGCTTAGCTGAGCAATTGCGCAGCAAATTGCGCTTGCCAGCGATTAAGAAACCACCAAAAGATGAATGTATAGAAGAGGAGAAATCAAGAGCACCATCTCATTGTAAAGCATCATTTTTTTTAAACTTTTATATATATTATATTAATATCCCTACCCCTCTCTAGTTGTGCCACCTGATGAG
Organism: Drosophila fungiperda; assembly: GCA_035042345.1. NCBI lineage: Eukaryota > Metazoa > Arthropoda > Insecta > Diptera > Drosophilidae > Drosophila > Drosophila fungiperda. The sequence goes on along the minus strand of JAWNLM010000187.1, from coordinate 551,053 downwards.
CTGATGTATTTGCCAAACTCCACAGCATCACAGTATCGCACCGTCATTATAAGGCCAACGCAATCGAACAATAAGCCCTCAAGTATTTTAGAAAACAATTCCACATCCAAGACTAATATTTGCGCCAACATCTTAAAGGATGTGCTGCCAAACAAGAAGATAACAAAGGTGGCACCAACCGCAACGGTTAACGCTACCAATAGCTTCAATATCGGAGGCAAAATAATCACATTGCCAAGCTCCATGTCGATAATTTCGGGTCCTAAAAAGTCAACTGCTTGTCAAAAGGCAACAATTACAACTTTACCTGCTCCCACCTCTTTACAAGCGGCCACACTGGCATTGCACATTAATCGAAATTTTCATTTTAATGCTATTAGTTTTTTTGAGAGCTTGCCAGAGTCTCGGAAACTCATCACTGATATTCAGAATCAGATACGGAACATAGAGCAAAATCTGCCAATTTCCGGCAGTGTGCTGCATTCGAAAAATGGAAACGCCAAAGTGACGTTTCCTTCTCAACTGCAGGTGCTTCCTCTACCGCCCACCCAGGAAAGTAATCTGAAGGTACGTCAATTGCGCAGCACATATCCCGATCATCTTTTTCACTGGCAGTGTCCAAGCTGTGCGCGCTGTTTCGAAAAATTTGCGGCATTCTGCAAACATTTGACAGTCTGGCACAAAATCGCAGAGGCGAACTTGGAGCATATGGTAGTGGAGGTCAAGTCTTATATGAGTGAGTATTAGTTGTGCATCCATGTCTCTTATATAGGTTAATGCAATTTTTTTTTTTTTTTTTCCTATTTTCAGAATACGATTCGTCCACTCCTACAACTGTAGAAGCGACAGTTCCTTCGGTGCCCAATGTTGCAGATGCGGCAGCATTAAGTGCATCTGGTCATCCAGATTTTGTGCATGATGAAGAGCCAGCTGCTCCAGCAAATGTGGCACCAGAAATTGCAGATCAGGAACCAATATTACCAACCCCAGCGTCTACTCGTGTAAAAACCCGAACAGCATCATCAGAATGGGCTGCTCAATATAAATGCGACGATTGCTCAAAGTGCTTTACTACTATGGGTGGGATGCGCATCCACAAGTTGATTCATACCGGCGAGCTGCCACATAAGTGCAACTATTGTGAGAAGCGTTTCCGCACTCCTGGTCAGGTGCGTGTCCATCACCGCAGGCACACTGGCGAGAAACCATTCAAGTGCAAGGTAAGCCGTGAATTGAGATACCCATTCTTATATTCCACTAATGTTCTCTTAACAGGTCTGCTCTTTGGATTTCACACATCGTGAAACGCTCATCTCGCATCTCTCGCGTCACATTGGCATGAAGCGCTACAAGTGCTACGGCTGCGATAAGAACTTTGTTGTGGTCAGTGGATTGCGTGCCCATCGCCTTTTACGTCCTGACACGTGCGGCAAAGTCAAGTTTACGGCTCGCGCACACGGGCCGCGAGTTCGCGTAATACGCGGCGAAGTTTTCTTTGAATCGCATCCTGAGCATAATGGTTATTTGCGAAGCGAGGACCCTCAAAAAATAATGTCTGAGATGATTCAGACCTCCAAAGAACCGTCTGTGGACAACGAATCCAGCTAACGGCATCGTTTTATATAATCTTTTGTCACTTTTATTTTGCATTATTGTTATCATCGTTATTTTCTTTAGATAAGTATGCAGCAAGATCGGCTCAGGTCATTTCCAATTTGATTTCTTTAATTTCGCATTAAGGTTAAATCGAAAGACACACAAGTCAACATAAATAATAAACAAACGCTTTGTCTACAAAATAATGGGCCTTTCCTTTATCAGCTGGAAAATTTGGTAATTTTATACGGTTGCTGTTCAAGTTGCTACAAATATTGAGTCACACTTTCAGGAGCATACAGTCAAATCAAAATAACTACTTCGTCCAAATCTTTGCATATTTTCTAAATGCCATTTGCGCATCGACTGGTAAATTTTTCATAATATGTATTTTATTTCGTCATTAAATATTCATTTTCATTGGGTTTTCGGTTTTCGAAAATTATATATATATATATAATATATATAATATATCTGATACATATCTTTGTATGATAATATTGAACGTAATATCTTTCTTACTTAAACTGTTATGTACATATATCTCTGTCAAATATAGATGTTCGTATCACATACCTCTTTGGATTCGACTATAAGGGAAAAGTTCTGAATTAATTTTCTTACGCTTATAACATAATTCAAATATCGCTTGTTTTTCTAATCGTAATACCAGACGAGCAGAATCAACACCAAATACTCTTATTTTCAAAATGTTAATTTCATTTATTGTGGATTTCTGATTGGGTTCCATTGCCCTCGATCATACGAGTCCAAAAAGGCGTATGTTTCAAAGATCTGACTTTATTTAACCGAGATATAGCCATTAAAAGTTAATTCAAAAACTTTAAACTTGTACATATGTGAATGTATATGATTTTCTTATGTTCTGTATGTACCATTAAAATTGTTTTATATCTGACTAATTGATAAAATATATGTATGTCTGTATATATTAAACAATTTCATATATTATTAACAAAAGTTGACAAGCTGACCAATTTTTGTAATGTACAATATAGACTTGTAGTTGATTTATATAGAAGTATGCTAAATATGCTTGCAACGCTGTGGTGTGGATACCATTATCTATTAGACATTTATTGTTGCTATTCATAATATTTAACGCTATAATTTGTAATTATTTAATATTTTTCCAAATAAGCCCCAATCATTTTCTGGGTTCTGGCATACGCCAACTTGTCAATTTACTAGGTCCTAACTCCAATTCTTCCAATTCTTTTATTAGTGGGCAACGCTCTAAATTTGCTCGTTATAACAGATAATTATGCATGTTTGTGTTGGTGTGGATTAAATCTATAATGCGTAAATATGTATTGATATTGTTGTTTAACATGTGTTCTGGCTAAATAATTATTATTTAGTTTTGTTTTTTTGCTTTTACGCATTTGCTTGCTAACGTCTTTTACAAATACTATCGGCCGATCGATTGAACAGCATATCAAATATGTATATACATGATTATAATTCTTAGGCCATAATACATTATAGTAGTTATGTAGCGTTATAGGTATAAATGGTTGTTATATATATATATATATATATATATATATAGACGTATTATATAAATATTCTACAATACATATCTACAGTTATCTTATTACTCATTTGTCTGTCGGTAAGTTGTCTGGGTTATTATCTAAGCTGTCTTTTTCATACACTTTAGGTACCATATTTTTCTATATTTAGGATCCTAGTTACGCATACATATATCTGGAGGGGGTTCTGGTATATACACGATTATTTAATCATAAAACCAAATTTAGAGGAATATCTTAAAAGTAAACAAGGAACGGAATGACATATGTTAATTTTAATAATCTCCAAAGTGGGAAGGATTAAAAAAGACTCATAAGTACCTAAATCTTTATGTTCTGGACAATTTTGTTTTACCAAGCATATCTGGGGAATGTTAAGATGTTCAAATAAAAACATGTGTGATAGCTTAACTAAATCTAGAAACTAATTTAAAACTAGCTGTCTTATAAGATATGCACTACGCAAGACTTTTGACTAATTGCACGGTTTACATTTGTTTTTAGCATTAGATAAGTTATCGAACCTAAGCGGACATTTAAGTATTCTCAAGTATAAAAAACACATTAAACATATTTGATTGTTGATTGTTGTACACACACAAATACATACATACATACATACATACACTTGTCTCTAGAATGTAATGATAATTGGATTCGTTTTCCCACCCTCTACTCTTACATTTCGATTAAGTTCAAATGGCAACTAACTGACTTCATTTTAGCTTATGTTTGTCTCGAGATTCATTTAGGCGGTAAGTTTAATATCTACCAAGTCCTTAGTTCAAATATGTATAGGTTACCAAGTGGGTCGACGACGCACCACAACAAGTTGATTGACTACTTTGATTAGTTCGAGCAAAAACTGTATGCATATATATACAAATACATACATATATGTATCCATATATATGGATGTATGCACATAAATATATATATTACTGATCATTAAACGTGTAACAGTCTTTTTGAGTTCACAATATTCAAAATTAAAAACAAAGACCGAGTAAAACAAAAAGGCGAAAATAAAAAAACTAATCAAAATAGAATCGAAACTGATTACAACTTGTATACAAAATTATTTTTTTTAAGTATGTAAGTAAGTATGGGGGCAGTATCTGGCTATAATACTTAGTTAAGGTATCCGTGTATATCGTAAATGCGTATTATGCGTACAGTTGCAAACGTACATGCAACTTATAACATTAACTTAAAGTTAACAACGTTTTTGCTCTGTAGCCTGGACTCCAACTCCAACTCCATATCCTCCTACTGCTCCTGCTCCTTCCACTCAGTTTGCATAGTTGTCAAAAGAGCCCAAATACTCCAAAGCAGCGCGATAGCAGAAATGATATTGATCCTGTTATGGGAAATCATATTCCATTAATAAATATCGTCGTGAATCTTGTAATTCTACTCACCTCCGTCTGCACCATGGCTGGTCGCTGGGAGCGCAGTATGCGCACAGTTTGGAACACATCAAGCACACCTTCGTATTGCATCCGCTCCAGCACAATGCTTAAAGTGATAAAGACACCAGAACGGCCAACGCCCGCCGAGCAGTGCACCGTTATGGGGCCATCCTGGCCAAACTGTTCCTTGGTCTTGTGCACCTGCCCAATGAAATCGGTAAAGCCGTCACCCGACTTGGGCACTCCCTGCTCGGGCCAGTCGATGAACTGGAACTGACGCACAGTGCGCGAGGAGCCATCACGTGCATCGGTCACCTGGGCGAATGTGCAGAATGTGGATTAGAATTACTTTGCACAAAAGGAGCGGATATTGAACCCAATCTTACCTTAAACTCACGCAGCTTGTACTGAGGCATATTGTACTCGGCAATTGGATCGACAACATAATACTGATAGCGTACGGAGCGCTCATGGGGCCAGTACTGGAAGCATTTCTCCTGCAACAGAGCAATACGTTAAAACAGAGAAGCAGCAAGGATTAAGCTGTGTTACTTACCCTGCCCATTTCCTTGAGTTTGGTCAGCATAACAACTATGGTGGAGTTGTGCTCCCAGAGCATACGCCAAAAGTCCTCAGCGGTGTCCTGTACGGGTCCCTGAGCCGCAATGTAGGCAGACCTATAGCGATAGCCATCGATAAAGCTAGCGTTGACGTAGTCACTGCCCTCGATGCCATGGATGGGCGTCAAATAGACGCGACTCGACTCATAGGGTAGAATGTGAACGAGACGATTCTTGTGCTTGTTGCATGCTAGATTGGCGGTGACAAATTTGGAGGAGTCCATTTTGACATTGGATAGCTTTTTGAATTCCACCTCCATGCCCGAAATACTCTCGCCCGGCTCGGTGGTGAGGAGCTTTTGCAGATGGGTGTGAAGATTGCGAGCGGCGACCTCGGTGAGGCCACAGATGATGGCTTCTATTATGGCGTCGTGTATGAAGATATATTGATCCTCCGTCTGCACCATGTAGTTGCGCTGGGCACGCAGGCATGTCACATGGCCATAAATATCGATGATCTTCTCGTGCTTCATGCGCTCCAGCATTGAGTCGATCACAATATAGCAGCCAGTGCGACCCACTCCAGCCGAACAGTGCACCACAACCGGTCCCGACTCGGGTGGCGTCAAGGCGCGACAGCGTCGCAGGAACTGCAGGAATGGTGCAGGATGATCGGGCACACCGTGATCGGGCCAGGCCGTAAACTGCAGCTGCTTAACCTCCCTGCGATCGTTGAAGCCCTGCCGAACCAGCTGGAACGTGCGTATACTATAGGTGGCCAGCTCCTGCGTCTCGGTGATGGTCACAAAGATCTGACCGTATGTCTCGGTGCCCCTTGTGGGCCAGTACTGATCACATTTGATGCGCGTTCGTTCCTCCAACCGGGTCATCATCACAATTGTTGCCGTTTTCAGCTCCCAGCACATGCGCCAAAAGTCCGCAAAGGTCTCCTGCAACGGTCCCTGGGTGGCAACATAGGCATTATGCTTCCGATAGCCATCACAGTAGTTGGCATTAATATAATCCGAACCGAGGACGCCCTCCTGCGGAGGCAGCTGCACCCTTGAGTGATCGTAGGCGGTGACATTCGCATAGCGATTCTTTGACTTGTTGTGCTCGCAGTTGGAGTTGTCCCAAGTGAATTGTTGACCCGGCTCGATGCTCTCGTACTCCTGCGAGAACTTCTGATTGTCGTTCGACTTCAGGCGCTCGATCTGATTGGAAAACTCTGATATGGGAATGGGCGGATGGGAGATCATGCCGGGTGTTTGGAAGTTCAGTCTTCGCATATCCACCGGATCACTGGGTGTTGGTCCGGCGCCCAGATCGGCGGCCATCAGGGGACGCGTCACGGCCGCTTGATCGGGCGTTTTGCAGGGCTGTCGACGACGTCGCACCACATACAGGACAATCAGGGTGGTTGAGACAACAAAGGCGGCGATTAGTGGCAACACCACCCACAGGATTTCGGGCTCATCTTTGTTGCGATTGACCGAAACCTCCGGCTCCGATGGCCAGTTGGGATCAGGGCGATGTGGACGTTCGCCTGGCGGTGCCTCACGCATGTCCAGCGACAGAAACTCGGAGAAGGGGCTCGAGGTGTACAGATGCTTCTGCGGCGTATCCACCACGGCGCGCACAAAGATGCGATAGCGTTTCTCGCGCTCCAGCTTGCGATTGGTAAAGTTGTGGTAGTCATCGCCTGAGCCCAGGTGGAAGGTGAAGGGTATGGAGCGTTGTGGAAACTTCGCTGCTATATACGGCGCATTCGGCCGTTCCGGCTTGTTGCGACCTGGCAGCAGGTCATCGGTGAGAAACTGGTCGGGATTTTTGTGCAGATTGGATTTATCCTCTGGAACGACAACGAGATAGTAGTGCGAGATCGGACCATACTCCTCGGATGCCTGGGGCAATATGACCAGAATCTCCTCCCCGTTTACCACGCCATAGAAATCCGGCTTTACCATGGGCTGTGGTGCGGCCATTTGTGTGGTCACTGTAATCTTTGTTGGGGGCCTGTAGGAGTAATCGGAGGGAATCGCGCTCACATTCACATTGTATGTGGTAAATGGACGCAGTTCGTTGATCGTGTGCGTCTTCACAAAGTGCTTTAGGATGATCTCACGCGTCGCCACCGCTTGTGTTTGGGAGAAACCCTGCGAATCAACAAACACCTTCATCGCATCGAAGCTGATCTTGTAGTTGACGGGATTGAGGCGTATGGGTGGCGACCAGGACAGTGTCATGGAGTGTGTGCTGACGTCGTGGGCACGAAGATTGAGGGGCACATCCTCGGGCTTTATGCGCACCGTTACCTTCTCGCTGAGGCGACCCAGTCCGTTCTTAAACATCGCTGCAATCGCGATGGCATATTGAGCGAACTTCTCAAGGTTCACCAGATCCGCTGACTCAGTTAGACCCACTGTCTTTGTCTGCCAATCATCGAGATCCTCAACAGCGGTCATGGTGTAAAAGATCTTATAGCCAAGCAGTTTTCCACGACTGGGCACCGGCTCCCACCAGATCTCAGCCGTCTGCTCGGAGGTAGCAACCGCTTGCACCGACATCGGAGCACGTCCCATATCCCGCTCCGTTGAGATAATTATCTTTTCACTGAAAGGACCAGCGCCCTGTTTGGTGTAGGCGCGCACACGAAAGATGTAGTCGGTGTTCTCCTCGAGGTTGGTGAAGACCGCCTTGCGGAGCGTCATGTTGCGCTCGGAGCCGAGGCCATGATCGATCTTCTTGTGGAACTGCACATCGTAGCGCGTGATGATACCATTGCGCTTATCTCGCGGCGGCGGATCCCAGGTGACGCATACGACGTCAGGTGTCTGGAAGCGCTTGGTTATGTTCGAGGGCGCTTCGGCCGGCGATCCCTCGGGCGTCTGGAAAATCTTGACCGTCTCCTGGCCAATGCCAATGTGGTTACTGCCCGCCACACGAAACTCGTACTCCACACCACGTTCGAGGTCATTGAATCGCTTTTTGGTCATTTGGGGTCCCGAAAGCATTTCTTCTTGGAGCATCTGATCCTTGACGCCCCATCGCAATCGATAGCCACGCAGCTCGCCGTACGTCTGCGCCGGCCGCTCCCACTCCAGCTCAATGGAGACAATGGGCTCTCGCTCCATGATCTTCAGACTTACCGTCGGACGCACGGGCACACCTCCGGGCGTCTTCACAACCACCGCCACACTGCGATCCCCATCCCCCTTGCGCGTCAATGCGGCCACTTGAATCGAGTACTTTGTGTCAGGCTGCAGTCCGGTAACGCTGTATTCCAACGTTTCGACCACATCGAACTTGAAGGGTTCGTTGAGAAAGCCCTTGCCCTGTTTAATATATGATAGATAAAAATTAATCATATTTAATTAAAGGTTAAGTGAAAAGGAAACACTGATATTTTCCTGTGTAGATATGCAAACTTTTTGTTTTACTCATTTATTTTATTTTTTAATTCCTCAATCGAATCAGTTGAATAAACTTGCAAACTGACCTCATCTCGCATTTCCTGGACGTGTATATGATAGCCTCTTATGATGCCATTGCGATCCTTTTCCAGTGGCGGTTTCCAGCTCACGTGTATCGATGTGGAATTCAGAGGCGTGGCCTTCACATCCTGCGGATCTCCGGGCACTAGAGACGACGGCGAGGAAACAATCGATTAGCTTAGGGCCAACATAAAAATTGATATTTGAAAGGGACTGTTTGAAGACTTATAGATTGCTTATGTCTTAACTTAGACTAATATATCATAATTGTTTTGGGGCCGGAGCCCTTAGACTAAGTTGCTTAACTTAAAGATACATATATATGGAGCTAGAGACAGTAACCACTAAGTTCTAAAGTTGCCTTAGACCCTAGGAGCAATATACAAAACCAGAACGAACTTAGCTTCAAGTCAACCAAGTCACCACATCACAGTTAGATTAAACGAAAATATTTATATTTTGTAGAATTGAAAGAAAGTGCTGCTTAAGTGCTATATATATATGTATAGAGATACAGTTAGGTAGTAGGTAATATAATTAAAAATATAATAATAAATAAATGCTTGCTCAGTATTAGGTGCACAAAAAGTGAATAAGAAGTGCAGTCGATACCTTGCTAAGTATATAGATTAATACTTATAGAGTTGCTCAAAAAATGTACACAAAAACGTTGACAATCGAAACAAAAATTTGGACCAGTTAGTTAATGGTCTCAAATTGTTCCATTCTTTCGATTGGGCAAAAAACAAACATGTAAGCATTCAAAAAAGTTGATAATGTTCGTGTGCAAAAGTAAAAAATTTATATAGTGGAAATCAAAAAATATATATGTACGTATATATATATATGTATATATAAGATCGTTAGATATTAACTGTTGGAAAAAAGTCAACAGCCTTTTACATGAAATCCTCGCTGACTTTGTGGGTTTCAAAAATGTTTTGTTTTTTTGGTAAAATAGAAAAAACATGTCAAAAAACAAAAAAAAAAGAATTTATTCTTTAGTGACAGGTCAACAATATTCTGGACCAATACAAAAGGTGATATAAAAGATATATGTATATAGATATTTAGATATATATATATGTATATGTATATATAAATATATATATATATATATATATATTTGAATAGTTAAACATAGGTTGCTATTGCATTGCATTCTTAAACATTATAGACAAACCATTTAAAATACTCACTCTTTTTCTCTAAATAGATTTAAAAATGTTTTTATTTGTATTTTTATTATATAAACCACCATCCATTAAATGTTGCGTTCAAAAATCAAATTTCGCAATAATTTTGTATTCACATCAAAAAAGTTTTCAAAAGTTTTTGTGTTACAGTTTTCCATTTCGAGTTTGCATTCAAAAAAAGGTGCACGAAACAGAGCAAGTAGTGCAAGGTGCGAGTGGCCAAGCAAAGATATATTTGGTATTTTGTTATAAGTATATGAAAAAAGATATAAGATATAGCTCTTTAGTTTACAGTATACAGTTTCAAAAAAGTATTCAGTGCATATTACGGGAATGTCATTGAAAAGGAAATCATAAATGAGAGATGGTTATAAAATATACGTGGAAATTTTTTTGGGTGAAACCAAACAAAACAAAATGTAATATACAAAATGTACATATTTGTTGGCACACCCGCTTTGATACTCTACAAAAGTGTTGCATTTGTAGGCTATTCAGTAATTTCTGTACTATTTATTTGTTATGATGTGGTATTTTGTAATGCTTATAACTTACAACGAACTTAAGACTTAATAAATAACTTATGCTTATATATTAAAAATCTTTGTTAGGTTTTGTAATTTTAAATTCAACACAATACTTTAAATTTCAACAATATTTTCAACATTTTAATGACTTAAGGAGTTGTTCAAATTATATTGCTTTGTAAGTTGACTTCATTAGTTAAATCTCTGCGTAGTCGTAGGACTTATTCAAATGCAAGTCGCGGCACCAATGTTAAATTATGCTTCATTAGTGTTCTCCGAGGCACTGTACAATGGGAAGAACAAAGAGTTGGGGGGTCTGCAAATGGGCATTGCAGGGGGGTGGTTTGTGTCAACCGTTGCACTGTGTTGCTGCTTTTTCTGTGTCTTGTCATTTTACATGCATTCACACCCGCACACCCGCACACACACACACACATACACGCACACCCAATCTGACAACACGCTCGCTCTAAAAGTATATAAAATAATTAAAATGCTACCGTTAGAAGGTGCATGCAAATATATTTTATTTTAGTGCGCTCCTGAATAGAAAGTGCCAAGCTACGTTCTGCACGTCCTGAGCAAAGCTAACATTTTTTGAGGTGCTCCTTTTCTTTGCTCTGTATTCCCTGTAAACACACATAAAACCAGAAAATGAATTTGGTTTCCAGTTTAAGTACATTCGATTTTTATTCGTTTAAAAAAAACTATGCAAAATAATTCATACTTTTGCAGTGGTATATAGCAGTTTTAAAATTCGAATAACAAACTGGCTGAATTATTAAAACATTTCCAAACTACAGGGTAATTGCTTGTCGTGTAATTTGGCTTGCAGCACTTTTTCAAATACTTAATTTCTACTGAAATTTTTTTTGGTTACTTTTCCAGCTTTGCACGGATCGCCAACGAGTGACAGAGTATAAAAAAAGGCAAGTGCCCAGCTTTGGGCTAGGTGCTATTTGCATTTCGCATTTTGCATTTCGTATTTCGCATTGAAAGTGATGCTCAGCGAAGCTAACAAGCGCATCATCATAACGAAATATATACGAGTGTATATGAAATACAAAATAAGAATATAAAATATATATATACACACATTTTTAGATGTACATATGTACAAATGTACATATATATTCAAATACCTACATGATACAAAAAATACTGTTTCAGATTTATATGATGACCCTTTTTACTGAGAACTGTTGCAGCCGCAGGGGTATCAATGGAACAGAGTTAGATAGACATACACACGCACACACACACACACTTGAACACTCGCACACATACACGCTTTTGATTGTGCTGAATTGAGTACAATTAAAATATAGTGGACGACACAGACTGTGAGAATAGAGCTGTGCTGCATAAAGTGCGGACTAGACACATTCATGTGCTTGGGGTGCATTGTTCATTATAAATATTTTACATATTTGATAGAAAAAGAAACAAAAAAAAACAAAAATAGAATATAGCTTTACTTATGAATAGATTTCACCTGACGCATTATTATTACAGACATTTTGGCAAATTGTGCAAATGTGCTTCTGTGATTTATTTTATTTTTTGTGTTTTTTTTACTTTGCTTTGCTTTGCTTTTTAGGTGCTTAATGGTGCTTACTTAAATGCTTAAATAATCAAAGTGGCATTTGTAGTGTGCTTACGGCGTAACTTAGTTGCGATTGCCTGACTAGATACGTACTACAATAGGTGCTTAACATTAAGTAAGTACAATTCATTAACTGTGCTTAGCTAAACAAATTAAATAAAGTGAGTGCCAACAGTTTGTGCTTCTTTGTGTCGACAAACTCCTAACACAATCAAAATTAAATGATATTTTATAAAGCTTGAAAAGTATTTGAGCAGGCAACTTTACAGCTAACAAGCAGTCTGGTGGATATACGTAAAGCGAATGAAAAAGTAAAGAGTGTATAAATAAAACAAATGAATCTGTTAAAAAGGGGACTTGGAAAACATCAAGATGTTGGGAGCTAAAAAAAAAATAACAGCGGTTCAACATTCGAATTACAGTAATAATATGAAAGAGATCTTGTCTTATAAAATTTAAAATGCTTGAAATTATGTATATTTTTTTTTAGGAATGCTTCTCTTTTTGGAGAAGTTTTTATAATATAATCGGATAAGTGTTAACTTTAATGTACTATGTGAACTTTTAATGAAATTCCACAAAAAATAATTAAGCTATGTGTTGTTTAATTGATATATTCACTGTGAACCGCTTACTTAAAAAAATGAAAAACTATTTGTGCACAGAATGGAAACATAAACAATTTTAAAATTTGAGTGCATTGTTGCCTCACAAATGTTTGTGCAGCATCTACTCAGAGAGGGATGGGTGGCAGGCAAAAAATAAATAAAAGACACGTATTTGTGAAGGGGAAGGCAGAGAGAACGAGAGAGAGAGTGAGAGAGAGCGATAGAAATAGTAAACCAGATGCAAATGTGTTAACTGGGCAAGCATGCAGGTGATGGCAAACAAAACTTAATCAAATGTGTCAACAGAATACAAATTAAATACAACAATCAAATAATTTTTATGTGAAAATCAATTTAAGGATTTTCCGCTTATTGTTGATGTTAATGTCGCACATTTGCATAGTGATAAAGAAAAAACCAACAAATGTGTTGAGGGAGCGCCAAAGTGCAAAATATGGGCGGACATAAAAAAACGTACACTGCAAATAGCAAAAAACAAAAACAAAAACCAATTCGGGAGTGAGGCTCAAAAATATCACACCGACCTGCTGCTAAAGTTATTAAATATGTATGCATACATTTAAATATATGTGGATAAATATGTATGTGTAATAAATGTATTTACTATATGTATGTGAGAGGTTGAGGCAATGGTGGGAGGGGGGATGGGTAAGAACTTTAAACAACGAAAAAAACAAATAAATGCAGCAAAACGTTTTGCCTTATTTGCCTTAGATACACACAACAAAAAAAAAGAGCTTATTTTGCGGTAGAAAAGTTGGACGAGGGATGAGGTTCATTATGTACGGTTTTTGAATTCAACAATGCCTTGTTTAGGTTTTTTTATTGGGTGGGTAGGGGGGAGCGGGTTTGTTTACATTTATAATTGCATAAATTTAATTATGTAAATAAATCAATTTAACATTTTATGCGGTTCTTTTGGTGGTCCACAAAAAAGAAAACAAACAACAACCAACTAACTAAATTCACAAAAATTATTAATTGATATTTTTTTCGTATTTGTTTATATTATATTTGTGTGTGTTTAAAATATGTGTGTGTAAGTATTTTATATATCTTGTGCGCTTACAAAAACACAGAGCGTATGGCTTTTTTTTTTTGTTGGGTGCTATACAAATTACCACAAAAAATATGATGCATTATATCAAAAAGTTATCATATGTATTCATAATATTTTCCAATTTTTTTTATTTTTTTTTTGTATATATTCAGACGGTTGAAAGTCAAGAAAATAACAAAAATTTGTTCTTGCATATAATACACAATATAGGAGTTGTGCTAAAAGAGTTGATTCTGTTTTTTTTTTATAGAGATACAAGTGCAAAAAAGTAGTCAAAAATTGCGCCAAAAAATATGCAATTTTATAGTACCAATACAAAATTTTAATTTATTTTTGTAATATTTTTCGATTTAAATAAAAAAAATAATAAGAAAATAAACCAAATAAATAGGACAAGAAATTTGTAAGGATATGAGATAGAAGAAGGGAATTATATTTCGATACTTTATAAATTGTGTGTAGATATGCAGATCAAAATTAAGAAATGGTCATTAAAGACTTACTGAAGAATTTCAAGGTACGAGTTGTTTGAAATCTTGAGAAATGTGGTTTTAAGGTGTAAATAAAAAATGAACGATTTATTTTACAGTATTTATTAAAGGTATGCTGTAGAAGCGGACAAGACGATTTTAAAGATTTAAATGTGTTTACAAAATTTGTTTTAATAGAATATTTATTTATTTGAAGTGATTTTAAAGTTTGTGATTTAGGAATACTCGCACCAGAAGTATTAAAAGTGAAACCTTCTATCCGATGATAACAATGTAAATATACTCTTAAAAAATCATAACTTGAGATATAAATAATCTACAAATGAAGAGCATATTGAAAAAAAAACCACTGCTGCATTCAAAAATTGATTTATGTTTGCAGCATTTGAAAACATATGTATATGTATGATAGTATGTAGTATAATGTGGTGTTTACGGCCAGTCTTATAGCTAAATAACTTTTGGTAAACACACACACATACAAAATTTCGGTTAACAAAAAAAAAACCAAAAAATCAAAACGCTCCATCGCGTAGTTCCGGCAGCTCCTGTGTTGGATGCTCGTTATCAAAATTCAAAAATTGTACAAAATATTTCGTTGATTAGTTCTGAGGTGTAAGTAAGGTGGAACAAATTTGAAATGAAACTTAACAAATTTAAATAATATATAAATGTAAATGTAAATGTATTGTTTAAAATATAATTAAAAATAATTATTTGAATGAGAAATGATAAGCGAACGAATAGAATACGATTTGGGTTAAGACTTACGCATTGGTAAGATTGTCATTGGCATACATACCATCCTCTTGGGTGCGTATTATGATCGGATGGGAGCGCGGACCGTCGCCCACCGAGGTGCCGGCGAGCACCCAGATCTTGTACTCGGTCCAGCGCTTCAGCTCGTCGAGCACTATTTTGGTCATGTTCAGCGTGAGCGTGGACGCCTCGTCATCCTCGCGACCCACCTCGACGAACAGCACCTTATAGTATATGATGCGCCCGTTGGAACGCTCCGCGGGCGGAGGCAGCCAGCTAAGTGATATTGTTGTCGAGCTGTTCGCAATGGCCGTGATATTGCGTGGCGGAGCACCTGGTACTAATTACATAATAGATGGGAACGGTACGTATTTTGTGTGGTTTTTTTGATGTTGTGCATAGAATTGGATGCGTTATAGCCAACATTATGTTGAGAGATAAGTTGATGTTGATTTTTTATTATTGTTATTATAGTTGTTTTTTTTTTTTTTTTGTTTTTTTTTTTATTTATTTTTAATAGCGTTCAGCGATTAGCGTTAAAACCAAACAAAATGTTTTGAAACCAAAAAACATGTAACGAAAGAAAGCACAGAAATAATATTTGAATAAATGACATAATGGATAGGCATAAGTATATAAGTAGGCATGTAAGATAAGGATATCAGAAATCATAAATGAAACTTAAAGTCAATAATATTCAAGACATAATTATATCCAATGGCTTATGCAAATAATGTTGTCGCTTCCATAATTTGATCAACAATTGCGTTTTGTTTCGTTTCGAGAAGTTCAGTTTCTCTCTCTTATATTAAATTGTGCATATTTTTTGGTAACGATTTTGAGCTGAAAAATTTTTGTGCTAACTACGAGAGCGAATGAGATAGACACACCGATAAATATATATATGTACATATGACACTTATAAATACTAAATACTAAATACAGCAAGGCATGCGTTATTTAATAAATTATAATCTATAATATAAATATAAAATAGCGTGCATATGTTAAACACTAACTTGTATTAATTGTGAGGCTCACACACACGCACACACACAGACACACAGATCGCAATAACAAATGTTAACATTTAATTTGCATAAACCATGTGGCTGAGGTTTTGTAGACAAAAATAACATTAAGCTAACTAAGAGATGAAACATTAATTAATCCAGCAGCTAATCACTAAATCCAATATTTATGTGCTTTTGAATTAATAAATATAGTTTTGTGGTATCTAAAGTTAAGGAGGAGTGCACTTAAGCTATAAACTAAGTTCAACACATTTATGCAAATAATAATATTATGCACTACGACACGTAATTGAAACGTAATAAGTAAAATTATATATCAATTATTGTTGGCAGAAGCAAATTGCACAAACCATTTCAAATAACTCACAAGATGCAAGAAGTAAATCAATTTGCCTGGCTGAATAATCCACATGTCAAACTTTTATCTCATTCGCTTAACTCTCCTTCTCTCTCTATATTCTCTAGTCTCCATCTCTGTCTCACCACACGGAGAAGTGTTGCAGAACTGTTAAACAATTTGTGGCAGCCGCAAAACAATCGTTAAGCTAAGAACCACACTTTAACCACTTAAACTGAACTCTAATTCTAAAGAGTATGCGAAACGTGCAAATATAATAATCATGAGTCAAATACGTATTTATTATTAATAAGTGTGCATTTAAACATATATATACATACATACATATATATGTGTATTTACTTCTTGCATTCCATATTTGTGTGTTCTCTACTAAAATATATACTTCAAAATCAATTACTAAATACAGACAGATATAGAGATAGAAATAGTCAGAGGGGAAGAGAGAGAGAGGCAGAAATGCAGATAATGTTGAAGGAGAGTAATTTCTAGAAATTTTGGTTTGTGGCTTTTTGTGCATTGTTGTGCAGTTATATTAAAATTTGGACATGCTGTTGCTGAGCGCAAAAGTTGCAGTTGCTTTTACCATAATTTGCATAATTCAACACTTGAAATAAAATATATACATCAATTATTTGCCAGCATTCCACGTGTACAAATATACATTGGCAAACAATTCATTTAGGTTTAAATATATAAATATATAAATAATTAAAAAGAATATTATGAACTGTTTTTTCTGTGATGTTGTTGTTGAATGTAGTTTTGTATACTGTTTACAGTGTTGGCTAACGTGAAAGTTTTTCTTTGGATTTGTGACTAGTAGTTTGGTTTTGTATACATATATATATATATATATATATGTGGATAGTATGCCTAAGTAAACTGTTGTATGTATGTTACGTATAATCTTAAGTTAACTAACCATGTTTAGTTTGTGCATATGTATTTAGGAGTAATCTAAGATCAGTGTATGATATAATATGTATATATAAAGTGAAATTTGATAATCAATAACTTGCAGGAAACTAGAATCAATCACATCTCATACAATAGTAATAGTAATAAGTAAATATGTATAATTTCATATAGTTTAAGGCAGGAAAGTGCAATACCTTATGTTCACACACAAACTCACACACACACACACACGTACATCACACATACGCACGCTCATCGAATTTTTACCTGTCTCCTTGTGAGTGCCATAACACACAACAACAAAAATGTCACGCACACCACACACACACACACACAAGCAGACACTCGCACAAAATAGTAGTTATTAAAGTATTTCAACTGAATAATCGACTACATTTATAGACTACATTATGTGTATATAACGTACATGTTGTTGTTGTTAATAATATGTAATAAATGTATATATGTAGTTATATAGTAAAAATATATATATATTTATCGAAATTTCAGTTTAAAGTTTTTTGTAGTTTTTTGTTTTTTTTTTTTGTTATGTACTTAAACTATAGAAAGTCGTACAACTGCTACGGCTTAATTAAGTTTTCATTGTTTGATTGATTTTTTTTTTGGGGGAACCTAACTTATGGGTTGAAGAGACTAATCACTTACCATATTGTTTGGTGCGAACAGGTATGGGGGGTGTGGTGGCGCCCTCGCCACGCTGCGAACGTGCTGCTAGCCAGATATAGTACAGGGTATCAGGATACAAACCATCAAGCGTATAGGACTCTGAATTGGAGATGCGCCTACAAAGTGTTATTAAGATTAGATTTCACGCTTTCTTCAACAAGTGAACTTAATTGGTAATTGTTAATTGTTTACGGGGGGGTGTGTGTTGGGGGTTACGGAAGAACTATAACTCACTTGTGATGATCCTGATTGGCGTATGTGTCATTCCAGTAGAGCTCATAATGTACAATATTCTCGCTGGAATGCGTCGGCTTGGACCACTGCAATGTGACTGCGGTCTCGCCGATATCAGTGGCCCGGAAATTGCTCGGTTGTGATGGCACACCTGTACAAACATTCATATAGACATAAATATATTTATCAACACATATATATATATATACAATATATATATATATCGATGTATTCAGGTATCCAACCAAGTACGCACATATTTGGGTTTCGGTTTTGGTTGGTTTGGTAATAATGAAACGGAAATTACGGAAATTAAATAAAGTACAAACAAATCAATGTGGCATTCATTTATATGCGCCCCATTCAGTTGCACATTACGGTTCAGGTACACACGTACACACACACATACAAACACCGCACAGAATTATGCAAAAATTTTGTGCCTGTATCAGATAAATGAAGTTCCAGCTGCCAATGGATTTGATTGAAATGATTGCTACCCCAAATATTTACATGCTTTCGCAATAACGGAGAATTGTGCACATTTTGACCACAAATTCCATTGGCTCAGTAAAACAATTTTTTGTATGAACAGATTTTAAATTAGTTTTTATAGCCATACCAACGCCTAGGGAAATTTTTAAATACATATTTTTGGTTCTTTCATCACAATAACAACTAGTAATCTGCACTAGTATTGCTCCCTTGTTTACAATATTTTTCCATTATGGAAATTAACTGTCAAATAACTTTTGTGTCAAATATCTCTGACAGATACTAAAACTAGTTAGTAGTATCTTAATAACATTCTAGATATTCATCGATTCACTTTAAAATCAACACTAATCTTTAGTAATTATTAGCTTTATTTTGTGTTATAATCTACTCAATTAATACCAACACGTATTAAAATTTTAATTTTTACTTTTCTAATGAAAAATAACTGAATGCAATTTCAATAAAATTTCATTTACAAGAAATGTGGCTCAGAGAGAAAGTTAATCGGTTTAGGCCACCTCTGAAAACCAACAAATTTAAAGTACACCATAAACTGTTGGACACCATAGCACACCTTTTTTTTCGATACAGAGACCCAAATCCTTGCAAGCCACAAAACTGCATATCAGAAACTGGTAAATGCATTTGCTTTGGCAGTCGAAGAAAATTAAAATTTGCACACCTAGACAGATATGCAGTGAATGCTATAATTCTGTTTTATTTGCGACAAATAGAAATTTCAAGTATATAGTATATATGCTGCATCTATATAGCTAGCAATTATATGCCATTTGATCTAAATTTGCAGTTGTAATTCAATAATTGGCGTTATCTATGCGGGTCAATTGAGCCGTCCAATTAAATTGGTGGCATTTCATATTTTACAATACACATTGCAATTGCGTGTGTGCAAGTGAACTACGTAATTGGATCCGATTACGCAATTATTTTTTTTGGCGGGTGGGGGGGGGGAAGTGAACCAGCCAGCAGAGCACTTACCTTGCTGTGTCTTCACCTGCACCGGCGTGGACATGGGACCGGCCCCCATTGAGGTGTACGCCTGCACTCGGACCGTGTAGATGGCATGAGGTGTTAGCTCCGATACGGTTGTCAGTTCGCTATTATCAATCATTTGGGAGTTCCATGAGGCCTCCGGCTGATTCGAATTGGTCGTGTAGTACACCTTGTAGCCCTAATAAATGATAGATGTGTTCGATTAATATAAAAATCTTTAAGTCAGAGGAATGACAAAAAAAAAAAGCCGACAAAAATAATAAAATATATTACAATTTTGATTACCACATTTTGTTGCATAAATCTCAAATGAAAGTGGCATCTTTAGATGCATATTGTCTGCTGTAAGAAATGTTTGGAAATGCTAATGGCAGAGCTTGTGGTTTCAGATTTGCGAACTTTATTATCTTGGAATTGTGGCGAGGACTGTTTGCAGCTGCTGCTCGTTGCATGCCGCACAACAGAGGAGACCACAACAATTGCGGCCTAGCACTTCGACTCGATCAATGTGTGCAGCACAGGCGGCAGCCACTCAGCCGGAAGGAGCAAAGATCTGACTTTGAGGTTTGGGGGATAACTTATAGCAACTGGCTAATTGTGTGGCTTTGATTTCATTTGCACATTTGCATTTAAGAGCCTTGCTCTCTCTCTCTATCTGTGTGTGTCCAGCCGTCTGCACGTCCTGCCAAACATGGCCAACGTCATTTGGCAATTTACTTGTTCCCGCTCCCTCCTCCCCTTTTCGCAACGTGACAAAGTGTCGACCCCTGCCCTGCTGTACAAACTGCAGACTGCATTTATAGTCTGTGTCCCCCTGCCGGGGGAGGGGGGGAGGGGAGTGGTTGCTTAATATGCGTAGTCTATGCTAGGTACTTACGGTCACTTGTCCATTGGGCGTCTCTGGTGGCTCCCAAGTAATAACCATCGTTGAAGAGCTCAACGGCCGCACTTGCACATTACGTGGCGCACTTTCCATTTCTGAAAAAAAAGAGATGGGAAAGGGGAGATAACCACAGATTATTATCAAAGTTAACACACAGAAAGGCGAGATTTGATTTGTCTAAACTTAAAGTTTGTGAAGTAATTGAACAATTTATGGAACCACAAATAGAAGTTTTATGTTTTATTAAAATCTATTTAATTGTTAAGGAAACTGTTGAATATTGAATATATATTTATATATAGAATTTGGCTTAATTACTTGAGCAGAATGAGTATAAATGAGGATGTTTGGAGGAAAAGGATAATCTTTAATTCGCTTAACACTTGCCATAATTTATACTAATTTGTATTATTTTTGCTATTACTAATAACAAATGCAATAAAGCTTTGTCTTTGTCTTCAGTTCTATTATGCTTACAACTTTAAAGACTTCATTCTGCTTATTTTAACCATATTTAATGCTCAGCTAATATCGAAGGTTTAACAAAGCCTAAAGCTAAACGAATAAATACGTTTTCATTAATGGTCAAATATAACACTGTGAAAGAGCTAATAAGCCAATGCTTAATTAATTCTCTTGTTTATATATACAAAGCATTGGAAATCCTAATTGAAAGCTACTTCTTTCATAATTGTTTGTATGAAATCCTTACAACAACTTAAATACCAAATATATTGGTATTTGTGAATAAACAAAATAATATGTGTTCCATCGAAATTGTTGTTTTCAATAGAGAATATTTGTTGTTGGTCGATAGTCGATAGCCAATTAAAATAATTGCATGTCGAGTTATTTAGTAGTTTTCTTGTTGTAGTTGTATAAACAGTTTTCCATCATTCAAAATCAGATTTACTTTAAATATGACATGGAAAATGGCTAAAGACCAACCACCATCCCCCAGCCACCAGTCACCATCCCCCGGACACCATTCCACACCTTTACAGCCTGGCTGGCTGCGTTGTCAGTCATGCATATGCAATTCAGTTAAATGAATTTTCGGCATTTGAGCAATAGTCAGGGTTTTAAATCAAATTCAGGCCCAGACAGCGAATATACCAGGACATGACAAAGGAGGATTGGTCAGATGAACAAACAGCTGGTTGAGGAAGAGGGAAAATAGGGGGGTTACTACCAACGGTATTAGGGCAAAAAATGTTTTGCCATGCAAACAATCATCCATCACAATGAAATTTTGCTAAATGAATGTCCGTCCGGCAGAAGACTCGTCATTGTGGAAATTTTTGCACTGCCGCCGTCACTCGTCGAGCCGAGTCCGGCGAATTATAGTGCGAATTTTGCATTTATAATGTGTAACGCAATGCTGCAGAACACGCACAACACAAAACAACAACAACAACAGTACACTACAAACATTTACACACAATAACTGAATTTTTGCTGCTGTTGTGCACAAAACAATGCACGCTCTGACAGAAGCCCCACTTACTGGACCTATATCTATAGCATAGTGGCATATGCTATATGGACATTTAATTCTCACATCCTACAAATATCACCAAAAATGTTGGCATTCTGCGGATGCGATCAAAGAATTCACTTTTGTCACAGTGTAAAGCATCCAAATGCTAAATTATTTACCGCATTGCTGACAAAGGGGCAGCTTAATTGTTGAATTATTTTTCTCCGATTATATATACATTTGATATATTTGATTATATTTGATTAATTGGCGATTTATTTGGTATTATCTTAAACATTTCATTTGTCATATTTAACATTTAATATTTTACCTGTGAATTGAATTTAATTGATTTTACTTATCATTTACTATTTAATAAATGGAAAATTGTTATATTTTGTAATTATTTTCAACGGTTTTGAAAGTTGAACTTTAGTGGATGGAAATGGCATCTGAAACTTTGCAAAAGCGTAGGTATTTCCACATGTTTCGAATACATTTGTGAGGCGTGAAATTGTTCGAAAATGCGAGGACAGGGCAGGGGTCAGGGCAGGGGACAGCAGAGGCGAACATGAGCAGAATGAAACTGCTAATTAGTGGGGTACAGAATTGGATCGCCTCAATTACTGACAAGAGTCCGTTTTAGTTGCACTTGCTGCTTTATGTTGCATCCTAACGGAGTGGGACGATGGAAAAGGATGTATGCATAAAGGGGGAGGTAAGAGGAGGGGTAAGAGGTTTCATCATTTCCACTTCTTGTGCTCTTCAATTGGTTAATGGCCAATCAATAAATTCCAATTCTCACAATTTTACTGCAATATCTACATGTGCCACTGCAGCGTTTTACCCACAATTTATATCTCAGGCATCTCATCTGTTACACAAGTGTGTATATATTGTGTGTTGCATGTGTAAGTGTGTGTGTGTAAGTGTGTGTGTGTGAGTGGCACGGATATAGCCCGGTTGGCATTGCCATTTGCCGGGTCTAGGCTAAGATTTGCATGCAGCACATGGGGCATTCAAAAATTGCAATAGCTTGCCTGGGCAGAAACATTCTAACCGCTTGCTTCCCAGTCTGCTGGCAGCCTTATTCCCTGGTTATACTGCTCCTATGCTGTGTGTGTGTGTGTGTGTGTGTGAGTGCATCGTGTGGCAGCATCACGTAAGCTGCATTTAAGAGCATATACATTACATACGGATACGCTCCATTAATATGTATCCCTTGCAATGCCCGAGTCACGCCTACTGCTTACTGCCTGCACATAGCACTAAATTCTTAGCAGCCTCTTTAACACACACCCGCACACCCACACACCCGCACACCCACATGAAAGACATCGGACTCATGTGGCCTATGACCTATTACACGACGAAAGGAGCTGTTAAAGAGTTGCCAACACACACGTGACTGTGTCTGTGTGTGTGTGTGTGTGTGTGTAAGCATTAAATTTAAATGTATTAGACCATATTAGATGTATGTATATATTATAGCCAAATTGCAATACAAGTTAGCAATTGCTTCAACACCTAGGCCTCCCAAGCAATCCTTGCCGACAAGCTGCATATCTATATGAATCCTGAGAAAGACTCATTTCTGAGTTGTGTGAAAATTGTCAAGTCTCCGATTGGATCAGGTCTAATTGCAACTGGGCTAAATTAACGAAATGCTTAAATAACTAATTCGAATCTTGAAAATCACCAAAAACATTTGATAATAGTCAAACTATGTTTGAATGTGAGCAATTCATTTGAGCAATTTCAAATTAAATAACTTTTAATCATTTTTTGAAAGTTTACTTGATTAAAGTATGATTCCTTAGGTTTCCATATTTGCACAGATATTTGAACTCTGCTCTTGTTATACAAATGTGACCGAATGTAGAGCTAGCCATCAGGTGCTGGATTGTTACCTTAAGCTGTCTAATATTTGGCACACTCGAGTGTTGCACTTCTGCTTGCTGGCCATAAACAGCACTTTGTCAGCTGCTACCTAACCGAAACCGAACTGCACCCAAACTGATCCAGCTGACACGTGTCATTATCCAATGCTTTGCAACTGCTGCTGCAACTGCTGCAATTCGAGGCAACTCGAATTTTCGCTAGTTTTATGTGTGCTGCTTTTTTTTTTTGCTGCTGCTGGCTGTAAACGATGCTATCGAAATAATATTTCGAAACGATATTGGACAAACGATAAGCATAATTGCAGCAATAAAAGTTTTCAACTTTTATACGACAAGCAGCACAAAAAATTTCCAAAAAAAAAAAAGAAGAAAGCCAAAACGCACACAGCGAGAGAGAGGCAGATAAAGAGAGAGAGAGAGAGAGAGAGAGAGAGAAATGGCAGTTTGTGCGAAGCGTTTGCTTACCCGCAATTGCCATGGCTATAACCTCGTTGCATATACACCAGGCGACACGCATCAGACCAACTTCTACGCATACACGCGAATACACACACAGACACACACACATGCACACACAGATACATATGCAGGCCACTTGTATGCTTACAACGACATTGATGCGCACTCAAATGGACGCATAACAATGCAAAGTTTATGCGTTGCCAGCCACGTTCAATGGCCAAGTGGAAGTTTAAGGGGTACTCGTATAGACATGAGGCAGCTGCCTCTTGACACACACACACACACACACACACGCATACATCAGTAGGCTACAAATGTGTGTGTGTGCTTTTAAACATTGCATTTACCTTTGATTCGAAGCGAGTCTTTTGGATATGAAAGTGGAAGGGTTTTAGCCAAATGTTATGTGAATGCTGCTGCTCAGGAATTGTTATGGATATTGTTTTGGCCATAACATTATGTAGTAGAAGACAAGGCTAAGCATACTTACTTGTGCCACCAAATGAGAAATCGCCTAAGATCCAAAGGTAACCGTGGTTTAAAGAGAGTGAAATGCAGAGGGGAAGAAACGGAATAAAGAGAAACGGGTGAGTACCGTAGTCAACATAAAAATAAAAGCGTCTACGAAAAAAATGTCAAAAAAAAACACAAAAAAAACCAAAAAATCGAGCAGCGTAAAATTCTTGAAAAAATCCTTTTTTTTTGTGTGAGCAGCATGGATATAAAGAAAGGGGATATATACAAAGAGCAGTTAGTGGGTTTATCTTTAGATGGCAACGTTTAGATGGGCTACTTACTTGTCTCACCGGTGGTGCAGGTCGCCGGCGCCGAGGGCGGACCACGTCCAATATTGTTCACAGCTATCACATAGAATTCGTATTCCGTATAGGGGCTGAGGGCGCGCACCACATAGTACATGGTTATGATGCCGCTGATCTCACTGAAGGCCTGATTCGCATTCTTTGGCTTGTACTGAATGACGTAGTACTGCAGGTCCTCGGGTCCCTTGTAGGACCATTCCAGACGCACCGAAGTGGCGGTCACTTCAGAGATTTGCACGTCCGTTGGCGCCGTGGGCAGGGCTATTGATATTAATATATATATATATATATTATATGTATTCAAGTTGATGAATTGGTGTTACTCACATTGTACTTTGACCACGGATACGGCTTCAATCTGACCCAGCGAGGAGGCAGCTATGCAGGTGAAATTTGAGCTCTCCTGTATATTACTCAGCTCCAGCACATTTCTGCCTATGGGTATAGCATTCTCCGGTGTCAGATCTTGTGCGCCTACATGGAACATGGAATTAATTAAATTCGCAAGTAAACTTCATTTATAATTACCCTTTATCCATTTGACGTGTGGCATGGGTGAGCCAACGGCAATGCAGGACAGATTTAGATTTGCGCCCAGCATCACTTCGCTGATGGACTCTGGTGGCCGTGAGAAAGTGGGTGGAACGCGACGCACCTTCACATACAAATGTGTCGCCTTCGAATGTTCCGTTCCAATTGAATTCTCTGCAACGCATTCGTATTTGCCCTGATCCTCTTCGCGACTGTTGTTAATCGACAGGACGCCTAAAAGAAAATAATTTAAATATTATTTTTAATGTGAATCTATGTTTAAGAAAATTATTAAAATAATTTAAAGTAGATCTCTTCACTTTTTTAACTCTATTTATTTTTTAGTACTTTTTTTCTCTTAATAAAAAATATTAATAATTTTTATCAGAATTCTCCCCAAGTTTTATTTATCATTTGTTAATATTTTGACTGCTAAATGTAGTTTTTATGTATTTTGGTCTATGCTTTGGTTTATTGGCTTAGTAACCTAGGCATATATCAAATCTAGGTAGGTCTTTTTAAGCCAGGTAGAAGCCTTGTGATTAAGCCTGGTTGTTACAGATAGGGTTAATTTCCAACAGCAGTTCGGATTGTGGTTCAAGGTATGGATTTCTGCTAGATTATTTGGGTTCAATTATATTTTAGCTCTACCTAAATATCCCATAAACTTCTACCTGTTAACCTAATATAAATATAAATCTTTTATGCCACACAACTCAGTTACTTATTGGCAGTTAAACTAAGCAGAACAATGATTCTTCCAGTTCTGATTTCAGTGATGTTTATCTTGTCGTTGGTCGAGTGCAACTCGTACTCAACAGTGGAGCAACCAGTTGCTGAACAATTCGAGATGCTCGATCTGCTAGATTTGGGTGATAGACCCAGACGGCTGCCACACCCGGAGTTGCATAACTCAGCCTCGAAATTCCTGCTGGAGGTTTACAATGAGATCAACGAGGAGCAGGAGCCACAGGAGGTGCTGCATCAGCGTCACAAGCGTTCCATAGAAGATGACATACTATTAACAAGGGCGGATCGTCAAGAAATCGCCAGTAGCAACAGTATATTGACTTTTTCCAGTCGCAACGTGCAGCTTGGTAATAATTTGGATTTGCATATATCATTTAATACGAATGATGTTCCCATGGATTTAATGCTGGTGCAGGCCATGTTGCGTATTTATAAGCAGCCCAGTTTGCCGGAGCAGCGTCAGAATCTGACAGTTTCCGTATACAAAAAGATTTACAGTCACAATCAAGATGGGGGCGCATATCGCATCTTGCAATCACTGAATACCACAGCCAATTACAAGGGCTGGCTGGAATTCAATCTGACGCAGACGCTGTACAACTGGCTGCTCCAACGAGGCAACCAGAAACAGCGACACGAGCTGCGCATATCCATGGGTGACACAGAGCTGCATGCCATGGCCGCTGGTTTGGTAGCGCCGCAGGAAATGCGCACCAATTTGGAGCCCTACATTGTGGGCTATTTCCAAGGGCCCGAAATGCTGGTCAAGGTGCAAAAACTGCGCTTCAAGCGTGATCTGCAAAAGCGCAAGGCGACGCTGCCATCTGTCGGTGGTTATCATAAAATGCCCCCGCCAGAATATTATAAGCCACCGCAGTCCTGTGAGCGACTCAATTTTACCGTGGACTTTAAGGAGCTGCAAATGCATAATTGGGTCATTGCACCAAAGAAATTTGAGGCATATTTTTGCGGCGGTGGCTGCAATTTTCCACTGGGCACAAAAATGAATGCCACAAATCATGCGATTGTTCAAACACTGATGCATCTCAAGCAGCCGCATCTGCCCAAGCCCTGCTGTGTGCCCACTGTACTGGGCGCCATAACCATACTTCGATACCTTAACGAGGACATTATCGATTTAACCAAATACCAAAAGGCCGTGGCAAAGGAATGCGGATGTCATTAGAAAAGCGCTGTGAAATGGGGCGGAAAACTAGTCTAGGTTTTGGTAAAATATATAAATATATCTGGAGACATGCAACCTAGTCTAATCTGGTTTATAAGGCATTAGTTTAAAGATGATGAATGTCCGCCCCTTTTTCACTTAGAATACCTTTAAATTGTTGGAGTGGATAAAAGCCAAGAACCATATCGAAGAAAACGCTCAGTTTTTATGCTCCCATTCCAGTTCTGATATTTGTAAGCAAATTAATATTTAAGCAAAAAAGCTTTAATGATTTATAACCTTTTATGAGCTCTAAAAGGATGCAGATGTAAGTAGTCCTAAGATCTTAGATTTATCAATAAATTTTTAAGTCAAAGTGTGCAGGATGCCGTTTCATTGGTTTTGTAGCTGGGCTTTAATGGCCAAATCCGCATGATACTCATTGGCCCATAAAATGGTCAGAATTTACCTTCTTTTTATGTCTGTGTGTGTGAGTGTGTGGGGATTTGGGGATGCAACACATGAAAATTAACACAATTTTGATACAATTTTAAAGGACAGTATAAAAGTTATGACACTGTTGTTTGCCGATGTGGGCAATCCTCAGCCTCAGCCTCAGCCTCAGCCTCGGGTCTATTAAATTGTTGAGCGCATTTTTTCGGCATATTAAGCTAATGTGAATGACACATATAAAACGTCGTAAACTGTGTCGAAAGCCCTCGCATTATATTTATATGGCCAATAAACAATGAATTTTGTACTTCAACGAGCAAATTCCGGCTGTCATACGCCAAAGTAGACATTATACAACATACTCACAAATGTATATAAATATTAGCTAAATTTCTTAGATTTTATTATTGAAAACAAAATTATTAAAACGCTTTTAATATGAATTTTTCTTATTAAAACATTTCGATATGTGAATTAAACAATTTGCGCATGAATTGGCTACAATTAATCAGTTGCTTACATTGATTAATATTTAATACTGGCCATGAAAGGTTTATGGTAAAATACTCGCATTAAAAAATGCATGATATATATATGCGGTAACAGTTATTTTTCACGTTTAAACAATTACGAAAAGAGCATTCGTGGATTTTAATTGTTTTTATTATTTATAAAACACATTTTGAAGCGATATTAATTTTACAATTTTTTTATATAGTCAGATTTGGTTTCACTAGTTCTTTTGGATTTATTTTTTTGCAAATGTTTGAGAAAAAAATGTTACTGAAATTGCATTTATAATCTGAGAGGATTGACAAAATGTATTTATTATTAAAATTAAATGACGTGCTCTTATATGACATAAAAAGAAAGCACTCACATTTACTTTGCAACGATCCCAAACAAAATTGTGGTTCCTTTAATATTATCACGGGAAAAAAATCAATAAAATTATTCGCCCAAATAAATTTGTGTTACTCTTTTTAGCGGTTTATAAATGTAATGAAATATTCAAAGCATTTGAAATTAATTCGATGAATTTTGATTGCAATCATTTTTTTTATTAGTCAAATATAAAAACAAATTTAAAATTCTATGACCTTAAATTCTAGGGTTTAAGGTCAATAGCCATGAGTAGAATAAAAAAAAAAAACAAAATCTGAATAAAAACATTTTTCTACGCGATTATATTAAATATTTGAGTTTTTCTAAAATGTCAAACATTTGGCATTTATTTTATGTATAATATGTAAAAAGTGAAAAATGCAGCTAATGGAAATAAAGTTTTTATACTTTTCTAGATGTGTGTTTTGATGCTGGGCAATTAATGTAAATGTGCCTCGCTTCGTTGCAAGCACCAGAATAATAAAAAAAAAAAATAAACCACAGCCAAAAGAAATGCAATAATGCGGGGGGACACCGAGTACAGTTGAGTGAATCATTTTAATGACTCGTGTTTTTGCCTCAAACCCCCCCGCTCCGCATCAGGAAGTGTATATATAAATTGTAGAAATCGAGGCGTGCTAAATGTTGCAAAAATTGCTATTGCTACTCGTGTTTATTATGTGTGTGTCTGTGTGTATGTTTTTTTATTGAGAAAGGCCAACGGAAATGGGAGAGCATAAAATGTATAAATAAAAAATAACTAAAAAATGATGATGTACGTTGCTAAATGATTGTAGAGCCGTTCGCTTTTTTTTGTTTTTGTTTTTTTGTTCCACAGTGTACAACCATTTCGGGATCATTTTGCTTTTATTTTAGTATTTTGTTTTTGTGGCTGTTAGGTGAACATGCATCAAAGTTGATTGTTGTGAAATTTATTGCATACTTTTTGGGCTTGTAGAGCTGCACATTTATTACGCTTGTTGCGCTTTCCGCACCGCCAACAGCAACAGCAACAGCACTTTCGATATTGTTGTTGTTGTTGTTGTTGTTATTTAGGAATCGCTGAACCATTCAAATAACCATTAAATGGCACTGCATTTTAACTATGGTTATTGAGTACGTAATACGCATTTTCCACTTTAAATATATATATATATATATATATTTGAATACTCAGCCATTTCGCAAAAGGTTGATTAAAATGTATGCAAAGCAACTTTCATTAAAATTGTTCGCAAGCTGGCAAAACATTAACATAAGCCAAACACACAATGTGAACGAAATAAAGAGATAGAAAGAGACAGAGTAAGACAGAGAGAGAGAGAGAGATAGGGAAGGGTTTTTTTTTAAACCCATCCAGCACTTTTGCCTTTGCAATACAAATTAAGCTATGAAACATACAACATCTGAGCTTCGTCCCATCTGGTGACCTTTTGGCCTCCAGTTCCTTCTTCTGTCGGTCCCAAGTGTGCGTGTGTATGACTGTGTGTGTAACTCTTATGAAAATTAAAAATTCTCTCAAGCAACATAAAAATAAAGAAATGGGCAAAACTCAAATTGGTTGCAGGAGCAAACCGGCTTGGAAATGAGTTATCAAAATATGGGTTACATTTGTGCCAGCGACTTAAAATAATATTATAATAATAATTGCCTTGCCACATTTTGAGGTTAATAAGAGGCATAGGCTTAAATAAGAGGCTCTGAATTGCGGCCTATAAGTTAATTGTGAGAGTGACTTTTGAATTGGCTTAAATAATGGCAGAGTGCATCCCTCAAGCCGCAACACTTTTAATCGAATTAGAACCTCCGAAAATTGTATGCATACCGGAAGCGAAACCATTGAAGCCATGCCCAATAGTTGGCATCTTTGTGTAGCACTTTGGTGGCGCTGAATTGCTGAATCGCTTTTAATGGCCCAAACGACTATTTAGCCAAAGTCAATCGGAGTTAGGCGACAGCAGCAGAAGGCAGCCAGGCAGGTGGGGCGGAGCGGGCGGGGCGGGGCGTCGAAAAGAGCAACGCGTTTTTGTCTTTTGTGCCAGTGTTGCCATTAACAACAGGCGCGAGACAATGGCGGCTTCCAATACAAAACCAGACACGGACATGTGCACATGTGCCACCCCGTCCCCGCCCTAAGCCCAAACCTGCCACAACGTTTGTGTGTGTGTGGTTGGCACACATGTGGCACGCCACAACTGCACTTCCGCTTGCGCAGTCATTTTCATATTTTGCAACTTCCGTTTCCATACACACTCACATACATATATACTCACACACACACAGGGAGTAGAAGAGGGGAGGGGCTTGGCTGAATCCCACAGCCACTAAGGCGTCTGCTCACAGCTTGGAACAGTGTGGCCAAATGGGATTATTAATTAAATTATACTTTAATTTAAGTAGTCCTCATCTTCATCTCTGGCAACAATTTGATGTTAATGTGAGTAAAGGGATTGGGCACATAAAAAGTTGAAAAGTTTTTAATTTAACCAAGACTTACAGCTACCAAAATTGGAAGAAGCAAGAAAAAAAATGTATGAAAAAACTTAACTGACCTCTGGCATGGAGGTGGAATTGGAATTGGAG
Organism: Drosophila fungiperda; assembly: GCA_035042345.1. Classification (NCBI taxonomy): domain Eukaryota; kingdom Metazoa; phylum Arthropoda; class Insecta; order Diptera; family Drosophilidae; genus Drosophila; species Drosophila fungiperda. The sequence goes on along the minus strand of JAWNLM010000187.1, from coordinate 519,507 downwards.
CTGAAATTGGAGTTGGAATTGGGATTGGGATTGAGTGTAGTCCCTGAAGGGCCTCCACTTTCAGTCATGCACAAATTTTGGGCAATTACTGTCTCATTTTCAAGAAACAGCGACTGTCAACTCTTTGGGAGTTACGTGTTGAGGGGGGTTGGTTTGCTGCTCATAATTTAAGCATTAAACTTTCTCAAATGCTTTTAAGTTGACTTGGTCTTAACTACAGTTTTACAGCTCAAGTAAATAATTGCGAGTGCTCGCCCCCGAAAGAGGCGTCTGCCTGCTCACGGCAAGTGCCAGTCAAGTGGGGCGAGGGAAGCTAAAGTGCCGGGGTTGCGGTAGGGGTAACAAAAGTGTAGCACGATTGTAATGATGGGCACAGTAATTAAAGTTATAGTCGCATGATTATTTTAAAGAGGGGGACTGGAAAGAGGGGGACTGGAAAGAGGGGGACTGCAAAGAGGGGTACTTTAAAGAGGCTGCAGCTGCGCCCAAAACACTTGCCACGTGTATTTTAAGTTGAACAGTAACTTTAACAAGAACACATAAAAGTGGCAAATAAAAAAAAACACCACTCAGTGTCTATAGAAAGAGAGAACAATATGGTCAAATACAGAGAGAGAGAGAGAGAGATGGAGAGCGTGTGCGTATGTGCGAGTGCGTGTGTGTGTGTGCACAACAAGCGGACAGCTTGGAGACTGCGACAAGGTGTACCCGTTTACGACAATGGGCAAACATAAAGATTAAACTGCTATTCGGGGCTTACGACATGGGCATTACGAACTTAAAACAACAATGTGCTACTAAAGATTTAATATTGAACTTAAAGATAAACGTGTATAGTTTTTACTAAGTTTATAAAATAAGCATAAAGTTTCACTTAAGAGGTTTCCCTTTGTATTCAAATTTAATATAGAAAAGGGTTGCTTTAAATACATTGTATGATTTATTTTCCTTTAATAAGTAGAACTTATCTTTTTCCCATATTTTGTTTACTATAATTTTGCAACTTATACACAAATTTAGTTAATCAATTTTTGTTACGATTATTAGAAATGTTTGTTATACAAATTTAGTTAATCAATCTTTGTTTCGATTAATAAAAATGTTTGTTATTCAATATATATATATATAATACAATTCCAATCAATCTTTAAGTCCAATTAGATTCGTCTGAATAATTTATTCAATTCAAACAATCTACTCAATTATGAATATAGCCTGTCTCAAGAACCTTTTTCGAGTGAGACAACAATGTGCTTCAGTTAAGCTCTACAGTTAAGTTGGCTCTCCACTCAATTCCCAGGTTCGTCAGGTAAATCATTAACTGCTTGCTTGCCATTATCATTTGCCACTTGTCGCATTGAATCCATTGGACAATGACAACCCTTTGTTGCCGCCTCCTCAGCCGCCTCAGCTTCATGGGGTGACAGTTGTGCGCGTTCGGCGTAAGCTTATTTCCCAGTCCACGTATTGGCCATTAAAACAATTGGCCAAGCAAAACCAATTTCTGATAAGCCTCTTTTGCTTAAGAGCTAAATTATGGTATTTGAAAAATATTCGCAATACCTTTTTTATTTTTCTCTGTTTTTTTCTTCAAGTTGTTTTCTTTTTTTTTTGCAATAAGCAGCTCAGACCCTGAACCCCCAGCCCTAGACCCCAATTCAGTTATAAAGTAATTTCCCCAGACGCATTGAACCCTTCTAAACAAAAAAAAAAAAATGTGTAGAAGAAGAAGAAGAAGTTGGCGAAGCAGCCGCAGAACATGGTCAGTGGAAGCGGCAAATGCAGGCGGCAGGCGAATCCTGCTGCTGCTGCTGCTGCTGCTTGTTTTTATTATTATTTTTATTTTTTATTGAACAAAAGCCCTCAGGGACTATTTGGCGGGCAGGCGAATAAAAATAAAGGTATTATGCTCAATATTATTGTCTGTTGGTAGGTCGGTCGGTCGGTTGGTTTTGTTCCCATAGCTGTGCCTATGCCACAGCGTGGACAAAATTAACTATCAACGGCAATGCGGCAATGCCCCGAAGTAATTTTAAATAAAATATTTATAAACGTATTTGCGCATTGAAGTGCGACCGTTGTCATTTGCCAAAGAGCAGAAGTGGATAATAAAAACGCCAAATGCAGCTATTTAGATAACAACGACTGTATTTTTTACCCTTCTCGCAAGAGTCAATTAACACACACATACACACACACATTCAATTAAGGGATTTTTGATTAGAAAGCACTTGGCAGTACTCAATATAAAAGACTCTCAATTGTTATATAAAGTTTTATGTGCCATTTTTATGTTTGCCTAAATTTATCAGTCAGAAAATAATTTCAGCATTTTCAATTCTATTCAACTGGAAATACATATTGAATTTGGCTTTAATTTGATACATATTATAATTCTATCTGAACTATATGAATATGCCTAAAATATATGAAATTTATAAAAATATGAATTTTAGCTTAGAGGCCAATTTAATCATTTTTAAGATGCATTAACAATCTAAGAAAATGCTTCACAAGGGCTACATAATAATCACATTAAGAAGTCTTAAAGCAAATGGGGCGTGACCGAAGGCTGAAAATGATTGTAACTATGACAAAGACGTCAGAGGACAGGGGGGACAGGGGACCGGAAGGCGGCAAAGGGATACCCAAGGCGTCTTATTAAAATAATAAAGTTCTAATTTAATTATGAAGCAAGCACAAAGACAGTGCCAGGGAATGAGGACAAAACCGGGTGTGGGAAAGATAGAACGCAATGTGAGCTATGTGAAGTGCGACTATGTGGAGTTACTTTTCATTTTGATAACTCACGTACCCCTCCCGGGGGCCCTAATTAGCAGGCAACGGCCGTATAACCGAAAAATCAACGCGCCTCAAGCTGCCTTTTGTGGGCTGGACTGTGGCTGACTGGCTGGCTGGCCGGGCGGAGAGGGGTGGTGAAGTATGGTGAAGAATGGTTTGCAAAAATAAAGGACCATAAAGTGCTAATTGAATAAAACGGCACATGACTTGCATAACTTATTTTCAAAAATATATACGTACTTAATACCATATTGCCCATCTCTTGCCCATCATTGGCATTCAGCCCGAATAAAATTGAATCTGAAATGTACTGAACCCAACCAAAAGCGAACCGGACCAAAAACTGAACCCGTCCGCGCCTCGAGGCAAAATTTATTTCATTTTCATAAATTTAAAACCTACTTTAAGACAACAAGTAAAAAGGCCAGCATGGGTGGAGGAGGGTGGACGCAGCAGCAGTCGAGGAGCAGGAGCAGGAGCAGCAGCAGCAGCAGGAGCAGCAGCAGAAGGTGCCGCTTAGAGACGTTTAGGGCACCCAAAAGGATATTTAGCTGGCGGAAATATTTTTACGTTTCGTTTAACGTGGCAAAGATGGCGACTGGTTGTCTTCTAGCTTCCAGCTCGGCAGCAAGTTGTGCGGCCCACGTAAAACTAATTTAACCCGCAACGTCCATGGCCACTGTTGTTCGTGTTACGCTAAATTAGTCGACCTGTGCCTCCCGCCGCAAGCCACACTAAGAGGCGGCAGGAAAAAAAAACAACAACAACAAAAAAGAAGCAAAAACGAAAATTTGCCTCGGCATTGCGAAACAAGAACAACAGAAACTACAACAACAACAACAACATGCCACACACTATGGTAGACCGTAAAAAATGATTTTACCTTGGGGAAATTTTTGCAACAGTTTTTAATTTGTAATGCGCTACGGCCACTAAAACAAAGTGGTTAGTTCTTATTGGGTAATTGCAACTGGCCATGAGTTTGATATATGTTGGTAATGCAATCTAACAAGAGTTGCAACGACTTTGTCAGCAGCTTAGAGCCATTGGCCATATGATGGAGGCCACCTTTAAAAGCTGCAGTCTAAACGAAACAAAAGTTAAGTCGATATTTTTTATAGACTTAATAGCGGCAAACTCTATTCAAAGAACTACAAGTTTTTATTTTAATAAAAAGAGAGTAAAGAAAATGTAAAGTTGGTAAATTGGCAAACAAGAATATTGAGATTGAAATATGGAAATGTTTTCAAAAAAGGCTTACAGCATAAAGTGAATCTTATCTATTATAACTATTTAAAGTATTTCAAGTTTATATTTTAATAAAAAATAAAGGAATGGTAATAAAAGTAAAATAAGTTTAGTTCTCCTGTTATTGGAATAAAAATACTTTAAATATCAGAGATAGAAAATGATAAAGTTATAAGTTGAAATATGTAAATGTTTACAGCATAATGTGAATTTTGTCTATTATTAATATGATTTTTACAGAGATAAAATCTTGTTAATTTTTATATTTATATATTTTACAAAAGTTGCTCATTTGCTATGGCCAACGTGGGCCGCTAATGAGCTTAGAGGCTGGGAAGTGCAGGGCATTCAAGGACTTCCCGCTGGCCGAACCATTGTTTGGTGTTGCGACGACGAGTCAATTGTTTAGTGGGTTGTCATTAAGCGAACGTCCATTTCATTAGCATTGTGGCCCAGGTTTGACTTGGGCCATTGCTATTTTTACTATGCCAAACACGTTTTGAATTGTTAAAGCGGCTGCCGCAGGCCGGACCTTTCCGGAGTTGGCTTCCGGCTGTGGCGCCGCCACTGCTGCTGCTGCTGCTGCTGTAACTGGTCATGTCAGGACAGCATTCATTCAGACCAGGCTTGATCGGCCTGCCGCCTGTCGATAACACTTGCAATTGAAACGTGCTGGTTTTTGTTACCCAAACCACCACCAATCTTCCCCACTGCTAGGCTTCCTCCCATCAGCAACCCCCCCATTATAAACCTTGTCGACAACGCAACGCAAATATAATTATTGTTATCGCTACTGTCGCTCGGTCTGTCTGTCGGTCTGCTGGTCTGTCTGTCGGTTTTTGGGTACGCGACACGGCGGCCATTGATGTCATTTTTAAAGGACTCCTTTAATGCATATTAATGTCAATATTAATGTCAATATTTGCGCTTCTAATGACCGTCCGCTGCTGTTGACGGCTTTGTTAGTTTCATCAGCGACACGCCGTTTGATGTGTCCATTCCAGGCACCCACCCAAGCAACTGGCAGCGACAACAACAGCCTTATCGGGCATATGCTGTGTAATTAGAAATACCTTTTGGAGGCACTCGAAAAGTACAAACCCGATGCATAGCTAAAGTAGTGCTTGATTAAAGGACTCGACGGCATTCTGTTGACATTTGTAAAGTTTTCTACCTAATAAGATCTCAGCTAGCTGGCTCATAAAACAGCCACAGCTGCCCAGCACCAAAAATGAATAAAAAAAAAAAGGACCGCCAAACCTTAAAGGACCAACTTTGCCATTTGTCAGGCAGCCAAGTAAGCTAAGCAACGTGGTCGAGGCGTAAGGCACAGGTAAGTAAAGTATGAGGCATGAGGCAAGCAAAGGTACGCAGCAGCAGCAGCTGGCAAAAGTCAAACGTTAACTAAGCGCCGAAAAACTTGTAACACAAAATGCGGCGAAGCATAAGTAAACTCCTAAGAAATTCAAATGAGCGTAAGCGCAAAATACTAAAAATAAAAGACAGAGATGGGTAGCAAAAAAAAAAAAGAACATGCAAGTAAGAGACCCCAAAAAAAAAGGTAGCGAAAGAGACTTGAATTTTAATAAATGAAGTCATTTCTCAGTGAGCAACAACTCAGCAGCCCTGGCAACCCTGGCAACGGGCAACGGGCAACGGGCAACGGGCTGGTTTAAGTTATGTGTTTGTCAGATGCACATGTCCTCAATGCTGAAAGGAAGATCAAAGGGATGGCAGCCAAGTGAATTGAATTTTTTTTTTTTTTTTTGCAACAAAGTGAATTTCTTTGCATTGCAGCAATATTGAAATAGATGCGCATTTTTTAAATTTTGCAAATAGTTTTCCACTCACTTTTTCGCACACTTTTATCTTCAATTCTAAGAAACTCTGAATCATCCACCGATTTACCTAATACCAAGTAAGATTCTTTTCAACATCTTGTAATTTATTATTATTGCCCAGATTTTACAGACATATATTTTCTGGATTGTTTGCACAATTATCTGTTATTTGAGATTTACCATAATATATAATAATTATAATAATATATATTTAATTAACTTACCGTTGTTTATAGTATAACGCGGATTGGTCATATCCACCTTGGTCTGGTTGATGATCCAGTAGATGTTGGGCGTCGGATTGCCGATGGCTTTGCACTGCATTTGGACTGTGTGACCCACCTCGATGACGCGTGTGCCCGGACCCTGTGTTATAACCGGAAAGCCCGCGGGTGCTTTATCGCCTGCAATGCAACAAAAAAATAAAGGAGAAAGAATGAAAATAAGTCGCAAAAATTGTTTGAATATAAAGAAAAAACCAGCAGCGTTGAACCGGTTCTCAAAAATTATGTTGCATAGAGAACAAAAACAAAATTTATATATAAATATATATGGAATGTGAAGAGTTTTTTTTTATAGATGGGTATGGAGTTTTCGAAAACAATATGCCACAAATATGCACGCACCCACATACATACGCACACGCACACACACACAACACACACCCATCCACACACACACACAAAGTATTGTTTTACATGCAGCTTTTATAAACGGAAGTTGCCGTTTTTAAAAAAAGCTTGCCTCGCTGCTCGGTTGCCTTTGTTGCCGCTTTCTACGCCATTTTGTAAGTCAAACAATGGCGGGCACCAACCACACACACACACACATATACACACACCCACTGTGCGTGTGTGTGTGTGTGTGGAGCAAGGGTCAGCATTTTTCCTTGTGACAATTTCTTTTGTGGTACACTTTAAGGGCTTGGCATTCGCATTCACAGCCGCCGCTTCGCATTCGCATTGTTTTTTGCGGCAAACAGTTGAAGGGAGGTGGTTGGGGGGAGGTGCGCCCAGTTAAAAGCAAATCCGCGACTAGCAGTCAAGTAGCGGCTGTGGCCGCTCTCGACTGCATCTTTCAAATGAACAAAGCTCATTTACATTTTCCAATTAAATCCAGCAGTCGACGGCGACGGCGACGTCGACAAACTCCTCCAATCCCGCCCCTAAAATTACCCCGGCAGCTACCATTAAAATGCATGGCACATCTGCCGGATGCTGTTGGCGCTTATCCCCTCTGGTGCAGTAGGAGTATTCCAACTATTTTATAATATATGTAAGCTTATATACATAAGTGTTCTGCATTAATCATCTGAATACAAATGGAAATTTAGACCCACCGATTTTTTTAGCTATCCCCATAGCTATAGCTTTATAAAACTGGGGTATAATAAATTCCGTTAAGTCTCCTAACTATTTGAAAGTTAGGCTTCTAAACTACAGATTTAGATATATAATAATATTTTTCATTTATGGTCATATAAATGCAAGTAAAATCTTAATTTTCTCCGCTATTTTAGATACACTTTTAAATATTTCCATTAATTTAATGAATCTTTAAACTTATTTATTTAAGTTTAATTTATCTTAGTGCTTTGGCTAATCCACGAATGGGTTTTTTTTTGTATAAATTTCAAATAAAAATTCTATATTTTAAATTTGTTGAGCTTCGTTGCTTTTTGTGTGAGTTGTTTATATTATTTTCATTTGGGTATTGCGCTAAAAAACATTTAACAGCGACACCAACAACAACAATAACCGGCACAGGAGATATCTGCAGTCCTTGTTTTCTCAGCAGTACCGCTGAACCCCTAATCCTACCATCTCCTTACCCAGGGTCCACAGAGCATTTTCTTACATACTTGTTCAGCGTGAAATTAAAATTTAACAGAGACAAAAAACTCTACTGCAATATATGCATGCATTATAATATATACACACAACTATATAGAATATATATATTCGCATATGCAAAAATGCACAACAAGAAGCAAAAGCAGCAACAGCAGCGGCAACTCAACAACAATGACAACTGCACAGCCACAACAACAACGACAACAACAGCAACAACAATCAACAATGAAAAAACAACAATATTGATGTTGACATTTGACGTTGCCGTCATTGCCGCCTCTCAGCGTACTTTTTATCTCTTAGTCTGTTGGCATTTTCAGCCATTTTGCCCCCAACATCATGCAATCCTGTGGCACGCTCCTCTTCGTTTTGGCGCTTTATTTATTATTTTGCAGCGCCACTTCTTCACAAATGCATAACGAAAAACACAGAACCCAACTGAAAACTGTGCCAAAATTAACAAATAAAACTTTTTATTAAACAAATGCAGAAAAGTGTATTCTGCTTGCTTAGCGGGTATGTGTCTGTATTTGTGGGTGTGTATTTGTGTGTATGTGTGTGTATACATGTGTGTGTGTGAGAGTTGCGGAATAAAGAAGAATATGACAAACAGAAAGACAGGCGAACAAACAACATACAAATGCTGAGTGTAAATATGAAGTAGGGCTAACTGCCAGAGAAAAAACAGATTTTTTTTCCCAGTCTACATATATAAAATTTTAGTAGAATCGCAAATCCATGACGCATATTTTCCACAGAAATATAAATGCATATTGCAATCATAGTTTTCTTTATTGTTGAAATTGATAAAAAAAATAAAATCGATTTCTACTTTGTTTTTGCCATAACACAGAATTCTGCAAAATTATAAAAGCAAAACTTTTGTGTTATGAATTTTGTGCTAAATTTATAAACAAATTATTATTTGTGCGAGAGAGAGACCAAGTGTTAATAGAGACATGCACTCCATATCCGAAAACTAATTTCCATCGAGTTTATTATTTAAAGTTCAAATTTATTATTTAATGTCGGGACGGCGCGAACGCCATTCCCGGCTACCAAAAATTGCACGCACGATTTATTCACATTAGGAATAATCGCAGATGTCAGCTCTACCGTAAAGTGCAATGGCAGAGTCTCAATCCGGAGGAACCGCCTTGATGATCACGGTTAACCTCTACGCCAGGTAAGTATGCTTAAGTCAGCTCATCCCTTGGGTTACCATGCCACAGCTGCTAGAACCGTTTGGGAATTATAGTTTAATTCTAAGCAAGACAGCGTCTTAAAGTAGGCAGCAAACATTTTTGCAGAAGTTGTTGTTGAAAGATTCTGAAAGGTTGCGTTTTCTAAGGATTATTATTTAAAACTGCTTTAATACATTTAATACATAAATGTAGTATTCAACAGAATTTCTAGATGCCACATGACTGACAGTTATATTTAATTTAAAACTAGGTTGCACATTAATTATAAAATTTAAATTTATGGCTATTTTATAAGATAAGAGATTTCTATACATAGAATATTGGAGGCTATTTAAAGTGTCGCTGTTCCGCTTAAAGCAATATGTGTGTGTGGACAAATATTTGGCATTGTTCTAACCTAAAAATATGCAGCTTTTCAGTGGCAGTGGAGCGCAAATACTGCACCATGACCAACTGGTGGCAACATCACAGACCAACACACACACAAACACCACACGCTGGTTTAACGACTTTTCTGTTAAAGACTAAAGTTGTTGATTTTGATGCAATTTCTATTGTTGTTGTTATTTGTTGTTATTGCTATTGTTGTTGTTGTTGTTTTAGTGGACCCTATTGACATGCATTTGGTGTTTTTGTCGTTGTTGCCTATGCGTCGCCAATTTTGAAAATGCAATGAAAAATTGTAAAAGCAGAGGACAGTGAAAACTCTGAGCATGGGACAACGGTCGAACACTTCATTTACAGAGTGGCATCGATGAAGTGAAAGGGTATACGGTGGGAAGGGGAAGGGGCAGGGCAGAGGGTAACTAACGCATCGTTGACCAAATGCAACGCGCCAATGCGTGCTAGTTGCGTGTGTGTGTGTGTGTGTGTGTGTGTGTGTACATTTATTATAAAGCCAAGCAGCTGGACAGAGAGAGGAAGAGAGAGAGAAAGAGAAAAATAGAGAGAGAGAGAGAGAGAGAGAGAGATGGACAAGTGGAGTACACTGCTGTCGTTGACTGCCAAATTCATGCGGCTTTTCATGCATTTCAATTAAGCTGCTGCTTGTTGATGGTTGTTGCTGCTGAAAAGTGTTGGAAAATGTGCGAACAATGTATTTGGGCAGCGGAGAGGGGACGAGCAGGAGGAGGAGGAGACGGAGACGAGACAAGAGACTGGCAACGTACTCCTCGTTGAGTTTGGCGACAGCTTTTTAATGAATTAGCTAATAAAGGCAAAGTCGTGTCGAGTGCACCACCTGGTCACACTTTGCTTTCATTTCGTTTCTATTGGGATCACACACACACACAGTAATACCAAACATGCACACTCCTCAATAGAGTGTTGGCAGTGTCTTGATGGCGATAAACATCATTAGATGTCACAAAAGCAGCGGCACATAAAGCGCTTTATTTGCATGTTGTCTGCTTTTAGATGCCACTGACCCCCCCTCCCTGCCCCACCCACCTAGCGGCACACAAAAAGCAGAGACGCAGAGACGTGGGTGTGGGTCGAGCGGTGCCCTGGAGTGGGGGATGCCGGGGCAGCGTAGAATATTCCATACAACACACACACACACACAAGCCATGGGCTCAGATGGCAGGTGTTTGCATTATTGAGTCACTTTCAAAGGCGCATTTTCACACCGCGTTTTTTCTGCCTCAGTTTTATTCTGATAAATATGCTGTTTACCCAACTGGGTTGGCGTTTGGGCGTTTCATATACCCTGCCCATGAGCATTAACAACTTGTCGAGAGACATGCAATGGAGGCATTTTTTAAAAACCTGAACACAGCTTATAAATTTAAAAGTTGTCAATCGAAAATTTGATGCTGACAAAATATATTCCTTGATCTTAATAATAGCAAAAGTTTATTAATATTTTACTACTATAAAATTGAAGTGTATCTCATTTTCGCCATTTCTGAGCGTGTTTGGGGATCCTTAAGGTTTCAGCTACCTGCGTGTTGGTATAGCAAACATTTTACAGACGCCAAAAGCTAAAGGCAAAAATAAAAAAAGAAAATATAAAGAAAAGCAAAAAAGAAAAACAGAAACAGTAACAGTAAAAGCTTCACAGGAACGGCGAACAAAAATTACTGTGAACCCAGTTTAAAGAGACTTTGCGACTTTCGTTTCAGGTCTTGGGCTTGGTCTCGTTCTTGGTATTGGACTTGTGCCTTTAAGGCAACTAGCAACTGGCCACAAGTTAATTTACATATTTTAATTATTCATGCTTTTTTGAGATTGATAAGAAGCGCCTTTTTTCTCTCCATACCAGATCTGTTACTGCTGGGGCCAACAGGCAAGGGTCGACTTTCGTTGCTGGCTTTGGGTTTTGGTTGCTTCTCGAGTTTCTCACAAAATGCCAATTTTCCCACTATTCAGCATCTGAGAGCATTAGCATTAGCTGTGGCATTTGCATCCAATTGTTGTTTCTGTTCAATTATTAAAAGAGAGCTGAGATGCCAAAAAGTATGGGTTTTAACTTATTGGCAGCCTTAAAAGTTTACTTTTTGTTAATTGGGGGAATAATGTTAAATCAAAACTAAATAATATCTTTTAAAGTAAATTTTGGATGGAACTTTACTAGTTTGTAAAGTATTTGAAATCTGCTGTTGACTAGTGTAAATACCTTACATTTGCACACGTATTCCGAGAATTCATGTATCGAGTTTTGGGTTTTATCCCAAAAACTTTTGCTGCCAGCAATTGAAAACAAATCAAAGCACGAGCAGTCAACAATTGTCGCAACATTAAAATGTATTTATAGGCCTCGGTTTGGGCCTTGCCTAAGCAAACAGTTGCGGGCTTCTTAGCAAAGTTTCCAACCAAACAGCCTGCCAGGCCTCGGCCTCCTCCGGTGTGTGTGTGTGTGTGTTTTTGTGTGTGCCAAGAAGTATCTCTGACAAATCCCAAACAAAACATGCTTGAAAATTGAGTGTTTATTGTGTTAAGTAGGCACACACACACACACAGGCAAAGCTGGGCAAAGGAGGGGATAGAGGGATGGAGAAGCTGCCGGATAGAGTGAAAAGTATGTGACAAGGCAGTGGCAGCGACGCCTGCGGCAACTACAAGCAGAGTAAATAACCGTTTTTTTAGTGGCAGCAGCCGGCAAAAAAAAAGGCAACTTGCTGAAGATGTTAGACAATGCCAACAATAAAGCCGCAAGTGCCAGCGGCAACAAAAAAAAAAAAATATAAAAAAAATAGCAAAAGCCGAACCCGGAGCCAAGCCAGAAGAGGAAAGAGGCAAGCGAAAGCAGAAGAAGCATGAAGATATAACAAAGTTGCATCCGCAAGATGCTGGCAAATTTGTGGCCAGTCAACACTTCCTGCTGGCAAAAAGGATATGAGGCACATGTGACGCCCCTCCTCCAGCCCTTCTCGAGGCATGCAGCCAGCTAGCCTACTGTCTATGCCTGATGCCCACACTAGTGACATCAAGCAGCCCATTGATCATCCTAATGAAGGGCCAACGTTTGCCTAATTGCTGTCGCTCCCAACTGGCTCTCAGCCCGGCTGGCTCTCATTGTATATATCGCATCCATATATGATACAGCCAAGTAGTAAAGGGGGGCTGTGTTCGACTTCGCTTGCAGCAAACAATTGAATCGCCCAGAAGGGTCCCTTGAGTGGGCCATAAAGACTGCCTAAGTAGATCGTAATGATAGCAGTTAATAGATATATCTATCTATGTTCGTCTGTGTGTGCCTCAAAATTGATTACGAATATCGGATGAATGACGTCCTCGCCAACAATAGACGGAGGCACAATGTAACAACTATTTGAGTGCCCCATAAGCTGCTATCCAGTTGCAAGTATGCGAGAAGAAAAAAACCCAAGAAAAAAGATAGGCAGTTGTTGAACAAAATTATCTGTTAACGATGTGAAAAGAAGCAAGAAAAATTCCTTAAAAATTCATTAATGTTGCAGTGAAAAAAGTAAGGAATAACTATCAAATATTCGAGCTCAAGAATATAAGATTGGAAAAAGACGTAAATATCTTTAAATGATTATAAATTCATTACGCATGCTTTGGACTGAAACTATATGCGATTTTTAGCATATTGTTAAAAATAATTATTTGTTATATTTTTCCCAATATTCAAATTGTAATTGTTATTGTATATTCAAGATAATATGTTATTCAACTATCGGTTTAATTTTGATTGAGTGCATGATTTTGGCTGATGCACTAAATGTGGCTAAATTCATTTGGTAGATGAAAGCACGTACTCATTGTTAGGATATATGTATGTATGTATGGATGTAGGTATGTATATTATTTGAAGTGAAGCCACAGCATGATGGTTAATACAAAATGCACTACAGCTCTAAACATAAAATGTTTAGTGATTACAGTTATATGGCAACAACCTGACTGGTCTAACAAATTTGCTGACTTTTCAAGCTGTCCGCTTGTTCTGTTTCTATCTCTCTCACTCACACTCTCTCTTTCTATCTCTATCTCTATCGGCGACAGATAAACTGACGTACCAACTGACTTCTTCTACTCTGTTTGTCTAACTGTCAGTGGAGTCGTGATAGTTGCATGTGTATCCACTGACAGACGACATGCACTGCCAGACGGATCGGGATACTGAGATGGAGGACAGTGGGAGAGACAGAGGATGGCATACATCTTATTAAGTTTGCATTACGAATCCTGATGCTGGAGCTGCTTCTGCTGCTGCTGATGCTGCTGCTGCTGCTGGAGCCCCGGAAGATGGTCGTCTTAGATGCCGGAGTTTCAATTTCCCTGTCCAGGCCATGTGCCTGTCGAAGACTATTTTAACATATAGCAGTTCTTCCATCTTCTACTGCCTCCTTCTCGCTGCAGCATCTTCGGTGTGCAAAACCCACTCTAGCACTGACTACTCACAACAATTTAATTTAATTTTTCTTGTCGTAGACATTTGATAATGCTGCCTGCTGCCTGCTGCTGTCTGCTTGCCGGACAGTAAAATGTTTCAAGAAATGCTGCAATTGCCGCACAGCCACGCCTACACGCCACGTTCTCCCCCCCCGCCATTGGTTGAGTCTCTTTTGTGGCAGTTATGCGCTGGCGCATTTTATAAATTTTTAAACTTATGACTCATTTTTATGCATTTCCACTGACTGCACACTGAGCCGGCTGAAACAAATGTCTGTGCTGTGGGACACGAAGGGGTCGGTCTCCAGCGGAGATGCATCACAAAAAATTGTATAAGTTCTGGGTAAGTAACATTTCCTCCGCTGGCTGGCTGGCTGGCTGGCTGCTGTGCTGTTCACCTAATGCGTCCTAATGCAATAATAAATCATTGGAAATCCATTTATATTGTCAACACAAGCCTGACAATAACTGGCGATTCACATGCGAAGGGGCCATTAAATGCCGCCTAGCATGCAATAAAATAAAATAAAATAAAATATCTGAACGGAAAACAAGTTAAGACAGTGCGAAACATAAACACCTTCACCTTGTTGCAGACCTTATTAATGAGCTACCACAACAAACCAGAAAGTTAAACCCAAATGCGAAGCAAGTTCCACAAAAGAAATAATGAATACATATTGAATAGATATTTTTGGCTTTTGATTGTCTATATTAATTGGTACTGATTTTATCAAGAATTATATTGCTTTCAGGCATAACATATTTCTGATGAATCAATTTTATTTTATATATTTATATTAGTTCTTTCATAGAAATTTGGTAACTGAACAAAGGCATAAAATAGTTATTGGGTTTCAAAATAAGCTGCTTTTTGTTAATGAAGTTCCAAAATGCCTTAACAAGAACACAAAGGAACAAAATTAGATAGATAGAAAGAGAGACAAAGACAGAGATAGACCAAGAGAGAGAGAGAGAGAGCAGACGAAGCAGACAGGCAAAACAAAACAGACGGCAAAATTAATAAATAAATTAATAAATTACAAATAATTTATCACGAAACAGAAGCGTATTGGCAGCCAGTGCTGTGTATACATATAAATGAATGTGTGCTTATAGGTGTGTGGGTGGGTGTGTGTGTTTGTGTGTGTGTGGGTGTGTTGTTTCCTAAATAAGTCTATTAGAGAAATGAAAATAAATTGCGTGCTTTCAGGCGTCTGCCAGTTGCCAAAATCGTTCATCGCCCACAGCCCACCGATTGCCAAGCTGCCAACTTGGACAGAGAACGTCAAAACAAGAGCAACAACAACAACAATAACAACAGCAATAACAACAACAAACGCCAAATTCAATTATAAATGCGTGTAACAGGCATTGTCTTAGTATATATATATATATATATATACATGTATCTGGTATATATATTATATACATATTGAGGGGTGTTTACCACTAAGAGCAAGTGATTAATTTTTGACAAGCACATTTGTTTTGTTGTATTGAAAACAATCAAAGCGAAATGTATGACCACGCCCCCCCCCCCCCCACGCCCACCCCCAAAACGGGGTATATGAATGGATATGCATATATAGCTAGATAGATTGATGGGTATATTGACTGTGCGTGTTGCTGTTGATGTTAGCCGCAAGTCAAGAAATTGATAAACAATTAGATAGCTTTATGTGACAATATAATATTTTAATAAACTCACACTCAACTCACATATTAATATATATATATATATATATATATACCTATTCACATATACATATACAAATACATATTCAATGAGCTTGAAAATTAAAATATAAATAATAGTTAAGTGTGTGTTTTTGTGTGTGTGTTTGTGTGTATGTGTGTGTGTGTGTGTGTGTGTGGGTGTGTGGGTGTCTGTGTTTGTGTGTGTATTTGTATTCTGGGAATAAGCAGCTGTGTTAAACGCCTTTCGGTGAATGAGTTAACTGAAGGCATCTGCAAATCTGCATAACAACTCGATGGATCGATAGAAATATCCGATTGAACACACATTTACAAAAGCAAACACAACTTCAGCTACAAGTATAAAAAGTGAATTTACTGTTGTTTACATATAATCTCAATGGAGTTGAGATTCCTATCCAGATTCTGTTGAGTTAATTAATATTGAGTGCTAAGAAGAGCCAAGAGAAATGATAAATTACATACAAATCGGAATTTGAGTGGGCAACTTTAAGAAATGGTACAAAAAAAAAAAAAATAGAGAATATTCACCTTTCATTTCAATTCAGAGTTTTGAAGTCTTCAGAGGACTTGTAAAATTGTTTTACAAATTTAAAGTGGAGACTAATAACTCGTTTACTCGAAGATAAAATTGTTAACTTGTTTTCTAGTTTGGTAACTTAAGCACTGGAAACATAATATAATAATCAAGGCACCAACCCGATTTTTATACTTTAAAGATATAAATTTTAATTGTATGTAATATGCAAACTTTTTGCTTTTAAATTGCAGTCTTAAGCTGAGTTACTAATTTGTTTAATTTGTGCATAAATCAAGTGCAACTTGGCTTAGTTAATTAACTTAATATTGTGATAAATGTGTATGGCAAAGTTTTAATCGAAATAATATGTAATGTATTTCAATAATTACCATAATTTAAGCAAATATACCCAATTGAACTGGGCATAGTTTAAACATATTTTGCATTTGCATAAATTGCTGCTTTGTTTTCAACTCCCAATAAGCTCACCTCCGACTTACACAACTGGGACTGGCCTGGCCAATGTCCATTGTTATTTAGGTGTTTCAACCATAAATCGCTACATTTCATGACAGACCCCTACCACCCCCCACTCAGCCCACTATCACCCCCACCCTTGCGCTTAACTCAACTCTTAACACTGGCATCCATCCAGCTGCGCGTTTATTTTGTTTATTTTTTCTTTTTTTTTCCGGTGGCAGCACGTTTTTATGAGTATCTTCCCTGGCGCTGGGCCCACAGGCTGAAATGTGCGTTTGGGGTAAAATTATGCCATAAGCCACGTGCTGCGTACACTGCACAAACAAACAAAAAAAAAACAAAAAATGACCAAAAATTATATCGTTGTGGCTGGCAGAAAAAGCAGAGCAAACCAAAGCCATACCAAAACCGAACCGAATCCCGACCAAAGCACAGCAATGTGAAGCCTCTAGAAACCGACGGGCCACAGCCATAATGCAAATTTATGATCAGAATTCAATTATGTGCTTATTGGAACGCAGCTGCTTCCCTCGGCACCACCTACTGTCTGCTCCTCCTGATGCGTGACTACCTGTGTGGAGTGTGGAGCGACTGGAATGACCCGCTGAGCAGGGGACAGGCAGTTAATGCTGCGCAATTTAACGCTTAAAGCCAAAATGCTATGATTTATACACGCGGACGGCGCACAGCAATTGCATTTGTGGCTTAAAGTGCGTGGCACGCATTTTTATGACTGGCAACTGTTTTGGCCCTGGCGTCATTAAACCAGTTAACAAATAAATACTTTGCGGCCTCTCGTCACTGTCGTTATGACCAAGAGAGAGAGAGAGAGAGAGGCAGGCAGAGTGCAGAGTGACGCAGACCACAGACCAGAGCCCGAAAAGCCAAAAACCCACAGCCCAAACCTAAACCTCAAGCAAAAACCCCAAAGCAACAGCGACTTTACGACCTTGTAGGCAACCATTTTATGCCCTACACGGGGGAATGCTGAGTCAGTAGGGTTTGGGGGCATATTAGCTGTGGCAAGGAGTGCGTTACGATCTGAGCTTAAAGGCCAAGTTGTTTCAGGTGAAAAGACACTTAAAGTGAGCTAATAAATTTAAATAAGCTTCTTGTGTGTGCATTTCTAAATTTACCATAATTACGAGAAGGGACTTATTAAAAAAAAAAAAAAAACAATCTTAACAAAAAAAGTTTAAATCTTTCAAATTACGAGCATATCAGAAAAATTATTATCATATCATAGAAACTATGAGTGATTAATGAGTTAAGTGCCAAGACAGTGATGTCATTTCGTAGAGCATTTGATGTACCACTCAAAATGCGCCTTTATCAACTATTTTTGCCAGTTTTTATTAACTGTTTTACTTGCTGGCCCCAAACGGTCTGTCTTTAATTGAGCACAATGGATAGTGCGAACAACGCCGCAGGCTGTGCCAAAGTGTTGGTTTTTTTTTTTTGTTATTTTTTTGTTGTTATTTTTGCAATGTTGTTTTCGTGGTTGTTTTTATTTGCTAGCCTCGTTTTTACGGGGCAACGCGTTCATGTATAAATAATTTGAAATTAATTACATGTAACATGTTACTTTGTCTGGCCATTCGTCTGTTTGTCATTTGTTCGCATTCGCTTTACTCCTTTTTTGTTATTATTGTTTTTTTGTGGTTTTTTTTTTTTTTTTTTTTGTATTCCAGTCGGGGAGATATAAAACATATACATATGTATATGGGACTCGACGACTGACAATATCCGTTCTGCGAGTGCAAATGGGAAAAACAGGCAATGAGTTACCCAGTTTTTTGAGGTTGAGGTTGATGTTGATGACGACGATGGCAATGGCGATGGCGACTGCTGCACACAGATTTATGGCACACAATTAACATTGCCGTCCATTAAGAACAACTACAACAATAATAACAACAACACAAGGACCGATCTCGAGCACAAACAAAGAGAAAAAGCGGAAGAGAAAGAGTGGAAAAAAAAGAGACTTGTAGATACCCTATAACCTATATTGGATAGGTTATTTAGTTAGCTATGTTATTTTCAAAGTTGGTAAACAGTTTATACCAAATACCAATCACGTTTTAGGATAGGTTTTAAAATTAGCTATGCTATTTACAAAGTTAGTAAACAGTTTATACTAAAATTACCAATCACGTTTTAGATACGTTGTAATTAACTAAAATGTTGTTCGAGAATTAACATCATTTCTACATTATTTGATATATATAGAAAAATATGTCGAAAAAAGAGCCAGTTACACTTACAAAGCCCAATACAATGTCAGCTGCGGCAATGGTCATGCGTGCATGTGTTTGTTAGTCTTCTGCACATATACACACACACACAATCACACACACACACACACACACAATCACACACACACATGCGTTTTATAGCACACTTTTATGGGCGACAAACAGGAGTTTTTAATGCGTTTTGCATTCGCATTCGGCTTAAATGTTTTTGAATTTAAAGTTATAATTAAAAAACTTTGGGCGCACACTGTTAGCCTTTTAATTGGCTCTTTGTTACGTTTTTTGTTAGTTCGTCCCTTTCATCGTATTCCCCCCCCCCAAAACACACCGCTTCAACCGTAACTACTGATTATCCACATTTTGTGGAAATGCAATTTCAATTCAAGGCGCGCTCCCATTAAATCTTTCATATGTAAATGACATGTTAAACATTCAAATAGACTCGCATAAAGTTGCATAATTGCATTTACGCAATAAACGTGAAATGACTCCGCCATCGAATTGCATTCCATTGACCATTTTTAGTGCATCTACTTTTTGGTAACGAGCGGAGTCTGCCTGTCGAGCGAGCGCATATATTATTTATTGGAAATATGTTCATAAAATGTATAAAAGCCGCTGGACAGCGTCGTAAATGCTTAATGGCATCTACCTGTGTCATTTCGACACATGTTGGCAACTCTCCCCGCCTGTCCGCCCGCCTGCCTGGCTTTCAGGACACCAGGTGACACCACAAAAAGCTACGCGCTATAAAGTTGGCCAGGAAATGTGTTTCATTATTATTAAATATATTGTTAAATAGTGTGAAAGCAACGCGGAAATACTTTATTTTTAATTGATGCCCTCGCACTGATATACTCTCTGTATCATTGTTAATTTATGTTCATTTTGCATTTTATTTGGTGTTTTTCTTTTTCTTTTAGCAAGTCTAACTAAAAACGTTTAAAATTTAAAAAACAAATAAACCAAAAATATGTGTATAAATAAATTATTCTCGATTTTGATTCAATCAACTAAGTATATACAATTTTAAATTAAGAATTATCCACTCGCATTCAAATATCTTCTGTTGCTATAAAGAGTCAGAAATGGCCATAAAGCATTTGCATATTAACACACCTGAATATGTAGCATAGCATATTTGGCTTTATTGTTGTTTTAATTAATGGCTGCAAGTTAAATTAAGACAGTAACATAACCACAACAATATATAAAAAAAACAAGCCAGTGCCTTGATTTCCACACACAATAATAAAAACCACACACACACATAAAAAATGCCGGAAATGCCGCAGAAAAACTAATAACCAAACGGAAATGCAAAAATGCATAGATATACCTATATATAACATATACATACATATGCGTATGAAATACATTGTAATGTTTTTATACATACATATAAAAGAAAACACAAACGTATATTTCTCTCTGTGTGTTTTTATTAGCCATCTCGCTCGCTCTGCTGGCCACTGTCAGCGAAGGTAAGTGCCATAAAGCAGGCACATTAAATGTAAAACGCTCGCTGACAGTCCACAAAAAAATTTAATTAATTTCATATGCAAGTCGAGTTTTTCAGTCTCATCCTCTGATGGGTTTTCCCAGTTCTCGGATCTTCTCTTCTTCTCCTCTCCACGTCTATCATTCAGTTTCTCTTTATTATTTTATATATTTGGTATTTTTTTTTGTTTAACTTTATCAACGAGCGATTTTTTTTTACTATATTTGCATTTAGCTTTTGCTCCGCTATTTTGGCATTCGCATTTCAATTTGTGCTTGACATCTATTAAATTTTTGCTTTTTATCGACCTTCAGCTGGATTTCTGTCCCTTTTTTTTCTCCCCCCATTGCTTGGATGTTTCGTGTTATTTTTTATAGCCGAACATTTACATAATTAAATTTATAAACATTATTGGTCGCATGCTTTTAGCTTTATTAATATTTCTGCCTCATTCTGTTGCATATGTCAGAGTTTGCTTTTCCCCCCCCACCAAATTTCCATGTCCATCATATATGTCCCCAGTTAGTTGTATTTGTGATGGTTGGGGGTTGGGGAAGGTGTGTTTTGTCTTAATTATATTCTGAGCTAGTTCATTTGATTAATTTACTCGCTTGTAGCAGACAACAGGAATAGTTACAAGCACTGGGGAATATACTCGTAGCCCAAGTGCGACAGATATCGATCAGTTCGAAGGTCAACTGAAGTATCCACAACTTGATTGTGGATAGTTAAGCGATTCCATGAAATGTATCATAAAGTTTTTTGCTTTCACTTTCCTTATTACATTTGATTGGTAGTCGAAAAGGTCATATATCTATATTTATATATATTAAATACAACGAAATTAGTTTCATTTCCAATTGGTCATCGAAACTAGCAACTTGTTTAACTAAATATATTTTTTTTGGAGTACAACTTTGGCATCAGCTTTAGTTATTGCCCAACGAAGCTTTGACCCAATTTTTTTATATTATACATTTTGCAGAGGCACTCATTTAACTAAGCACTCCATAAAGTTCTCAGCCATTTAACAAATAAATATGAATACAAAAAAAAAATGCACTATTTCTATTAACTTAAGGGGGTGGGGAGGGGGGGTGGGTGGTATGGCGAAGTAGAAATAATTTTGATGCTGCGTCTGATGCGCACTTGGCGCATGAGCCGCTTGGTAAGTGGCACACAATTAATTGAAAATGCCAGCAACAACATCAACTAAAACTGAACTGAAGAAAATGACAACAACATTAAGTTGTTGCCACAACAAATGCACAACAAATGCACAACAAATGCAATCAAAGAGAGTTGAGAGTTGGGCGTTGAGTTGTCCTTTGCTTGGCAAATTCCACTTTTTTGCTGTTGTTGTTTGTTTTCGATTTTTTTTTGTTCTTATATTAATTATAGTTTAATTAACGAAATGCCCAACACAGCGCAGCAAAATCAGTCGTGCTTGTGGGCGTGTCCAGCTGCATAGAAAAAAAATCAGAGAACAGATGAAAATAATGGAAAATTGGAGTCTAGTCGCCAAGTGCATATTTAATTGCTTGCTTTGGCGAGGGACAAAGTTTTTTGGTCGATTGTTGTTCGGATTATTGTTGTTGTATCTGCTCATTATAAAGACATAAGGCAGATGCGTAAACAATACGACGAAAAGTTTATAATTATGATGATTGTGCGACTGACGACTGAGTCGCAGTTTTTGATGTTTGACGCCACAAAACCGGTTTTATTCCATTTTATTTTTTGTGGGCAACTGCAGTTGACTGGCTTTGCTGCTGGCTAAGAACGAGATGAGTTTTAGGGCTTCCATCGGTTATGCCGTATTTCCACTTGGACATAGATATGCAAATGTAATTAGTTGCATGCCACACCGGACGCACAAGATGTAGGGACGGATACGGGCGGCAGCCAACTGTAAAACGCCGCACGCTCCACGATCCCCAGTTCGCCGCCCCCCCCGCCTTGTAAAATGTTAGCGCACCGAAACAATTTATAGTGAAAATAGAATTAAAACCACAAAAGAAAAACATAACAAACAAAACAAGACAACAGAAAGAAAGCGATACAAAAAAGATGTGAAGAAAATGTGGAGAAATGCAAACCGCCATGCAAGGCTGTGGCAAGGAAAAACGAGTCGGCAAAACCAAGATTTATATGCAACAAAAGAATTAACTGTACTCCACGAATGGTGAGGCATATGCAACTAGCAAATATCCTGTAGAAATCAATAGAGCCAAAGTTAGTTCGCAACTCTAATGGAATATATATCATCTACCTAATCCAAGCCACCGACAAAACTGACTTAGCAGAGAAAAAAATAGTTTATAGGGTATACAGGATGCAAGGAAACATAATAGAGAAGCAGCAAAAGAGAGTAACTAACAGAAGGCCAAGCAACTAAAAAAAAATGTGCATAGATTTAGCCACAATGCCTGGCACACGACAGGAAACAACGAGAACAACGATGCCAACAACCACAACGACAACAACAGAAACAACAACAACAACAAAAGAAACAACAATTGCATCAACGACGATAGCAGCAAGCACGACGCATATAAATTTGTAATTCTTGATGCAACCGCAACGTTTATTAATTTAAAATTCAATTTAAAATGGTCAAGACTCTGCCACAAGCCCACAATGTGCTCATGTGAGTGTGTTTGCTTATAAA
Organism: Drosophila fungiperda; assembly: GCA_035042345.1. Classification (NCBI taxonomy): domain Eukaryota; kingdom Metazoa; phylum Arthropoda; class Insecta; order Diptera; family Drosophilidae; genus Drosophila; species Drosophila fungiperda. The sequence goes on along the minus strand of JAWNLM010000187.1, from coordinate 496,549 downwards.
TTCGTATGTGTGTGTGTCGAGTGTGTGTCTGTGTGTGTGCCGAATCAATAGATTAATGCAGCAGCAATTAGTGTGATCGAGCGTCTAATTGTTTTTGGCACGGCAAAAGAAAATTTAAATTGTTTGCCAGCTAAGGTCGAGAAATTATTAATTTACTGCCAGCCACAGCCAGCCACAGACAGCGCCATCCACAATGGATGAGCAAAAAAAGGACTTCAGAGATGAAAAAGCATCGACTGCATTCGAGGCATTAAGTTTCAGCAAAAAAAAAAAAAAACGTAGTCCATGATGATGATATGTGGACAAGCATTTGATAGAAGCACTACTCCAGTGAGGGCAGTGAGGAATGGATTGAATTTGGATTTATTGCCTCGTGACTCCTTAGTTTAAAGAGATTATGTGGACTGCAAAATAAATTTTTTTTATAAAATAAATCGAAGCAAATAAAATTAATTCAATTGTTGTCCAGCCAAACAGCACAAATATTTGTATCACAATCAAACAAATATTTATCTCAAATAAGTTAAGTGCGAGTTGCACAATAAAAACTAAAAAATCACTTTGCATTCGATAGATTTGTAACTTGAAAGTTTATCTTTCCTTGCTTGTTGTCTAAAGAAAAAGTTTAACAATTGCTCAACAAATTTGTTGTTGTTGTTGTTGTTGTTGTTATTGTTATTCTCAGCTCAGTTTCGACACAGCAACAGAAAGTTCGGACTTAGCTGGGTTTATCTTTTACCAGTTTATCTAATGCTAACTTCAATTTTGTTATTTATATTGTTTTTTGTTGTTGTGTTTTTTGTGTTTTTTGGATGAAAATTGCATGCTTAAGCCGCAAGAAGCAAGCGTGGAAAATGGAAAAGCTAACAAGAAAAGGACACACACAAAAAAAAAAAAAAAAGAAGGAGAGAAAAACTATGTAAGATTGCAGCACATTAAACACAACTGACAGCTCAACATACGTCACGTGGCGTTGTCGTAAAGTTGCCATAGACAGAACAGAGGCGACGCACGGAGGCAGAGATGGAGAGAAGATGGACAAAGCAGCAAGCTGTAGCAGTGCAGCAGCTGCAGGCAAAAAAAAAGAAGAAAATGTTGCAAGCCACATACACAAACACACACACACACACACGCATACAAAACACTCGCAGCAGCCAGGACACATCGATGACTCTGGGGCATTTTTAATGGAAACTCATTTTTGAGGTTAATTGTAAGCAAAAGATGGGCTCCAACGGAGCGAGGTGTAGTGCCGGGGTTTTTGGCCGGGTTGCCTTAGCAGCTAGCGACAGCGACAGTTACACATAGCAAGAGCAGCAACAGCAGCAGCAGCAACAGCAACAGCAGCAGCAGCAGCAACAGCAACAGCCGCAGCAGCAGCAGAAGTAAAAACAGCGGAAGGGTTATTTGCGGGGTTTGAGTTGAGGTCTGCAGCTGCAGCTCAAGGCTAGCGGCGTTCATTGTGCAAAAATATGAAAAGCACAATGTGTTGCAAACGTTGCATGGAGCCTGCTGTTGTTGTTGCACCATGGGGCCCCCTATGAGGCATGCCACAGCAGTGGCATCAGCAGCAGATGATGTTGATGTTGCGCTGCGTTTTATAATGAGCGGAAGGTTTTTAAGCGGCTTGCATTTTGTGGCTGCTGCTGCTGCTGCTCAGTTGGCCGGGGCAAAGCGTTTGGCATAAGTTGCACTTGGTATAATCGGAAAAGTATGGTAATGCAACGTAGTCAAATTTGTGACGGCTAGCTTTGAAATGTATGCGAGTTTTGTTCCTTGCAAAAGGTGTCGAAAACTTTCAAGTGTGCTTACGAAAATTAATTGTTATAAATGCAAAGTCGAGGAAGAAGTAGTAAGTGAAAGTTTATTACACAAAAGCTAGTGCTTTATATAACATAATGACAAACTAGTCAAAAGAATTCATTATTAAGCATTTTTTTCAAGTGTAACAAATTTGCCAATGTCTAATATTAAATTGTGTGTTGATTTGCTTGGTTCAAAAGTTATTTTTGCCGAACAGAATTGCAATGTTGAACTTAAATGATTAGCTTTCCCTGAATAACACTCATTAGCTGAACACAGTCAAATGGTATTGACAGACCCAAGAATGTGCTTACATTCCAAAAAACAATGTTGCTGACTGGGCCAAAAGCATAAAGCTCTTACAACTCCATACAATCATCATCATCATCATCATCATCATCGTTGAAGGTTTGAAGTTTTGCCTTTAATCGGCTTTAATTAGCCCGCAATAAACGAAACTCAAGTTCAGGCCAAGTTAACTGAATAACTTGGTTGGTTGGTTGGTTGGTTGACTGGTTGGTTGGTTGGCTGGCAAGTGCTTAACATATTTGTGCTGCCTTGGCATAAATGGCTTAATTGCAGGCTTAATGACAAAAACTACAAGGACAGCAGAGAGAAAGAGAGGGGGAGAGAGAGAGAGCGAGAGAGAGAGAGAAAAGAGAGAGCGTTGAAATTCCTTTCACCCAGCCCAGCAATTATTTTAATTGTGCGAAGCATTTCTCTTGGTGTTGGAATTCGCAAATATTTATTGGTATTTATAAAAAGCACACTAGCGGCAAAAAGTCAGCGCACGGGTCGTTGCTTGTCGTCGTTATGACAATGCGAGCAGCACAAAATTGTTGACATTTTTGTCATTTGTTTTTAGATTGTAGTGGCAATGACACACAGCCAGAATTGTCACACACACACACAACAACACACACACACACACAGACACACACAACTCGCACTCGCACATATGGCAAATGTTATTTATAAAAATGACAGACACTTCTATTTCGCCACATGCCACATTGCAGCTCCTTGTCATTGTGCCATTGCTCGGGCTCACCCCGTCTCTGTCTTACAGCCACCACCCCCCCTCCCCCTGCACTTCATCCACACCACTCTATTGTGGCATATGCAGAGTGGAATGCTGTGAAAAATGGTGACTGTGTCACGTCGCATGCACATCGTGAGTTTGTCACACATACCACACTAGATTAAATTATAATCGAGCTGCAGGATATACATAGAACATATGGGCAAAGTACCAAAACAAAAAATATTCCAACAAAAAACTCCCTTCATCTACTGCTGTCTCTTTTTGTTTTTTGTAGCGTTTGCATCTTCAGCTGCGTCTGAGATTTGAGCGCAATTGAGTGTGTAAGTGTTGGCATTGCTGTGTCGCTCAACTCCCGCTTTCTGGCATTCGTTCTATTTTTTTTTTTCAGTTAAATTTTAATGAAATGTCAGCCAAGCATTTGTGCCATTTTTCATCTGGCAACAACAAATACAACAACAACAAGAACTGATTAACTTTTAACAGCCGCCGCTTTACTTCGCTTTGTGCATTGCATTACAATAAACAAAAAGTGTAAAAAAAAGTGAAGCATACTTTTGTGCGTTGCTGCCATTTTTTTATAGACCATCGTAAATCATGCAAAACCAAGTTGTGCCCATATCCCATACAACAACCCCCCCCCCCCCCCCCTACCGATGTTGCGCTGCCAACCCTTTTTGACATTTGCGCTCCGACTGCCAGTTTGACATTTTGCTTTAGTTTATGCGATATTTCATATATGATAACAACAACAACCAAAACACAAAAATAGCTGACATTTCTGCTGCCTTTTTTCTTTCGTTTTTTTATGGCCGGCGTCCAGCGTTGGTCAGTGAGCGCATACCTTTTTTGCAGCTCATTTAACGCTTTGTTAAATCAGTCAAAATACATCAGCATAATATCAGCAAATATGCTGAACTAAGCGAAATACTTCCCTCTAACTGATAAACCTGACACATAAACTAATTTTTACTTTCACTGATAGCATTTTTTTACTTTTTTTCTACGTTATTTTTTTCTATTTTTGGCAAGTTCAGCAAGTTCGAAGATAAATGCATTTTTTTTTATCTAGAGAGCGAAAGTTGCTCAGGGAATTTAGCCATTGAAAGTGAGAGACAAGTGGAAAGGAAATGAGGTGGAAGTTAAAGAAATGTTAACTGCTTTTAGAAACCTAGCAAAGTTCTTCTCTGCGTTTTCTTGTTATTAAAATTTGCTTTTGGCGATGAAGATATTTGTATATTTTAGACAGAAAAAAAAACCGAAATTTCCTAGGAAGTTGGTTCTTTAACTAAGATTCAATAGTGATTAATATACCATTTTCAGAAAGTATCAACAATTTATCGAATATTTTATTTTTAAAAAAATATATCAGGGTTTTTGCATTTCTGTGAACTTATCAATTTTTCAGCAAATATTTTTTGATTTGATTTCAGTTGTTTTAAGGGAGTGTGCTTCATGGAGTCTGCTCCAACTTACAAAAATTTTAACACATACTCAACAATTTTTCAACTTTTTATTGTAATTTCTGTCTGCATGCGAGTGCTCCACTGGCAACGCCTTTCAATTTTCTGTACGCGATTTATGACACATGTCAACTGGTTGACAAGGATGACCCCGCATAACCCGAGGGCACAACCCTCTAACAGTCACACCCAGCCAGATAAGTTAAAACTCAAATAAACAAAAAATGATAAGGAACAAAAAAAAAACAGGACAACAACACAAAACAACAATAACATATATATATATATATATATATATGTATGTAGCTGAGCCTTTTTTGTTTGCTGACTTTTTAATGCGTGTCACAAGCTCAAAGCAAATGCAAAACTTTGTTATACATGTAATGAAAAAAAACAAATAAACAACCACAAAGCGTGCAAGATATCATGTGACACCCCAACAATACCAAAAAAAAAAGCACACACACACACACCCCGCTGAATGAATTGCCCCGATTTACAATTCGAAGCTAAGCCGCATGCTAAATTGAGATATCAAAAGGCAAACAGACGACGAAACAAATAAACATATAACCAAACCAGAAATAGAACATAAATGTTGAGAGTGAAACAAAGACATATCTCTCAAGTGGCATCGTATGTCAGGCCAAGTGTTTCTGCTGTTGTCGTTCTTGCTGGCGTGTCAAGTGTGTGGCAAAGGTGTGGAGTTGTGCCTCCACTTTGGAAAATACACATTCATCAGCCAATCTAATTTGCATGATGTGTGTGTGTGTGGAAATATCTTTGATAAAGTTATAGGCATTTTTGACTCTCAGTTAAATTGAAGAATATAAGAAGTATACTTCAAAGTGCCTCTCAACGAAATTCTTTAGTTTAATTTTAAATTTTCTCTGCATTAGACATTTATTATTAAAAAAAGAGGAAAAATTATATGTAAAAGCTGCTGCATCTGCTGTTGCTGTTGCCTCATAACAATAAAGGCCACACGGCAATGCAGTTGACAAACAAAGCGACGCAAAATGAGCCGGGCCAAAGCCAAAGAGCCAAAGCTAAAACCAAACAATAGGCGACGCGCCCACAAAAGTATGCTATAAGAATTTGCCAAAAATACAACGCATAACACAGCCAAGTGCATGTGTGTGTGTATTTGTGTGAGTGTGATTATGCTTGAGCAGGCATTGTGTGCACAATGAAACGACATTCTTGTATAACGCACATAGCAGTTACATAAGGCCTACCAAGTTTAGCACTAAGCTTTAGCATGAACTGCATTAGATCAAAGTATTATGGCCTAAAACCCATGTGTGAAATGAATAAACTAATAACTAAACTTGTAGGTTGCTCCTAAACTAGGACAATTTCTTTCTTAGCAAGCATATAATTTCATTTTTATTATCTTCTTGGGAATCTAAAATAACTTCAATTACATCCAAGAAAAATTAATTCAGCTACAGAAATCTACAAAATAAGCTTGAGAACTATTAAAAAAGAAATTGAAATTATGCCACTGCATTTTCTTTAATCTTTTGCATTTTTTCTGCTAACATTAATGTTCATTAATTGTAGCTAGCTTATCGCCACACCCGATAAACTTGGCTTACAGCTCGTGCCGGACATGCACATTAAGTCCAAGGCAGCTTAGGCCTGCCTTGGCAATAAAGTCTCATATAATTCCTCAGTTCTCCAAGCCATAAATTGTTTCAATTTATCGTTAAGCCCATGGACCAAGTCTAATTCCTAATGCCAACTATTTAGCAGAAAATGTAATGCTGCTTTCGCATATATTTCCCATTCTGCCTCTCTCTCTCTCACTCTCTCGCACATACACCCGCTGTCTCGCTCACACACTAGCTTCCTATCTAAATGCCTGGGCATAGTCATCAAATCCATTTTGGTGGCCACACTGCAATGCGTCAAAAACGTTTCTCAAACGAGTTTTGCGGCTGCACTTGCAGCGCATCGTTTGCTGTTATGATGATGAACTCCATTTCGGGAGAAGAGGGGCAGGCAGGGGGATGTTGTGAAACTAGCATGAAATATTGCATGTGGCAAATGTAAAACATGGCATTCTTCTCAACACATACATACATGCCACATATCTATATATATATATATACAATCCCCTCATCGTGTTGCATGTACAGAGTAAAATGTAATTTCACTTTTTTTTGTTCGGAAGCCAATATAAGTTCAATTTTTTGAAGTCGCTTCCAATTTTATTTAACGTCATTACATTGGAAACTTTAATACCGTAGAAACTTTGCACTTGCCTGGCATGCAACAGACACTGGCAGGGGGGAGGGGGAGGGGGGGGGTTGTGAAGTGAGCGAGTCTATTGATGGGCAGGCGGCTGCCATATGAGTTATTGTGCTGGGGGAGCCAAGTTGAATATGAAATGCTCTTGCTAAGTATAGTAACAATAAACTTAAATAAAATACAAGAAAGGCAAAAAAAAAGTATTCGGTTTCGCATCTAAAGATAAATTGCGTACTCGTATTTTTATGTACACATTTTTCCTCTGACTAATGACCAATTTTCATTTTGATGCGCATCAATTTTAATTTTCAGTAATCCTCAAACAGAAGATAAGTTTTCTGCTTCTACGCTATTATTATTATTATTATTATTATTATTTTTTAGATCAATCTTGCTATCAATTTTTCAATTTTCTTCAAGTAACTCTCTCTATCTATGTCTGCCACTGACTCCACAGTTCTCCATTACATAATACATCTGTGGCAGCCGCGCTGCGCCCGGCGCTATGTTACTCAATTTAAGAAGTTGACTTGCGACGAAGTCGCTTCGATAGTTACGTGCGGTTAAACACGCGAGACAGTCAGCTATCTCCCCTCTCTCCCCCTCTACCCATCTCTTCCACTCATCATGCCACACATGCCAAGAAGCCAGAGCTTAGTTATTGCTACACTCATTCAGTAGTAGCTCACATCCTATATATATATATATATATATGTGGCATGTATATCTTTTGGCAATTTGGCAATTTGGCGCGTCACTTGAATTTCTGTTAGCACAAGTCAAATGAAATTTAAGTGTGCATTTAATGATTATCGCATGATATGTGAACTGTTAAATTGCCATGAATGTCGTTGAAAACTTGTTGGAAATTACTTAAATTAACTGAAAGTTTTGCATTACACAAAAGAATTGTTGGACGGCAAGTTTTCCAAGTCGTTATCATCATCAGCTTAATAAAACAAGTGATTGCATAAATTTTAACTTGAACTTGACCAGCATTTCAATACCTTGGCCCCCTTTTTTTTGGCCAACAATAACTGGCAAAGAATTCCAGAAATGCCAGCCATAATTAAGGTTGGGTTCAACGAATGCGGCAAATATTTAGAAAATTCCATGTCGTTATCATCATGTTTTGGTTGGTTGGTACGGCAGCTAGTTGTGAATACAGCAGGTTATTAGCATAACTTTGTTTTACTTCATGTTGCAGCTTTATTTTAAGTTTAAGAACACACCCCGCTTCCCCACCCACCCTGTTCGCTACCCCTTTTGCTCTGGTATATATCATATATATTAAGCACAAAGCGCTCTAAGCCCAATAACTTTCATGTACACACACACACACACACAGTTTGTTGTGCCCCCTCCCCGTCCCGCTCAGTCGACAGCCTCTTGCTCGGTTTGGATGCTGGGCACACAGCTTGGCGCCACTGCATTGCTGCAGGGCTGACTGAATCTGCAGCAGAGGCATGCTACTTACTTGGCTGCAAAAATTTCCCATTTAAACTTTTCGCTACTGTACAATTTTCATTATTAATATGACTTTTTAGGCAGCCGCAAACGGCAAACGGCAAGCGGCACCAAGTGGCTGCCACAGGACCCGATTTGGTCCTGCATTTCGCCCAGCCAGTCCTTTGGCCAGTTAAACGCGCCCCGTGTATTGTCAATGTTTGTCTGTTGAACAAACCTAAGCAGCAGTAGTAGGAACTATAACGGGGCATGAGGCATGTGGCATGGGAAAAGTGGGCAATGCTGCACAGCGGGCAGTCGCTGCAAATGGCAAGGATAAAGTTTTTTGCTCGGCCCCCAAACTGCGACTTGCCGTTTGACTTTGCAACAAGTGCACAGGCAGCTGTTAAAGAGAAAGAGAGAGAGAGAGAGAGCAACAGGGAATAGAGAGAGAGAGAGATTCCTGGGGGCCATTTTAATCAAGCGCCACGAATGGTAGGTAAGCTCCATGGCCAGCCAAATGAAACCTAACCGTAACCGCCAAAGCCGCTTATTACTATAAAGTGTGATTAATGAATCTCGACCAAAAAGTCTTTGACGTTGTTTTTTTTTCGTATTTTGTTGTTTTGCTTTTTTGGCTTGCTGGCAATTAATATAATTTATTTGCGCCAACGCGTTGGCCAGATTTTCAAGCCAAAGTATTTGCTCGCCAGCCTGGCTGGTTGTGGCTGGATGGATGGTATTGGCCCTGTTGGTGCACCGCTGTTAAGCAAATTGTTTTGGCTCTTGTGCGTGACTGAGACGCATATTGCCACAAATAATGCAATTTACGAATTACAATGGAAATACTGGCTGAAAATAGATGTCTAGACTTGACTTAAAAGACAATAAAAGACTTGGGAATTAATTAATCTTTTGGTAAAAGCGTTTAGTGATCATCTTTTAATTACAATACTTTCTGATTTTCCCTATTTAAAAACATATATATCATAATCTATTTTCAAAGAGTATTAATTGAATCTTTTTATTCCATATTTTATACTTTTTTGTTGAATCTCAAAAATATATTAAGAACAATCTTAAGCAGCTTTTTCGATTAACTTTTCTTTTTTTTTATCTTTTCTAGCCATTTTAGCTTTAAATTGTCCATCACATCAAGTGTAAAAACAATGATGGAGATTCAAACATATTTGTATCTTTAATAGTAGTAATTTAAAAATAATAATGCAGCACCGTTGGCATTATAATAAATACGAGATAAAAATGCACACACACACACACACAATAAGAAAAAGTGTGGGTGGCTGGTTGGGAAAATGGGTTTGCTACCAAAATAAATATAGCATGCAATAAATTTGGTAAAGCGCAAGCAATCAGCCAACAAATTGTAAACAGTAAATTCACTCGCTAGCCAAGCTGCAGGGCAAGGGGGGGGGGACGGTTAGGTGGGTAGGTATGGTGCATGAGGTATGAGATGATGCTACGTTCCACATTAGCACTAAATCGCGGCGACTAACGCCGCCAGTTAGTTAAACGATTCTCACATAAATACACACAACACACAACACACAGCCACACACACACAGTCACATATACCCAAAAGGCAGTGGGTGAAGGTGCCACGCCCACAAGGAATATTTATCTGACGTGCTGCTTGTGGGTGGGTTGGCGGCGAGGTGGGTTGGGTGGCATATGTGAGATATCCTTTGCGTTGCAACGATGCGCGGACTAATCTTTATTTCGATATTTGCATAAAACAAAATAAACATGTCAAAAAATTTGCAAGTGTCGTTTTTGTTGTTGCTGCCACTGCTGTTGCTGCCACTGCTGTTGCTGCCACTGCTGTTGCTGCTGTGATGTCAGTGGTTTGCTCCTGGTTTGTTGGTGAGTTGGTGGTTTGTGTGTGTTTGTGTGTGTGTCTTTTATTTTTCATTTCTTTTTTGTTTGGTAGTGCATAAAACTGCAAGCTAACGGATTTACTGCAGCTGCCACGCCCACTATGCAGGCATCTGAGATATAGCCAGCTGCAGAGTCAGAGTCAGAGTCACGTTATTTGCAGGTGTTGCAATCCATCCGACAACGCTTACTCCTTCAGGTGTGTAACCAGGTGTGTGTGTGGGTGTGTGTGTGTGTGCTCACAAGGTGGCAATGGCGGCTTTGTGGTGAGTTGTAATAAGAGCAACAAGAGCAATACCAACACCAACACCAACACACACACACACACACACACACACACCTATCACACATAACGTTGCAAGTGTTTTTGATCTCGCGCTGCTTCAGCCTGTTGGGAATTTTGATTAAAAATGCTTCCACGTGAAGCTCAAACGTGCTTGGCGCCGACTTGCCGGATCTGGTAACTCTTCTCTCTTCTCCCTCTCCCCACGCGCCCCCTTTTCCACACCGTCTGCATACATATGGGCGTGTCACTGTGCATTTATTGGCATTGGAGCATTTATTTTAACGCGTTGCTGCCTGCTCATGCTGTGCAGGTGTGTGTGTGTGTGTGTGCGTGTGTGCTTGTATGTGTGTTGTGTATCTGTGTGCTTGCAAATTTTACATTGAGATTTATCACACCAAAAACTTTAATACAACAAGCGAATGCGAAAAAAGAAAAATTAATAGAGCTCGGCTAGGTTGAGAATCGTAGCTTGAATACCCTCACAAAGACTTTAAGAGAGAATTAATTATTAAATTACAATACATATTTATTAGCTGAAAAATATATGTATTCATTTATATACACATTTTTCTATTTTAAATGTGTTTACAACTTGATTATAGACAGTTTATAAATTTAATATAACAGCGAGAAATTCCCAAATTCTAACGCCAACTTTCGAATCTACTAATTAAGATTTTAAATTTTTTGTTCGCGAAGATTTTACGAAACATTAACTTATTTAACTGAAGTTAGTGTATAAGAACAATATAAATATCACAACATTCCTCAAACTCCAGCTTCAGCAGCATAAAGCAATTAATTGTTAAGACTGCTGGGGATGGTGCAGCTGCAGGTGAGTTATATGAGTTATATATATATATATATATATACATATTATAGCATGGCTATATACAAAGATGATGGATATACATGGGGCTAAGTGATGGCAGGGCAAAATAAAAAACTTCCCACTGTATGATGATATATTTGCGGCAGTAAGCAAAGTGAACTTTAAAGAACAACAAAAAAAAAATAGACTATGAATAAACTTAGAAGTCTCAGCGCTGAAGATTAAAAAATGATATTATAATAAATATCTGCAACTAGTTAAATTACGAGTTTTTGGCCGACAAACTGTCGACATGTGGTGAAGGGGGGGGGAATGAGAAACAAGGCCACTTTTACCTTCAATCGCCAGCTTGTAGTCCCTGCTAAACTACACTAATTACTTCCCCTCATTTTGTGGGCTGTTCCATCATATCGTGTGTGTGTGTGGGGGGGGGGGGGGCGGCTACAGCCAGAAGCGTTACAAGCTGCCACAAATCAAATGCACCACCAATTACCTGGCGCCAGGGTGCACAAAGCATAATCAACTGGCATAATTAACAACTAAAAATGCAAAAACCTGTGTGTGTACATGTGTGTGTGTGTATGTGTGTGTGTGTGCATGTGTGTGTGTGTGTTTATCAACCAAAATATGTTTTTACACCTGGGCACGTGCAATTTTCACACAATTTGTTTGGGCTACGAGAACCAACCCAAATCTCACCCGCACCATTAAAAAAAGAAACAGCAACAACAACAACTAAAACAACAACAACAACTAACAACAATAACAACAAAAAAGTGGCAAACAACCCGTAGACAGTTGTAGTAAATTATAAGTTGCAGTCTGGCCATAAAACAACCGCACATTACTCATACGCGGCATGCACCCACTTTTACCTTATGGCTGATAATTATTTTCCGTTTACAAAATGGCTGCCACAACAAGACACACACAAATCAAAATGAATACAGCACAAAAAACAAGAACTTTTCGAGCAAAGTATAACATTTTCAAATAATCGACTAAAACATTTGCCTATTTGTATCTTGAAGTCAAGGCAAAAATTATCAAGTAAATTTGATATGATCAATAATATTTTATTTTCCAGATTTACCAATTGTTTACAGTGTATATCAAAGCGTTTGCAAAATAGGTTTAATCAAGTATGAGCAAACAATGTCAATTTGCACCTTAAAACTTTGCTATGACTTTGATAAACTTGAAGAGCCAAATAATAAATATGCTGATGAGAAACTTCAAGTTTTACGATATACAATTTTTGGTGTTTTATTTTTTGGTTGTGCAAATTATAAGTTTATGGTTCACCCAAATTGTTTACTAATAAATCCACAAGTCAATCGGTTGAAACTTTTCAACTTTTCCCCCAAAACTACAAGTTTTCTTTTTTATTTTTTTGACAAAAAATGTTGTAGTAGTTTTGTAGTTGCGGACGATTAATTTTGAAGATTTAATTGCACACTTAATAAGACGCAGGCTACTTAAAACTCATTAAAATCTGGCCAAGCCGGCAAAAAGTTATGAAAATTCAAAACTCATTCTTTGTTTTGTTATTGATTTGTGTGGTGTGGAGGGGGGGGGGGGGGGGGAGTGAAGGCACTTTTAGCTGTTTATAATTTAGTGCAAAATTATAAATACTTTTTCTTGGTCGACTCTGTGCGTTCAGTTTAAGCAAATTAGTTCAATTGCCGGTGCCAAGTAAGTGAGCAGCTTGCCACACCACGTACACCCTCCCCCACTCTACCCTCTATTTGGCATAGACTTGATTAGGCTTAGGCTAAAAACTTCATCCTTTGCACAGTTGTAAATAAGCAAAAGTAAATTTTGGCAAGTAATTTAAGCCACACAAACAAGCTGGCAAACAACTTTGCAGCAGGCAGTTATCCCAGGGCGTGGGGGGGTGGGGTATTGATGATGATGAGGGCGTGGATGAGTGTGGGTTTTGGTGCGGTGTGGCTAAAGTTGCTACTGCGCCAAGGCATGTAAAGTTCTTTACCCAGTTTTAATTCAAAATCAATGTATGAACTTTGCTTACATTACGCTAAAACTTTTCTAAAATTCCGCAAACACCCTCCGGCCCGACCCACCTCATCCTTAGCCCAACGCATCCTCCCTCCGCCCACGTTTAACGCTCAACGACTGCAGCTTCAATTAGAGGCGCCTGCAATTGGCCATACGTACGTGGGGAATAGATGGAATCGGTTGCCACTTACCTTCATAGATGGTTAAAGTTGCAACTGCGGATACGGCATCGCCCACACCGTTCTCCGCCACACACTCGTAGGGGGCATCATCGCGCCCAGCTCGAACGGGTTCAATGCGTAAAATCGAAATGCCGCCCGGCTGCTCCAGCACCGTGTAACGAGATTGGGTGCCTGCGTGTGTGTGTGTGAGGGAATGGATTAGTAGCTGGTCAATTCTGTTGAGGATGCATTTACTCACCCGATACTTTCTTGGCATTCTTGCGCCAAACTATCGATGGCGGCGGATCACCGCGTGCCGCACAATAGAAACTGGCCACGCCGCCAACACGCACACCCTGATTCTGCGGCTTCCTAATGATCTCCGGTGGATCTGTGAAAGTGCACAAAAGAACAGCAGAGAAATGGTTAATAACGGGTTTTAATATCGATTTCAAGACCAGGACTAGCGACGGCAGAGCAGGTAATCAATGTGATTCGCCTTACCAAAAGTATTTTAAACTTTTGAGGCTTTAATTGAGATACGCATAAACGAATTTGGCAACAGCAAAGATTACAATTTATGGCCAGCAAATGGCAGAGAGAGAAAAGTTTACAATTTCTCATAAAAGTAATAAGCCGCAACTTCCTCACAAAAATCTAATAATAGGGCTTAAAGTGTGGTTGTTTGGCTAGTTCAACTTTAGCAGCAGTGGTCAAAAAAACCCTTTTTGCACTGCGTGAATTCGATTTATTTTGCGTATGTGTATTTTGTAAATTTACATTTTTTTGTTTTTACATATTTGTCACAATATGCTGTCAATACAACGCCGCATGTTGTTTGCAACACACCCATACACACACACACACACACCTGGAGGATGAGCGTACGTGCTGCACACACATAAAAAGAGATACGAACAGAAAGCTTTTTGGATATCTCTGTGTGTGTGTGTGTGTGTGTGTGTTGGTGTGTGTTGCATTAAAAATCACGAAACGTTAAGCAAGCAGCAAAAATATTGTCATGTGCATCGTTTGTACAGCAAATGCCTCCACTGACAGACAGACAGACAGACAGACAGACAGTCAGCCAGCTTTGCTACCCACTACACATGGCCAATTGTTCTGTCGCTTTGCCGCCGCCTTTGTCCTCGGTTAAATTTGTTTACCCAGCATATCAATTCGATTTATGTTTTTTTATTATCTTTTTTTTTTTTTTATAAAAATCGAATGTTTAAGTGAAATACGTATTTAAATGTTGATGTTGCTTATAGTTGGTAAACGCGATTGGTTGCTGCAACGTTCGTTTTTGCAACCAAAAACTTACGTGTCAGATATTGTATATAGGGAAAATCCGAAAAATTTGCATCTGTAAATGTAACGGCGGATTAATATTAACGGTTATTTGCCACGCTGATCAACGACTCGAATTTTTCGTTTAAATTTTGACGCGTTTGTTTTTTTTAATCCTCTTGGTTTTTGTTGTGTCGTTTATTGTTTTTTATATTGTTTATTGATTTAAAATCTTACGAATTAAACTTAACTTAAACTTAATCTATACATAAATACATAAACTGACTTAAATATTTATATTAATATGATTGATATGATTGCTTGCTTAAAGAAGATTACCAATATATAAATGTAACAAATTGATTTCCTTTCAAATATTTCAAATACAAGTGCCACAAAATTGAATCAATAAAATGCCGCATTGATACCAGTTACTGGACTAACAATCACACATTTTAACAGAAATATTGATAAATATTTTAATGGAATAAGTGATAAGACTTATGCTACAATAATGGGTGGCCTTTTCTCTGTGCTGAGCAGCGGCATTAAAAACTTTTTCAGCTTTTTGTGCAGACATTGAAACTCTGTTAAACCCGAGGCCTGGCTGAATTCCAAGGCAAGCAAAAACCAAATGGTGCAGGTTAAAGAACACAATTTATATATATATATATAAGTATATGTTGTTTTTTTTTTTTTTTGTTATACAAGTTTATAATAATATTTTCACAGAGCTAGGGGGGGAATCACAAATGCGAGAAAGAGATAGAAATAGTGGTGTAGAGTGTATGAGCTGCATTGTTGTCTTGGACACAAATCTGAGGACATTGTAAGTGCAAGTATTGTAAATAATTTAAAGTTTGCTACAAGGCGTCGTCCACAGCCAAGACATGCAGCAGACCATTTGGTTGCCATTGAGGCAGCTGCTGCTATTGTTGTTTTTCTCTCTTGTTGTTGTTGTTGTTTCTGTACTTGATATCATTTGCCAAGTTTTGCGTTCAACTTTTGGCTCGACAAGTTGCCGGCCAGACTCTGGCCGCACTGCAAGCATGTGGCAAATACATTCAGCAAACAACACAAAAAAATAAAAGCCAAGTGAAATGAAAAATATTTGTACTATGTGTGGCTTTCAAGCAGACGAAGAAAAGAAAGAAAAAAAAAACTCAAAACAGCATATCTTTTCCCCCCCCCCCCCCCCAACCAATTTCACATGTCAAACTGTCTACGTAAATTTACAGAAAAATATTTCAGATTTGACACTCGAAATGCCCAAAGTAGCTCAAAAGTATGGCTAACAATATGCAATGGAAAACATCAACTTTGAATTGAAATCCGATGGAATTACTCATTCCAGCTTCAGTTTTTGAATGAAACTTTAGCTATTGATTTGAGGAAAGATTCAGTTATCTTTTTAATAAAATCAATTATACATACAATACATGAATTTTTATGAATTCCAAATTTAACTAGCAATGTAAACAGCAACTATCAACTGTTTACCCACTTGAATTTGCGTTTAAATCATTTGCAAGAATACACTTGAATGCAACGAAATTTGCTGCTGCTCATTATAAAACGCCCAATGGAGATTTCTCACACTTTTTGCCTCCCCACATCTCCCTCCCCCCGCCCAGTTGACGTTGCCAACTTTCTTGGTCGCATTCACTTGGCGAAAATGATTTGGTAGCGCGCTCATCGTAGCTGGATTTGCGAAGCACTTGAAAGCATTTTACGCTTACGTTAACAGTTTTTATAGCCCGAGCAGCAATAAGCATATTGGTTTGTGGCTGTAATGAGCTACAGCATCAGCTAACACCCGTCGCTCCTCCTACTCCCCCTCCTCTTCATCCTCCTCCTGCTTCTCGCTTTCCTTCCCATTACAAAAGATGGCAAAGCAAATTCACAGCCATTTTTTACAAAATACATATATATATATATATATATGTTTTTTTTTTTCAGCGTTGTCTCTTGGCGCCTTTGTAAAGTTTTATGTTTGCTTAAGCAATTTGATTGCGAAATGTAGCAAACATTGATAGAGTGACAGAGACAGAGAGTTATCGAGAGAGAGAGAGAGAGAGAGACAGAGAGACACTTCCGTGACGAGTCATAAAAATCGTATCATTACAGCAATAAAACTGGGATTTTTGCTTATTTGCTGGATTGCCAACATTGCTTGTTGCTTGGCATAGAGTAAAATTTAAATAAATTTAATTATGTTTGTGCTCTGTGCCTTGAGGCAAACGTGCGGTGCGGGAAGCGGGGCATTGCCTGTTAAAAAGATTAAAGGCCCACCAAATGAAATTTGTAGATGCCACAGATAGCACCAGTACCCGAACCAGAACCAGAACCAGAACCAGTAACAGTATCAGGAACTGAAACAGGTTTGGTTTTTGATTCGATTGGTTTGCGGGGTTCGCAGTTAAAATGCAGCCAACTTTTGCTTGCGTGCAACGTTTCTTGCTGATTTTTCATTTCGCACATTTGACTAGCGCTCTGAATTTGAAACTGTGAGGTGAGCAGAGAAATGAGGGGGGGGGGGGGGAGGGTGTGTGTGTGTGTGTGTGTGAGGGAATATAGGGGCTGGGCTTCATAGTGCAAACAATTTCGTTGTTGATATGTGCAAATTGATTTCAACCGTTTGAAATGTGAAGTCTGACACACACACACCCACACACACATATACACACCCACGCACACCTACACGCACAAACACACTCAAAATATAGCAATAGGATTACCAACTCAGGCAGTGGTGCAATTTATATGGAAATTAATACTAACATTTTTACTATAACGCAAAAAGAAAAAAATAAATAAAAAATAATAAAAAAAATAAGAAGAAAAAATCGAATTGATTTTATAAAATATATTCAGAAAACGTTTTGCCTCTCTCAGTGGCGTAGTTTAATAGCTAGAAAAGTGTTTCGATTAAATGTGGCAAGTATCATGTGGCACAAGGTTATTGCTGTGCAACAACTTTAACCCAATTGCTCTGCTTGCCAATTTTTTTTTTTTATCAAACACATGTATGCAACCCAGAAAAACAACTCGATTTCGACAAGACTTTCGCTGACATCTCCATGGTGTCTACCACACCACCTCCCCCCCTCCCCCCCCCCCTCCACTGACCCTTCTACAACTCTCTTTTACAATGACACGCCTCTGCCTTCAGAAACATTGTTAAATTATAGCCATAACTTTTGGCCTTGTTTCCAATAAGCCCAAATGCTCATAAAAATTGACCCGGTGAGGTTTTGGTGGGGGGGGGAGGGAGGAGGAGTGTGTGGGGGGTATCATACGGAGGCATATAAAATCAGCATATGCTTCGCGCCGTAAAGTATGCAGCTGTTTTTTATGGCTCTAACCCTAGTTCCAGAAAGTTGGGCTTGCGATTGCCTGGCCCAAGCAATTTATGCGCTTCTCTCCTCCTCCTTCTCACCCCCCCCCCCCCCTGAAACAAGGTTTTTCTATTTCATCTGTACGAGTTTTTAATAAGTGCAAAGTGCGGGCGAAAGTTGTGCAAAAATTTCAATATTTTCGGTTTGTTGGACGTAGAAGGAGCAGCCTATGCCTGCATGTAGTCAAGTGGTGTGGCAGAAGAGGGGTGTTTTGGGATGAGGTGGGGAAAATGGTTAAGAAATTGTGCTGCTGCTGCTGTTGCTGCTGCTGCTAAGCTGTTAGATCTATGGGCGGCAGGCAATGTGTGTTGAGGACAAATCATTTGCTAACAAGACCCAAAGCAACGAAAATAGATATGGATGAAATGAAGCAGCAAGGATATCCATTTTTTTTGGGAGTGAGTGGGGGGAGGATGAATGACCCCAACTGAATCCTCACTGCAGTGCCCGTACCCGTTGACTGACAGCTGCAATTCACCTGTCAGCATCAGCAGCACATTTCGTTTCACTGAATTGCATTGAAATGGGATGCTAAATTTAACGATTCATTGCATTTGCCTCGGCTCTGCTCTGCTCTGCTCTGCTCTGTCCAACACTCTTGCCCCTCCAACAAATTGCAACTCTGTTCATATCGTGTAGCGCCATACCACGTGCCACCACCTCACCCCCTTGCTGCTGCTGCTGCTGCTCCGTCGTCGTCGTCGTGAGTCGCGTTGTGTATTTTTAATGCAGCAACTTTGGCATAGAATTGCTAAATCTGCTGAATCTAAGAAACGGAAACGGAACGCCTCAAATGCTTCTGATACTGGGCTCTTGTTGGGTTTTTCCTGAAAGTCTGCAAATAAAATATAAAGTGCAGCAGAGTTTTATGCAACCGGTTTTTATAGCCATCCAAAGCTCCGGTTCGTGTATGCAACTAAATTTTAATGTTACTTGAAAGAGTAATAAAAATGAACTTTACGCAAGTTGAGAACAAGCTGCGCTTTCGTTCCCTCGGGAACGTTCCCTGGAACAAAAGGCCAGTGATTATGTCGCCCAACATCTGCAACTATGCAATGTACATTTTTAATTAAATTACACACAACAAGCAACATGATATTGTAAAGGACGTGCCGGGTGGTAACAGGGCAAAAACCTGTCAGGCTTCGGTTTCGGAACGCAAAGTGTCAACAAAATCCCATTAAACAATTCATCAAATCAGCAAATCGATGCCATGCGATGTCCCCTACCTAAAAAAAACCTACCTTCACCACTCCATCAGCCATCATCGGTAGCCAAATAAAATAATGGTAAAATAAAGTTTTTAGGCCTATCAAGACGACAGGTTGTCGTTGCGCAGTCAGCCATATAAATGATGTGGGCCTTAACAGCAGATCATTAATCAAAATTAAAAGTGTGACCAGTTGGTCGGGAAATTCCAAAGTATCCATCCAGCAAATAACTTTAATTCTTAGCTTATTTAGTTTAAAGCGCACATGTTGCGATGTTGTCTTAAAAAATTCACAGCATTTTTTGGGCCCAATTTGTGCACAGCTGCGCTCCTGTTCTAATCGGTGACCCTTCGGGCGGCGGCTAAATGAACCGATAAAAAGGTAAACCATTAGGCCAGGCTACGGTCCTATCAGACAAATCTCTCAATCAGCTGTCAACTGTCGAGCATAACAAATGCCAATTTTACCCAACGGCAATCTGCAAGTCAATAAAGCCAGTCAAAAAAGGCGTTTAAGGAACGGGCTAAATGGCACACGTCTCATTTCGATTGCGAAATGTGTCACAAATTTTAAAAATACAATACAAAAAACAAGGTTTTGCATTTGGGATAAATTAAAAATTTAGAACAAAAAACCTAAGTGCAAATGTTAGTAGTGAAAATAAATTAGTGAAAATATGTCAGAGAAAGATGAGTTCATGTAAACCAAATATATATACATTTATAAGCTTCAAAATCGATTGGAAAATCAACTGACCCAGTTTGTAGAGCAGAAATATAAAGTTTTTGCAGCTCATCAACATAAATTTCTTGCAATTCTGAAGCTGGCTGCAGGCAACAACCAAAATAAAAAAAATAAAAAACTGCTTTGGCCAGCTCAAAAATTGACTTGGCAAAGTCAGCGCTACAAGCGACCCAAAAATGAAGACACCAATATACACACACCCACACAGACACACACAGACACACACACACATACACATACATAGTAACATTTTAGTGTTAAACTAACTAACACAGTGACAACTATTTCTGACCGCTGCCAACACACAAAAATTTTACATGACATTTTAATATAATTAGTTTTTGCTGCAGGGCATAATGTAAAGTGCGGCCAAAAAATGTCAGCACGTGCGGTGTGGGCAGAAGGAGAAGGCTGTGTAGCAGGAGTAGGCGACTATGAAGGAGGTGACTATGGAGGAGGCGACGGCGGAGGAGTTGTGAAAATAGGTTTCTATAGTTCAAGCTGCCTTAAGGACAGCAAAGTTGCGTTGACTGCGGCAGTTGCGGGGGGAGCGTGGAAGCTGGTTTCAGGTTCATAGGTTCATGGTTTGACTTTGGGTTTGCCGGGTATGGGCCCGGGGGGCGGGTCTAAAACTATTTGAGTTTGCGGTCGGTTGGCAGCATTTTATAAGCCGCAGCATATTTTTGCACAAATTTCAGCCTCACGCCTGTTCTATTAAATGAGGATTTGTTGTACCACACGCACACACACCTACACACACACACACACACACACACACACCTAGCAATATATATATATGTATCTTAATATTCGTGAGCATCTATCTATCTATCTATCTGTCTATCTGCTTTTTTACAGATACACGAACGAAGACTACGTCAGGCCGAGCAGCACATTCATTATTCCTCTATGCGGGATTACTTAGTAAGCTGGGCTACGGCTTAAAATGCCGCAAACTTTATGAGACACAACACACGTGCCTGTCTCTTGCCCCTCAACAAAAAAAAAAAAAACGAGAACCCCTCACAGCCCGACAAACTCCAATAATGGTGTCCTTTCGTTTAGGCCTTGTGCAATTTATGATTGCCTGTGTACTGAGAGATATCTTGTAGACAACCTGGCAATTTCATAAACTGTGCAGACACTTGCCAAATTGGCAAGAAACCGTCACCTTGTCACCCCCCCCCCCCCCCTTAACGGCCCGTAATATTTCTCTCTCCATCTGTTTGTCGCTTTTGTTTTTGTCCTTTGCTTTCATTTTACGCACGTAAAGGCGACGGTAAGCAGGCTTTGATATTTTATTGAGCTTGTCATAATATTTATGATATATATTTAATGCGTATGTACCACAGATGGGATTTACTCCCCCCCCTCCCCACACACCCCCACCACACACCCCCTCATTTCTCTTTCGCTCTGCCAGACAATGCATAAACTTTAGCCAACAAACTTTTATTATTAGTATTAAGAGGCCTGGCCATGGTTTTTTTCTTCCTTCGCTTTTATTAGTTTCAACTTTTGACAGAAATTATATTGAGTTTATACATATATAAATAAAATATTGATGATCATGATGAATCAGAGAAAAAAAAAAAAAAACTTTTAGCTTAACGCAAAGTTTTATTTTCTTGATTTTTATTTTTACTTTTGTATTTTGTATTTGCCTATTTTTTTTTGGCTTGCCTGTGTGTTTTTGTTTAATTTGTCTTATTTATAAGCTGGCAAATGCTGCGGGCCGTTTTGCACTTTGCGACTAATGTTTAAAAAAGAAAAACTTGCCTGGCATTTGAATGCCAATGCCAGTGGCAACAACAACAGCCACATCCAAAGCAATAACAATAGCAAAAACAACAACTGCCAGCTAAATGTGCACAAAGGCAAAAACTGGCAAGCACTTAAGTCGCGCCAACAGCAAAAACAATGCAAGACAACAGCTAACAGGTAAATAGTAAATGGTAACAGCTAACAAAAGTAGTCAGCCAAACTCCCCTGGCGGAACAGGAGGAACAGGAGAAAAAAAGTCAAAGTCGGGTTTAAGTGCGTTGCAGACAGACACACACACACACACTCGCACATACACACAACCCGAACAAAATAGCAACAATGAGCTAAAGTTTTGCAGATTTCTGCCAGTTTAAATCTATTGGCATTTCAGCTACTCCAAATCCGCATTGTCATAGCTTGATAAATAGCTGAAATACTTACAGACTGTGTGGCAACACTCTAAAAAAGGCATTCGACGAATACTCTTTAGAAATTTGTGCAGAGCAGAAAACTTTGCAAAACATTGCTTTGAAAAAGTATCAGAATTTCAGAGACTTAACTATAAAAGTGACAACAGAGTTGCCATTCAGCTGTACTTCAATAGTTTGAACAAAAAGTGTAAAATCCAAAAGAAAACTGTGCATTTTGAGAAAACCATTGATTAATTTCTAGAAAATGATAAGACCCAAAGCAGTTTTTATCGCCAGAAGAAAAGTTTAATTTGTCAAAGACAATTAAACTGTGCTAAGAAGAAATTAAGTGGAAATATTTGTAGAAAAAGTATACTTATTTTGAAGTGCATAAAATATAAATGAAGAATTCAAAGTTGAAGAAAAGCTGTGATTAATTTATTGAAAATGATAAGAGCCAAAGTAGTTTTCATCGTCAGAAAAAAAGTTAAATTTGTCAAAGACAATTAAACTGTGATAAGAGTAAGTTAAAGGGAAATATTGTTCGAAAAAGTGCATAAAATTCGCATCTTGCTGTAGTTCCTAGAATAAATTATGTGGAATGCGTTGCACGTCGAAAAGTTTCAAGTAGAATGCCACAACAACCGAAGACATATCAATCGTTGTAGGAATTAATATGTTAAACGCTCAGCTACCCCTTCTTTGTCAGACTAGCAGACAATATATATATATATATATATATATCTGTCTCTCTCTCTCTTCTATTCAAAACACTGTAAATCAAAAGCAAAGCAAAAATGTTTAAACGCTGTTTTTGTCGTCATAAAGTATGCGATGTCTTTTGCCATTTTGCCTTTGACTGCCAAGTAGGCTCTGTGTGTGTGTGTGAATTTTGTGTGGGGGAAAAGGAGAAGGATGCAGAGGGGGGAGGCGTGTCGACGTTTTGCTCTTTGTTTTATTGTTTCTCAAATCGCTGTTGCTGTCTAAGGCTTTGACTTTGCCTCTTTATTATTATGCAGCAAGCGTCGTGTAGCGACCAGATTATAAAGGTCGTCGCTGCGACCGTGAGCGTAGGGCAGAGCGGGGGCAGGTGGTGGGCTAAGCAGTCAAGACATTTGCACAACTTTGTCACGTGGCGCGGCACGCATTACTTTTAAAGATGAAAAACAGACGAGCGAATGAGTGAGTGGGTGGTGGATGTAAAATATATATAATATTTTTTTTTTTGGGTACATTTACAATTTGATAAATGTGCCCAAGTTGAGAGCCTAAATTTTGATGTTTTTTTTTCTTTCTTGTGTGAGAGCTTATGGAAATGTGTTACGAGTCAGCGCCGCAGGTTGTCCAGGAGACGCACAAAAGTGAGTAAGCGTTTGGTGCTGCCAAAAAAGATGCCATCCAATTTAGGCCTGTACAACTGTTGCAATGACAGCAATTATGAGGCAGGCGGACAGCCATATAGCAGTCCATAAAAACGAGGCAAGAGTAACAGAGAGAGAGAGAGAGAGAGGGGGTAGGGAGGGTGGGGGCGTGAGCTGCCCAAGTGGCGAAACAGGAAACATTAAAGCAAAGGCATTGAGCGAGCCGAGACGATTAAGACGATAATAACAAGTGACAAGTTTATTGCCTGCACACACACACACACAAACACACAAACACACACACACACGCACGCACATAAAGCCATTGGCCACCACAAAACTCTAACCGAACAGACAGCCAGACGAAAGCCTAAGCTTTTGTGGCCTGAAACCTAATGCGCCAACAGCAGCAGCGGGGGCAGCAGCGGCAGCAACAGCAACAGCAACAACAACATCAACAAAAGAGCAGTCAGTGGGCGGAGCATGCCCACATTATTGCCATGCTTGGCACACACAACATTTTGCCGCCTTAAAAGCCAGTTCCACTAATGCCAACAGCTGGTCACATAAATATCAGCACAAAAAGCGAGAGCGCGCAGGGAGTGCCAGATCATGCTGAGGGAAGCAGAAGGTCCGGTGCGGGGTGCGGGGGCGTACATTGCACGCTGTCTATAAATGTTTTTGTTACCAAGTTGCCAGCAAGTGCGCGCTGCACTAAAACCACTAAGTAAGATAAGTGAGGTCAAGCAAAAGGGGTCATTTGCTGGCATTGTTACGTATACGTAACATTGAGCCAACTGAGACACACACAGGGGATGGTTAAGGGCAGCTGGCAAATGGGTTGGTTGGGGGGGGGGGGAGAACTTTGAGAAGTAACAGTGACTGGACAACAGTCGCTGGTGACTTCAAGTGGCAGCTTAGCTTAAAATATAGTAAAGACATTTGGCGCTTGCCCCAGCACAAAGTGAAAGTTATGCGACAAGTCAAATTATGACAGCCACAAAAAGCAGCTGAAGTGAAAGTTAAAACAGTGCTGGATAACAGCTCAAACTCAGTGCTGAATAACAACTGACATTTCAGCATAAGTCAAACTTTTGATTAGATTTTGTCAATGCTTTCTATCAAATTTGATTTTGGAAAATCAATTAGTTTTCCACTGAATTTTACACCACTTCAAATATGCTCATCAAAATATTTCTGGCAACGTTTTATTTTCAGCTTTCCAATTTGTTTTTACATTGTTTTTTTTTTTTTTTTTATTGCATCACATTAAGCTGTTTTCATGGCAACTTGGGCTTATTTGTTGTATTTTGTTGGCAATAAATTAATTAGTTAAGCTTTGTCGTCATATTGCAGATTCATTAATTAAAACCAATGCATATCCCAAAAGCCAGATTTACGCACAGCATAGATAATGGAAAAAAAAAGGGAATGGAAAGTATATAGTCATTGTTTGGAGCTGTGGAAAAAGTCTCTCGGAAAGCCAGGAGAAAAGATTGGCAGTGGCAGCATTTTGTCAAAAAGTTAAGTAGCTACCAGCTTTTTTGGCCAATAACGAAATTATTTTACATGATTCAGCATATGAGAAGGCAACGCAATTCTTGCCAAAAACCCGCGCTATCATCCTAAACAGATTCCATATGGTTGGAGGGGAGGAGTGGTGTAAACGAAATGTTATCATGAGAAGACAAAATGAGTGAACTGATAGCTGGGGCAACAGTGCCAACCGTAAGTCTGCGGATTGATCAATGAGTCTTCATATGTGGGTACAATTAAGTAGCGACAGGCATTATTCTCAGATGTCTACGATAGATGTAGTT
This sequence comes from Drosophila fungiperda, assembly GCA_035042345.1. Classification (NCBI taxonomy): domain Eukaryota; kingdom Metazoa; phylum Arthropoda; class Insecta; order Diptera; family Drosophilidae; genus Drosophila; species Drosophila fungiperda. The sequence continues at coordinate 471,347 of JAWNLM010000187.1, read as the reverse complement.
AGATATAGAAAGCCATAATCATCAGCTATCAAATTCCAGCTGAAGTCCTATTTGAAATGGAATCATTCACAGCAAACAATAAACCAAATCGTTTGGGAAAACTACGTTGAAAGTTCGTAAATTGAAAAAATGTTGTTGTTGTTGGGGCTGCACTACAAGAAAATCTCAAGTCAAACTTTTAGCTGCTAATGTTTTAAAATTCAATTCGGTGGAACAAAAGAAAAAAAAATCCAAAGAATCGTTGTATGCAAATCGACTTTTACGAACGGTATAAAAGATATATGTGTGTGTGTGTGTGTGTGTGTGAGAGTGTGTGAGTGATTGAATATCAATAGATTGATGTTAAATTGATGCCATGCCGAGTGGGTTATTGTCTGGCCCGCATATAAACAACCAAAACAGAAGCAAAAAAAAACACTCAAATAAAGAAAAAGCGAGTCAAAGGAAAAATTTCAATAATGCCTAAGTATTTTCAGCTTTCCGAGACTTGAGACATATGAGGGCAACAAGCAGTAAGTCACAAGCAAAAGGAAGTTGGGAGACCACTTCAGCCAATTTATGGCATATGTTACCAAGGCACACACACACACGCACACAAGCACACACGCACACCCCCACACACACACACATATATGCCCACCCGCATATGTAAATGCTAAAATAATACATGTGCGTATGGCACAAAAATTGATATGCTAACGTTTTTCATGTGTGAGTAATTCACAAGTAAAATTTATAAAGTTTTTAAATAAAATATAAGTTCCTTTAATGTTTAAAATTGAACTTTGCATACACCCTGTAATTGTTATTTAATAACTTTTTAATTTAATCACAATAAGATTTTTTTTGCCTCTTTAATATTTGGCATACGCAAATTTTAAATATTTACAGATTTATTTGGCCATTTTCATTGTATTTAAAATAGTTGACAATTTTCCAAAGAAAACATTTTGTTTAAAATTTATTTACTTTGTAAATATTGAAGATTTTTCTTACTTTTAAAATAATTGCCTATGGCAACTTTTACCACAGGTCACATTTCAATTACTGACAGATTTTACTAGCTGCAGATTTATTGAAGATATTTCTATGCCACATAATGTTGCCCTTGGCAAACATTAACTGCAGGGTATATATATTTCATGCAGCAACTATGTGCTAAAATAATGTCACACAATAAATTGAACTTTTCATAAATTTTGAAGCTGAAATTGGCAAGGGTCGTCGTCGGCGTCGTCGTTGTCGTTCTCCTCGTCCCTCGTCATCGTAGCCTGACATTGTCAACGACTTTGCCAGTGTCTTGCAGCTGGTAAACCTTCCAACTCACCCCCCTCCCCCCACCCACCCTTCTCACCCTTGCATCAAAGTGCTCGATAGCAGCAGCTCAGAATTTATGGTCGGCAGCTTTTAGGCTTTGTTTTGCTGCTTATTATTGTTATTGGCACCAACAGTGACATATTAGGAGCGCCTCCTCCTGGCCTGTCGAAGCTCATTTGTTGGTCATGGCCAAGACAGAGCTCCAGCTTCCCCCCCTCTCCTTATATATAGAGATTCAGTGGCGTTTTTGGTCGCTGCGTATGCCGGATTATTAATATTAGAAATAGGAAATATATATTTTCTACTGACCGGCTGCTGTTTTCGATTATTGTCCTGGCCAGCTTGGTCCTGTTCTGTTCTGTTCTGCTCTGTTCAGTTTAGTTCAGTTCAGTTCAGTTTGGTTCTGTCCGGTCCCGTTCGTTTTGCCGTAAATTGTTATTGACAACGGAAGCAGCAGTGCGGCACAAATTGGGCGTTGAATTTGCGGCTTGGTTTTTCGTTTAGCTGCCAAAGATTTTCTTTTCTTTACTTTTTCTCTGTCATGTTTTATATTTTTTTTTTCTTTTTACTTTTTTATGTGCGGCCGTCCATTTGTTGTGGTTATTATTATGGTTGATTTAGTGGCCACAAATTGAATGAATTGTCTTACTTAACCGAAATAACCAATACTCGATTTATATACAGGCATATATATATATATATATATAAATATTTATATACATATATATATAATATAAAAAAGTTTAAATTCAATAAGGCCTAAGTGCGTGCTCAAATCAGATTAAAAGACGACGCCGGCAACTGCGGAACTGACAGGACCTGAATTGAATTAATTAATGCCAGTTGAGCAGCAGGAACCGCAGAAAGATCAGCAGCAGCAGCAGCTGAGAGAGGGAGATGTGAGGGGGGTGGAGGCGAAATAAACTTGACAAATGCTGACAGCGGCGACATGGTGCACAAAATATTAAAATAAAGTTGTAATTAAACGCATCGCATAACTTGTAAAATGTCAGAGAAAAGTCCCCCAACCCCCGCCCGCCACATGTGGCAAGAAAACTGAAAACTCGCAGTAAACTTGAGCAACAGTTGAATAGATGAAAATCACTTAAAAGATGCGACACACGACTGATGTGAGAGTGTGTCGGTGTGTGTGTGTGAGTGTGTAAAAATATGTGAATACCACACACAACTTTGACAATTAGAAAATTAAAATTACACTGACAGAAAGTGAGCGGCATGTTAGAATATAATTTTGTTTATATTAAAATAAATTCCATTTAAAACGTAATTTAATTTTTCAATTTAGCTAGAATTTTGGCAATTGTTTGCAGTGTACAACCAAAAAATAAATAAATTTAATGCAGCAACTGTGCCGCAATGGCTATAATTTTGTTGTGCTTGCAGGGGCAGAGGCAGCTGGAGGGGCAAGAGAGATAGTCGTCACAAGCTGCTGGCTGGCAATTTGCAACCACTGTCGTCGTAACCATTACCACCGCCAACAGCAGCAGGAGTAGGAGCCGCAGCAGGAGCAGCAGCAGCAGCACCTCCACCACCACCACCACTTACGGTGGTGCCTCTTGTTGGCGCCAGCTGCATGGCCCCGAATATAGTCGCACCGCAGAGACACCAAAACCCAAAATGAGAAAAACAGTCCATAGGTGCGAGGGGCAGAAAGAGAGAGAGAGAGAGAGAGGGAGAGAGAGAGAGTGACGAAGAGAGAGAGAGAGAGTTCGCTTGCACTCTCACAGTGATATTAAAATATTTAATTACCATGTAAACTTACGACTTTTGTTTTTGTTATTGTTTTAATTGTGACAACAACTGTCATAATAATGAATATGATGATGTTCTGCCTGACAAGCGGGTGGGGAGGATGAGGGTGGAGTGTGGAGGGGAGTGTGTGGCGCAGGCACAACCATACAAGTGCTTTACCACAAGCAAACGCAATATGCGTCGGGTGGCCCGGAAAAGTATGCTACATGCGGCAAAGTTTGAAATGGATGCCAACCAAAGCTTTATTACATTTGCACAAACAGTGTGTGTGTGTGTGTGTGTGTTTGAGTGTGTGTGTGTGAGTGATTCGAAGCACGTGTGTATGTAGGTATGCATGTATATGTATATGTGGTGTGTGTGTGTTTTTGGCGGTTTCCTTAGAATTTGTCTGGCACTTTGGCGCCTTACTTGTTATTTGAATTTTAATTGCAGTCTTTTCATTGCATACTTTTGTGCCTCAGATTTGTTTTATTGTCTTTTGTCTCCGTCTCCATCTCTGTCTTCTGCACACCCCTCTTACCAGCCACCCGTCCCTTCAAGCTTTGTGCTGCTATTTAATTAAAAATGCTTGTCTTCAATTTTGCAGGTTGCAGGTGTGCCGTGGCAGGTGCTGCTTGCCTCTGTTTGCTCATTGGAACTAATTAGTTTTATTTAGCTCCACTTATTGACTCGCGCACTGAGTGCCCAGTCTCGACAAACAATTTCAATTGACATTGTCAGGACATCACTCCATCCGTACCCCCCTTGCACACCCCCTCCCCTGTTCCTATGAAAATAGTACTTAGTATGCAGCACACAATACACATAAAACATTAATAAAGCTTGTTGTCCTCTTTGGCTGACTGCGTTGCGTTCGTGCTCCTTTTTTTTTTTTTTTTGGCTTTTCATTTCCATTCTCATCTCTTAAGTCGTCTCAGTTGAGGTCCTTGTCATTACCAAACATCATCCCGAAGACTGGCCCAGCATATGCTTAACATAATTTTCTGCCTATTTCTTGGTAGACACTCTCACTCTGATTTCTGCAGACAGCTTTAAACGCTTGACTTGGCTAAAATATGTATGCAACTAGCTAGATACCCTGCTATGAATATATTTTTAAATAAAATGGATGTTTACTAAAAAGACGAATAACATTTCTAGATACAATTAATATTTGTAAACAAATTCTAAATAATTAAGAGTAAATGCTAATCGATTTCTATTATATGTCTTGTGTCTTTGGTAACTTTAAAATTCCATTGTTATATATGTATATATATTAAACTATTTAAATATATTGTTGTTGAAATTTCAAAATGCACATAGATGGTTTGTAGATGCCTCTGCTTTGGAGAGCAGCTTGTAGAAGTTTGAATTTAAAAATGTATAATAAAAAAAACGAATAAAAATGAAATGAATTTTATAAGCCAAAAAATAATGTTGTCCTTTGCCTATTATGCCAAATTTTGAACATTGAGTGGCCGCTTTAAAATGAGCAGGGTATGAAAAGTAGTTAGCCAAAGTTGAAAAAACGTTTAAGGTTTTAAATTATGAAGCGAACTGGCCGCTTGGACCAGATTTCGGACTAGCAAGCGGGGGGGCTCAGGGCCACGGTTCATATCATAATTCAGTCATATAAAATTTGTCTAGCGTAAAATTAGAAACGCCGCAATAACAACAACAACAACAACAAAGAACAGCTAAAAAGAGCCGGCAACAGACGCTTTTGTAATTAAAATTGGAGAGCATAAGAAAAAAGTTGTTTAACAACAAAAAAAAAAAAAAAAAGGAGAAGCAGCAGCAGAATAAAATCACAGGCAACCATTGATATGCTGATGAGCGAAGCTGTTTTTCCCAGTTCTGCTGATGCTTGACATTGAAGTGACTGCGTGAGTAGCTCAGGAAATTGTCTGTGTCGGTGTGTGTGTGTGTGTGTGTGTGTGTGTGTGCGGATGTGGTGTGAGCGTGTCTGTGTTGGAGGGTAGAAGTCACGCAGCAAGTCACCAAGTTGTTTACATAAAAATTTAAAGGCAAACACTCGGATATTTTGTGCTTATCAAAAGCGTAAATTGAAAATGACGTTCGGCAAAAATCTACCCTTAAGCAGATCTGCCACCAAATGTTGCACACTGGTTTGCAACGGAATTCCTTTCATTTAAAACAAAATATTTGATTTTTATTGGCGAGTATTTGACAAACAAAAATGCCATAATCCATTATGGCTTAGAATATTTCATTAGGTTTATTTGGGCAGTTTTTGTTTTTGGTAATAGTTTCTCTTGCCAAAACTTTAAATGAAAATCAATAGGAAAATAAACAAAGCCAGGCCAAAACTCAATTTGATGACAAAATAGTTGCGCCTCTCTGTCTCTGGGTAATTGAAAATGCAGCTAAAGCTTCACAGATCCCCGACTGATTTCAATTTATAACCCATGTCATGTTGGCATTTCTCAATCAATTGCAGCCCACTGTGCGGCTTTTATTAAATTTCGCAAATAAACAAATGTGTACACATATACATGTGTGTCTGTGTGTGTGTGTGTGTGAGTGTGTGTTGATTTTCAATCGAAGCTGGTCCAAATTTTCTTGCCTTTTTCTTTTGGCTAACAAAAAAAATTGTTTGCCAACTTTGCGGTTTTTGAGGTTGACATGTTGACTGTTGATGTGACCCAAACAAGTGGAGCAGCAGCTGATGCTTGATTATGATGGTGGGGCTATCCCTTAACGGGGGTGTGGAGGGGGGTAGAGGATTTGTATGGTCTTAACAAATTGAGCGAACCTGACGTTACAAATTTGCTCCAGAAAGCTGTCGAAAAGTTTGTGCTTAGCTTTTCATTTCCACTTTTGATTCAGACTAGTTGTGTTTTGTGTGTGTGTGGAGTGTGTATGTATTTTATTTTTGTTGTTGTTTGTTGAAGAGGCAAAGGATATGCATTTCCTGCCGGGTAATTACCTGGTGATGGGCAACAAACAAGCCGTCGACTGTGAGCCGTCATCAATTCAAGCGGCGCTCTAATTAAAGATACGAATCAAAACATGCAAACGGCGCAAACGGACAACGAACTCAACACACAACAGACTCAGCAGACTGTGTGTGTGTGTAAGTGTGTGTGTGTGTGTGTAGCTGTTGAGTGGTAGGTGTAATTGATTTGCCGGCAGTATGTCTTGCATTGTTGTTGTTGTTGTTTTTGTTTTCCTTTTTGTTTGCTGTTAGCTATTTGCCTAGCTACAGAGAAAAACCCCAGGCAAATTTAATAAATATGAAAAACATCAAATTATTTCAAATGCTTCGAGTTTGTCTGTTTGTCTGTCTGTCTGTTTGTCTGTCTGGTTGTCTGACAAACGCTCGCCGCGCACGAGAAAATATGTTTGGTGTGCGCGGAGGGGGGGAAGGGGCCAACTTTTGCTGGCTGCATAATTTTGCAATTGCCTTACAACAAATCGCAGTTGATTGTTTCACGTTCCAGTACATACATAACTGTAGTCAAAGAGGAGGGGGGTGGGATTGTGGTGTGGTGTTGGAGTTGGGAGTGCGGGCCAAGTTAGACGGGTCCAAAAGAGCCTTAAAATATGCAACGAAACTTTGCTCAAAGCATAAAATCAACTCGCCGCGCCAGCAATGCCACTTGCCGCTTCCAAAGGAGCTGCCACTGCTGGTGCTGCTGCAAATAGGAAATCACAGCAACAACAACTGAAACGGAAATGCAAGGCATTCTTATGCATATCCTCTAAAGAACTGCTCACAGAGGCAAACGAACAAGCAAACAACCAACAAACAACCAAGCCAGGACTCGACTCGCATTCAGGTCTCGAGACTCGTTTGGGGAATTGTGTTGCTGCCACTGCTGCTGCCACTGCTGCTGCTGTTTGGGCAAAAGGAATTTTTTCATACTCAAATTAAATCCACATCTCGTAGTGTACTTGGTCTCAGCTATGTCCACACCCTCTAACACACACACACACACACAGCAGCGAGCCAAATGCCTTGGCAAATATACACTAAATAATAATAAACTAAACAAAAAGTGCGGTTGGCATTCAAACAGCCTAAAATCAAATTGAACAACAAAAATTTTTAGCAATGCGCTGCATGCCAAAGGGGAGGGGTTGGTTGGTGGCACGTTAAAATATATTTTGTGTGTGCTTGTGGCAAATCAATGACATGTAAAAACTCTAATTAAACGCACGTTTCTAGCGCTCGAGTTTCCGCCTGGCAGGCCATAAAATGAATACCCACATGAAATACGTATACACATATTACGTATATGTATACATACATTACGTATACGTATATACACACATTACGTATATGTACAGATAACACACACTTTCTTGCTGTAATTGGTTCAGCAGCAATATGTGGCAAATGCGAGTTGCTGAAACACACACAGGTAATTGAAGGCTTCCTCTTGGACTATGATATATTACCAGTTCGACTACATAACTGCTATGTGAAATCGGATCCAGACTATAATTGAGCATATATACCTGGCCTAGCTAAACAGCCTATAAGTTATAGTACCGTAATTTGAATTAGGATGTAGTACAAGCCATAAACAGTGTTTGCAGGAAACATAAAATTCACACTCAAGAAATATTTAGACCAAAACTGAAGACACTAAAAGGATAAGCATTTTGTGAAATAGCAAAACAAGAAAACTTAAAAACCTCAGCAAAATATTATAAATATTAAATCTAATATAATTTTTAAAAAAGTTAAATGTTTACTGTAAATTTATTCGACTGGAAATACACAAATTTCATAGAAAAATATATTTTCATTGCCCAATTTTTTTTTTTAAATTTATATTGTGTTGTCATATAAATTCTGTCAAATTTGTAGCCGAAAACCCACTGCAATAAGTTAATTCGACATAAATATAATTTTTAATAAATTAACCAAGATTATTTTGAATTCCAGCCGAGCGAATATCACATTTCTGACAGCTGCACATAAATATCAACCCTTTGCCGCAGACATGGCTCAGTCTTCTTAACCCATTGTTCTGCCCAATTTCATGGACACCATATTAACGCAACTCTTTTTTGGCCAGCGCAACAAATTGTAAGCAAAATTTATCATCATTAACTGCTTAAGCCCCGCCAACACACACACACACACAAAACATAATACATAGTTTGGGACTGGGGGAAAAAAAAAATAAATAAAAGGCATCTACAAGCCATTAACCACAACAACTCAGTTAGTGTGTTGTTTTGTTGTGTTGCCAACTTAACTGGCTGACTAACTGGCCAACAGTTAGCCCTTTTGGCTGAAGTCCCCCCCCGCACACTTCATTTTGTAGACCTAGCCCCATAATACAAATTATATTGTTTTTGTATTTGTAGCATGTGCGTTGAATTTCATTTTTACCATTTTTTTTTACAGCTTTTTAACATGTAAATTCGATTCCTGCAACACACACACACACACAAGCACACATAGATCCGCTTAAGCCGCAGCACACACACACACACACACATACACATACACACCTTAATTAAATTTCTAATTATTGTAATTAACCACATTAATATGACCTCATGCGCACCCTAATTTGCTAAAATTCCTAGCCAAACACCACCCACCCGTCGCCCCCCGCGCAACCCACCGAGCTCCCTCGAGAAACGCCTGCCGTCGACGCGGCGTAAAATTGTGTAGAAAATTGTCGGTAAACATTTTTACAGTTTATTTGCAAAGCGTGGCGACCCGCGACGTAGACGACGCCCAGTCAACCAGTCCCCCACCCACTCCTCCCCTCTGTTCACCACCCACAATTCCTATTGTCTTACCCCATTCCCAATCCCCCCAACAACTGTCCAACAGTTGGAGGCTTTGGCTTTATGTGGCCGGTTCCTGTTGCCTTTTTATTATGAGACCTCAGCATTGTTCGTGATATAATATCCTAGTTTCGAGTATGCATTGGGTATTCATTTTATATATTCAAAAACTTACTGATTCCGCTTAAAATCAAACAATCAAAAAAATCAAAATTAATATTGATTCAAATTATATGTTGCATAAATTTAGAACTTTTTTGAATCTATTAACACTTGAATATTGCAATATTAGAAATTTCATAGGCAAATTTCGCATTAATATTTAATAAACTTGTAAAAACAATGCAAGCAAAGTTTGTCTGTAAAATTCACTAAAATTTGTAAAAACCAAAAAAAAAAAGTTTGAATTGATCTTGCAGGGTATGTTAAAGACTCGATGAGCAGTTGTTAATTTTCACATTCTAACTTATTTCTGATTGTTGTTGTTGTTATTGTTGTTGGCTCGCTCGCTGCTGCTGCTGGCCAGCGGTTGGCCTTAATGAGGTCATGTGTGTGTTGGTTGTGCGACGTCGGTGATTATGATGGCATGAAATTAACATTTAATTTGAGCTGAACTGGCGCGCCACCTACCAATGACTGTGTGTGTGTACGTAACTTATATATATATATGTGTGTGTGTCTGATTTTGTGTGTGTTTTTGGCTAATTTATGCCGCCTGGCCCATAGACATCTGAATGTGGCATCATTAGAGGCAACTTTGTGGCCCAGGACGACGCGCACCATTGGACAATGGCTTGTTATTTATGTTTGTCTTAGCAGCTGCTTGCGAGGATTGTTCCCATAGTTCAGTTCAGTTATACACTCGTACCCCTCCACAGCGCTGTGGTTGGGGCAGGCAACAAGCATGGCGACCAACCAGTTAAAAGTTTTGCGGCCAAAAAGTTTTGCTTGTGTGCGTTTAAGCAGCGACCAGACCAGAAAACCAGATCACAGCCACCAAGATGTCAAAAAAAAAGACAACAAAAATAACAAAAAAAAATTTTCGCTTTCTCTCTTTCTCACTTGTCGCCATCTCTAGGGATTTTTGCAGGACAGCAAAAGTTTGTTTGGCTTATCAATGCTTTCACAATATTCTCACCTCACCACACAGCTGGCGATTGAGGGGAAAATTGCAATTTCAAAAAAATTGCAATCGCAAAAAATTATCGAAAAAATGTTGGAGGCAAAAATGTATTTGTAGAATTGCGTTTCTTTCTGCAACTCCGTTCCACATGCCCTTGCAGCCATTGCCCAAACATTTTTCATTTCATAATATGCCCGTCATTATTTTTTAATGAGGCTTAAGCAGCGTATAACATTTCAAATCTAGCCTGGGACCGCCTGGGACCGCATGGGACCGGCACCCGGAGCCAAAAAAAATAATAAAAATGTGCGCACATTAAATATTAATTTCCATTTCGACTGATAAGTAGAAGTAGCTATATGAACTCTCTACGAAACACGTAAATAATCTAGAAACTTGCTGGCGTTGCTGTCAAAGGTCATTAAGTGAAAAAATAACTGAAACATTTGTAAAGTGCTTTTTAAAAGGTTTTAATGTTCCGGTTTTCTGCATTTAAATCATAAAACGAAAGTAAGAAATATTAAGTTTATCTGATTTGCAATAAATTTTGCAGCATCGACAGACAATAATCATCAGCAGAGCAAGATTTAGCCCCAACTGGAAGTTTTGTAAAACCAAAATTGATCATCTTTGACCAACGCAACGTTTCCGTTAACACTCCACGATTTAGCACACTTGAGCTTAACCATTTGTAGCGCCCTTTTGTCATCCTTGACCCAAGCAACACTTCAGCATTCCCTACACCACCCCACTCCACAGAATCAACAGCAAATAGTGTCAAGCATATCGTAAACCATAAAAAAAAGGAGAAAAAGGAAGAAAAAAAGTTGTTAAAAAAAAAAAATGGACAAAAAGAGATGCAAAAGGAGAAATCGAAAAGCGGTAGACAAATTCCATGAACAAAATGAAATGTCAACAGTAAATTTACCTTACACTTTGGCTATTGTCATTTGTTGTTTGACTGTTGGTTTTTGGGCTGATTATTTTCTTTTCTAATGCGCCGAAAGCTCATTTTTCTTATTTGGGTAAAAAAATTCTCTTAATGGGATTTACAAAATGTGAAATGTCTATAGAGGGTTCGGTTCACCAGAATTGGGCTCTCTGCTCTCCTTCTGTGTTTGTGTGTGTGTAAAATGGCACATAAATATGTTGAAAATGGACTTGAGAATTTATTTACATGAAAAAAGGATTTTACAAATGGAGCAGAACGTAACAATATCCCATATATATAGAGCCCAGTGATTTGTTGTTGTTGTTGCCTTTGTCATTATTATAAGCGGCTGAGCGATCCCTTTTTTTATTATTTTTTTTTTTTTGGTTTTATTTACTTTACTTGCTGCAGGGAGTGTTGTGTTGCCTGGTGACAACTGATGCGGGTTTGAGGGGCTATAATGTTATTGAGAGCTCAGCCTATTATCTGCTACACACATTGGGCCGGGCCAATGACCATAAATCTGTAGACAGCCAACTAGAAATTTTCGTTATTGTTGGACTAACAAACATTTGGTGACACTCAATTGAAATGCTACTCAGTTTTTTTCTGCACGTTTGCTAAACTTCATTTAAAATTTCAGTTGCCGGGGTGTTTTTTTGGAGGGGGGAGAGGTTGTGCCTTAAGGCTAAAGGTATAGCAGCGAGTAGCGACAGACACAAAGTCGCGCTCAGTAAGCAGCAAATCCTTTCATCCGATTTAAGTAAATGCAAACAAAATAAGTAAATAGCAAGAAGCAACAGCTTCGCTCTCTGCCCCTTAAAAACAAGCAGGTCCCTCTTAGAACTTAACGCTTTGCAGGCGTTTCCTCTTTTCACGAATCCTCCAACTCTCCCTCTCCACCGCCCACCCGCCCCCTTCACACTTGTGACAGGCCCCTCGACAGATACTTGTTAAAACTTTAAGTCTGCTTTACTTAACTTGGCTCCTTTAGTTGACAGTTGTAACTGTTTCTGCTTTGCTTAGCTTTCAGCTCGATATCTGTATTTCTCTTACTCTCACTCACTCTCTCTCTCTCTCTCTCTCTCGCTGTCTCTTTTTTCTCTCTATCTATCTCATTCGTTAAGTTGGTTAATTTTTAAATGTATTGATGTTGAAGCCTTAGAGTCCTTGCCATATTTGACTTGTATTTGTCTATGCTCGGGTTGTGTTCTTTTAAATTCTGACACTGACAGCGGTTCCAGTTCAGTTGCTCTATTTCAATGCATTACTTCCTCCTCTCTCTCTCTCTCCTCTCTTTTCTTCCTTGTATTTGTCTCTCTCGCTATTGCTGTCTAATGCTGTCCCTAATTAGCTGACAAGGCAATTAGTCAATTTGCCTATTTTGGCAAATTTTTCTATTGACACTTGGCTTAAACGTTGACATTTCCGTTTTTTAATTGAATTTTCGTTTCGTTTTTTTTTTTAAATTAAGCTCATGTTTTATTAAAGACAACTGCTCAAATTAAAAATGAGCTTTAGTGTTTTGATATTGAATTTAAAATTGTTTAATCCATTTCAAATTTATAGACTCTGCAATTGATTCGATTTCTACTATCATAATTCTCGTAATTGTAAAGCAAATTGTGCAGCAAATGGAGCACAACCACACACAAACACACACACACACACATGCACACACACACATTTACAAAACTTAACCACAATAATTACTCAACTCAAAGTGCTCTTAAAGTGGCCGCATTATTAAATGCTTAAAGCGCACACAGAGGAGCGGCTACTAAACCCAGCTGAACTCAACTCAACTCAACTAAACTGAGCAGAGCAGAGCAGAGAAGTGCAGAGGAGAGGAGAGCAGAGGAGAGCACAGAATCCACACACTTGAAAAAGTTACCATGGTCTATGCGATATTTTGCGTAGCTCGGCATAATTTTAAATTAGTGCACTCAATGGCAATGGTTTTTAGGTTTTGCTTGCTTTCTAGTTTTGCAGGTTATTCCGTTATTCGGCATATATTTACATAGGCAGTGCACGAAGCTGTCTGGTCAAATATGCAAAAATGCTTTGGGGGCGAACAGTGAGCGGTGAACGGTGAACGGTGAACGGTACAACAACTATTTCTCTGGCTGCAGCGAATCTCTAGCCCAAAAAGCCACAACATCAATTTCTGCAAATGCAGCTCAAAACTAGCAGAAAATGTGTCAGCTGCGTGTGTTCGACAAGAAGATACCCTGTAAATTGCCTACCTTTCATTTATTCATTTTTGTTTCTTGGCTAAACTAACAGAATTATGAGTTGACTTGAGGTATTTGTCTTAATCTTTAGTAAACTATAAATAATCATATTTTATATTAATAAATGAATGTTTTTGGAGCAGAAATATTTAATTTAAAATACCTATTTTATAGAACGATTTTGGTTACGGGGTATAAAAATCCTCCAACGATGTGGAATGGGAAACGGAGCAGCTGCTGCTGCATGCAACGGGATGCGTGTTATGCGGCTTAACAGCAACTGCAACGGTCAGCGAAGGCAAGCATGGGCAACAGTGGGTGCAACGGGGGGATTGGGGAATTGCAGTTGCACTGCCGGCAACAAGCAACGAGCATTAAACTGCTGCATAAGCTGAGGCGCACGCAGCACGCCTCGCTGCATACTATGGAAAAACCGTTGCAAAAATCCTGTCTGCGAGAAAAAAGCAAAAAAAACGTGCTGCTAAAAATCTAAAAATGTTGAATTGCTTTGACATTTAAACATTGTAGTCGCAATCTGCTGTGTCGCCAGGTCGTCAACTTTCGCGTCGCCGCCAAAGCTGCCCCTGAAATGGCGAGGGCGTAAAATTGCCGTAACATGACAGCGAACAACTTGGCGCAGGTAGCTCAAAATGCGCAACGAACACGCAAACCATCGTGCCACCCCAAAAAAAAAACAAGGAGGGGACCAAAATTGACCCATCAACCCACTCGGGCAAGCTGGAAAGCATTTTCAAAGTATTTGCCTAATGTACTCGCTGCTTGGCTGCTCGCTTGTTGTTGTTGACTTAGGCACAAACACACACACACCCACCCAAACACACACAAAAACACACAAGTTGTGCGTAGTGTGGGGGCTGGTTGTGGGCATGGCTGGTAGCATTTATCAGTGCGCGTTAAAAGAAAGTTTTTCATAACGTGTGGAAAAGAACTTATGCCAGCCAGCAAAGAAAAACTGTCAACTGACACAGGCGGTGTCCTTTTTTTCCACTTTGTTGCTCTCCTCTGCTCCTTTGGCCCTTATGGGGTATATCAGCTATACAAAGAGAGCTGTGCAAAATCAATTCCTTTTTTTTTTAGAAATTGGAAACATATTAAAATATAGACAGCATTTAATTACTATTACATAGTAAATAACTGAATATTATATAAATTCCATTATTCCAACTTGTTAAGGAAAAATATTAAAATAAGGCCAAAACAAACTACTCCCTTAGAGTTTATGGCTAATTCCAAGCTTACATTACATAGTAAATAACTGAATATTATTTACAATTCTCAGCAGATTTCAAGTAAATTGCACAACAATGCTTTTCCAAATAGTTTCCAAAGCAATAAGAATCGAATTAGGATTCGTATTTTCATGCTAACATTTATAATTCAATAGACAATCAATTTCGTTGAAATAAAAGCTTTTAGACAAAACCAAATATAAATCAATTTCATACACACAATTCTCAGCTGGTTTTGGCACACAACAAATCAAAAAAAAGCACTGCAAATTGCATTTCACATTTCACATTGGGAAGCAAACTTGCACTGCCAGCCAGCATTTCCGTTAGGGCATTAAATATTCGATATTTGAACAATTTGCCAGCTCATATTTCTTGTTGTCTTCTTCAACTTTTTTGCTTTCTTTTTGGTTTTCCCTCCCCTCCCCTCTCCCCTCTCACCACTCCTCGCCTTGCCTAGCTCTCTCTGTCTACATTATTTATGCATTTTTCCTTTTGGATGCTGCTGCTGCTGTTGCTGTTCCTGGCTTTTAATAGTTGTGTCTGCGGCAATATGCGGCGAGTATGTTTAGCAGTGTGAATACATGTGTGTGTGTAAATTTGTGTGTATGTGTGTGTTTTTGTGTGTGTGTATGTTTACCACATTGAAAAGTTTTCTTTACAAAGTGCTTGGTACATGCGAGCGCGCAAATATGCCAAAAAATATGCTACACAAAAATCGCTCAAGTGCAAAGTTTTAACAATTGGAAAGTTTGCATCATGGGCGCAGCAGCAGTCGGTAGAAAAAGCACAAGATGATGAGCTGTTGCTCCCTCCTCTCTCTGCTACACACACAAACACACACATTCAAGTACTTAGTTAGAGCATCAAACACACAAAATGCAAGCACCAACAGAAGGAAAGAATGGCGAGAAGCTGGGGGAGGGGAGGGTTGGTGGGTTGGTGTGGAGAAGTGTACTTTAAGTGCTGGTCACATGACTGCCAAGTGGAGCTGACAAAAAATAAACTTGTCCCCAATTCGTGTGCATGGCAGCAAAATGTTGAAAAAAAAAAACGATTTACAACAACAACAACAACAAAGACAGGAAATATATATATGTATATAAAATATAAGTGAAATAAAAATAATGCCTAAAATAAACAATATGTGAAGCACAGAGTTGACTTTGGATAGTTTATTAGTTTACAGCACACAGACAAATTTTGGCGAACGTTTAAAATTGAGTTCTTTTCACAAGAAAATATTGAAACTTGTCGATAACAATAACAGCAGAAAGTGAATTCTTGAAGAAAATGAGTTTTAGATTAATAACAAATAACAACGAAAGCTGACTTTATCAATAATTGAATAACTTAAAGTTCTAGTTTTATATTTAAAATCAATCTTTACTTTCTGCATTGCCCTTAAAAACATATTTAGTATATTTTTGCTTAGCTTTGCCTTTTAGCTACTTTATTTTTATATATTCCATATTTAATTTATGTCAATAACAATTAAAGGTATACATTAATGCAGTCTAAATTGTTCTTAAATATATTCGATTTATCTTGCCTTAGCTCTTGCCAACTTTTGGCTACTTTATTTTTATATATTCCACACTATAATTTATGTCAATTATTCAATGGATATTAAACCAAGCATTTTTAGTTTATTTGTACGTTTTCTTCAAACAATTTTGTTTACTTTGCTGAACATTGGATACTTCAAAGACAATTTTGCAAAAGTCTTGAATAAATCAAATCATGCGCAAATGCTTTAAAACAGTTTACTTGGCTGGCTCAAAGTACAAAATGCAGCCAAAGCAAATATGCCAACAAAGAGATATTAAATGGAGATGCAGATGTTGATGAAACGAATGACGAGAGGGGTGGGGGGACGGGGGAGAGGGTGAATAGCAAAGTGAAAGAGAAACAGAGAAGGAAAGAGTAACAAAAACAAAACTTTCTGTTGAATTCACCTTGCACATTGCAAGTGCCAAAGTGGCGCCACCTGGCGGCCAATGAGGTGTGAAGATGAACAGTCAGAAGTATCTAAAAGCACTATTGTTGCACACACACACACACACATACACAGAGAGAGAGGAAAGCACGCATACCTAAAGCAAATACGAGTGTCGCACTAAGGCAAAAAGCAAATCAAATGTGCTGCAATCTCTATGGGTGTGTCTGCGAGTGTGCGAATGTTTGTGGTCTGCTCTAACAGCTGCCCCCCCTTCGCACCTCCTCTCTCCCCGACCACGCCTGCTATCTACGAGTGCTGCCTGTTGCCTGGCGCTGAGGCTACACCTTTGTGGAAATCCAACAATGTCAACTATGCAACACAAAAGCGACAATGCCGTCGCTTTGTCTGACTGCAGGAGAGGGTCCCAGGAAATAGGTGCGAGTGTTGGGTGTGTGTGTGTGTGTGTGTGGGGAGGAGGGGCCTTGGCTCTTGTTGCTGCTGCTGTTGTGTATTTTTTTTTGTTATTTTTTTTTATATTTATTTTCTTTTTGCCATACAAAAATAGCCCACTTTGCGGACGGCATTTCTCGTTCTCAGTCTGTTTTGACGCTATTCTTTCCGCTGCTCGACAAACCCCCCCTGTTTCCCCCTGTTAACCAACTGTTTTATGTTGCTTTTTATGCACGCAATTTGCATTCCCAGCTTTGTCGACGTCTTTTGCACTTTTGCTTTTTCTTTGCCAGTTGAAGTCGCATTTTACACAGCGCAAAGGGGGGGAAAAAAAAACCATACACAAAAATAATGACATTAAAATGCGCATTATATTAAAACCCGATTTGCCTGATTTGCTAGCGGTTTGTCCCCAAACCGCCCCCCCCTGGTAGGGAGCTGCACGTGCCGCTTGAACCTTAACCCCTTGGCGTGTGCACACACGACATGCGAACGGAAACGAACAACAACCAGCCGCCGCAACAACAACAGCAACAACAGCAACCAACTTGCAACAACAACGAGAATGAGAACGCGTCTGTCGCCTGGCAAACAACTTCAGTTTTATGAGGCAAGCCGCCCCCCGCTGCGTCGCGCCGTGCCCCATCAATTGACAATTATGAGGCCACGCCCATTGGCGTGCTCATAAATTTTGTAATTATTCCCCTGCGTGCCCCCAAAAGAAAAAATGAAATCCGCCAAAACAACAACAAAAACCACACCGAAAAAAAAATAAACACACACGCAAAGAAAGTGAGAGAGAGTCAAGCAATTTGGCAATTTTTCAACATATGCTATATATATATATATATATATATATGTGTGTGTGTATATATATGAATATGTATGTGGTATTTATTCTTATCAGCTTATGGTATATGGCGTGTTGAAAGTGAAAGAGTTTCTGGCGTCCAATTTATGGGTTTTTTGGAGAGTTGATTTTCCATAAAGAAAATATAGATTTAGCTTCACCTTGGCAGAAGTATTTAATTTAATTTAATGTATTTATTATATGAATAAAAAAATATAACTTGACTACTACTAACGTCTTAATATATTTATTAATAACTGTAATTCAATATTGCTCCCAAGGCTACTTCAACTTTGTGGCATATTACACATAAAAAACTAGCTACAAATAATAAATAAAGAGGAATCCATTAAATGTAGCAAAGAATTATGTACAACTCCAAACCGATTGCCAAAGTTGACAAAAACAAAAATTAACCGCACCCCGTAAATGTTGTCAGAAAAAAAAGGGAAATAAATGAAATTTATTGTCACGCACATGTCTAAAAAAATAAATAAATAAAAAAAATAACTGTCTGGGCGCTTGGCCAAAGGAATGCAATTAAAATTTCATGTACTTATTGTTGCGCACACACCTTAATTGATTAATATAAGAAGAATACCCCCTCACCCCTCACACCCCTTACAACCATAACGCTACCCAAACCCCTAACCGTAAAATAAAAGGGCCAAACAAATTAATTAAAAAATGCGTTGTTTGCGTTTTTAGAGGCAGGGACGAAGACGAAGACGCAGACGAAGGCAAAGACGGCCGTTTCGGTGGCGTCTTAGCCATAACGCTGGATACTAACAAAAAAAATAAATAAATTGTACTTAAAGAGGGCTTCCGAGGCGCCGCAGTGCAGCCATAAACATTAATTAAAACTTTTGACCCTTGCCCAAGCCGATGATGGCAAGGCTTGCATGGGTGGGTGGCAGGTGGGGGGCTGCTGCTGCTGTTGCTCATCAGCTGCAATATTCATGCAACTACAACAATCTACAAACTACTACAATAAAATGCACTCAAAATTGTTTCGCCGAGCGAGAGGCAGACGAATTTGGGCATGGTTGGGGATGCGACCCGCTAAACGGCGACCGATGGCGGCCTCAGTGGCCTTATTTGCACGTACCGCTCGAAAAATTACGAGTTAAGCACTTTTTGCCCATGGCAAAAACACACACACTAACACACACATACACACATGTGAGTCATGAGTCATGAATCATTTAACTTTCACACACACAAACACACACACTTACACTCACTGGCTTGCCAAAACGAACGAGCAAACTCAAACTTTTCGCTTTTTAAATGAAAACTGCGCTCGGATTTCCCCCCCCCCCCTCCCCTGCTGCCCTTTAACCCTGTGTTAAGGTAGTTGCACAAAAAAAGGTCATGCGGCAACAATATGATGAACCAAAGTCACAATTTCATGACACAAAACTCACCACTTTTGCCAACAACTATTGTATTAGACAAAAACAATTCAATTGCCGTAAAAAAGTATAAAAATTTTGAATTGTTTCACGATTGCTTGGCATAAAAAGAAAAAAACACGATTCTATAGAGAAACAATTTTGTGGAACCATTAAGTTTTTGCACATATGAATTAGTTCACTAGTAAAACTTTCTAAATATGTGCTTTAAAATTTAACTTAAATTATTTCTTCTAAGCAAATAAAAACTTACTTAAATTTTAAAGCATTTAATTTTATACTCAATTTTTCACAATGTTTTTTTCTGAGGTATATTTTATATTTACTTCTGCCAAACCAGGGTATTTTACAGTTCAGCTCACTCTTTAGGCACTCGTATTTTTTTTGGAAATTTTTTTGTCGACCACTGTCGAAATTCGTTCGCTACAAGCAAAATATGACACGGACATATGGCGTCGGCCAGCACATTGTGTGTTCCTCTGTCTGTATTTGGGGTTGTGTGTATATGTGTGTGTGAGTATGTTTTGTGTGGCATACTTTTTTGGGTGGAAGCAAACAAATAGAGAAAAGTGGCAAGCATTCAAACACAGCCACAGAAACATCAAACTGAGACGTAAACTCAATTGAAGGGAAAGCCGGGCGAACCAGCGAAGCATTAAATTAACATTTTTTCTAATTAAACTGGCAGCAAGTGTCTTGTACAATAAACGTGTGCAGTTGCCACAATTTGTGGCACTTAAAAGTGAAGCGGTCAAGCATTTGCATATTGTCATTCGCTGAGTGAAACATTCAATTTAAAGCATCAGCAGTCAACTAAAATAAAGAGTTGATATTTTAAAGTTGAATCATTACAAATTTCTGTAAAACATATTTAAGGAATAATTTAATTTATTTTATATTTAAATTTCGGCTAACATTTCATTTCAGATATTGTAACACTATTTATTTGATGTTAATAAAATGTGATTTATGGTATTTAATCATATTTCAAATTACATTTTAAAACGTGATTATTCAATGAACAATTCATTTTGCATCATTTTCCAATTTGAATAATGTAAATTTTCTTAAAATGAATGCACATAAAATATTGATAGAAAATCTTTGCGTTGTTTTAAACAATATTTAATATTGTTGACGAAATGAAGAAAGACATTATTTTTAATTGAATTATGTTGAAGTCAAGTGAATAACTAAATTAATTTTTTTTTTTATGTTTAAGAAGTGTGTGTTTCAATTAATCTTTAGCTATATGATTCATATAAGTTAAGACTCTCAGCTATATATATATAAAAAAAAGTGAATAATCAGTAAATAGAGATATATAATAAAAGTCAAGGTTTCCACGTCCTCTTGACATTTGACAAATATCCAACAGTTTGACATATAAAGAACACTTATAATAAATGTTTCGTGAATGATGACCGCTCAAGTTTAGAGCAAAATACAAGGAGACGCCCCCATTTGGGGCACTGAGAATTAAGCAAATGAGGAGCGCAAATGCGAATGCGTTTTATTAATGCCGCATATCATTGTGATCAGTAAACATGCTCATATAAGAAGTACTTAAGTTCGCTCCTAACTGCCCCGAATGCTTAGCAATAATAATGTTTTGGCATTTATCACACTTTTTTTTTAGTGTTTGTTTTTGTTGTTGTCTTTTTGTTGTGTTTGCCAAAGTGACCAAGCAAAGTGGCTCTAAAATTTCAGTGCCAGCAACAACAGCAAATAGAGAAGAAGAAAGATAGAAAAAAACGCAGATAAATAAAAGTGTGGCAACAACAAAGAGCAAAGCGCCATAAATCTAAATAACAAATTTTTACGAGAAACGAGACCATAAATAAGATGTTCCTACGACCGGCCTAGCCTAGCCTAGCCTGGGAGCAAATAATAGTGGAGAAACTGGCCGCATTTCCAACGACCATTTTCAGGGAGCAAAGTACCGTCACTCCCCGCATGCCCCTCCCCAAAAATACACCACTATCTGCAGCAAAACTGGCTACAATTCCTGAGAGTTCTGTTAATTTAATATTATTACTTTTCATTACAACTGCTCCAATCTACTGCCACTGATGGCTACAGCAAAAAGCTGTTAGTTTCTTCGGTTCTCATTCTCAACGAAATGTCAACACATTAATGTCCCAGGACCTCCGGGGCCCAGGGTCATATAAATCAACATTTATCTGTGCGCATCTCGCTGACAATTGAAAATGACAGCAGTAGCCAAAAATGGCCAAAATGACCAAAATGACCAAAATGACCGCATAAATAAATACTTTCATCTTTGTATTCGTATTCGCTAATTGCGCAAATGCCCCGAAAACTGAAAATTCTGATTTCTGAATAGAGAGAAATGCACGGCATTTTTTAAAAGCGATTATTATATTTATAAATTTCTATAGCAATAGATTTTAAGCATTACTTAAAAAATGTCAAGTTTTTAGGAGTATTTTAATCGAAGAAAGTTTAAAACTTTCCAGTAAAAAATGAATTGCGCCTAATTTTGTTTTGATTTTTAACTAAAAAAAACAGTGGTAATTCTACAAAAAGCTAAAGCTTAACATAAAAAGTTGCCTTTTTTATTTTTAAATATTTGAATATTTTTTATACTAAAATATTAAAAATGAGCAATTATTTAAAAAAAAAAAGACATAAACTGTGAATGTGGAATGTGATATTTTGCATGGCCAAAGCTTTTGCTGTTATTCTTGTTGTTGTTGTTGGTGTTGTTGTTGTTGTTGTTGCTGCTGGTTGCACCTTTTAGACGGCTGCTTCATTGCATTGGGCTAATAAACAAGCGGCTGGACATTGGACACAAAAAGCGAAACAGCAGCAACGGAAAAGCAGCAAAAAGCAAACATTGCACATCCTGTGAAGTGTTTTTCTTTTTTTTCCCATTTTATTTATATTTTTTGCCCAGTTTTGTCGCACCTCTTTTTGTGTGCTCTGCATGTGCATACATGAGTGTGTGTGTGTGTGTGTATTTGTATGTGTGTACTCGGACTTGTATGAACCATTAAATTGAAATTTATGCGGCACTTTGCCGCGTGAAATGTTTGTACAACTCGTTGCGGGCTGCGGCTTTCAAGCCCTGCCTCACCCCCCACCAAGCCCCTCTTCGATTGGCTCTGGGCGTTGACAGAGCGACAAGCCGTTAGACAACAACATTTGGCGGGGTTACAGCTGCAAAACATATTCAAAACTAGCGTGTGCATTCCATGTAAATGCTTTTCGACCCACCTCAGACTAGCCCAGCCCAGTCCAGCCCAGTCCAGCCCAGTCTAGCCCAGCCCAGCCCAATCCGGCCTTCGGAAACATTTGCCGCCTAATTTGTCGTTTGTTTAAAATTATGACACAAAAGCAGCTCAACGCCTGGCAATTGGCCCGCTTAAAAAGAGGCCTTAAACAATCCACTCCCCCCTACTCCACCCCAACTCAACATCACCTTAATCATTGTTTTATTGCGAAACGCAACGCAAATATTAGCAACTAATTTTGGTTTTTTCCCCCTCCTTTTTAGGCATTTTTTTGTTTTTGCAACAAGTTTTAATTAATTTGCCGCTACTCCAAACCAATCTCAAACAGCATGCAGCACCCCACGCAATATTTCTTCACTCTCTCTCTCTCTCTCTCTCTGACTCCCTCTCTCTCTCACTCTCTCTGTCTCTCACACACTTTCTCAATGACGAGAAGGGCGCACAAAAAGTTGATGCTACGATAATTTGAAAAGTTTTCGCTTAGACAGCGACAGCAAAGTAGGTAGCTATTGCCATATCCAAAACCAAAAACGCTCCTCCACATTTCCCACAGCGAATAAATCGCTGGCAAGCGAAAATCCAAAAAAAAAAAAGAACTGGCAAACGGCAACTGGCAAACTATATGAATACGACATGCTATATTAAGCCTCAAATAAATGCAGCGCCATAATTAACATATAGCTAAAGTTTTACGCTCCTCCTCTAAGCCATAAGCTGACGAAAAACTGGTACATTCCACCCACCACACACACACCACCCAACACCCATCAGCCCACACCCACCAGCAGCCAGCCACCAAACCCATTCGCTACCTCATCCAAAATAGCATTCGCTGACTGATGAAATATGACTCCAAAAAGTTGTTTCAATCTGTTCTACCCCCCCTCTCACTTTTACACACACATACACACACGCACACTATTATAAATGTGTTTTTGCTACTGTGTGGAAGGGTGGGGAGGGGGAGGCTTTGGGAAAGCAATTTGAATTTACAACTTTCGGTTGATTGAGCCAAAAAGTCAGGTATTTGAATGGCTGATAAAGC
The DNA here is from genome assembly GCA_035042345.1 of Drosophila fungiperda. Taxonomy (NCBI): domain Eukaryota; kingdom Metazoa; phylum Arthropoda; class Insecta; order Diptera; family Drosophilidae; genus Drosophila; species Drosophila fungiperda. The sequence continues at coordinate 448,000 of JAWNLM010000187.1, read as the reverse complement.
TGGCTCAATTGCCAATTAATTGGTCGAACATAAGTTTCACATTAATTGTTGACATGTGCCGAGGGGGCGGTAAGCATTTTAAGATAAGTCTACGCCTACTTTTACACACACCCACACACACTGTTACAGATACATTTGGCAGAACTTGCATTATAGAATTAAATATGTAACTAGAACGATGATTGTCGTTTGTGTAATTGGTAAATATTGAATTTCGCTTAATGCAACTTTGCAACAACTTTAAAACATACCTGGAATGTTGAAAATAGACTTAAATAACTTAATTTATATTTATATATTTAAGATCTGCAAGCGATGTGGCATCAATAATTTGGGCTACACTTGATTGAGTTTGCTATAGTTTTGGGTCTTCACTAATTGAATTCGTGTCTCAAGATAAGTTATAGTTTTTAATTAAAAACACAGTTCACAGTTTAAGGTGTCCACCTGATTTAAGTTGTCCCAACTAATTGGAATGCCCACAAAGTGTTTCAACTCAACTTAACTGAAAGTCTCGACAAGTTAATCAACTCAAGTGTCATGACTTAATCGAAACTTAATTAAACTTAACTTAGTAACACCCAGTGGACTTCAAAACTTGGCTTAAGTTGAAATGTGCAATGCCTTTGCCAAGTTGCACACAATAATGGAAAAAATATGCGCATATTTATCTGATGCAAAATAACTTAGTGGTTAAATATATATATTTTATAATCTAGTTTTATGTTTTTTAGTACTCACGGACTGCATCGACGGGCGCTGGACTCCAGATAAGCAACAACGTTACAAGGAAGTTGGCTGCAACAAAAGTGGCTGCCATCTGTAAACCCATTATATATTTTCTATTTGTGTATAGAGCGAGGAGAGAGTGGGGGTCGTGATTGGTATTGGAGTGTTTTTGGGGATGCTTTTAGTTAGAGACAACAATTTCGATCTCTCTTTGTCTTTGCCTGCGCTTGATCAGACTTACTCTCTTTGCTGATGCGCCCTCTCTCGCTCTCTCTTTTTATCTCTCTTAAGCGATGCGATCGAAGTCAACGCAACGCTGCACGCGCTGTGTATGTGTTAGAGAGGACAGACAAAGAGTTTCGTTTGGACAAAAGTGTTGTATCAGAAAGTGGTCGTTGTGTATGTGTGTGTGCAGGTGTGTGTGTGCATTTGTGTGTTTGTATGTTTGTTTGTTTGTATACATATATTTTTTATAGCATTTAGTATTATGAACGTTTTCGTTGAAAATGGTTGATTTAATCGTTTGTTAAATACATTTTCGCAAGCCGAAAATCATCGGATATAACAAGATGTGTTAGCAGATGCGATGTCATCATCATTATTATTGGCATGATATGGCGTCAATTGATTAGTAAGTAATACAACATATTTGATGCGTCGTTCAATGCGTGTGTCACGCCCATCGTTTCATTTGTTGTTCGCGTTGTTTACGCATTGTTGTCGTTGTTTGTTTTGTTGTTATACCATTTGTTGACATTGTGTTACCAGTTGATGTTTATGTTGATATTGTTTTTGTTGCAGTTGTTGTTGTTGTTGTGGTTTCGGATATGACATCAGGATCATCGTTAACGTGGTTGTCATGTGGAGGGAATCTGTTGTTACTATACGACAGAATTTACCTGCTTAATACTTAAAAATTAGCTCTTAACCAATACATGTATATATATATATATATATAAAGATATGCAGTTTTATATTCTTTTTGTTTTCTATTTGTTTATTTTTGGTTGATTTATATTTGCGATATATTTTTCTTTTTTGTTGCCTTTGTCATTTAATACATTTGACTGTCGCCTGTAAAAAGAGAGAGTGAAATGTTGTGTGGCAAATACATCAGTTATCCTTGCATAGTCAAAGGACATGCAGTCAATACCAAAGAACAGACCTTTGTGTGTTTTAATTTTTATGTTTGCGGTTTTTGTATAAACTCAAATCTATGGAAAATATTAATCCGACAGCCAAAAGCTTTTCAAAAACTAACAAAAAATATCCCATTGCTTAAAACATTTGAAATGGTTTTACAAAACGTAATTGTTGTGCGCTTAAAATGTACAAAAATTGCGATGAGCAAAAAGACTTGTTGAAATGGTTAAGACTGTCTTGTAAAATCCGCACAGGTAAGCTAAAAAGAGCATTTAAAAAAGTTTTTAAACAATAATTGTTGTGCCTTGTGAGTGAAAGGGGTAAAAGTTACCGTAATTTCGTTGAACGACGATGAAAAAAAATACTTTTAAATACAGTTGGTGTGAAGAAAAGAACTTCTACTGGCAATTCATATATATAGATATATATATATATATGTATATAGATATGTGAATGTAAGCAGAGCAATTTGCTGCACTCAATTTAGTTAATCACACGAAAATCACGCAAAACTAGCAAAGAGAAACATGAAAGCAATGTGAAAGGTAAGTCAAAAGCCAATCATTAAATCACCTCAGCCATGGTGACCTGAACTATGGAAAGAAAGATGCAGAAGAAGAAGAAGAAGAAGAACAACAACAACAGCAACAAGAAGAAGAAGTAATTTTAACAGTTGCTGGCAATTAAATTCAGCTAAAAATGCCTCCAAGTTGGCAACTCGAAAGTGCAATTTCTCCAACTGCTTGGAAATATTTTTTTTTTGTTTAATTTTCATTTGTTCTTTTTTTTTCGACTCACACAAATTGAACGGACTAACAGACAGGGAGGGATGGTGGGGACAGACAGACAGGCAGGTTGGCAGCACTGCCACAAGGTAAATACAAAGTCACTGCGCAATTGCATGAGCTTTGCTACTTTTGATTTCGCTTTTTACAGTTACCTTTTTTTTCTTAATTTTTTACTGTTGTTTTGTGCTCGACTCTAGCTTTGTTTACATCGGTTTGTAGGCAGCACAAGAGTGAGAGAAAGAGACAGGGAGAGAGAGGGCAGGATTGGTGCTGCCCACTTATCGGCATAAAAACAAGTAAGCTGCAGTCGGAAAGCAGGCCGTAGCCGCAGGTGGGTGTGGCCAAGTGCACACATAACAATACACATACACATACCAATACATATATATATATATATTTATATATATATGTAAGCTTTATGCTCTATATGCACTTGTAAAAATCAATTAAACTTTTCAAGTGAAGTTATAATGGTTGCCAACTGGTTTTTTGTGTTTTTGCTTTTCGCTTTTTGCTTTTCTTATTGTTTTCATAGCTTTTGCATTGTAGCCCGTTTGAGTTGTTGTTGTTGTTGTTGCAGTTGTCAAAAGTTTTAAAATAATTGGATTTTTTTTTTTATTTGTTGCCTTGGCACTTTAGCTGTAAGCACAGGCACGAACAAGCTATGCAGCAAGAACGACCCCCAAAAAGTGAAAGAGAGAGCGAGAGCGATATAGTAGAGCCCGCGAGAGAGAGAGAGAGAGCGAAAGAGAGAGGAGAACACTTAATGCTTACTGCAGTCGTCGTCAATGTTCAGCGTATTACCCAATATTCACTGAAGTTTTCAACACCAATTGCAAAACGTCAACAACAACAACACCAGCAGCAGTGAAGAAGCAGAGCAAACCGCTACTATGGGGGCGTGGCCGATCAAACGCCCACAATGACTCGTGCAAGGAGCCGCGAGCAGCTTGAAGCGCGTCTGGTTGACCCAACTAGTTGGGTGCCCCATTGATTTAATGGCTCTTTTGCCACACGGATTGTCAGAGATAAAAATAAAGGCCACAAGCTGCAATTTATATATATATATTTTTATGTATATATATATACACATATATATAAACAAACTTATTTGCATAACGTGTGCTTTTCAACACATGCCAAAGCAATGATCAAAGATTGCTTTGAGCAATTTATAAGGCAAAACACAAAGCTGCTAATAATTGGCCATTTATAACTGAAAGAGTTCGATGAGAGATATGTGCAATTTATGGAGTGTCTACTGTACCTTTTCAATATGCACAGCTAGACAGTAGTAAATTATAAATTGAATATAATTTAGCCAGAGGAATTTAGCCTTTTGAGTACAACTCATTTCAGCTTAGAATTTTATGTTCGACAATGAACTATTCTAATTTTATATATATATGAAATATATTCTATGGTCCAAATTCTTGAAACGAAAATAAGAATTACACAAAATAACTTTGAACTAAGCAATGAAATTACAAATTATTTTATTACCAATGAAACATTTTTGTTTATGGGTTATGCCAGGAATTATTCGAAAGAGTCGCAAATAGAAGCAATAATAAAGTCACTCAAGAAGATTCTCTAACTTAACGCAATACTAAAGATTTGTACAATGAGATAAAAAAAAGAGGACAGTCAGAAAAAACACACATTGGCTTGAAAAAAGTTCCAACAGCTTTTAATTTTAACTAGCATTTTTAATTAGAGACTGTTTTAATGAATTAAAAGCACATTTATTTAGTAAACTGCAGTGATTTAAGAGCATACAAGAACTAAGCTTAACTTCTCTCGTTGCTGTTACTTCATTTACACACTGACTTCTGTACAATTGGCCAAAAGAGAAGCAGCAAAAAAAAACTTCTATCTTTCGTGTTGGTTTTTTTTGTTGTTGTTTTTGCCAATTAGGCTAATGACATCTGATAAGGCAAATGCTTGCTATATATGTATAATAAATATCATTAACAGGACAATAAAACAAAGGACAACAAATGTCACCAACAGTTAAGGCTGACAAGCATTAAAACTTAAGCTGCCACACAAGGCGTATGCGTGTTATGAGTGTCTCAAGATAAAAATATGGCATCAAAGGTTCATTTAAATTTTTGCGTTTTATTCAACAAACCAAAAGCAGCACAAGCAACAGCTTTTTATAAAAGAAAGCACTCCCACAAGTATATATACATATATATATATATATATATATAGTCGTGTTGGTTAAGGATTTTGAGCAAGGAGTCCTTGATTCTGCTTTATGCCAGCTGTCGACTCAATAGCTGCAATTTTTTCACTTTTTTTTGGCTGTTTTTTCTGTTTTTTCTATATTTTCTTTGGTATTTTTGTGTTATTTTTTTTTCCTTCCCCCCTCTTTGGATCTAATAAAAACACTTGACACCGAAACGAGGAAAGTTCCTTAAACAAAGTGTTTTGAGCGAGACTGAGATAATGCACGAAATGAGACGAAGAATTTTTGAGAAAATGGATGTAGTCGAGCAGAGAATGGCACAATAAGTGAGATTTAGGCAACGACTGTGTGTGTGGGTGTGTGCTGGGTGTGTGTGTGTAAGTGTCTTACATTTTTTAAAGCCTAAGGCAAATAAGTGGAAAAATGTTAGCCATGTCAAAAAAAAAAAAAAGAGTCGGACTGTCGACAACTACTTCATCAGTTGCTTACAGCTGGAAATGCAGAAAGATGAAAGGAATGAAGCAAGTCCTTTGGGTCTTTAATCTGGTGGCAAACATGAGAAACTAAAACTGAAACTGAAATGACATAACTGAGCTGTTTTGCTTGGCTTAACTGCAAATTATCTCTATTGCAAACAATCAATGCTGCTACAAAATGTAGCTACAAAAATAAAGGGCAGACATTGGCCAAAGGATGCGAAAGGATGCCACTGAATGCTTGACAGCAAAAAAAAAAAAAAAAACACGCCAGCACAAAAGTATGCTACAAAATAACAGCAACAGCAGCAGCAACAGCAGCTGTCAAAGGACATGAAAAAGGACGAAGACAAGAGTATTTGCAGTTTTAATGCGGCAACTAAAGGTTTTTACCTACCTATCTACCTATCAACCCACTGCCCCCCATCACCCCGTCATAACCCACTTCTTTGCCCAGATTTGTAATCAAAAATCCATTGTTAGGTTTGTGTTGCGTGCGAGTTTTGCTGTCTTTGAAGCGTTGCAATGAGATCGAACACAAAGTGAAAGCAAAAAAAGCACATTGCCTACTTTTGTGGCGGGTTTGTGAGAACTTTTTTTTTTTTGAATAATTGAAAAGAGTAAACCAAAATAACTATTGCATAGCAAAATTAATATGATTTCAATGGCAAATATACAGCAATTTGACACTTATGCAGATTTATTTTAAGCCAAGAAAAATGGCACCTTAAATCCATTAACAAATGACAGCAATAAAATATTATTGATTTACTGTTGACACAAAAACAATTTATTACTACTGATATATATATATATATATATATTATATATAATTTACACTCAGCTAATGCGATGTGAAAACTCTTTTTATAGATAATCAAAATTTAAAAAATTTTAACGAGCATATTTTATGTTCAATAATATAAGAGTTTTTTTTTGTTGTTGAATGTGAACTCTGAACTTTGTCTGCATATAAAGAATTTATCTATAGCTTGATATATATAAATGAATCCATTTGTAATGCATTCAGCGAAGAAATTTAAGTTTCATCAATCATCGCCAGTTTGATTTTGCACTTGGTTTTTGTTTGCCAAGTTCTCGTTTTGAGTTACACAAAAAATACGCACACACATACAAAGACAATACACTGCCGGAAAATTCACGTTTTGGCATTTTGAAAGCATCTTGTGCTTTCTGCACATCCCAACTGTGTCAATCTACAGCGCATCCTTTTGGTCGAGCGCACAACTTGAGCCAAATGTCCAAGGCAAACAACAAAAAAAAACAAAAAAAAAAAAACAAAAATATAAAAATAAAAAACGACAGCCAAAAATTTGAAATCAACAGAAAAAGGCAGCCCAAAAAATCACAGCTCATAGGAGCAGTGCCTAAAACGATTTGGGACGCAGCACACACACACGCACACATAGATAGAGAAGACACACACACACACGCACACATAGATAGAGGAGACACACACACACACAGACAAGTATAAAGTGGACACATGATGGCTGCCACAGCCATCAGTTGAAGTTTGCCGCAAACGTACCGCTAGATTCGCTTCCCACTAAACAAAAGCAGACAATTTCAGGCGTTAAATGCTGCGACACCCCCCCACCCCTACACTGCTCAGCCCACTCTTCAACACTCCCACATTGACGCCTTTGGTTGCCTAACTACAAACTGCAAAAGCTGAAACTTGTCGCTTTAAGCCAAAAGCCTGTCGAGCAGCGCAAAATTGTTGTGCCGCTCGTAAAAGCCAAAATGAAAATAGATAAAAAAAAAAAAAAGAATACACACGCACACACACACACACACAGGCACACTCACGCATAGAAAAGCAACTTCATTTTGTAAATCAATTGAATTTTCAATTGTGTGTGTCGAGAGTAGCAACAACAACAACAACAACAACAACAACAACAAGAGCAGGGTAAAAAAGGAGAAGGTAACATAAAAGTCAATGGGAGCACAAATAAAGGAAACGACACTATTACCAAGGACCAACAGCAGCAGCAGGACAATGACACAGGACAACAGGACAACAGCGACAACAACAACAAACACACAAACGATTTTGATTTTGGGTAAGTATCCCTTTCCCTTTCCCCCCCCTCAGCCGCATCTCGCACACCCTTTGCCAATTGCTGTGACAATCGTTTCGTTTTGTTGAGCCACTTTTTTTGTCGAGGGAATTGGCCTCAAGAAATACTCCCAATTTGGCTATTGCATAAGCCAATGAAGCGGACACTCTAAGACATCATGCCCCACTTAATTGTTGTAATATACATATATATAAATAAATAAATACATAGATATTTAAATAGATACAAATATCTAGCTGAGCCACACACAAAGATCTGTTCTGGTCTAAATTAATCAATAAATTTTGTTGTTTACCAGCTTTAAAGCGCTGCTGCTTTTTGTATATTTATTTTTTTTGACTTTTGGGCATTCACTTTAATTAGTTGTTGCGGCATTTTGGGCCAAAATAAAAATGTAACCAAATGAAACCCGTTAACCGGCATGCGGTAAACAACGAGGCGACGCGTGGCATGCGTTGCAGGATGGCGCGGGGCGGTGCGGGGCGTTTGCGCGGTTTGTGTGGCAAGTTTGGACCGAACAATAACCGAGGCAAGCCGAAGATGTTTTGACGGCTTCAAAATTGAACTGTTAAGCGACAAAAAAAACCTCTAAATTGTACCACACTTGACATGGATTAGCCGTTATTATATTTGGTATATAATTTTTGAAATATATTTATTTTTTTAAATTTTTGTAACATTTATTTTGTTGCTGTATTTTTTGCTTTTTTTGTTGTTGTTGTTGATTTTATCACACACAGCGCGCTCAGTTTCTTACAGGCTCGTTACATCCTGCCAAATCCCGAAATTGTACTAAATACGTACAAAACTTTTACGATTGGCCAAGGCTCAATGCCAGCAGCTGCGAACAGCTCGCGCTTGTGTGTGTGTCTGTGTGGCAGCGTGTGTTGCGGCCGACAGGAAACGACGAGCGTCACTTGGCGCTCGTGAGCGTTTAACGACGAGCGGCTGAGTGGTGAGTTTCGTGCCAGCAACGAAGTGCAAATGGCACGAAGACAAATCAGCTCAATAAAGCTAACTAAGTAAAGAGCGAGTAAGACAAGAGTTGAAATAAAGCTACTCAGTGATAGCAGAGAGAGAGCACTCAATTAATGCAAAGAGCAGCAAGTAATGGAGCCAACTAAGCAGCTCAATGCAAGTGCAGTAAAAACTTAAGAGAGCGCACAGTAAGCACAGTAAAAAATGAATTGAGTTCAAAAATGAGTTAATGTAACTCAGTGCCTGAGGGACTCAATGCAGCGAAAAAACCTGATTACTTAACAGAGACTCAAATGTGAGAGTAATAAAAAATTACAATAAAATTTGTAATATGAAAAAAAAAATTAATTTGTTACAAAACTATGTATACCGATTTTTATATTACTAAAAAATTATATATATATTTAGACATTTATTGAAATAATTATAACATTAAGGGATAACTAAATAAAATGGCATATATGAAATCACAACTAGCAGTTAAGTGAGTTAAAAATGTTGCTCAAAATTAAGTTAGCTGACATAATTTAACTCATATATAAACTCACTGCACCAAAAGAGAAGCTCAAACTAAATTCAAGACAAGACTCAAGCACCAAACTCAACTCAAATGCAATAAGAGTAAATTGTAAGTGACTGTGCAAGAGTGCAAGGGTAGCGCTCAAGCTATTGTAGTTGGCAGGTTACTCAAAACTGAGCTCAAAAACAGTTAAGAGCAACAAACTGCACCAAGCAGACCAATAACTCAACTCACTTATAAGCAGAGTAATCCTAAAGCACAATTTCTCTTTGAGTTGAGTGTGCAAGACAGGCAGAGTGTAGAACTCAGTTGGTAGCCAGCAAAAAAACTGAACTTAACTCAATGTCTCTTTGGACAGGCGAGTGAAAGTAAGTGCTAACTCAACACACCAAAGAAATCAAATCAAAACTCAACATGACTCAGCGCCTCGTAAAAGCTTTCGGCAAACGAAGTGCATACATTCGGCTCGTCGTTTATTTGGTAACGTTCGTGCGTGGGTGAATTACGAAGCTGTTCAATTCACACGGTGGCATAGCCAAGCGTCGTCAGTCTTCAGTGGAGCACCGTGCTGTGTGCTAAAAGCGGCAGGTGCAAAATACAGGCAAGCAGCGTTGAAATTGCTGCTGCTGCGCCAGCTAATTGTGTTGCATACTTTTTGGCGCGCGTCGAGCTAAAGCTAAAGCTGAAGGCTGAGGCTGAGTGAATGTGAAATGTGACAGAAACAGTGACAGTTGAACAGTTTCAAACAACGGCAGCGAAAGCAAAGCCAAAACAGACGCTACATTTCACTGCTGTAGTTGTGGTCCTTGTCAGTGTGTGAGTGTGTTTTGGTCCTGTTTGCTTGGCCCCAGGAGACATTTAACATAATAAAAATGAACGTGTGCGGCATTCTGTTGCTGTTTTTGCCAAGTTTTTGCAGCTGCCTTGGTTTTGTTTAATGCTAATAACACAAAGATGCAACAAAACATACACAAAAATATATTTATATATATATATATATATGTATGATAGGACGAACAGTTAGTAGAAACAATATTGCAAATGTGTGTGCGGCACAAGGCGAAAGCAGTTGGCAAAAGTGTCGTAAATCGTTTAGACGGCAAACGTGGCAAGCGCCCAGGACACGGACATAGGACGCAGGACATACTCACAGATCCCTTGCCAGCACGATATGTAAACGACAATGCCAGCGTGGGAAAAAAAAACAAACACACACAAACAAACAAACAAACAAATACATATATAAATAAAAGAAACTGGGAATGGAACAACGCCACAGGATGCTGCCTTCTGATAGCGACTGCTCCTTTGCACACAGTTCATGTGAGTATAAATATCCTGTGACCCCAACACAAACCCATTCGACCCCCATTCCCCCCATGAATGAACTTCATAACGATTTCTGGTTTATATTTTTTTTTTCGCGCGCATTTTTATGAGGTTTTAACGTAAATTCGAATGTTTGAATTAGGCAGTCAGAGAGTGCTAAGATTTGAGTCCCTGAGTCCTTGCCACTGTCGGAGGCGTGATAAATTTTTATGTGTACTTGCGCGCCCCCAAAAATACAAACACACACACAGTCAGATTGTTGGGGTGTGCCGACCTATAAAGCCAACGGCTATGAGGCCAATTAAAGTGCGAGTGTAGAAATCAAACTGATTAATTCGCCAGTTTGAATGTAATACATGAACTATTCATGTACACATAAATATATATATATATATAATGGCATTTTTAGTATCCATCGCTGGTGGACTTTATTTTTGGTGGCTTTTATTTTTGATTTATCGCTGACATTAAAATGACAGAAAATTCATGTTAAATCTGCCAGTAAAAACAAGTTCAAGTCCATTAATTTTATTACAATTTTCAACATTTTTGACGTGGTTCTTAAATACTTCATGTGAAAACTTCATTGTTTTTAAAAGAATACTTTTGTTTGGTTAATTGTGACTATAAAAAGCAAACTGAATTTAATTAATGTTGGCACAAAAGCTAGTAAATTATTTTTGGTTTGTTGACATATTTTTTACAATTAAAATATGAAGCCAGTAAAAAAACATATTTTGGTTGTAAAATTAATAAATGTAAAATAAAAAAATGTATTAAAAATATGTCAGCTAAAGCTGTAGAAATTAAGAAAATCATAAAAAAATATCACACAGTTATTTCAGCATGTTCATATAAATTTTGATATAGCTACAACTTTAAATAATATTGACATCAAGTAAAGTCCTTGCAATGATTGTGTTTATAAAGAGAAAAATTAAATAAAAGAGCTGAGAACAAATGGGATTTTCAGTTTTTAATTCAGATGGTTTTTCTGTCTTTTCAACACGTTTGCAACCCCATTTATTGTTCATAACAACAGGGTAAATTCAGTTTCCATTCGATTTGCAAATCTCAATATTATTTTTTATTTTGTATATATATATATATATATATATATATATATAATTTGAGATTCTCATGAATAAATTAATTGTTCCCCGGCAGAGAAACGAAACAGTCACGTATCATGTTTTCGACTCTGTTTAGAAGTAAAAAAAATTAAAATACGAAATTGTTACATGAATTTCGATTGAATTTGCCAGAAAAAAAATCCAAAACAGCGAAAACATTTAAATGGGAATATCGAGAAAATACTATTAGAAAAAAATGAAATATAATTGGATAATATGTTTATATTCATAATACAATTAAAAATGCAACAAAATCTGCATGACTTTTACATTGCCAATGAAAAGTAAAATTGTGCACTGAAAAACAGTTTTCAGAGAATATTTTATTGAAATATGTTATTGTATTTATTTTTTTCAGATGCCTAAAGTGCAGAAGCTGAAGTTAAGAAAATCGACAATAAAAATTTAATTCAAATTCTGAAAGGCGGATAGAATTTCTGCAATATTAATTTACAACAAAACATAAAGGTAAGCATTTTTGAAGCCTTTTGAAATATTCTTATGTGGCGAAATTGCAATAAGAAACTTATTAAATGATTTATTTTATATTTTTTAATATAGTCAATAGTTTGCTTTTATTCTTTATTTTAATATTAATAAAATAAACAATATTCCATACAACGAAAAAATATAAAATAATCATAAGAAAATGGTTTAGATTTTACATTTTCTTCAAAATTATTATTTTTCCATTATATATAATTTATTATAACATTCATTTTATAAATTTATTTTTCAACCATTTTAAGTTTTTTAATTTATGTTTTTATTTATTTTTAACAGTGAAATAAATAATTCAATAATAAAAACAATACATTTTAAATAACGGATTTTAAATGAGGTTACCAAACATAGCCAAATGCGAAAAACTCATTTATTCGTTTTGGGTATACATAATATATTCAAGGGAAGCAAGTACATCATAAAGGCAACTGCTAACCAAATCTATCCATCATGGTTAGTAGTCATAAAATGCCCAGGTTAAACACCCTTTAAACCAAACCAGCAGGTTCTCATAGTTGGTCAAACTTTTTGGGTTAAAAACAGAAAGAAAAAAAAACAGAAAAAATACAAGGGAAGATGTAAATAGCTTTTTACGCTTTTGTTGTTCCATTAAATTTGGCCGCATTATGTCTGTAATTTTATGTGTTTAATCCTTTTTAACTGGATGGCTCGAACGCTCTGTGTTTCTGTAACTGTACAAACTGACACTTTGTGACAATAATGAAAACTTTAGCACAACAAGCAACGAGAAGGGAAACAAATATAAATTCGCCGGGTTAAATCGTAAAAATCTGTAAACTGCGTAGTCAACGCAACAAGCAAATGCACTCAAAATAAAAAAAAAATTAAATAAAATAAAACCAGAGCGTTGCAAGCAAACAAATCTATAAAAAAAAAATGCGACAGCAAAACGTGTCAAAAAAGATAAGCAGCAAAAAAAAAAAAGGAAAAAGGAAAAACAGCAACGCAACAAATGCTGCCACCAAATGTGTCCCTTGCATTTTGCTGCTGCAGCTTTATGAGCTGAATGGAGTTTACAAGAGGGCGGCTGGGCGTAGTTGCAGTGTCATAAAAGCATGTGGCACGTCGCTTTGGCCATTTGATGTTAGTATTAATTTGCTGAGGTAACTTGCCCGCATGCCAACAGAATAGGAACACAGCCAAAGAACAGGGGGGGCCAGGGGCAGAAAAAAAAGCAGCTTCTGCAGGCTCATTATGCATGCTCGTCGGCACGTTGTGCTTTGATGCACACACACACACACACTCACACACACACTCACACACACACTCACACACACACTCATACACACACACACACGCACACTCAGAGCTGGAGACAAGGACTTGCTGGGGAAGTTTTAGCAATTTCATTTTCAATTGACTGCCGACCAGGACACGCAGCCAGTGTTGGCTAACCATCGGCAATTGAGCGCATGAATCGCCTCAAGAAAGCAGCCAACAGAAAAAAAAACTGCTCAAACATGCAATTACCAGCTCAACTAGTCAATCGAATATTAAAACTAGCAGTAGTTGTTCAAATTAAGCAAAAACCACATAAATACAATAAATACAAAGCATATTAAACTTTATAAGTATTTTTTAAAATTGTGCATATAAATCAAGTTTCAACTATGCAAAAAAAAAAAAAACAAAGTGCATCTTAGCAATAAAAATATTTATAACTTTTTTTTATGGCTATAAAATTAATATACGCTTGGCAAAAATGACAATCAATAATATTAATATTAATATTAATATTAACATAAATTATTATTTTCTTTGGTTTTAAAATTGGAGAAGCACTTTAAATTTGTTGTAAGATATTGCACATTTCCTATACAATTTTTAATTATATATATTGAATGTGGTAAAATTTTAATTGTAATTTAGAATTTATATTTACTAATATAATATGTATATATAATTTTTACATATCTAAAAATTTAGTGGAACTATAAATAGAACTATAAATAAATTTATAAGAATTATACGCATCTGAAAAGTACACTTTTGCTAGAGCGCACTGTAGTTTGCTGACACAAGAATCCTTTGGTTTCACATTGTGTTTCCTTTCTGCTGAGGCTACTTATTGTATTTCACATGTGTGACTGTGCGTGTGTGTGTGACTGTGTGCCTTGCCCAGATATTGCTATATCTCCAACATTTTACAACATATCAGAGAGATAGAAAGATGGCTAGGTGCTGAAGTTGTGCTGAATTGGGGGGGGTGGCCCCGATTGCAAAGTTTTCTGCGAAATTACGCAGCACAGACACGCACAATTCATTTGCAAATAGAACAGTTTAATTTGTTGCCTTTTGTGCTCAGCTGATATCCTTCTTTTGGCACATGTCCGGGTCCCAAAGAAAAGTTACAAATGAAAAAAGGGAAAAGTGGAATGGGGAATGGGGAAAGGGAAGGGAGCCGGCTGGTTGGTAGTGGTTTACCCGCATATAACTAACCAAGTCGCACAAAGGCAACGACGAGATTATTATATGAACGAACCGAGAGGATTGCATTACAGCTGCCGAAATGAAGGCGATGCCCATAAAACAGAAAACCATTCAATAGTCACACACACACACATCACACACATTCACACACACAACCACACACAGATACAGTAATTACGAGCTGCAGCCCCGCTCGGCCAGTTTGCCCCGAGAACTGTTTGCTAAGCAATTCCAATTCCATCCAAGTTTAGGCACTTGAAAGCCTGCCTCATTTTGGTAGCAGTGGCAAGTAAACTTCCTTCCAATCGCATAATGGCCAAATCATACGTTCAGCAGAGATTTGATTTGTGGCCAAAAGAACTGGCAGCACACACTTGACAAATGAGCATGCGAACGATAAACTGAAAGAGTTGACCCAACAACAGCGGAAATTCGATATACGATATGCGAAATGTGCTTAACGCCATTTTGCTGTGGCTTATTGCCCACAACTTTTCCAAAAGCATTTTGATTTATCGATGCATCGTTGAGCGTAGGGAACATATTTTCATATTTTTTTTTTTAGAGTTTATAAGCGATTTTTCCAAAGAAACATAATAGCATATGACATATGTCGACGACTTAGGTTTAACTTAAAAAGTTCAAATGATTGAGCTACTAACTTGGCCAACTGGCCTGCTAGCCAAGTGTGCAGCAACTTTTAAAAAGCTGAAGCGAAAGATTTTAGAGCTAGAATTAAATAAGTTCAGAAGTATGCTGAAAACTAAAATGTCAGCTAGTAAAACTAGATAGTTAAATCAGAATTTTAAACTTCACAGCAGAAGGTGTCTTATCCAAAATAAATAGCAATATTGTAGGGAAACTTAATTCTTGAATTGCCTGAATTCGCACAATAAAAGTAAGTGTACAGAAAATAAAAAAATATCTTTATTTCGAGCGACCTCTTAGCTTCTCAGCTGCAAAGAAGTTTTTTATTATTTAATTTGATACCATTATTAATTCGATTTGGCCAACTCAACATGTATCTGAATACATAGATTTGATGATATTTTGTAGCTAAAAAAACAGCATAAGATACATTCTGGTTGCATCAGTTTATCATGATTTTTATCGCATAAAGGTTTTTGTGATTATAAAACGCATTTTATTATTTATATACCTGCAAATTTATTGTTTTATATATTCAGCTTGATTTATTAAGCCACTGCATATCTTTATATACTACATGATTATGTCAAGTCTTTTTTTTTTAAGTAATAAGTCAAGCGATAAGTGTTTTTTACGCTACTCACGTTATTAAATATCGCCATAATTTTCCAGTTCTTTTGTTGTTCTTGTTTTTGTCATCAAAGTCTGCTGCAGTTTATGCGATTCGAGTGGCGCTCATCAAGCTATAAGAGAAACATAAAAAATATATATATTTGATTAGTCTTAAGCCTTGCTCAATAAAAATATAAACTTCTGGCTAACAATAAATTTCGTTTTTATTCTTTTTTTTTTGCAGAAAACGACTGTGAACCTGGGAAGCTCTCTCTAACGTTGGAAAAGCATTTCAAACACATTGTAATTTATTTCGTTTAAAAAAAAATAAAAAAAATTTTGTATGTGCCGCAACAATAAATATAAAAATATTGCTATAAATAAACCAATTTTTCATAAAAACTGTCAGTCAATAAAATACAAAAAAAAAGGAGGGCGGGCAGTTTAGAGAACAGAGTAAGCCTGTGGTTGGGGCGGTGCTGCGTCATTTATGGGCACAAAATGATTGTTATTATACCTTCTTATGATTATTATTATTGTTATCAAAGCCAATGTCAAGAAAACCGCCGGAGTCAAAAGGCCCACACAGCGGGCAACAACAGAGCCCAGCAGCCGGAAACGGCGTCAACCAAGAAACGTGCCAGGCATAAGGACAACCCATCCCCCCGCCCCCAAAGAGCAGCCCCTGCCCCAGCTCGTGGCACTGAGTTACCTACACACACACACACACACACTCGACTTTGTCTGCGCTGTTATTGTGTGTCGTGTACAAAAATTTATGTTTTGTTTGCTTATGCAGTGCTTTGTGAACTGTTCGGTTCCCCTGGCATTTTGGCGTTCACATTGCCATATTCCTGCACCACCTGCACATACGCAGCGCAGTAGCTCATGCAAATTTATACACCTGCCCGGACGCCATAATAAATATTCACCAAAAATATCTCATTTCAGCGCCTTTTGTCTACCTGCTTTTCGCTGGCTTGTCACGTGTCGGCATCATTACCGCACGTAGCGACGTTATTTATACAAAATGTATATCGTTTATAGCGAAAACCAACCACCCCCCCCCCCCCACTTTCCTACTCACCACCCCATTTCCAATTCAACAGCCCTACTAAAGAAAAAAAATAAAGAATAAATATATGTGTTGCATGCACTGCAATTATTTATGCAGCAGCGAACATTTAATACACTTCCAAACATAATTGTTAAATTGATTAACAGAATAAAAAATAAATCAAATTATAATTGTTAAATTCAACAGAATAAAAACTTCATTAATTAAATAAAAATGTGATTGATGAGATATGAAATAAAAATGTCAAATATACAAATAATTGAAACTGTTGTTTTTTCTATTATATTTTGTTTTCCGACATTTTTAATTTCGAAATTCCCAAGGTAAGGAATAAAAGATATAAAATTTCTGTCCAAATTCAGCACACATTCTAAAAACTATCAAAATTTTCTATGACAAAATTAGAGTACCAACTGTAGGTGTATTAAAATAAAAAAAGGAAAATAAGAAAATGTAAATCATAAAGCTGTTTATTATATTTCCCTTTTTTTTTTTCTTTTTTTTTTTTTTGCTCTAGGCAATTTTGCTAATTGTTCAATACCATATGCGGAGCTATTGCCGCTTGAAAGCTTTGTCGCTTCCCGAGCAACTCCTTTGGGGCATGCAATTTACGACACATGTGCACGGCCGAGTAAACCCAGAAACTAGGCAGCCGAACATGACCAAAATGTCGGAGTAGAAACAGCAGCAGTTGAGAGCGTTCCAGTTAATTTGTTGACAACTTAGTTACCCAACACTGAAAGGGGGGCACACAACCCCCCATTAAACTCCTTAGGGGCTACAAGACACAGTCCATGCTCAGCAGCATCTAACAGAGGAGAAGCAATTGACCAATGTGGACAACTTAAGGCCAAAACAGCGCGCAATTGTAATTAGTGAGTATAGTAATAGTTTCAAGGGGAGGGTAGAGAAGAGAGGGATTCGGAAGCACAGTCGTTGCAAAGTTGTTGGTATAGTCTTTAATGAAAATAGAGTTAGCCAAAAGGCATTTACATACTAACATATATATGTATATATATATGTGCATATATTTACTTATATTTGCATATATATTTGCTGCGTGTTGCATGAATTTCCTCAGTAAAATTGAAAAAGTTAAAACAAATAATGTTTGAAGTTAGTGCTTCAATTTTTAATCAACTGAAAAACTGTAATTAATTTAAGAATAAGTCAAAATTAAAGAATTAACTTAGTGATATGTAATTAAAAAGTATAAATGGTCAAGTGGAGAAAGGTCTACTGGGAAATATCCTAAATGCAACTGTTATTTCTACACCTGATCAAAATTAGATTAGATACTTTATGCGGTCGAAGATGCCTGCTATATAAGTATCCCATTTTTGTTCAGCTATAAATATATATGTGTATACATTAACATCAATCTCTGACTATAACTCTATCTTAATAGTATCTATATCCATTCAATCGCTCAATATATCTTTAAGACATATCTGCATCTTCTGTGGCAGCAACCATATACGCAACTTCCTGTTGATAACAAGCACATCATTAAGTTGACAACAAAAATCTGACATCAAGCTGCCAACTCATCATTTGGCAACAATTTTGTGGCATGTCCTCAGGCCTGCACAATCTGAAGCCAAATATATAACTGAAAATACCGAGAAACGCATTTCGCAATGATTTGATTATCAACTGTCCAGCACAACTCAACCAACCGAGTTAAATAAAATAATATTGATGTTCGCCAAATTCGTTTGTTATAAATACAATTTAGAGTTCAATTTTCAGTTGATTTCGCTGCTGCTTTTGCTATTTTCGCTGTCGAGATGTCAAATTTCAGCGTCAACTAATTGGGTTTCGTTGACGCTCGTCAAAGGAAGCAAACAACCAAAAAAAAAAATAAATAAAAAAAAGAAAGAAAGCAAAAAAAATAAAAGAAATACAGAAAAACCAATATTGCCAGCAGGTGGGGATAAATGTGCAAGAGAAAAAGATTAAATTTCCTTGTTACGGCTTATGGCTGAGCTGATAAAATGAAAAAAGCGACAAAAATGAAAATAAATATTGAATTATCGAAATATAATACATAAGTATTATATATATATATATGTGTGTGTGTGTGTGGGTGTGCGCGTGCTAAGAACGTATCTCAGTATTGAGATGTCAGAATGAAATTCCATATGGATGTTTATATTTACTTATAAAAGGGTTTCTTTTGCTTTTTTTTTTTTTTGGCAAAAGTCTCATTTAAAATGCAGCTGACAATTTGCGTTTGGCAGCTGAATTCATACATTTTTCATAAAAGCCGCTCAAAATGCGTTGATGTACTGAAAAAACAGACAGCTTTGTGCCTTTCTATGCGCTTCACAGCGTCTTGAGTTTTTCTAGAGTGCTCTGAATATCTGAATATCGCTTTTACTTAGACAATCTTAGACAATTTCTAAATCATATTTGTTTTATTTGATATTCATATGAACAATATTTGTTCTCATGAATTTTTATGTTAAGATAATCACATATTTTGATTTATTAGCAAAAAAAAATGTATTACTGCAATTTTGGTTGACTGTCAAATTCGAAGCGAAATCGTTTCTAAGAACAGCCGTGTTCTGTATTTAATTCCCTTATTTTCGCGCTCCGCTCAGCGTATTGTCAGCGCAAATATTTGTTTGTTTGTCTTTTGACGTAAGACGCTTGCACCCCAACCGCACAAGATACACAGTAACATTCCCGCCACCCCCGCCCGCCAACACTCCACTCCGCACAAGTCACTGTTACCAGGGCTTGCTCAGCGGGGGTCTGACTAGGGCTTATTTCCTTTTACGAGTACGAGCTCTGGACCCGATTTGAGCGCAGGCAATATTTTGCATGTTTGCATACAAAATATCATATTTGCTGAGATTGTTTCATTAAAAAAAAACAACATAAACAGACAGGTGGTGCAGGTGGTATTTGGTGGTGTTGCCTAGAGGCAGCAACAGCAGCAACTACCATTGGGTATGTTAGTACGTGTTTAGCTTTAGCACCTACACACACACACACACACAGACACACATAAACACACACACATGCCACATATTACCAAATAGAATGGTAAGTGCCGCACCGAGAAAATTGGTTTTGCTACGCACCATGCCAACCAAAAATATATAATATCTGTGAACGCACAAGGCGAACTAAAAAAAAACAGCTTTCGACTAGTTGTGTATGCCAAACAGGTAAGCCGCTGTTGTGGCTATAAAAGTGTGTTTGCCTTCCCCAATTCCGCATTGAAAAGACATAAAGCCTAAAAGCAGCCAAAAGAGTTTCTTCATAAAAAGAATCCCAACAGCAGGCAAAGCTATAAAACTTTAGGCTAAAAATATGATAAATATAATATAAAATCTGCATGGTTATATATATATATATAAAAGTTTTGACATTTTTGATGTATTTTATTTTATAAGGAACATATTTAGGCACTTCTCTTCAAACTAAAATTAAAAAATTATAATAAAAATGTTTCACGCTATTAGCAATATTAACTGTAAAAAAGTTAATACAACTTGTTTATTTTACCAAGCATTTGCTTGGTAATTTATCCCAAAGTTCTGGCAACAAAAACATAGATAGAGATTTAAAACTTTTTCCTTACGGCTTTCAACATTGTGACATAAAACACGGAATAAACATTAACTTTCCATTTGAGTCAAGCTGTCAACAGTCCACTAGCTGCCCAAAAACAATCCCCTCCCCAAATCTCTATTCATGGACTTTGACTGCACTTTGTATCCTTTTCCCTATCTCGCTCGCACACACAAAAACACACACACACACGGCAGAGTTACTCAATTATTTCATTGACATTAAGCACATCAAAATACAAATAGATGACACCCAGCTACGGCAACACCGTCAACACAAACAACAACAACAACAAAAAAAAGGGACCACAATGAGTTCTTATAATGGTTCGCTCCCCCCCTTGGCCAACGAACAGGCAGCGATTTGTCTGCAAACACCTTTTTTGCCTAGGCCAAAAGAAGACCCGTTTTTATCGCAGATTAAGTGCGACATCGTCATCTAAAGTCCACATTCCACCTTCAACCCTCTACCCTTTTATCTTCTGCCGCCCATCGTCCAGTGGTTTCATAGTATGCCTTAGTTAGACCGAGTATTGTGCTGAAATGTGCTTACAGCACATTAATTTCTTGCACCTGGCATTAAGATAATTGTCGGCCTTTGTTTAGGATACAAGATACAAGATAATCGACTTAGTTCCCTCGCCACTCCAACTAAACTAGATGGAGAAGAAGATAGCACATCCTATCGAAATAAAATGAATGTTACGTGCTCCTCTTTAAGCCTAACAAGTTAGTAAGTTGATCAAAAAATTTAAACTTTTTTTAAATTCTTACTTTAGATGGCTTAAAATACAGCAGCTCTGCTTGTGTTTGCAAAAATAGGTTCAGAAATTTGCTTGTATCTATTACTAAATGCATAGGTTTTCTACTTACAAATGTAATAATTTTTATATAAGGTTCAGAAGGCTATTTTATAAATGTTCTATTTAAACGTTTATCAAGCATTTGCCAGCTTAACCTCTGCAAATCAAAAATCATCCGCTATAAGCAAGTAAAACTACGTGCTTCAAGTAAAAATAAATCTTTCTAAACACGTTAAGGCCACAAAGCACTTGGTGAAGTTACTTTGCAGCACTTAATCTCGTTGTAAGCCAACATTAAACGGCTTCCAAGTATTATAAATCAAAACACAAAAATTACACATGCTGTCAACAGCTTAAATGCATTGCGTAGAAATTAATCAAAAAATCAGAAGAGCAAAGGAAAAAAATATGAAAAACGAGAAGAGAAGAGAAAAAAAATGCGCAAATTCCATAAAATTAAATCAACTTTTAATGACATTGAGTTGGCTGATGGAGGAGGCCAAAAAGGGGGGGCAGCTATAGGGCAAGCAGTCACTTTGAACTCAAGTAAAGTCATAAAAATCATCCCCACACACACATACGCAGAGGCACACACACACACACACACACACGAGCAAGTCAAAGGCAATTGCTTGTAATTTAATAACAAAATAATAGGAAGCAATGACTTAAAAAAGAGGAACATAAAAAAAAAAGTAAAGCAAACAGGAAAAGCAAGGTGGAAAACAAAGGCAGAGGACACAGAGGCAACGAGTGTAGCCATAAAATGTAATCATAAATTATATGCCACCAACCATTTGGCATTTGTGCTCGATTGCAGCTCACTTTCCTACAGCTAGAACAAAGTGCGTTGCGAGCCTAAGTCTATTTTTTTTTCTTTTCCTTTTTTTTTTTGTGGGCGTGCCTGTGTTGTCAACACGCTGCCAATTTTTCTTCTTCTTCTTCTACTGCTGCTGGTTGAAAAATACTCAACGCCTAAAAGCCGCTTAGTAATTGCTTATGAAATATGCAAAGGCGTAACCGCCGCCTTGGACCATCCTACACTGCTGTTCAGTTAAACAAACCCCCCTGCCCCTTCTACACCCTACACACACCACGAAAGTGTATCCTCAACTCAGAAGCACGCACCCTTTTAGCCGGAAATCTTCATTGGCTTTTGCGGTTGGCCTGCACAGTGGGCCTAGCCTAGCATGACATTGCCACTTAGCGGCTACATTAATGGCAGCGCCAAATGGCTCTCTCTCTCTCTCTGTCTCTCTTGCTCTCTTTTTCAGTTGTGCCCCCCTCCACTCCAATGGCACTCACTCCCACTCGCATACTTGCTTGCAAACTGAGCGTGTAACGGCAAATAAACTAATACAAACGAAGCGGCATAAAAACCGTACTTTTCTGCTGCGCTTGAAGATGTTACATTATGTCTGCATATGTACACTAAACCTCCCCCTCCCTCCCCATCCCTTCTTCTCTCCTCGCATCGCCCAATCATCTAGCTGTAACATGAATATTTAATGCTGACATGTACAAAGTATACAATATATGAAGATATTTGTACAGTTAGACATGTGCATGTCTGTATATATTTATACGAGTTCCGAAAAAAAAAAATTACATCTGAGTTAGACAAATGACAAGAAATATTGCATATGTAACCTGAAAGTTGCCCGTTTCGTAGATAATTTGTTGCCTTGTCCTTGGCTGGCAGGTTAACTGAAGTTCAGCAGAATTTCTCTTAGTATCTATTTTGGCAACATTTTCATTTGAATACTTTCGAATACCATATACCATATTTGCAGGCATTATGCATGTATAAATAATATTTGAGGTAAAGTTTTTTGTTTCATTTCATTTCATTTTTTTTTTGTTTTTTTTTTTTGTAATAACAATGTAATGTTTTCCCAAGAGAATTCTAAATCAATTTACTTGTTATGCATGTAAATGTAAAATAAAAATATGAATAAAAACGATTGTTTGCACATAATAAATATTTAATTGCACATATAATAAATAAACTATGTAGGAGGTATAAAATAAAACACAAAACCGATCAAAAGCAAAATTAATTGTTTGTACTATATTCAAAATTGAACACAGTAAAAATGCAAAAGGAAGTCTTATTTTATTTTATTAATAAACTTTTTGAAAGAGAAAAGGCTAAAACAGGTGAATTTTATTTTCACAATAAATTGTTTGAATATAATACTAAATTAACTTTGTATTACTTACAGTATTTGCAATGAGCTGTGCAGTTTTAAAAGACTAAGCAATTTTTACCAGCTTCACTTCATTAGTTCATGGCAGAGCAATCAAATAATGGCGAAAACCATTTCAATCGAAAAACAAACAGCTAATCAACTTCAAATACACACGTCATTAGCGGTAAGCACTTGCGTTATTTTTCGTAATAATCCCAAAAGTAAGAAAATATAAGTGAAATACAAATAATTCACCAGCAACCAACGTTAAGCTCTGTGTGAAATCCCTTGACACTCGATTATGAGTCCAAAGCCAAACGAAAACTGCAAAGCCTTAATGTTCAAATCATTTAAACGCGCAAACCCACCCACGCAAAGCCACCCACTCGCGCAGCAGGAAGCAGGCACCCTCATCTTTTCAACAAACACACACACAGACACACACAGACACACACACTCACACACACAAATACACATTTACACAGTGAAAATAACAAAACAATTTAACGCTTTAATGATAATGATGTATGAACAACTAAAGACAACAACCAAAAGTTGTTGCACGTATTTTGTTGTAGCGGCTGTTAGAAATGTTGTTGTTGTTGTTGTAGTTCCTGCTTCTGTTATTGTTGTTGATGATGGCTTAAATATGAGAGGGGGGAGGGGGAGAGGAGAAGAGAAGAGGGGCGTCACGTCGCGGGACATCAACAATGGCAAACGCTTAACAAGCTAATGTGCTTTTAATGGTCCCAGTGTCCAGCTGATTATATCGTATAGCACAAAAGGTAGACCGGGTAAACATATGCGGGGCGGGGGGGGGGATGTATAAGGCCAAGCCCAAGTAAAATACACAAATAATTAAAATTAATTATCTTGCAATTAGTTTACGATTTACTCATTAGGCAAGGCAAGCGCGCACAAAAGTATGCAACACACATGTGGCAGAGCCAAATGATCTGCTTAATCATCATGATGAAGTTAGAAGGTGGGTTCTATAACAATATAATTATGATATTATTGCGTCTAGCATTTCAATTGACTTGTTTGTTTGATTTATGTGCAACTTTACAAGGCAAATACGCAAACACACACAGCCACACACAACACCACAAAAACAGTGTCCCCCACACAATAATACACATGTGGGATAATTTGTCATTTATTACGCATACGCCGTGTGGACTTTGGCATTTAAACAGCGTGAAGTTTTTGGGTCAGCGTTCGTTTTATTGACATTTAACACAGTCATGAATATTTTGACCCCCCTCAATGATTTATTTATGAGTCCCCCCCCCCTATCTCTATAAGGAATCGACCCAGCATCGGTTACCCAACATTCACCATTTCATTGCTTAATTGCCAAAGTTTCAACTTGCTCAGTTTTTAATTTGCATGGCAAAATTCAGAAAATTATCAAGAAAATTCTCAATTGTGTGAATATTAAACTTGAAAATACTCTGTAAAGTTAATTAATATTTGATTTGTGGCTAACTAGAACAAATCAAAGCCGCTTGAACTGTAAAAAAGTTTGTTAGAATCTACTGAGAATTAGACACATTTTTAGATGCTCATCTATTATTTAGATAAATGCCCTGCAAGCCTGCCTGCAGGGTGCTAAATATTATAAAATTGTGAAAATTATATGAAAATTGCTGGCTAAAAAGCCAATCCACTCCACGCCTCGCAGTGCACTGCGTCTTGGGGTGCTGCGCCTGTGCGAATGTTGCCAGGGAAAGTACTTAACTGTCTGCTTATTATTAAAAGCCAGCTTAAGTGGCAGAGTCAAGCTAATTGAATTAACTTTTCAACCCCGTTGCGTGGTGCGTGAAAAAGGCTAAAATAATATATACAAACAACAACGGCAAGCAAAATGCAAAACAAGTTGCGCTAATGTTGATAAAGTGCCGCCTCAACTCAAAGAGATTTTAAAATACTTTTCAATTTTCTTTTTTCAATCTAAAAAAGAATTGAGCAAAATCTTGATAAGTTCCGGTTTGTAAAGACTTGGCAAATTACCCTCAAAATGCTTTTATTGAACCAGTAATTAAATATACATATAAATATATAAATGTAGTATGATTAATTAAGTAATTAGCTGCCCAAAATTTATTTCGTGCTTAATCGATTCCCAATTCCTTAAATAAGCTCTTCAAATCACTTAATTGGATTTAAAAACAGACCACAAATTGTGATGTTGGTTAATCAATTATTGAAAACGCAGTTTAATTAAGACGAATTAATAACTTCCTCAACTTTAGAACTTTTTGAGCCTTTCAAATTCTTACGCAGTACTTCTAAGGCAATAAATACTGTAGCAACTGCAAATGTATGCATTAAATTACCGGAAATGTTAAAGACATTGCAAATAAATAATGCATCTTTTTGTTTATAACTTCAACTGTTTAAAAATGTTTTTTAGCCTTTGTAATCCTAGGAAGGTTGCTAAATTACCTCTGCATAGCTAAATAAGAACCTTTTTTCGAATAAAACCCACCAATATTGTTTCATCAAAGGTGGTTTTTTTAGTGGTTTAATGTTCGCTGGCCAAGTGGCTTATAGCATCCACAATGCTCAGAGTCGTGTAGCGCTAAGAGAAGGGTTTTCAGTTGCTGGCCCTTTTTGGTGCTGGGGTGCTGGCTGGCCAACAGAATGCTGGCTATCGGTTTACGCGCTATGCTTCGTTAAGTGCATTTTGAATATTTAATGTTGTGCGCTCTTAACAACTTGCACAAAGCGTTGGACGCTTGGCATGGTTGGGCAGTGGGCAGTGTACATCTAAATGGGGTATCAGTCAGTGTTGCAAGGTGACTCCGAGCACTCGACTTAGCGGGAAACGTTGCTTGATTAATTCGCTATATTAAAAAAAGCATACGGTTACAAAATAAACACCAGTTTGCTTTCTTTTTTATATTTTTGACAGACTCAGCTGCTGCTGATGCTGGCAACAGAAATAATCAACACAAATTACGCGCAACGCATAAATACGCCAGGATACGAGTTTCTTTCCTGTAAACCCTTTGCCCCATCTCATGTTCACAGGGCAATTAATTTTTAATCTTCGCTAAGCATTGCAACAAATTGTGAACTAACCAAGCAAAAGCAAGCAAAGCGTTTTGCGTATGTTTCTCACCCACATATTTATCTTAATTTTATGTAGGTTTTATTTTTTCCCATATACCCTGTATGTTGTAAAAATAGTTGAGAAAGTGTTTAGCATTTAGTTATGCCAATTTATGTGACAGTCAAAGCAAAGTATCTACGAATTGTCAGTTCCTCTAAATATATTTTTTTATTATCTGATGGATATTTAAAACTTTTATAGCTATAAAATTGAACAACAAACACAAATATAAACTGTATTGCAATTCAGTAGTTTTACAGGGTATACTTTAGTTGAGCTTTCTGGAGTAGTTTTGTTTTTTTTTTTCTTCAGATTGTTGGGTTTCTTTTTCATGATTTGCAAAAGTGCCAACAGCAGTGTAAAGGATCTTAGCCCAAGCCAACGGGATTAATAAAAGGATTACGCAGCGGAAAATGCCAGCTGCGATGTTGCCGGCTTCAACTTGGCAGAGAAGCTGCCAATGCGGATGCGAATGCGGCCGACGATGTAGATGTAGATGCTGCTAATGGCAATTTGTAGCACCAGCCAGATGGGGAGAGTGGGAGTAGAACGAGAGAGAGGGGTGAGGGGTATACAAGAGGCTGTTGCGGGGGCGGGGGGGGGGGGGGGGCACTTGCAGCAAAGGGCTAATTGCGTTTCGACTTGGCATCGGCTCTACGCCCGCAATCTGCCACGCTGCAGTTTTTTGGTGGTTAAAATGGGGGGGGGGGGGGAGGAGGACCAGCTCTGGCAGCACTTTGTATGCATGGTCATATATTAAAAATAATCCATTCGATATCTGTTTTAATACTTCAAATTTATTGCAGACGTTTACAGCAGCAACAACTGAAACAAAAACCACAACACAACAACAACTCACTGTCATTTTGAAGGGCTTTTAGCTTGATATTTTATTGCTTAAAGGATATGCTGGGCATCAACAACGGCGAGGGTGTTCCAAAAAGTGAATCAAATGTGCTTAACACTTGTATTTACAGAATCACCAAAATTCATTTTATCTCAAAGTTTATCTAGCATTTAAATTGGATTGGCAAATTTAATATTTTTAATTATGTATACAAATGTGAAATATTTAGTATGCAGCAAATCAGGAATCAGAAAACATATAATTGTTTAGTGACGTAATTTTTATATTTTAAATATGTCATTCACTGGATAAATTTTTCTTTATGTTTTTTAAGATATTTAT
The DNA here is from genome assembly GCA_035042345.1 of Drosophila fungiperda. NCBI lineage: Eukaryota > Metazoa > Arthropoda > Insecta > Diptera > Drosophilidae > Drosophila > Drosophila fungiperda. The sequence continues at coordinate 420,417 of JAWNLM010000187.1, read as the reverse complement.
TAATTGAAAAAAAAAAACAAATAAAATATATGAAATTATAAAAATAAAAAACATATAAATACTATAAATTAGGCATTAAAAAAATACGCTTGAATTGGAACTAGTGTAAAAATAATTATGAATATTAAAACAATAAAAATAATTTAAAAACAAAAATCATCAAAAATATAATTCACTTCATAAACATTCGAAGCTTATCGTCGTAGTTCAATGTCGACCCTCGCATAATGTGTTTCTGCCATTGTTTTTTATATACATTGGATATTTTAATAATAACATTTGTCTTCGGCTGCGGTTTTTTTATGGGTAACAACGCTGATTTGCTTACAATTGACATGGTGGTGGGGAATCATATGAGTTATGCTTTAACTCCGAGTGGGCTTTGCGAGTTTCGTATTGGCCCAGTGGAATGTTCTGTGGCAGAGATAAGCCTCACTCAATCAGCATAAAAGTGCGCTATGCACAGCAATGGGGGGTGTTGGGGCAGATAAGGCCAAAGGCAAAGCTAAAGCAGCTGCCGTTAATCAGAAACTGCAACAGCAACAATAAAAATAGAAACAACATCAAAAACAACAACAACAACAGCAACAACTATGGAGAACATCAGAGAATTCTTAATTTGGACTTTCTTTCACACGCACGCATTTAATTAAAGTAAAAGCTTTGGTTCTCCACCATTCCTCTTTATATTTAGTTACTCATTTTTTACCGACTTTGAACAAAAAAACAAAATGTTTAAAAAAAATGTGGCCATCAAGGGATGCGTCCGCCCGTTCGTCCGTCCGTCTGTCGTCTGTTGCAGTAACAACAACTTGCAATTTATATGCGTAACATTTTTGTTTTCCCACTTTCAGCGCTTGCATGCGGCATGCTGCATGACTAAGATGCTTTTAACACATTAGTTTATGTTGTAAGGCAAATCCAAAAAATTCACACAATATCAGTGGTAACTATTACGATTATGGCTATCTGAGTAAAAATTGTATTTGCTAAGGGGTGTGCGATTCTAGGGGTTTTTGTTATGGCAATTTGAGTGGAAATAGTATTTGCTAAAAGGGGCTCCTATTTAATATAAGATTGTTGCATTTGCTATGGGATTTTATGGCAAAAGTGGAGAGTCCATAAATCATTATAAGCAAGCTGCGTAGAACAAAATGCTAAGGGTTGAAATTATGCTTAGACTTTTATATAAGAGGCTACCATGCAAAGTTGTCTTATACCGGAATACTTTATAATATTAGGACACTGCATATACCAGTATACATTTTAATAATATTATACTAAAATATCACAGTTATATACCAAATCACTTTATCATAGTAGACACTAAAGTATACTAGGTCACTTCATATACCAGTATACCTTTAAATAATATTATACTAAAACATCGTTATCAAGGTGATATACCAAAACACGTTATTATAGTATGAACTGTGCGTAACTTTAATATAACAAGCAAAATGGTTTCAAAATTTGGAAAATGCATAAGCACTAAATGTATATAAGTTGTTATAAACAGCGTAGAACAAGAAAGTTAAGGGTTGAAACCTTGAATTAAACTGATATATTAAGAGGGTAGTGCACAGAATGTTATAACAGTAATATAATAGTATAATAAATAGTATTACACTCTGCGGTATATTGTTATAAAAGTTTCATTTGATATACCAACACACTTAATATACCAGTGCTTCACAAAAAAAGGTATACTTTAGAATATAAAATACATTGCCAAATCAGTTATAAACTAGAAGGCTTTATAATAGTAGAAGGGACCGTGACTGTAATACGGTCTATGCTTTACTTCAATAGGACACAAACAGATTTTGGTATTTGTGTAAAAATATTATATTGATATAAGCAACTTTAGTATAACACAAATTAGCCAACATACAACTTGAATATAAGAACAACTTGAATTGAGCAACGAATTTCCGCAGAAGCTAAACTTAAATAACTTTTACTTTATTATAACAGATAATGTTGTTATACATATTTGAAACTTTTTGTAATACTTTTACATTCTTGTCTAATGTTTGCGATATTACAGTTTCCTTGAAGCTTTAGCATAATGAAAGTTTTTTTTACATAGCTTTTCGACCAAAAAAATTCTACACTCCTCCTAAAGCTTTAATAAAGATGAAGCTATAAACAGAAAGTTTACTGTCTTTTTCGGCTATGGTAACTGTAAAAACATAGAATTGCTATAAATATAAGTAGAAATTCTAGCTGATAAGCGCAATAGCTGAAAGTAGGCCGTATATATGAGAATAAAATAAAATAAATAAAAACTAAAAGATATATTAATTAAAACAGTTTATGTTACATAAAAATGACTGCAAATTGGAGATTAAGAAGTCACCTATTTAAACTGGGTATTTTTTGTAGCGAATTATGTAAGTTTTGTGAAAACGAAGCAAAGTCCTCGAAGCACAATCTAGCATATTATGTCGCCCTAGCTAAAAAAAAAAAATAGTATATTGGGGATGTATGTTTTAAGCTCAGAAGAATGTTTCAAGGATGGGCTTTAGTATAATAATCAATAGATAATAATCAAAACTATAATTATAGAAATAAGGATCATAATAATCATAGTTATAATAACAATAACAAAAATAATAATAAATTAATAAAAAATAATGTAATAATAATAATAACAATAATGATAATATAAATATTAATATCTTATCTAATCTTATTTATCTTATCACATATTTTCATACCTTATTTTATCTTATAATTTCTTAACACATCTTTTCATATCTTATCATATCTTATCATAACTTATCATATCTTATCATATCTTAATATAATAATAATAATAATACAATGTTACACCATATTTAATCTCGTTGTATTCTTCGATGGGCGCAATATTAATTTGCATTTCAATTCTGCAATTTAAGCCATATATATATAAATTATTTGCAAATTCTCATTGCAGATTAGAGGACAATTGGAACCAAACTGAACTGATAGAATAAATTAAGTAACAAAACAAGTGGAGAAGAGGAGGGAAGAGGAAAAGCCAGCGAAAAGTTTGCCAAGGCTTATCAATATGATGTGCCATAAGTATGCGTATGTCGAATGGGATTATATTTAAGCTCAGTCGTAGGCGCTGGTAAAAGGCCAAGTAAGCCAAGCGATTGAAGCACATTGATAACAAATTGACTAGTCTTGGCCAAGTTAAGTTACGAGTGTGTGTCATGCTTACGCAGCGTGGGATTTGTATGGCATTTTGAATTATAACTGAAATGATAGGCCGCCAAACAGTGACTTTGACAATAAAACTAGTGTTGGACGCACATCTAAGTTTTTTTTGTACACAAACTAAACAAAATAAACCAAACCAAAGCGACAAGCATTCAAAATAGTTGTGAGTAAGTTGTGGTAGTTGGAGATATTTTCTGATAAAGTAATAAAGATTAAGGCCACTTAAAGTTAAAAGAACATGTGAGAGATAAGCTTAAGCAAAAAAAAAAAAAAAACCGAAAAAACGAGTCAAACTCTTTTAAAAAGATTCTACATATATTCAAGCATATACAGTTTGAGGTATAAAGTACATAATTTACATAAAACCATATCAAAGTCGGATGTTTACATTTTTAACACTATATTAATTTTAATTATAAAAATACATAAAGACTATTTCTCAACTTGCAGATTACATATTTTTTGCAACTAGGTCATTCTAAGATTTTAGTCTGCTCTCAAAGGAAATAACATTAACATTTTTTTCTTTCTATCTTACGCAAAGCTTACTTAGCATAAAACATAAGCAGATCATAAAGTTTAAAAATATGCATTATTGACGCATTTACAATTGCAATCTTGGATAAGATTAAACAAAAATATTTAACAACAATCCATAGGCTGACGAAATGAATATGAAGAATGAATAGACAAGTCACTGGAGAATGAAAGCAAATATATATATAAACAAAAGGGAATATTCACTTTGAAATAAAAATCAAAAGATTTGTAATGATTTCAAGCGCTCCAGCTCATGAAACCATTTCGATTTATTTCCCAACTGCTTTGACACACTTATTTATAAATGTAAACTCCCATTCCTTGGGCATATTAAATATAGACTGCGGATTCGATGAAGGCAACACCACAACACCCCCGCACAAAATGACAAAGAAGAAAAAAGGAAAAAAGGGAGCGTTGCTGACCCTAGTCAAGCGCTGACTGAGTGACTGACTGCCACCCTTATTATGTGGACTAAATGCATCCATATGTGACTCAAAGGAGCTGTTCAAAATCGAGTCACCAAAATTGCTAGACGACCCAGGCAACGAGGCAACTAATTAAAAGACATCCAACCCATCCTGCACACTGCACCCTCTCTCTCTCTCGCTCTCTATTTGACACTGTGGAAAAGCGAATAGTCATTTTGGGAAGGAAATGAGGAAATAAGGAACGCTGGCAAAAACCTTATTATTGATTTCGGCACCAACTCGAGGCAATTTCCATAAGGAAATATCTGACTTTTGACAGGCCCATTTTGCACTCCCAGTCTCCTTCATAATAATTGCCAACTAATGAGACAGCCGAAGGGTGGTGTTTCTTGAACGAATTTTAATTTTCAACAGCTTGGGTGGAGGTAGAGGCTAACAAAACGCTTTTAAAAACTTTCAACTGATAAAATAGTTTAAGGCGACAGTTTGCAAAAGTTTTGCTCCTTATTCTTCTTGTTCTCATTCTACTTTCGGGATGGAGGCAATTAACTGGCCGCACATAAAAATGATAACAACAGGGGATGGGCATGAGCCAGAGGCGTGTTTAGGTGTTAGTTGAACACCCAATAAAGTTTAAACAAAAGAAAGCAACAGCAACAAAAACAAAAGAAAGTACACTGGTCGCTCGATAAGTAGAACACATTGGACTTAGATGTGGCTTCAATTTGCAAATAATTTAATTTGTTCGTAGGATGCTTAATACAACAAAAAACACAATTTAATTAAAATGTTTTAAAAAAGTAAGAGAAAAAAAGTAATTATAATATCAGGAAGAAAGCTAAAAATGTTTTCAACAAATCCATACATAATTGAAATAGAATTAAAAATACCAATTTGTGGTAAGTTCGCATCTGTGAACATTTTAATTAAAATTTTAAATTAAAAGGTTTTTTGTAGGTATTCAATAAATGTACATACAAATCGAAGAGAAAAAGGCCACATTCAAATGAATAATTCATATTTGTGGACATGTCTAAACTGTGAGCATTTTAATTACCAAGCGGCGACTGTTGAACTAAGCTTTTAAGGGCATTGCAATTTGGGTCAAGCCAAAAGGATAATGCGGTTCGCGGCTTACTCAAAGATGGAAACACAAACACTAATGCAAAGCACACACACACGAGAACACACAAACACACACACAGACGCAGTGAGACACACGCACAGAGAGATAGCAAGTACCGCTAAGTTACAAAACTTTTGTTTGCAGCGTTGTTTCTGCTTCTTCTTTTTCGTCAGCTGCCGCTGCCACTGCTGCTGCACTTTTCGGTTATTGTGGTTACCGCAATGTGGGTAGGGGACGGGTGGGGAGAGGTAATCGCGTTGAGAGGACAGAGTCCAATTAGAATGCACTGTTGCTTCAACTTTCGACTAGCGCGCGCTGTTAACATGTTGTTGTTGTGTCGCAGTTGTTGTTTTTGTTGCCGTAAAACATAAACTGGCTGCCTTCAGGCCCGCCTACGCAGCCGCTGGACCCGTTCAACGACAGCAGCAACAACAACAAACACAACAACAATGTCAATTGGTCGGCCACACATGGTAAGCTGCGCTGCTGTCGCCGACGCTGCCGTGAGCAGAGCAACGCTGCCTAATTGTTAAAATGCACAATTGGAGTCAAAAATAATTACGAGCAAATCGATTTTTGTTAAATTCACATCACATTACACACAACACACACACACACAAGCACACATACAGAGCGTAAAAAAAACAAGTGAAAAATGCCGACTGCTTTAGTCGCAACATAACATTTATCAATGGACTGCACAATCGCTGTTTTTATTTATGATTGTGCAAATATTTATGGTAAACTTACTTGCACATAAAATTTACGCAGAAAACTCGCACTTTTTACTAGTTTCGCAGCAGCGCGAACACGACGCGTTGTTGTTGCCGTTTTGGCTTTGGCGATATATGTTAATGTTAGTTTATCATCAGCACATTGACTCGAAATGGCACTGTTAAGCGCTGTGGATTACTCAAAATGGCTATGTTAAGTTCTACAATCAGGGCTGAAACATCAGCCAGCTGCTGCTAAATATTGTTTAAAATAAAATTAAAATTGCTCGAGCTGGTTTTGTTTAATTTAAAGAATGCGTTATTCCAAATGCTATTAAGTTAACTGGTTTAAATAAGTTATTGCGCAGCTGCTTGTCTGCATTGATTGCTGTATGTGCGGCGTTTTTATTGACTTGCTGCTCGCTTGAGTTTTGATGTTGGCTATTTGATTCAGTTGCTTATTTGTGGGTATTTACTTTGTTTATAACTTTTAAGCACTTTAGCACTTACGGCCCGGCTTTATTTTTGAAGCCACTCGACAATTGTACTCACTGCAGGTGCGTTAATTATGCTCTCTTCAATGCACTTTGTTTTCATTGGCAAGAAATCGATTTTTTTTTTACTTTTTTTTTGCTGCTCGCAATTAAAGAGATTTAAATTTGTTTTTTGTTTGTTTTATGTTTTAAACACTTTATTGAATGCACAATGGCGCACAAAGCACAGCGCAATTTGCATTGGTTTTAGCCATGCATCGTATTGCGGTTTTTAATTAGTGTTTTAATGCATTTACTCAGAAATCTAGGCAAACAAATTCTTCCCCACTCGGAGTAGACACGAGGAGAAGCGCACGCTGTCAACTGAACTAAATTCCTCCATAAAGGATATATTGGCCATTTACGCGCAACCCCCAATAAACAGCCATACACAATACACCAGAGGGTGACTCCAACCAATCCGCACATGCGCCTTGCTCAAACTTCCTACAAAGTATTCAAAAATATATATATGCGCGCCAAACCAAATAATAAAACGGCATTTAGTACGAAAAGATCTGTGGGGCTATCGCTGTTTCCACCTGCTCCTCTGGCTGTCGGTTTGCAAGGATTGTTGCACTGCCATCGGTGGCAAGCAGCTGCTGTTGTGCCGCTTGCAACGGCGGCTTCATTATGTGATTGTAAATGTTGTCGATGGTGGGAATAATGCCAATTGCTGCTGCTGCTGCTGCGCTGGCCACCGATGAAGATTGCAGCGAGCTGCTGGCATCGGATTTAATTAGCGCTTTGGGCTTCTTGCCAAAGGCGAAGCATCCACTTTGCTTGGTAGCCACCGGCGATAAGTTGTCCTTGTTCTTTGTGCTGCAAAAGTGAAATCAATAGAGAAAAGGAAGAAATAAATTTAAAATACCCTTGCAAATATATACAATTTAAAAATGAGAAAGTTAGCGAATTTAAAAAAAGATTAACTTTTACTATAAAATGTTTATAGTTTGTTTTGCTAATAAGAAGCTTAAAACCCCTAAAACAGTTTTTAAAAAAATAATTTTTGAAAGCATTTCAAAGGAAAACTTCTAAAATATATAAATTGAAAAATTACTGCAACCAATTTCTATTAACTATATAGTATTGATGAGTTTAAAAAATAGAAATTAAAATTAAAAGAATTTTAGATATATAAAAAAAATTCTTAAAAGAAAATTTATATTATTTTTAAATTTTAAAAAACGTATTCCTTTTTCTATATAATATGTAGAATTCTATTTGAATTATAATAAAAAATAGAACGCAAGTAATAAAGAAATTTAAAATCATTTTTCATACTTTAAAAAGTTAAATGAAAAATGTCTGAAATATACAAATTTGAAAAGTACTGATTCCCATTTCCGTATACTATTTTTCAAGGGTTTTGAAAATACTTCACTACTCGTAACCAACTTATAAATATAAAGAATTAAATTAAAATATTTTAAAATAAATACGCACAATGCTTTCAGCGCCTCCAGTTTGGGTATATTGCGATTGTAGGTTTTGGCGCCGCCGGCGGCTTCCTGGGCGGCGAGCTCCTCGGGATGCGATTTCTTTTTGTGTGTTCGACAATTGGAGCCGTTGGCAAAGGTGCGATCACAGAAGTCACAGGAATACGGCTTTAGTCCGGTGTGCAGGATGAGATGATTCTTGAGGGCTTTCGCCCGCTTGAATTCTCTGCCACAATAGTCGCACTTGTGCTGCATTTGATCCGTGTGCACCAGCCGATGGCGGTTTAGAGTGGGTCGCGAATTCAGTTGCATGCCGCACTCGGGGCAGATGTACTTGTGCGGATCGTGCGTCTCCTTGTGATGCTTGAGACGGCTCAAGCTCTTAAAGCACTTCTTGCACACATCGCACTCGTACGGCGCATAATCCGTGTGGCTCAACAGGTGCTCCTTGAGCGCATTCAGTGAATGCACACCGACGCCGCACTGCTCACAGATGACCGGTCGCGGTCGCTCCTCCTGGTGCATATACTGGGCATGCGACTGCGCTGATGCGTTCGTTGTAAACTTCTTGCCGCAACTGGTGCAGGGATACATCTTCCTCTTGGGCATGGGCAGATGCTGTTGCATGTGCCGCTGCAGCTGGTAGCGGGAGCGAAATTGTTTCTCACACTGTTCGCAGCATAATAGCTTTATGTCCTCTGTGCTCTTCTTGTCATGGTACTGGCGCATATGCCGCTGCAGAGTCTGGGACAGAGCATAGGCACGTGGACACTCGCTGCACTGATGCGCTTTGCCGCGTTCCTTGGATTTGGGCTTCAGGCTGGAGAAATTGCTGTCCCCATTGCTGTTCTCATTGCTGTCCGGGTTGCTGTATGCATCGCATAGATTTAGCAAGAGATCAGTGCCCGCGTCCTCGTAATCAAGCTGCTCATCTGCTGCTTCTTCTTCCTCCTCCTCCTCCTCCCCCTCCTCTTCTTCTTCATTATCTAACTCTTGTTGCTCAGCAACTTCTGCTTCAGCTGTCGGCGCTTCAGTTGTGGCCTGCTCTTCGTTTTTGCCTGCCGGCGTGAGCGGATTTTCCAGCTCCAACACCGTCTCGTCCAGCTCATTCAGTTTGGGCTTCTCCTCCACATAATGCACCTCGGTAAGCGTCTCTGGCTCTGGCTGCTCGGGCATCTGTTGCTCCTCCTCGAGCAGTCCAAATCTGCTGCGCAACTCCTGAACACTAATTGCATCCTGCTTGGGCGTGCTTTGCAATATGCAATACAGTTTCTGCACACGCGTTATGCGCTCCGAGAAGTTTACAAGCGAGGTGACGAGCGTTAAGCATTCGCTGCATATCATTTCAGGCAGCTCCTCACCGCGTGTTATCTGCAAAACAACGCATATTTATCTACATTCGAAGGCAATTCTTCCACATCCCAATTTACTTACATTCACCCAGAAATATTTGCCAATGGCCGTGGCCAGTGCCATGTCGGCAATCGGGGCACTTGCACCAACTTCCTGGGTATCCCGCTCGCCACCTGGCGCTGAGTGTTCGTTTTTTAGGAACACATTGATGTTGCCCTGAAGATCGTCCTTGGCGCAGAGGCGACACCAAAGGTGCCAATCGCTGGCGCTTTCAATTTCGTTTTCTATCTCAATTGGAGCAGTCATTTCAGTTTGTGGCAATTTATGTGTGTGTAGCAGCGTTTACATATTTAATTGAGGTCTTAAGCATTATTCACTAAATTTAAACAATTTTCTAATTGGGAAAATGCCAACAAAAATAACAAAATGATTATTTCAACAGCTGTTGGCCTATAATCTGAATATCGATAGCATGCTTAAAACGATAAGCGAGTGTAGAGATAAGTATCGATACAAGTCCTCACGAAACAACTCACAAAGTGTACTCATTTAGACATCGATTGATTGTTTACATTGTTGGAATTCAAGTGGTATTCAAACTTTATTTACTCTATTATTCTGTATTCACTATTCCGACAAGAGTTTGTGTTAATTTTTTAAAGCAAAAGCAAGTATCTAATAAAATAGCACACATTTTGAGCTTGTTTTTCTACAAACGGTCAATGTGAAACATCCGCCTGACAATCATTTACTCTTATTTCATACAGGGTATTTTAGAGTCGCTCAACATTAACTGCTTCAATTGTGAAATTGTTTTTAGATTTATTTATTTGATAGGGCGAGTTGCAATCATGTTTGAGGCACGCTTGGGCAGCACAACACTGCTAAAGAAGATTGTGGAAGCCTTGAAGGAGATACTCAACCAGAGCACCCTCGATTGCAGTGATTCCGGGATACAGGCAAGCGCAGCAGAATCCATTTCCCACTCGAGATAATCCCAAGGTGATCCAATTACAGCTGCAAGCGATGGACAATTCTCATGTGTCCCTGGTGGCAATGTTGTTGGGGAGCGAGTGCTTTGAGCGGTTTCGCTGTGACCGGAACATGTCGCTGGGACTAGATCTGAAATCGCTGATGAGGGTGCTGAAGTGCGCCAGTGGCGATGATGCGGTCACAATCAGTGCCGCCGACAAGGCGGACAAGCTGCAGCTGAGCTTCGAGTCGGCGGGCAAGGAGCGCACCGCCGACTACGAGCTGCGTCTGCTCAATCTGGAGCAGGAGCATCTGGCCATCCCCGACACAGATTACGCCTGCGTCGTCATCATGCCGTCCACAGAATTCGCACGCATCTGTCGCGATCTGGCCACGTTCAGTGAGTCCGTTGTGATCGCCTGCAGTAAGGATGGCATCAAGTTCTCCGCCAGCGGCGAACTGGGCTCTGCCAACATAAAGCTGAGCGAGACGAGCAAAGGAGATGTCAGCCTGCAGGTGGAGGAGCCCGTCACACTCTCCTTTGCCGGGCGCTACTTGATCAGTTTCACACGGGCCACGCCCCTCGCGGAGAAGGTGAAGATTGGTCTGGCTGCCGATGTGCCGCTCCTGGTGGAATACCCCATAGAGGATTACGGCTATATTCGCTACTATCTCGCGCCCAAAGTGGATGACCCCGATGCCTAAGTGCAATTTGTAAATATATGTGCAATATTTCTTTTATTTATCTATATTCTTAGCATTACATTATTTTTAAATTAAATGGGACTATTTTATAAATTTAAAAAAAATTGTGAATTAATTGCGGTCATCACTAGCTGTTATCGAATGTCAATTGCCGTGCCAATACAGTGTGGCGGTCGTCGATAGGTCCAGTGCAGTCAGCTGTTTCCCACAACGTTTGGCCCGCATTTCAGTGCAAAATTGTAATCAATAATTATTAGGTAATAAGTTGAATTAAACAATGCTTAAATATCTGAGACGACCGCTGCTAACGTTGCACCAATGTGCTGCACGTTCGCTAAGCAGCGCGAAAACAACCGCAACAAACACTGCAGCTGGGGGCACATTGATTGAGGTCAACAATGCGCTAATTGGTTGGGAGACCAAACTGAAGGACGCCGGCGTCCAAGATACGGATTTCAATCTCAAATGCATTGTGTCGCATGTGCTGAAGCGCAAATTTGTGAGTAACAAAAGAAGTTATATTTACCTAATTTTATTAAATGCCGTCTCTTTAGAATACTGTGCCGGATGATTTTTCCAAGTTGAAATTTAACTCGTCTCAGCTTGCCGACTTTGAGCGGTTTTTGGAGGCACGCTGTGCCCGCATGCCGCTGCAGCACATCATTGGCGAATGGGATTTCATGGATATAACACTGAAGACGGCGCCCACTGTGTTCATACCACGTCCCGAAACCGAGGAGTTTGTACGTCTCGTCATCGACAACTACAAGCGTGCGGAGCACGTGAATATGCTGGAAGTTGGGTGCGGCTCCGGCGCCATGTCGCTGTCGATGCTGCACGCCCTACCCCAGGTGCAGGCGACGGCCATTGAGCGCAGCAAGGCGGCCACCGCTTTGGCTTGGGAGAACGCAAAACTGCTGGGACTGCAGCAGCGCTTCGAGGTCCACAATCACACCATGGAGACGGACAAATATATGCCGGAGTCGCTGCACGACAAGCAGTACGATTTAATCATCTCGAATCCGCCCTATGTAAAGACGGATGAGTTTCAGTATCTGCATCCCGAAGTTGTCGTGTAAGTCTAGTCACAATACAGTAGTCACTCGCTAACTAAAACTGTTCGAAAATAGGAATCATAATTTCTAATTTATTTGAGTTTCAAATCAAAATAGACGAAAAATTCGCAAATAGAAATTTAAATTTGAATTGGAAAAAAAGCGAGTGATTACTGTACCAGCATAGTTTTATATGCTCCAATTTTATAACTCTCTCTTTCCCTTCACAGCTATGAGAACCTTAACGCTTTGGATGGTGGCTCGGATGGTTTGCGTGTGGCTCGATTGGTATTCGATTTGGCCTGCGTCCACTTGCGACCCGGTGGCAAACTGTGGCTGGAACTGGGCAATGAGCATCCGCCGCTGGTGAAGACCATAATGCATCTGCAGTACGAGGGACGACTCAAGTTTATCCAGAGCTATCAGGATCAGTACAAACGCGAACGTTTCGTTGAATTGGAGAAGGTCTGAACTGAGAGGGAGTTGAGCCAATTCATCAATCGACTCATTTGAGACATGATTAATGCAATTATAATTAGTCGCAAAATGCATTTATCTGTGATTTGACCTGCCCCCACACACTCCCACTTGCAACTGCCACAGAGGCTTATATCCACATGCAACATAAGCTATCCCTACTTATATATATAATTGACCTATTACATTCGACTATTTTGCTACTGGCGAATGCAAAACAAATTCAGCGGCCTCAAAGGGAATCCAGAATTAATGCACTTAATTTCATTGGCTGCCATAAATCATATTAATTAGTTGCAAAATAAATCCTTAATAATTACAACAACAATAACTAATATTAAATCCGTAGTACACAGTGGTTCAAAATGTAAAAACATGATTTATGAATTATGATCAAAAATGTTAACGAGAGGCAATTATTATATAATAATAATTGTGATGAGAAGATATATTTTATGTCAAATTAAAGAGCGTAGTAACAATTTATTTATTAATAGCTTGAATCTGACCAAAATCTTAGCAATTGTTTATATATCTAAATGATTTGGAAAACTACATAAATGGTTTTTATATTCTTTTATTTACATTTTTAATCGAAATATATGAGAGACATTAATAGCTTAGTAATTAAAAATAGTTTTTTAATGCTAAAGAAATTTGTGCAATAGTTAAAAATAAAAACCATCTTGTTTAATAGAACATAAAAAATATATTTATTATTAGTTGACAATATAATATTTCCAATTATAAAATCAACTTGACTCAATATTTAAGCAATTTCATTAGTATGGAAATTTCTGTACACGTAGTTCCACTGTGCAATACACTTGAGCATTGCATTGGTTTTTTTTTCTCGTTATTTCACCGTTATCAATTGGGACAGCTGTTGGTCGGCTCTAAAATATTCGAGTCATTAACAATCGACGCATTTAACACGGGAACATTGTCAGAATTGACAAAGGCCGATGGCGGGGGCAAAATGTGGACTAATACTTTTTGTTCATTTTATTAGAGCGAGATAGAGAGAGAGAGGTGGCTGAGTGTGGGTGGGAGGGGTAACGTGCGCACATGTTGAGCGTGCTGCTGCAGTAGTCTGGGCACACTTGTCGCTCATTAATAAAAGTTTGCCAAGCAGCCAAGCAACGTTAGATTTGCAGGTATAGAGACATTGACCAGCAGCAGCAGTAGCAGCAGCCAAAGCTGAAGCTGATGCCGAAGCTCAAGCAGTAGCCTGAGCATCCCACGCTGCTAGCATCGCTGCTCTGCTCAACTGTAAACATTCCAGTGAGCGCAGCTTTCACTCAAATCAATCTTGAGCCACAGCATACACATGAGATGAGAGCGAATGGGGGGAGAGAGAGAGAGAGAGTGACATGGAGAGAGATACGATGCGAAGCGCTGTGCGCCGAGTGAGTTTTGTTTTCGGGATTGGAAGCTTCGCCTTTTGTGGCTGGCTGGCTGGCTGCACGGATTTTGCTGCCTCTGCTCCGGTCCATGGTCGTGTGAAAAGCTGCGTTGAGCGCATTAAGTCGTTAGGGTACAACCAGATAGGACGCACTTTCTCGCAGCTGACGCGTTTGCCTAGGCGTTCGTCAAGCGTCCCAACTGCGCCCAACAGTTTGTGCAAAAACTGACAAAAAAAATAAAAACCAAAAACCAAAAAAACAAAATAAAAATAAATAAATAAATTTTATTAAATACAAATCTATTTATTCATTTATAATTAAGAGTCGCGCGTTTCAAGTGCATGCAATAGAAAAACAAAAAGCGTACAGATTTTAGAAAAAAATAAAATTAAAATACGTGCGTGCTTCGCGACCAACAACAACAACAACAACAGCAACAACAATAAACTTCTCTATTGCCTTTTTGGCGTCTCCCGCGCAAGTGTGTGTCTGTGTGTGTGTGCGTGTCTGTGTGTATGCGTATTTCTGCCTGCGAGTGCCCGCGTCTGCATGTCAGTGTGTGTGTGTGTTTAGCAAAACTTCATCTCAAGTGTGTTCACAACAACAATAGCAACAACATCAAATGCAAGCATACTTTTTAATTGCCACTCAAAGCATGCGATCAATAAATTTAAACAATTTGCTTGCGTGCGTGCCAATCAACATTTAAGTGTTTACTTAACAACTTCAAGGTAAACAACAACTGCAAATTACTCTTAAAAATTATCACAAATACCCCCACCTCTAATCCCCTCCTTCCTTCGCTATATGTGCCATGCTGCAGTTTTCATTTCGGTGCAACAGCTGAAAAGTATGCTATGATTTTTTCTCTCACACACAAATACATAATTGTTGCGCCTTTCTTAAATTGAGCGTGTGGTGAAAATGTGGTTGCACAATTTGTATTATTCATCAAGTAGGCAAAATAATAAACGAAATTTAATTAAAAATAACAAAATTAAAAATATTTATGAATATTATAAATAATATAAACACAGTTGTGCGAATTTGTATATACTTATTGACCAACAGTCCCAAATTCTATTTAAGCTTTTATTAAGTTTGGTTTGCAGCAAAACACAAATAATTTTGGTGTGGTTTTAAAATCAAGAATTCTAAATTTTGTGGTTATTGCTGCCGAACAAATCAACATCGTTGTATTAAAATCGAAATTATATAAAAAAAACTTGTTTGTACTACATATAATAACTCTCAATTGGGACGAATTTAGAGCGGGAGAGAAATAGAGGGGGAGAGAGAGGGAGTGAGAGTTTGTGTTTTAATTATTTCTCTTTTATGAGACTTAATAGGTTTTGTCAACAATTTATGTTATTTTTCAGCCAAAAATAAATTGTTCGCGTATTCGCATAATTAAAAATTTGCTTATCTTTGTCAAACCAATATATTTGAACTCAGTTTTGCCTGTAGTATTAATAAATATTGAAAAAATGTGTTCTTTGCTCCAGGTCAACTTTGTTATTAGATTTCTATTCATTTTAGATACTTGTTATTTTAAACTACAAATAGAAAAACAAAAATTAAATTTTAATTTATTATATAAAATTGCGGTGTGTTGTATAAAAAATGAAAATATTCGGATATTGCCATTTATTTGTGCTTTAACTGTTGCGTTTGTCATTTGGCACAGTTGTCACTCACTCAAACAAACTGTCCAAGTGCCAAAAAAAGTGCTTGTCATTTTTTTTTTTGTGGCTGTTGCTTTTCACACATTATTTTATATATGGTCAACTGTCAAAGCAGCAAAGTGCTGACATTTATTCAATTTATATAATTTTTTTTTGTCGCTATTTACTATTTATTGATTTCAATTCATTTGTTCAAATTAAATGAATTTCGTTCAGAAGTAAATAATGCGACACTTTTACATGTAACAATTTGGTTATTATATTCCAGCTGCCATAATTAAAGCTTAATTATAAATTGTTATTTCATTGTGTCGAGATTTCGATTTTCACACATAAAATGCAGCTCGGTAAAGCGTTTTATTTTTTGGCCAACTGATTGGGTTTGAGGGTCTTGAATTGGGTTGCGTTTTGTTCGGTTGCGGATCCACATGCAATTAACTTTTGCACTGCTATCAATCAGCTTGAGACTCATGTGAAAAACTTTCTTACTGGAATCCAAAGCAACCTCCCCCAATCCCAGCCAGCCACATTCTCATTCAATTTGTCCAAGAATAGTAAGGGAAACTTTTGCGCCAACTAACAACTGGCTACTGCAGTGTGTGTGTGTGTGTGTGTGTGTCTGTGTGTGTCTGTGTGTGTATGAGTGTGTTCATATTTCCTGAAGCATGTTGAGTGCCAAATTGTGTACACACCCACAGCCACACACACACAGACACATACAAATACACACACACTTGCCGATTTTCCATCAATCATTTAGCCTGGCTTTGGCCCAGTTTAAAGAGCGCCCAACGACACATTGAAATGGGCTGAGAATTTGTTGAAGCTGTCATTTAATTGGATTTATTGCCGTCTAAAACTATCAATAAAAATATTTTTTAAAAAATGCAACCAAGACGTAATAATTCATTGAAGCTGTCAATTCAAATTTATTATATTTTTTATTATCTGCTGTAAAATATCTCAATAAATTTCGCCATTGTTAGCAATTTAATTAAATTAATAAATTCATGATTTTATTTCCAATTATATTTTGTATTATTTACATTCAACATATTTCAGCATTATTAAAAAATACTTTTATAAATAATTTATTAAATTGAAATGAAAATCAAACTGTTTACAAATCCAGTTACCAATTTAAATATATATTTCATTTATGTACATATCAAATTTGGAACGGTATAACTCCAAAAATGCACAATCATTGTTCAATCGTACTGAAAAGCGGCCCAAAAGAATACTTATGACAATTTCTTGGAAATTTGAATTTATTTCACTTAATTGTCTCTTGCTTAAGTAAAATGTATCATTTCTTTCTCAATACTTGTTTTTCTTGTGAAATTCTAGCGAATTTGTGTCGAAAGAAATGTGGCTTAAATAAATGTGTTTAGTTTAGCATAACAGTTATTATAACATTATTGTAATAAATTGTGCCATTTGTAAAAAAAAGTGTAAATCATATAAATAAACTAGTCAGAAGGCTGTAGTCGAGTCATCCGGACAACGAGGCACTCTAAACTCAGCTGTTAGTTATATTAATCGAGTTTTATTGTCAATTTACCAGTTGCACACTCAAATTTCCAATATCGATAAAATTTGTGCAGTTTATCAATAATTATCAGAAGTCGATAAAATTAAAGAAACTTTATATACAAGAACATACATATCCAAATTGATTGTCTATAGCTCTAACAGTCTATGAGATCCGCGTATAATTACTGACAGACAGATGGACATTTTTATATTGACTCTGCTGTTGATCTTGATTAAGAATATATATTCCTGGCTGTTACATAGATTTGCACAAAACCATTTTAACTTTTTCTCTGTCATTTTTTTTAATGTGTTTAGGATAAAAGCCTTAATTGTTGTGTATTTTTTCTACAGATTCGAAATATATAAAAAATACTTGAATACTTTCAAGCAAAATGTTTAAAGTAAAATTTTTAGCTTGCTGTTCGGTTCTACAGAATAAAATAATAGTTATTACTTTTTACAATCTATTATGTATTATTTTTTTTATTGATTATGTCACCTAATCTAGTTTTGTGCAATTGATTGCTTTCCACAGATTGCAGCTGCTGAGCAGTGTTTTCATTAGATTTTCATTTTTACTATATTCCATCTTAGACTGATGCTGCTGCTCCTGCTCCAGCTTCTGATGATGATGATTCTTCAGCATCTTTTGTCAACTATTCCTTGTCACTGTCATCTATCAGTGTCCAGTATTTAGTGTTCACCTGCTACCCAACAAACATTTATATATACAAAAATATATGTGTGTGTGGGCGTGTGTGTGTATTTGGATAGAGTCTGTAGACCTGCCTCAGTCATCATTCTGCTTAACCTATCTTCATTGAATTCAGTCCGGTCCGAAGTTATTACCAACATTTGCTCACTGTTTGGAGCTAGAGCATTGTTGTTGACTGCCTGCTTGATAAGCGACAGTGTAGACATCATAAAAACTTTTATACACATACATCTATGTCTATGTGTGTGTGTGTGTGTCTGTGTGTGTGGGTGTGTGTCTGTGTGTGTGGGTGTGTGTCTGTTGCTAAATGCTAAAACACAAATTGAAAGCACAAAGCACCAATACACATGAAATCGTCCAAATTGCTCCCCTTTATATATTCACACATACACACACACATATGTATTTATTTATGTGTGTGTGTGTGTCTTGGAGAGAGTTGTTTGACTGCCACCACTACCTTCAAAAGCCGCCCTCATATTGAACGCGCGTTTTGCGTTCTGTGTATCCAAAACACTTAAACATAAACACGTTGTCTGTGCGACTACTGACTGAGCGTGCGTGTGTTTCATTCTGTGTGTGTATGTGTGTGTGTGTGTATATATACATGTGTGTGTGTGTGTGCGTTCTGTCTTTTTCGTCCTTTTTCTTGCGTCTACGCACAATATGTTTCGTCTTTAACCCAGCCAAAAGCTTTGCCATCCAACTCACTAAAAACCCAAAAAACAAAAAAGAAATCGCACACAAACCAAAATACAAAAAAAAAAAGAAATACAAAAAAAAATTAAGAATAAAATTCGCTCAGGACTCGACAAAGTCTCGGTCGGCTTCTGCTCCGGGTGGAAGTTTTAATGTGATTTCTCGTATTAATTTCGACATCGTCATCGTTCCGTTTTTGTGGCACTCTGCTCAGCTCTGCCTCGTCTCTGCCTCGTCTCTGCTCTGCTCTGCTCTGCTCTGCTCTTGGCATTTTCTATTTTCCTTACGCACTTTTATTGCGCTCGTCTCTATTTGATTTTAACAACGTCGCCGGCATGGAATTTCTGTTGAGCTCTGCGTTTTCGTATTTGCTTTAACCTTTTTTTTCTCTGCTCTGTCTTTGGCCACCTCGTTTGCCCTTTCTCATCTACCAACCTTCAACTCGCTCTTCTCTACACTTCACCTACCCGCTTTCTCTCTCTCCCTCGCCCTCTCCCTCTCTCTATGTTTCCCTCTTACTAACTTTAGTACTCAAGTTTTTGCTTACTCATTTATGTTCATCATATGAAACGCGACTTTGTTGCACTAAACGTAAGTTGGCGATTTACAACTTTTTTGTTTTTTTTTGGCTACCCACAACATCAGTGGGCCAAAAATGGAGCTTGCTAGATTCAAGACTTGATAGAAGTCACGCACACACACACACACACACACCCACACACACGCTTACTATCTTTGAGCTATATAGTTAGTTTCTACCTTCAGGTCAGATACCTTGACTCAAAGGATCAAAAACAAAAAGTAATTCAACAGTGAAGCTGATGCGATTTTAAGCAAAAACAGTAAAAAGGATTTGCTGTGCACCTGTTTGTGGCGCACGCCTCAAATTACTCGCTTAATGTTGCACTTTCTTTCGAAACTTCGCAAGTATTTATTAATGATGCAAACTGTGTTCTCTGACAGAGATTTTCACTACAAAACGTCAATGAAATCACGTTTCTTTGGCATACAATTTAAGAAAAATAAAATGGAATAAAATAAAATATATCATTTTGTTTTGTAAAGTTTATTTTTAATAGTCTTATTTTAATT
This sequence comes from Drosophila fungiperda, assembly GCA_035042345.1. NCBI lineage: Eukaryota > Metazoa > Arthropoda > Insecta > Diptera > Drosophilidae > Drosophila > Drosophila fungiperda. The sequence continues at coordinate 400,724 of JAWNLM010000187.1, read as the reverse complement.
TATTATTTTTTTAAGTATTGTTTAAAGTCGATATTAATTTGTTTCAATATGTATTTATTTCAATTATCATACTTCAATTATTGTTTTTGTTTCAAGTCTCAAGTTTCATAAAACAGTCTAGAATTTTATCTCAAGCAAGCTTTTTTTCGTTTTCAACTTCGCAACTTTGTTTTTAAAGTCAAATTCTTTTTTTTTATGATCTTAACTTAAACTAAACACTACTCAAAATTGTTTAAGCTACTTTGTATAACTTTCGCACAACGTTTTTATGGCATTTAATATTCTTAAATCAAAAACTTGGCAAATGGTAAAAGTTCTGCTACCATCAATGGTTGTTGCATGCTCGTGTCGCAAGGCAGCTGGCGATGCAGCAACAGCTGCATTGGCTGTTGTGTTGGTTGCTGCAACATGTGGCAATGTACAGCCAAACAAATCATACAGCACAGGCAGCTCAAGTTCGCATCCATCGTTGTTGTTGCCAATGTTGCCACAGCACAATTGTTGTTGCTGTTGTTATGGCCAAAATGGCCAGTGATGAGGCAGTTTGCCTGTTACATGGCACACGATTGTAATTTTGTAAAAAAAAAACTTTTTAATTGCTCATTATGTTTGATTAGCATGCCGCAAAGCGTTGCACGCTTGGTTAACAGATTTTCATCATAGATCAAAAGCGGTTTCTAATCAGCAGCCAAGGAAAAACAACAAGCAAACAAGTTGCAAATATTTTTTTTTTCTCTTCTATTGTTGCTTCTGCCCATTAGTGTGTGTGTGTGAGTGAGTGCTGGAATTAGAGCACATAACACACATACACACGCACACACACACAAACACACATACACACAGCTACAACAACAACTAGAAAATAAGGTTGCCTCACTCATATTTCGATATCATGCGCCAGCCATAAAACACTTAAGGGACAATTTTTGCAGGCGTGCGCAGATTTATGACAATTGCCAGCCAAGGGTTAATTAAATAGAATTTCTAAACTCAGACTGAATGAATGGTTTTTAAGCAAATGATACACAAAATTGCTTATACATAAATATTTCTAGTATGTGTCGCAGACATTTTATGTTAAAGCTTTTTGGGGCATTGGACTGGCCATCCCCCCGCCACCCCCTCGTCTGCTTCTTCGCAACTCACTTTCTCTTCACTCCTCAGAAAAAAAAGGTACACAGGACTTGGTTGACTGGTTGGTTGTTATCCTGACTGGCTACAGTTTGCAACAATTGGCAGTCTTAGTTCTCGTTGTCGCCGTCGCCGTCGCTCGTCATTCGCTTCCAACTGTAAACAGTTCGGTTCGTCGTCTGAGAATAGAGCACTGTGAGCTGTGAGAGCTGTTGAGCCTTTCCAAGCGCTCCAAATAAGTTTATCACTCAAACTCAAGCTGCAAAAAAAAAAAGATGAAAAGCACTCAGCTCTCGCTATTGCACTCAAATTTTACATCAATGGACGCTGAGTTCTCTGAACTGATAACAGACAGAAAACACTCTCACACACATACATACATACACACCGAGGCATACACAGATTGAGCTGTTTAAAAAAACTGTTCAAATCAGGATGAGTAAACACGATGAAAAAAAGAACCAGTCAAGTGATAACATGAATTGAGTTTAAGGCAAGAGTCTTGAGACACCCTCTAAGCAGTTCTTAAGTTGCAATCTAGTCCAAGACTTTTAAAAGGAAAACGATGGCATAGAAAAAACTTTCTTAAAAGGTTAAAATGGTAATTTATGTAGTGCTATAAAAAGACATAGAATTCTTAAACAATTTTGTACTTAGCTATTAATGTAATTAGCTTAATATTTATCTAATTGCTCAAAAGAGATGTCTGGTTTAATATTCTTAGAAAACTTCATCAACTTAGCTTTGTAAAAGAAGGAAGTATTTTACATGCCTAAAAGTGAATATAAGTTTTTAGCAACGTAAAAGAAATAATACTAAATTTCTGTAGGACATATTCAGGCTAAGCTAAATTTCTTTCTACATCAGTTCTAGGGTTTGTTAGTAAAAAGTTTCAATTTACTTGTTTCGATTTCTTGTTTTGATATACCCTTTCCAATAGAGGAGTGAAGGGTATCAATAAGCGTAACAGCGCGGAAAACGTTTGATAACGCCGCTCACATAAAAGTATACTACACAAAGCAAAGTCAGTTGTGGCAATGCACTCTGTGTGTAATTTTGTGTGCTGTGTGTCCTGTGTGTCCCGTGCCCCGTTGTTGAACCATAAGCAAAGCATAAGCAAAAGGCAAAGGCGGCAACAGAACGGGGCAGTTGAGTAGGCAAGACAATGAAATTGTCATAAATAACAACGCTCTTTATCAACACCAACAACAACAACAAGAACAACAGCAATATTATTAATAGCAACAACAACAACAACGATCACAGAAATGACCAACCAGTTTTTGCCTTTCTTTTCTTTCCGGTTTGTTTCTTTTTTTTTGTCTTCTGTGGTTACCTCTTTTTATGTTTGTGGTCAGTGGCTCAACTCTTGTATTTTGTGTGTCATTTTTATGTCTTAAAGGGTATCAGAATTTTATCTGCAGGGGAATAGGCCACATTGGGTACTTGCTCTAGTTTCAGAGTAAGCCCATTTATTTGTCTTTCGATTATCCTTAGAGCTGCTTCAATTTTATTTAACAGCTTTCAGCACTAAAAGTAAATTTCTATGTATTCTTAGTAAAATATATAAAATCAGTATTATAAATCTCAAATAAACCTAACTTTTCATCATCTTAAATCGTATCTGAAATTTGGCAAACATTTGTATTATTTATAGGGTATTTCCTGGTCAGCTACTAAACTCCGCTTTCACTTGCGAGAATTGTGATTTTTTTTCGTATCTTTTTTTTTGTTTCGTGGCTTATTCTTATAACGGATATTTCAAATGGCTGCTGCTTAAAATGACTTTTGTTCAACTTTCAGTTCAACTATCAAAATGGGCGTGTACTATCACTACTTATAGTTATCAACGTCGGGGAGGCGAGGGGTCGAACATTAAACTAATGTTACAGTTTTTGAGTGTCAACCCTCGAAAACTTTGTCAGCATTTTGTGGCACGTGGTAGGCAAGAGTTTCGGGCGTGACAAACCAAATTGTATATATATTTTTTTTTTTTGGTATTGAATTAAATTTAATGGGCTGTGACAGTTTGTGACCATCACAATTGCAAATGTTTCTAGATATATCCAGTTTCTTGTATGTCTGATCTTGAATTTCACATGAGAAAAGTTAAGTGCCTTAATAAATTACAGTAAATTTATATGAAATCCGCTACTAGTACGCTTTTTGGCTTATAAAGAGTTATTAAATTAAATCTTAGTTTAAAGATTGGTTCACAAAAAAAACTTCTGCTAACTGCACTAGCTGCAATTAACCCCATTTTTTGCACAATTTGACTTTCTATCGTACACAATGCAGCTGAACTCAACCGAAGATGTTTATTTGCCACAAATTGCGTGCTGTGTTGCACAGCAACATTAGCTTTATTTGTGGCCTGCTCTTTTGTTCTTCAGTCAGCAAATTGACAAAGGAATCAATTTCCACAGCTATTATGTTGAGGATAAAAAATGTTATCGCATTAGCCGAGAAAAGGGGCTAATAATAATATTTGACTTTATAGCAGCAATATAGGAAAATTGCTACTCTTTTTTTTTTTATTAATACAAAGGAATTTAAAACCTTGGTTGAACATCAAACTGTAATATTCAAATATGTCAAGCCGTGAGAAAAATAACTGTAACATTATAGCATACTTTTGGGCACATATCTTCTTTATGTATATATATTTATATATATGTTTAAAAATTGCTAGTCATCAAATTAAAATATGATAACATGCACATCACTGCGTATATAAATATGTATCATTTGACATTGCATTCGGAATCATAATTTAACCTTTAATCCTTGATATTTGAATAAAATTTGCCTGCTTTATGATTCATAATTATAAAATACTATATATATATATCAAATACGTTAATACTCATGTGAATTTCTCTTTAAATCTCTTCTTTTAACACCGTTCAGCTGAAATGCAATTATGCGTACAGATTAAATAAAGGTTCTTTTTTTTGGTATAAAAATTCACACATATAAATGCAATATGCAAATACATAAATAAATAGCTCTATATAAAATCGAATCAATAATAAATTAACATGAAGTAAATCGAAAAAAAAAACAAATTACAAACAATAAACCAAAAAAAAAAGGCTCAAACCATAACAAAGTGTTCATAACTATTAAATTAAATGTAGTTAAATCGTAAATCGTAAAACGAAAAAAATTAAAATGTTAAAATACAGCTTAAATTGCATCTGAATCTTTGCATCTTTATCTCTCTGTATCAACACACATAAAACTTCGCTAATAAGCAAAAATGCAAAATAAATTTGGCCCCAGCTTAAAATCAACTATACCAAATCAATCCAATCAATCAGTTAACCAACCAGCCAATCAAGCGCCCAATCATCAATTGCAACTGCCATTCAGTCATCCAGCATTAACAACAACAAATACAACAACAACAACAACAATAACATGAGCAACAACAACAATAACCAAAAATAGCACACACAACAAAACGCAACCAAAAAATGGCAACAATAAATCAAGTTTTAAATGTTTAACGCTAAACGCAATCCATTAAATTCGCAAATAAAACGAGTTTAAATAAAGTTTTAAGGAAAAACAAAAAAATAAAAATAAAAACAGCTAAAAAAAAACACACACAAGCTACTAAATAAACTTTAAATAAATTCTTAATTAATTATGGAACATTACTCAACATTTTTGTTGTGTTTGTTCCATTGTCAAAACGATAAGGCAGCCGCTTGTTTGCAGCTGCAGCCACAACAACAACAACAACAAGAACAACAACGACGACGACCATTTGGCAAATCAAAATTGCAACAACAGATGCAACACCTGCAGCCACAGCAGCCACAGCAAGAAACACTGCGGCAACAACCGTCATCAACTCATCGCATTTGCTGGGTAAGTAAAAAGCATTTGCACAAAATGCATATATCTAAATTTTAACTAAATTTAAAAATAAAATTTCCATCCACTCTGCTATGAAGTTAACTTCCTATTTCAAATCAACAGCCACAACGAAAAGCTAAAGTTATTTCTATAGCGTATTTTGAATACTCTTTATTTTTGCTTAAAACTAATAAAGATTGATTAAGATTGACTTAAAACTATAAAAAATATTTAAAGCTGATACAACAAGTTTTTTTTTGTTTGGAACTTAATCTTCAGCAAATCTGCTTGCGTAGACTTGATGACAAATGCTGAATGCCCCAAGTTGTGTCGGATAGGGTGTGTGGTGTGTGTGAAAAACAAGTTGTCAGACCGACCGTCGACCACCAGTCAAAAAAACTCCTCAGCTCTCGTCGCCCGCAGCCAGCAGCACTAAAAATAAACTTTAAATGACGTTAAAGCAACTGCAAAACTGTAGCTGCAAAGCTAGCAGCAGTTTTTCGAATGTTATGAATTTCATATTAGGTACATACGAAAATCCAATAAAAATCACCGAAAGCAATTTTCGTTAGTTGGACACAAAATACAAAAAAAAATATGAAAAAAATGTAACGAAGAAAGCAGCAGATTGGTTTGATGGCGGCCGTTGAGTTTTCACACTAGTCAAACGCAATTCAAATGCCATTTTCCCCGAAAAATGCTCGACCACTGAATTTTTTCCACTTACGAGCCCATATGCCGGATTTGTTGGATTTGTTCGTAATGGTTTTGAGGGGGGCAGAGGAAATGTAACGTACGTGCAACGTATTTTTTGTCGTCTGCGTGGCAGTTCGCCAATTCAAATTCAAATTCAAATGTACCGAGAGTTGCTTAATTTGCTTCTAATTCACTTTGATCACAAAAAACGCGACAACCATTTGCATCCCCAAAACTTGTTTTTTGCACTACTTTGCAGAGTAAACGATTTATTGCTGAAATTAATTGCTTTCGTTTTTTTTGCTTGGCTTTTGTTAAGGATGAATTTTATTAGGGGCAATCAAATAAAAATTGATTTATGACTGAATATCGAATATTTTCATAAGCAACTTAAACTCTATATAAATATTAATTTACAAATTTAATGAATAAAACTTTAATATTTTTATAGGGATTTTTTTCTCAATGGTTTTTCATGTTGATTGCTTACATACGCATACGATTAAGCTATTTCCGCTATTCAGATTCAAAAAAAAAAAAACTGAAATAAACTAGTTTAAAAGGCTCATAGTCAGTCTGTCAAGCGGGCATTTCGGACGTTTGTCATTTTGGCTAAAAAGTTCATTTCCCCAGTTGTCAACAGTTTATAATAGTTTTTGCCTTTGTGCGCTTGGCCCAACCGACTGAACCGAAACCGAACCGCTCAAAACTAACCCGAACTGCAGCTTCAGTTAGTGGAGATTGTCGTTTGTTTGATGTTGCTTACTTGTCAGACTGTACAACAGTGTGTGTGTGTGTGTCTGTCTGTGTGTGTGTTTGTGTATGCCTGGTTGTATTTAGTTAACTACTTCTCTCTGTCTGTGCCTGTGCCAGTCTCAGTCTCAGTCTCATAGTATATCTTTCAATTCCAACTGGTTTATTTCATTGCAGCACAGCAACTGTCCCAAGCAAATCTGCTTTGCTGATTAAACCTAAATAATGTTCCTTTGCTGTGGCTGTGTCTGTGGCTGACCCCACCCGCCGGCCCTCTAGTCCCCCCGTTCATCTCCGACTGCGGCTTCTTTTGTCTGTCTGGCACTTTAAGAGCCCGGCAGCCGGTGTTTTATAGCCAAATGCCACAGTGTATAATGGCTATGTGATTAGGCTTGCACAGGGCTCATCTCCCACGTGGGAAATCACTGTGGGTCACTGCAAAGTTAATACTTTACCCGTTCTGGGTACCCAATTTGCTTGTATTCAAAATTCACTTTTATAAATTATTGAATTAAACCAAAGCTTTTAATATATGCAACAATTTCAACACTACTTATTTATTCATGCTTCAATCGCATTAATTTTAGATAAGTAGATTTATTTAGAATTTGCTGAGGTTATAAAATATGGAAATATTATTATTTAATTTAAAATTATATTTATTTCCATTTTATAATATATTTTTATTATTATATTTAATTTAGATACAAAAAAAAACTAATTCTAATAAAAATCACATATCAAGTTGATAATAAAATGATTATTTTTTATATATAGTATTGTTTATTTAAAGAATGTATTAAGTAACTGATTACAAACAATATTTTAAAATTTACATGCCACCAACTGAAAAAAAGGAAAAACTACAAATGTCTTTAGTCTATATTCTTTGTGGCAAGAGCATTCGCAATTCATTTGTGCACCCTTGTTGCTGCTTCCATTTATTTGCCTTTTGCGAAATCTGAGACAATTTTCAACTTATAAGAGAACCGCCTCCATTTGTGTAATAACACAGTTGAGCTGCCGGTTGCAACCGGCAGTTTCCGTTGCTGTTGCCGTTGCCGTTACCGTTACCGTTGCCGTTGCCATTGTACTGTGTTCTGTGCCCAACCATCCTGCCTCCGCCTGCCGCCGGCCACTTGTTGTTGGACATTTTTTTTATGGCCATGGCGTGGGCTTTATTTCCTTTTAGCCCGCCCTGATGCTGCACGTAGCACATTTTCAATTTAATTTCTGTCTGCGTGACTCTCTCGTTGTTGTTGCCTGCCCCCGCAGCCAATGCTGCAAACGCGCGTTTCCAGCCTGCCCCATTGTTCTTGGCTTTGTTTGCAGTGCCATTTCCTGTGCGCCTACATGAAATTAACTTGTGCATTCGCAAATGCATATATGACACTTGCTGCAACATTTGCCGCAGCTGCACAAAATACCGTTCACAGGCAGCATATAATTTATAAAGAATTTCCTTTGCCATTTTTGGTCGTCACTTTAATTAAAGTGCGCCACAAAATTGTTGATAGATATATAGACAGGCAACGATGTGCTGCTGCTATTATAGACAGCATTCAAACCACCATTGACTGACCCAGTTAAGAGGGCGTGCAACTGTGAAGTGCTTGTGGATGGGGCATGTGGTTGCCGAAGCTCAAAAATAAAAGCATTGACAGTCAATGCACAGTGGTGCCAATGCCACAATTGTCTACTGATCAATATATATTTGTTGTGATCTGATCAGGGCTTAAGTACCAGGAACACAATAAATGTCGAGTTGGCTTAGTCGGACATAGATTTTCGTATGAAAACACAATGTTGCAACATATGTTGCACCTGAAACCGAAATCTATTCAAGTCATTAACTAATTTGCACGTAAATAATATATATATTTACGATTGTTATTGTGTTTTCAGTAATGAAGTAACAAATTCCTTTAGCTTTTCAATGTTTTGTGTTGAATTTTTGGAAAATGCCTGCAGTGGATTTTTGGCTTGTTTTTGCTGCTGCTGTTGTAATTACAATGCACTTGTTGTTTAGGCTTTGAGCTAACAAAGGCAAAATTGCCGCCAGCCTGTTACCCACAGCTAACAGTCCACAGGCCACTTCTCCCCCCCCCCCCCACACACACACACACACACAACACCCACTCTTTTGACAGCACAGGATTTTAAGAGCGCTGCAATAACGGTACTTGAAAGCGAGTGCACAAAAGTATGCAGCACTATTAGGCCAAATGACTTTTGACGCACGACGCTTGGGTGTATTGCAATATTTGCATGTGGTCTGCCATAGCCATGTGCACATGTTTGGGTGTATGTGTGTGTGTGCGTGTGTGTGTGCAGTGGGGAGTGTTTATCGGCTTGTTTGGTGCCGTTGACTGCATTTGCCGGCTGCATGCAATTGATGCCAAAGGCCAGCATCGAGGGCATTTCAAATGAATACCGCAGCAATAGAGAAAAAGACAGAACGCATTTTTGCCATCGGAAATTTACTATAAATGTTTGCAAGTGCATTTTTGTTCGTTTTTTTTCTCTGGCACTGTGAAAACATTTTTGATTAGCTCTACGAGTGTATTTTATTGCTTTATGATTGTACTTGCGTTTAAAAAAAAATCCATTGTGCACAATAAGCCTTTAGATAACCATTTATATTTTCTTAATGGAAATTTGTATATATACCTATATAAATGGCTAAATAAATCAGGTATTAGCTTATTAAGTTTTTTGACATGCTGCTGTTATCGATATGATTTTTATAAATAATGCAAATATATTCAATATTAATAATATTACAGGATCAAAATTTTGGCTGCAATATAAAATCAATTTAATGGTCATTGTTGATAAAGTTAATCTATTTTCATAAACTAAATTTATAATCAGCATTTTTTAGTGCACATAATATTATGCAAATACATTTTTGTAAGCTTTTCATTCATTTTTTTAATATTTACCAATCTGAATGACTTTTATTATCTTAATATAAATAAACTTTTCACACCAAAATTGCATTGGAAAATGCAAGTCAGGCAAACAAAATCGACAAAAAAACTCTTCAGTTTGCAATTTTTATGCTCTCTAAAGCAGAAATTCAAACAACTTTGTGTGTGTGTGTGTGTGTGTGTGCGGTTGTGTGTGCCAAAGGGTTCAATTATGAAGAGAGCCCGTCAGGTGACAAAAAGTAACAAGCTTGCACGGAAAAAGAGGGAGGCACCTAAAAGCCGATCCCCTGACTAGGACGCGCTATGCAACTAAGCTAAACTGCTTGACAACCGTGCAACATGGTGGCACAAAAACTCGAATATACCAAATGTATAGCGTCCGACGTATAAAGCCTGTGGCCGGGTAGCAAAATTGTACTTAACTTTTGGTCCACCTGGGTTTCTCTGTGTGTGTGTGTTTTTTTTTTTGTCGCGCCTAAGCGGCTGCCACTTTTGTTGGCCAAAGTGGTTTGCGGTCAGGCGGTCGCAGGTGACAAGACGACTGGATAGGAGGAATCGGGCTTTCAATTTCAAGGCTCATTGTGCTTGACTTTGGCTTCGGCGAACCATTAAATTAACTTTAAAACTTTACAAAAACCGGTAAAAAAAAAACAATACAAACTAAATTTAAAATTAATTAACCACGACAAGGCTTAAGCAAAATAATAAAAACCAAATATATGTACGAAAAATAAAGAGAAAGTACGAAAAACACAACAAAAAAAAATACGAGAGTCGCGGTCATTTAAACTTTCCACCCATTTCGTTTCATTTCCTGCCACATAACTCGTAAAGCCCCTAATTACGCAAACAGCTGACGCAGCCATAGACAAAAAAAATTAAAAATAAAAATAAAAAAAAGCCAAACAGCATCGAAAAAAGTAAAGGCGCGGAGAGTGGAAAGAGACGAATGTTTTATACGACAGAAATTAAATAAAATATACAGCTTTAAATTAATTACGAATCGTCAAGGTGAAACTGAAATAAGTTGATTTTATATGAAACTGAATGAAAACGAAACGCAAAACTTAAAATAGATAAATTTTAAATTATTAAATCATTTAATATAATATTATATTTCGGTCTGTTGAGCAATCTTGATAACCGATGTGTTTGTCGAAAAATAAAAAGCGATTTTGCTGTGCGACGCACGTGTAAATTATCGTGGCCTGGCTTGAATGGGCGTCGCCTGAAAACATGCTGCGGTATTTTTCATCTGCCTCCTTGGCACTGGCAACGTAACACGCAGCCTCGCCGCATGTATTTCAATTACTGCATTTCTCAGTTAACCGCCACATCTCCGCCCCGCCCACACCGCACACACACACACGCGAACACTGGCGCTGCTGAACCGTCAGTAACGCGTTCGGTTGCCCCGCCTCTTTGCTGCCCGCCCTCGCCAGCATTTTTTTTTAAAGATTTATAATTTGCGCCCGGCATATTTTTTTTTTTATTTGTGTTATTTTGTTATTTGAGCACTTTTACGCAAATTCATTGTTTTAATTTACTCAAGTTTGTTGACCGAAAACAAAAACTAATCAATGCGGTCGGATCAGCATCGAGGGGTGATGGGGGGTGGGGGGCGTAGCGATGGGCGTGTGGGAGTTCACCCAAGGTGACAAAGCTGAGGCGTTGGTCAGTAATGAGGTCAAAACCTAAAATAGGGTTAAACAGCATACACTTTTTTAATTAAACATTAAGTCTGGTAAACTTTTTTGTTGTGGTTTTCTATCTGGCATGGTTCAAAGACTTCGCCCTCTTTTTTTGGGCGTTTGCTTTTGCGGAGTTTTTTTCTGCAAGCAACCGCAGTCCGCTAAGTTGTGGCCAGAAATATGAACTTCAAAAGGCAAAGCTTCAACTTGTGGATACAGCGAAAAATAAATTTAAAAAAAAAAGCGCAAAGCCAAAGGGATAATAGTTAATGAGATACAGTTAAAAGAAGAGTTATTTTTTTTTTTTGGTGGTGTTTTGAGGAATATCCAAGTAAGAATATGAATTAAATGTGTAGTGCACTACACAAAAAAAATGATTGCGGTTTAATTTATAAAAAATATAAATGTGGCAATATTTTGGTACACTGAATTAGGTAAATTAATATTATACAGATTAATATTTGAGATAAAACTAAACAACCTAAAATATTAACCGTTTCTATTTTTGTTTATCTTTGCAGGCAATATTACACAACTGAACAAAACAACGATATATAACTGAACAAGCAAAACTAAATAAATAAATTTACCAACAACTGCTAATTACGGTTTCTCAAGCTCTTTTACACACACAGAAAAAATTAGTATTCGAGTGCGAATTATGTAAATTTAAAAGCAAAAAAAATAAACAACTCTGCCAGCAAAAAAAGAGCCTGCTAAAAATGCGTGACCGAAAACCGGAAATTAAATTTGCAACAGCCAAAACCTCAAAATAAAATATAAATAAAAGTAGTGCCAACAAACCGCAGTTGCCAAAAAGCAAGAAACAAAAAAACAACAACCAAATGTTTGTCAGCAAAACTAATTAAAAGAAGAAGACATAAACACACAAATCACAGAAAGCGCGTAAAAAAAAGAATTAAGAAATTCTGCTGGTAAATGCAGAAATAAGTTTTTGCGCAAGATCTGAAACAAGATAAGAATAAAGAAAAAAAACAGAAAACATAAGCGATAAATATACCGCTAGAAAGTAGGCTGCAGTAAGATAAAGAGAAAGAGAGAGAGAGAGAGAGAAGAATAGATCACAAAACTGACCTTCAGCGCATTGGGCATTGTGTGAGCTGCAGCTGCGCTGAACTTTGACCCACGCGACGCGTTTGTCTTTTGGCTCAAGTGTTAATCACGGCAAGGTGCTAGAAAAGGCGCAGCCTACTTAGAAGCAGGCGACAGGCAACTGGCAGGCACCCAGTTGTTGCAGCCACAGGCAGGCAGTTGCGCTCGCTCTCACAACAACAACAACAAGTGGACAGCAACAATAGCAACAGCAACAGCAACAGCAACAACAACAACAACAACAACAACGGTCCAAGCAATTCAACCTAAAAACAACGCCAACAACAAAACCAAGGACATGGACTCGTCGTCGTCGTGCACGCTGTTTGCCGTGTTTATCTTCCTTGTGATAATTAAAGGTGAGTGCTGCCACCTTTTGACCCTCTTCTCTCTTCTGCCATTTTATCACACTTTTACTCAACACTCGACACTCACACACACATTCTGTAAGTGTGTGTGGTGTGCTTAATGAAAAGCCACGCAAACGTTGCAGCCACCACCGTTACCTTAAGTGAATAATTGTAAACATTAATTAATTAATGGAATTAGCTTTCCCATACAAATTTAAAATTGAATTTTAAATACAGCTCAGCTCTTTAACTTAAAGTCCAAGCAAATCTTTGTGTATTAGAAATTCCTTTGATGTGATTGTAATTTATTTCGAAATTGAGTCAGGAGATTAAAATGAAAGTTCGTCGATACGATTGCAAATTAAAATTGAGAATAATTTATAAATCGACTTTTTAACTTTATAGCCAAGTTACTAAAGTTTCTTCTATAATTAAGAGCTCAATTTGAGTACCCACTTAAGATATCTATTTTCGTACTGAAAAATAAACTCCATAAACTCGATTTATCTATTTCATAACTGACTAATTTTTGTACTATGCTTTGTCTCTTGTTATACAAACTTTTTACCACATAAACTTTTTTGCAGAGCTACTTTTGTACAAATCCTCCTCGTGACACTATCTATCCGAGATGCACAACTCTCAGAGCTGTGCATAAATCTTCTTGTCACTTTACTAACATGCCACAAATCGCGACTCGTACTGCTGCTCCCAACTCAGAAGCGCCACCAAACCCCCGCACCTTCTCGTGTGGCACTATTTAATTCAATTTCACATTGCATTTTTTTCAATTTTCTTTGCCAACATTTTCACGGCGCTTTAAGCAGGCCAAACAGAAAAAGCCACCGACTAAACGGAGCGCAAAATCTAAAAAGCCACACATGTATGTATCATGTGTAATACGTGTATACGTATCTATTATATATATATACAGAGCTATCCATTACATGTATATGGTAGTTATATGGCTATATTCCCACGTAGCTCGCCATAAATTCACATTGTGGCACAAGAGATCGCCCAGAGCCAAAACTTGGCCATATTTTTTAGTTTGCTCAGCTTCGCTCAGCTCAGCAATTGCCAAAGTAGAAAAAAATAATGCGCGGCAATGAGACAATATTCAAGTTGAAATAAAAAAAAAATAGCGAAAACGAGAATAAACTCGTACAATTGTCAGAGTGAGCCCCAGGAGGGCCTACTTCAAATCTACAGCTGCTCCCCAGTGTGCAAGCAACGCACACGCAAGCAAGCAAACAAACACACACACACACAAACACACACACACACACACACACACATACACACACACACACTTACCAACGCCTCTGTATTCGTTAAAGTTATTTTTTCCAACTTGCATTCAGTCGAGAAGTTTGTTTTTTGTGGCTCGTTGAGTTGGACTGCAGGGAGTGGGGTGTGGGGTGTGTGGTGTGGCAGCGTTCTAACTGAAGTCTCATGTGTTAGCGACTGTTGTCAAAAATAACAAGCAGTGAAGCATGGTTCGCATTTTTCAATACTGAGTGCTCCACTTTCATTCATTCCACCAGTCTGCCACGAAATGCATTAACATCAAGTGGCGTCTAAATGAAACAGTGAAAACATATTCAAGTTAAAATCTGTATTGAAATCAAATTGATGGAACTTGTGCAAATTATGTACATTTTTTGCATTAACACCAGACAACTAACTTTGATTTTAAGTACAAAGAAGTAAAGTAATTTTTAATGTTTCATTTCAAGATAGCTTAACAGATATCATTCAGTTACTGCAAATGTATATCATGTCAATTGGAGCTTTTTATAAAAAAAAAAATACATATTTCTTTTTATAAAAATATATATATATTTGTACATATTAAATACTAAACAGCATTTTTGGAAGATCTTATATAAATCTTTGCCTCAATTTTAGAAACGCTTTTGATAATCTTATCGACTGTAGTCAACATTTTATCTACTGCATTGAAGATTTTGAATCACTGTTCAACCGTAAAAGTTTTTATATATGTGGAGAGGGTATAGTAATTTTGTCGTGAAATTTGCAATGCATTGACACTACTTTATAAATAATATATGTTCTTGAAATGTATAGCTAGACTAGAGTCGATGTAGCCGTATGTATTTCTGTCCATTCCTATGCAAACTAGGTCGTCAGTTTAAAACCGGTTGAGCTCAGACAAAATTGACTATTTACGTAAAACATTAAAATTTTAAAGCATGTTGATTTTTTAAAATGTTGTATAAAAAATATATCATATTAGCAGGTTGACTGTAATTGAAAGGGTATGTAAACTTCGAGATGCCTAAGATAAACATTCCCTTTTTGCTTCAGTTAGTTTCGCATTTGGATCTTCTTTTAGTTGCAAGAGCAATGACTTGCAACAAGTTACTGGTAACTGACACAGCTGCTGTGCAGTGTAAGCGCTCACTCAAAAGCTCCTTTTTTTTATATGGCTCTTATTGTTTATTACAGTTGCGTGTTTTCTTTTTCACCCTAGACAAGTTTTAGCTAAAGCATCGCAGTGGGAGCTAACTGGTAAATCTATGAGACTCCTCCATCGTTTTATTATGTCTCTCTCTCTCTCTGTCTAACTCCCTTTGTCTCTCTGTATACATGTTTTTTTCCCTCTGTCTGCCTCAGACAAAGACTAATGAAGATGGCGTCGCATTCGAATTCACATTCAACTTCGTGGCAGGACGAATATTTTCAATAAGCTTGGCGTAGCTGTAACAAACTGCGCACTGATTGGAAAATCAGCAGTTGAATATTGCCAAAAGTGAAGAAGCAGAGAGCAGCATGGTACGCTAAAGGAGAGTGCCCCGCAGGGTAACGGCAGAGGAAAATACAATAATTCAAAGATTCAGCCGAATGTTGTCAACTTGTTGTTGCCAGCCAGTTGGCAAGCGCATAAATTTCATAGCAATTCGAGCGGCTCTGCGCACCTTGAAGTTGTCCCTGAACCAACTGTCAGCTGTCCCATCCCTCTTGGGGCTTTTGGACTATATATATTGCTGGTCATATATTTTGTTTTTAAGGCATTTTATGTATTGTGAAAAATTTAAATGACATAAATTTCTATTGGATTTTCGGAGCTGTGGCCAAAGCCAGGACATTAACAATCTCCTCAACATATTTTCTGCTTTCACTTACGGACGAAATGCTCTTAAGCTACGGTCTTCACTTGCACAGAGGCGTCCGCAGGGTTTGGTCAACTGATAAACAGATGCAGTTGGCTGAACAGTTAACGGGCAAAGTTTTCCGATTCATTGTAATGACATTGGCATCAATTAAAATCGCAGTTGAAATAAATTTAAATAATGTATGAAAGAAAAATAATTTAAGTAAAACACATATTTCATTTATTTTATTTGCATATTATTGTTATCATTATTTTGCAGAGTAAAACTCACTTGCCAAATGATATGTTCATTCAGGGTTTAATAATGTAAATATACAGCCAAAAAAAACTGCCCCTTATAATGTAGGTAACAGGCTGCTAGTGAATTAGTATTAAAACTGCAAATTAACATCTGTACTTAACATTGGTATCGATATCGATCGATATCAATCGAAAAGAAGTTAGCAATCGTTGGGAAAAATAATTTAGTTTTGACTGTTACAATATTGCAATCTATTTAAATTATTGTTAAAAAAACTACAACTTTATATAAATAATATATACATGATTGAAATATTCTTTCGAGATGTGAACCATTTGTCTGTACATAATTATTGTGCAAATTTGAAACCACACAAAAACTTTCTAATCTGGTTGTCTTTGGGGTAGCGTTAGTTGTTTTTGGTTGAACACTGGGCCTGCCTGTGCTGAGTATTCCGCTGCGGCAACTCGAGAAACTTGCCACCCCCTTTAGCAAAAAGTTGTACACCCCCGTGGGAGATGCCTCTGACGCCTGCAGGTAAAGCGGATAATCCTCGCTGGTGGGACGGACGAGAGCTGCGACGACTTTAGCTTCCGCTCGGCGACGCCATCATATTGCTGTTGCCAAGCGGCAACTGCACGCACAACTTTCAAGGCCGCCAGCGGGCAACCACCCAACTAAACCAAACACCCATCACTGTCAGTCGTAAAGCACACTGCACTGTAAGAAAAACAAGTTTTAGTTACGCGCTCTGCACTTCCGTGGCGCCAAAACAATTTGGTGAGGAGCTTCTACATTTTGGATTTCGATTTGGTCGTAACCTTGCTCCAGTCTCTCTTAAGCCGCTGTCTGCCTTTTAAATCAACGAGGAAAACGGGAACAGAGAACAGGGAACGGGGAACGGGGAACGGGGGCACCTGTAGGGCATTTTCATGAGTCAGCGTTGCCGCCACTAAACTTTACAAATAAGCATTTTTTATACGGCCAATTCCCGACTTTGGCGTGCAACCCACCCCACCACGTTAACCACTCTCTGCGCTTGTCGCTAGATCGTAAAACAAAAAACTTAGTGCCTGCGCCTAAATAACCGTAAACGGCACTCGTGGGCCGCCCCACATCAACAAAAGAATGAAAGCCAAACTTGATAGGCATAAATTTGCTGTAATTTAACGCATTCAATTACAAAACACAACAAAAAGAAATAAGAACTCGCGAGCGTCTTGCGACTTACTTAAAAATGTCATAAAATGAGAACAAGGAGGAGGCCCATAAATGCCAGTACAATGAGACATGAGACATCCTGCCCACCAGCTATCAATCCCCACTGCAGTTTGGGGCATAGCCGAATAGACAATCACCTTCGAAATATATTCATTAAAACGAACTTGTTAGAAAATGTATCATTTTGAGACTCTGTCTATGTATGCACTTAACATTTGCGCTGTTATCTTCCGTCTCAATACTTGTTCAGTTATGTTACAGTTAATTACAGAGAAAACTAAAATTACTTGCTTAGACTGTTAATTAACATCTGAATATAAAATGCAGATGTGTACTTACCATTTGATATCGATATCATGATGTGATCACCAGCTTGAAGACCAAGAATTAAACAGCTGTGAATAAAGTCAAGTGAGTAGAGTTGCTTAATATACATATATATTTAAAAAAATATTAACTACGAAAACCCACTAAGAAAAAAAGGAGTCTACTGCAAATAGAGGTCGCATAAAAGCGGCATACATTAAATACCAAATTACGAAGCAGACACATTTCGCAGCTGTTTGCCAGCCACTCGATGGATGCGCTAAAAGCTCTGCAAAGCGTTTAAAAATGAAGAGTTGCCGTTGAGGTAAAAAAAAAACACACACACACATATACAGACACAAAAAGTAGGAGTGAAAAAGCAAATAATTGTGCCCAAGGCGACTACAAAGCGAATTACAAACAGAGCCCAGCGGCGCGCTCGAACTTGCTTCCCGCTCTCTTCTTCTCCCTCTATCCCACCCTCTTCGCTCGCGCTGGCGGCCAGGCGGCGCCAGGGCGACTTAATGTATGCAATGCCAGCCTAAATTAATGTAACTGTATATGTATATTTGTGTGAGTGTGGGTGTGTGGGTGTATGTAGACAACCCAATTGACTTACAAGCTACGTTTTCCACCTGCCCGACGAAAAAAAACAAAAAAAATAGAATAAAGCTGAAAAAAATACAAAAAAACATGCAAATTTCAAGGCACAGTGCGAGTTTATGCCTTTGTGTTGTTGTTTTTGTTGTGCGGCGATTTGCATAGGCTCGACGTGGGTGTGTTACAGCGCCCAGGCAACAACGCAGCAATAGCTATACAGCTATCCAGTCTCCATGGTGACATTAACAGCGTGGCGGGTAGATTTTTAGTCGGTCAGGTGAGCGTCGACGAGCCGGCTCGACCCAATGACTGAGTTTTGGCATTGAGTTATATTTTTTCAACAAAAGTAAGAGAAAAAAAAAAAAACCAAATAACTGGAATGGAATGAGCAAAATGTGAGCGCGCTCCAGACGCATCCAGGCATTAAGGTACACCATTTTCAAGGATATGCGGGGATGCGCATGTTTATTCCCGTTTTTCTGGCCACAACACATTTTTACGCTCAATTCCAGTGAGTTGCCTCACGGAGAGCAACAGCAGCCAGCAAATCTCTTTCACTCAAAGCTGCGTGGGTTCATTCAATAGATTTTCGCATATACATGCATATATTTATATATATATGTATAGACATTAATATATGTATATATATTTATATGTATATCTGTATGTATATAAATGTGTAGTATATAGTTATTGCTGTGTGTATATGAGCAGCATCAAGTGTGTATTTTGCAGCTGTGTTGAGCTTCTAATTGACAGACAGCTGAATTTTTTATGTGCTTGTTGTCTGCGTAGGCCACTCAAACTCAAACTCGCACTCTGATTTGGATTTTGATTCGATTTCGGGCCTTAGCCCCAAACATCAGTTTTGGCCAGATTGAAAAGTGAAGTAACCAAGTGAGCTAGGCCTTGTTGGTCAGTTTGACCACTTTTATTGGGCCAAAAACGGGCACCGTTTTAATTACGAAATATGCAGAGAGCCACACACAATAAGCAGCAATAAGCCAAGCCACACAGTGGCAGACAGCTCCTACAGTCCATCAGTCCAAATCCAAGCACAAGCACAATTGTCACGGCGCTCCACAAGCATGTCAAGGATGCTGTCGCCAGTTCGCAAGGAGTGCAGCAGAGGGTCACACATATGTGTTGAGGGGTACGGGGCAATCGGGTCGTACATGGCATGCACTGGCCTCATGTCAGTGTGTGAGTGAGTGTGTGTGTGTGTGTGTGTGTGTGTGTGCTTGTGTGTGGCCCACTAACTAAAATCCAAATGGCGTTTTGTCATATCAGCTGCTCGTTAGCCATGTGAAGAGCCTGGCAACACCTGTGCGGTTGTCTAGTAGTTGAACGGCCGCAAAGGGGGCGACAAGGGTTACGGCCAGTACAGGTGGCTGTTCATCTAATCGTCATAAATGCGGCGACGATGTCGTCGGCGTCGTCGTCGTCGTCGTCGTCGGCGTCTGACTAAGTGCCAAACAATGATGAGCACAAAATGTTGTCGGCTCCAATCCTCTCGAGTGCAATACGTAAGATGAGCTGCGGACAACTAAAAGGCACAAAATAATGATTTGTGTGCTGTTTATTCTGCTTGGCTTGTATTAAATTTAAATCAAGGCAACAACAGTAAAGCCAAACTTTATTAAAATGCAACTTTCAACATAAATCAAATAAAAAAGAAAAGAAGAAATTTAATAAAAATTTCAATCGCAATCAGCTGCATAAATGTATAAATTGCATTTGTTAACTGACAAGTGAAGTGTAAAAATAAAGGAAAACAGAATTAAAGAATGCTTGTTAAAAGTATTTTTCATTAAAAAATAATATTTATATTGCAAACGTGTTGTTTATCTTTGATGCAATTTATTGATTCAGTTTTTTATTTATTTTTTTATTATTAAGCTATGCCTGAATATTTTGCAGCCATTAGCCATCAAGAGTTACGGATAATATGGAAAAAGAAAAAATACGTAAAGTATATATAGATATATATATATATATATATATATATATGTATATAAGTGTGTATGCTTAAGGGCATATATCAGGCTTTGTTTCATTATTTATGGTGATATTTCTCACTTTCGCTAGCTTATTTTTCAGCTTTGCTCGCTCGCTTTTCCCCCTCTTGCTCGTGTCCATTATCCAAATAGACACAACATACACACACTCCCAAAGGTGTTGTTTCATCTCTGTGTGTGTGTGTGTGTGTTGGTGTGTGTGAGAGAAAGTGCGTTTACGATACTTTGCGGCACACCTCGGCCCCTTAATGTATGCAATAAAGCTCAAGTGTAGCACTGAGCTTGTGTTGCCAACAGCAGCCAGCCAGCCAGCCAGCCGGCAGCAGTAGTTACCTGTGTTAACACACACACACACACACACACACACACAACACAACACAACACAGTTTGGTAGCTAACCTTCACTTTCGCTGCCTGATACACACTTGCATGTGTACGTGCAACTGCAACATTGTAGCACAACAATCGCACTGGCGCCGCTGCTGACTCCACTCCCCCCCCCCCCCCCCCCACCGACCCCCCCGCTGAAGAGTCCTTTTTGTAATTACATTTTGTTTTACTCGTGTGTTAAAGTTGTTTTTGTTCGCATCACTGTTTCACACACTGGCAGAGAGTGTTAATTTTGTCACAATCCGTATAAAGTAATCAAATTGGCATCCATCGACTACATTGACTGGGTAATCTGTCGAAGATTGACAGATGAGTCGCTATAGCCACGGAGTCACACAACAAAGTCAGCTCTTGGGCCAGGGCATGCAACAGTCGGCGTGCCGCAAATAGCTGTTGTTTCGTGTTTTTTTTTTCACAATTGTGTTGTACAGAGTGCCCACGATTTTCCCCAACATCTAGTCGTAGTGGTTTATGCAAGTGGCACTGTGGGGCATGTTGCAGCGCTTGTGTCCGCTGTGAACATATGAAATTCATGCGTGATTTTTATTGTCGTGTTGGGTGTGCACATAAAATAATGCTTATGCATGGCTCCCCCTCTCTCCCTCTCTCTCTCTCTGTATCATTTACTTTTTGTGGCAGCAACAAGTTATACAAGTTGCAAATTTAATGTCATTGAGTATAACACGTACAAGCACCTCCGCCTCTCCGCCACACACACAACCATCATCTCCGCCTTTTAAAATTGAATACTTTATTGAATTCCTAGCGCTTTATTGTGTGGAAAATTTATCGTTTCAATTATTCAGCTACAACAGCAAAATTTATATGTATATTTTTTTTTTCAACACGCATGCGATTTTCATCTGATATTCTCTGACTCGTATTTTATGTCGCACAACCACCCCCACCCAATGCCGAACCTTGATTCGAGCTCCAGCCCGAGCTGGCTGAGATCCATACTAACTGCATTGACTTTGACATTTATGGACAAAAGTTGAAGCTCTCAAGCATACACACACACACACACACACACACAGTCACAGACAGATACACACACACACACACACACAGGTAGATACAAGTGCCCAGCGGCGACCCTGGAATATTCAATGCGAATGAGAATCTGAATTCGAATGCGAATTTTTGTATGTCCCCTGGGCTGACTGTGCGCTTGCCTCTGGCACGTTGCGTATACGAAATTTGCGTGCAACAAATAGCAAGCAGGTAAATGATTTAGACAGTTGCCAAGTTACGGCAAAAGCAATGCCAATATATGCACATGAGATAACCAATGGCAACCAAAGGTTGCGCCATAAACGATGATACTACTTATTGTGATTGACCATAATTGGGTCAATGTGAGCTGATCCAGAAAATGTAGTAGTAAATTAATAAAATTGCCATACTATTTCCATAAAAAAAAAAATTTGTGTATATACAGGATATAAATGCAAATTACTAAATGTATATTTATTTGGCTTAAGGTATTATTTTTTGCAGAGAGAGATTAAATAGAATTTATTTTGAGCAGATTTTAATGTATTTAAATTTAGATATTACTTTCTTTTAGAGAACTTCTGTTATGTCTTGTCTCTAATTACGATTTTCTTTAATTTCAATTGTATTAATTAGTTGCTTGATTTCATTTACAATCCTTGGCCAAAGCATTAATTGAAATTCCATGATTCAGCATAGCAGAAATGTGTAGCTTGGAAATGGGTCAAGGTTAAATTAGGTCAACTAGTGAGTAACTTGTCGAGTTGAATGCTTTTCCGAGTTGCCTGCTCAACTCTGTCAGCTCAACTCACCCAACCTCTCCATAATTAACCTTCTCTGAGAGCACTGACATCGACACTAATGATTACTCTGGCCTGGTAATAAGTAAATTAATTCTTATAATAATAAAACTACGTTTTCAGCGAGTGCAAAGCGAAAAAGTGGAAAAGCGGACAAGTGCAAAGCTATTTTTACAAGCAACTAAATGTTCTGCAAATGCTTACAAGCAAAAGTTAGTTAATTTTAAGCCCTGTGCAAGTATATATTTCAATTTTTAATAAAAAAAAGCCATGCTTTTTACACGCTTTTAACATTTAATTTCATGCTATATCGATTTTTATTTAAGTATCGAATTTAATCTGCATTTCAAATAAATGCATAAGCAAACTTCATCTTTTAAAATGCTTTCAATTAAAAGATATCTGCACGGCTCATTGAGAACCATTTAATCCACAACCCGTGCCACGAGAGAAATATATACCATAATAAAGGTGGAATACAAATCCAACAGACGAGCAATCACATTGCCATACACAATCCACTTTCTTTTTTTTTTGCCCTTAACGACAATACAATTGTGATTGAGCCAAGCAATAAGCCAGTCCAAAAGAAAAGAAAAAAACCTATAATAAACAACTGAAAGAAGAAGGATTGTCTGCCGAAAACACTCGTATGCTCATTCGTAGAATTCATCTTCTTTTGGGTGATGTCATTGTTGTTGTTGTTGTTGTTGTTCTTGGTCTGACCTGCATCAATTTGTTGTCTGTGTGGTTGGAGATAAAGGATAGCAAAGGTTTTTCCACCCCATCCACAATTGTTTGTCATACAATACGAACGAATGTTTCATATATGTATTACAAATATAAAAACGAACTAAATTATGCTCACTCCGTCTCCACTTACTTCCTTTGAGTCTCTGCCTCTGTCTCCCTCTTTCTCTCTCCCTCTCCCTGTCTCTCTTACTCACACTCGACCGCCAACCAAACTGAGGTCAAATGATTGCAATCAAAAAATACGCTTGATTTTTTTACATCCTTGCCAAAAAGCGCACTATCAATATTATGAGATTTCGCGCCCGACCACGCAACAGCCCTGCCTCTTTGCCACTGCCACTGCCACAACGCTTGACGATGACTTACATGTGAGAGCAGCGAGTAAGGGAAATATTGTAAATGTAATATGCTTGTTGGAGCGGGAATTGGCACCGCGCGGCATAGAAGTGCTGAATGGCGGTGGTTGGGTTGCAACGTGTGCGGCCGCACCATTTGGACTCGGCGCAGCTTTTCAACGATTTTGCCACACTTAAGTAGATACTCGACGGGAAAACACAAGTGAGCTTCAACCTAGCGCTGCTAGACTATAATATCTCCTGTAGCCTATTCAAAACTAAAAAAAAAGTATTGCAAGCAAAAAAAAATAGAATAAAAAAGTGGTTTTTCTGTACAATTTTTTATATTTTAATATTTTTTACATTTTAGTGGTTTCAATTAATTTAATGACTATTGAAACTACGTAAATATGCCATTAAAAGGACTTCAGAGCAATTGTTGAGAACTTTTAACAACTGCTAATATGTAAAAATGTAAATGTCGATGTAATTACTAAAATGAGAGTTAAAAGTGCAAGTTTGCCAGATATGTGAAAATAACATACATATTATTTATCTACTGGGCGCCGAGTTGGCCTTGGATTACGGGGTATTCGTGGCGCGGCTTGTGGTATCTGCAGGCATTTTAAAAATTGATTGTAAATACCAGGTAAAGGCGGGGGGGTGTGCGAAAATATTTCGCGCACGTTGAACCATCAAAAGCAAGCAGCAGCAAGCGCTGGCTGACTGACTGACACACTGACGGAATGACGAGTTGACGGACTGACAGAAGAAGTGTCTGGCTGCATGTGTGTCAGTGTTTGCTGGTCCCTTTGTGTATGTGTGTGTGTGTGTGTGCGAGTGTTTGTTGGCAATTTCCGCTTCTACATATCCGTTCGTTTTGTCACGTAGTTTATGAATGAATTTAACTGCTGTCGGTTGGACGACGACAGGCAAAGCGACAGCAACAGCAACAGCAACAGCGACAGCGACGTCAACGTCGGCGTCGACGTCAACGTCAATGTTGATGCTGCTATAAAGCTTGTTGATATGTTTTAATGAGCACTTTTACATGCACACGTTTGAGTATTTGTACCTGTCTGTCTGTCTGTGTGTGTGTGGCACATATAAAACTAAAAAGGAAGAGATTGAAAGCTGCCATTGCAACTGAATGTCACAAGGCTCTCACATTTAAAAGCCATCACAAATTGTTCACTTGGCTATATAATTTTTTTTTTTTTTGCTGTTTCTACCGCACCGGAGACTTTTTCGATTGAACAAAAGAAAGTTTTTTAATTACATTTTTCATTTCCTGCACACATTACGTATACGCAACACTGCCAAACCGGCGACAACTTAGACAGTTCTCTGTGTCCAATAAAATTGACCAAAAATAGCTTATTGCCTGCCATAGACTGTATGAGCCTTATGTCCTTTAATATATATGAGACAGACAATTGGGCTGCCTGCATTTTGTGGCCTGTCAAGCCTGAAAGCTTCCGCTTCTGCTCTTCAGCACAGTTATCCTTTGTGGCTGGGTGACTAGCTGTGCGACTGGTCGACAGCTTTTCTCGGTTCTTAAATCGAACCAATGGCTAATCGTATAGAAAAAAAAACTAACCGAAAGCAAAACTCTGAGCAACAATGCTGTCAATAACAAGCCAATATGAAACTGTCCACTCAAAGCGTGGGCAATACAAACATTGCGAAGGTCGCTTAAATAGTTACTCTAATTTGTGGGATAGCAAAGCAAACAGACCTGAAGAGAAATTCTTGCATATCAGCTTAACAATACAGATTATAACAAGAAAATCGTAATAAATTCTATATTTACATAATTGTGTTTATAATTTTATTATGCAATATTTTTCTAGTGAACATTTGCACATTCAACAAACTTCTTGAACTACACCAGCGAGATGGCAAACCCTTCAGAATCAACTGCTTGTCTTGAATTGTAGTTAGCCAAAAACAAAGAAAGTAAAGAAATAGAATAGAATAGAACTTGTTAGAAGCATGACAAGACTAAGGGGATGAGCGGAAGTCAACGTTGCCTTTGGGCCAAGCAGCTTGTTGCCAAGACGACAGCCACACAACGATTTATCTACTGCAAATTTATTGTTTTTGTTGTTCTTGTTGTTTGTTTTTTGTTGCTATTGTTGTCGCTTGTCTTGTTGCTACATCTGTCCAGCAGAAGCTAAACTTAGCTCAAAGACGCGTTCAGCTTGATTTTGGGGATTTTGTAGCTGCCGGACAACAGAGCACAGAGTAAAAGCTGCATTTTACTTATGAGTGTCATGCGTTCAGAAATCTATGCACATCTTCGTCAGAAGGCGAAAATACTATTTTTGTTTGCAGCCCACACAGAATAAAATGGGATATAGACAGAATGCTCAATGCATGTCAATTTGTGGTCTTGTCTCGGATTTCTGCACTCCCCCGCGTTGTAGATTTATAGCCGGTTTATGGGCAACAGTGGTTTAGTTTGAGCCCTGTGTCATATTTATGTGATGTAAATGCGGGTGCTGTTAGTACACTGTTAGTAGTCAGTGTTTTCTATGCGGGCTTTAGCCGCTTTTGTAACATGCACTTTGAACCAAATTTGCGCCCAAGACAAAGTGCAACAGCAGTAAACGACCAAGTTGCCAAATTTATTTGCGTTTATCTTTGTGCCAAAAGTTTTCGGTTAACGTGTTTGGCATTGTCAACAACTTTGTTGTGGGGTGCCACAACTGACACGCCACCATACCCCCACCCCACCCTGCCACACACAACCCCAAAAACCCACAAACCACCCACGCCCATTGCTGTTGTGCTGATGCAATTGCAATTGCTTTTTGTTGAGTTTTGCGTTCGTTGCATCTACGAAATTGTTTGTTTTGTTTGGAGCGTGCTGCTTTTGAGTAACTTGTTCTCTACACTTTTTCGTATTTTTTTTAAACCCGTTTTTTTTTATTTTTTATTTGTCATGCCTTTTTTCATTGGTTTTTGTGTCAGACACACAATACCCGGCCCACTAGTCAACCTGTCGCCTCATGTGTGCTTGTTTGTATCTGGGTATCAATATTTGACTTGCTGTATTGTAATACTCCTCTACCAAAATGAACACCCAGGGTTATATCCTATAAGAAAGTTCATTTGTATTAAATATTGGATAAACAGTATTACATAAAAAGATAAACCACTTGGTCTATATATTTATTTGGTATTTATTTTTATATGAAAAGATATTTAAGAGATTTAGAATTGTCTTTATAAGATTAAACCTAGACTCTAGAATTTTAAATCTTATTTAATTTATTTTAGTGCAGGGTATTTCATAGTCGATCATTGCTTTGACTGCAACATTTCAGATTTTTATCTGTGGTTTTATTTATTTTTGTGTAGAGCGTTAACTCACTATTCAAGTCATGCAATAAATGCGTTTCGAATTTCTGAGGGTTTCACTTCCAGCCAGCCCATCTTACCATGTTCAATTCAGTTTTGTATTTATTGTATTGAGTCTTTTTGTTGTTGTTGTTGTTGTTGCCGTTCGTTGAGCAAACAAAATCCAATTGCATTTAAATAGCATATTTTTGAGGTCTCTTTGCATTTTGTCACTGAATAAATATGCTTGAATCCCAAGACTTTTGCATATATATATATATATGGATATATATAAATATATGTAACACAAGTCATTTAATTGATTGAAATTGGTTTTTAGAAGGGATAAATGCAAATTACACATTTGGGCACTGTTGAAGCTCTGCCAAGAATTGAAAAGCAAACAAACATAATTAATTCCATTCCAAATTGAAGACATATATTGACTTAAGTAATGTGCAAATTTCAAATGGAACTCAGTGCATTCTCCAAGAAATGTAATCAGCTAGATTAAGAAAGGTATTTGGCAGTAGAGTAGATAGATTATGTGTACCAAGCAGCAGGCAGATATTTTCATGAAATATGCAACCATTGCAGATAATTGATAAATTAATAATGGTAGCAGATGGGCGAAATTATGTTAAGATTCATGTTATTTGTTTGTCAACAGGAAAATCTTCGTTATGCATGGAAATTAATAAATTACTTGAATTGTAATTTGTATATATATGGAATGACAATGTAAAATTTCCTTAATCTCTGTAAAATAATCTTAAACATAAATTTTATAGTTATCACTTGAAATATTTGATGACCGCATAGGAACTCCTCGAGAGCATTTGCCATTTTAAAAAGCAGAAAGAATAGACCAGAAAAAAATGTCATAAAAATCTTTAACAAGGGGCAGAAACATATATTGGAATTTGTAGGTGACCAAAGCTGATAACCATTACGAAAGCTTACAGCTATCAACATTCTCTGATAATAGAGCATTTACCATTAGGTAGTGAGGCATGAGCAATTCAACCCATACTTGCCCCACACACACACACACACACACACACTCGCACATATATATATATTCTATATGCACTCACTGTACTTGTTTTAATCAGCTTTTCTTTGAATTTTGCTTGCTTACAGGTAAGTACGCACATCCGGCTGCTGTCAATTTAAAACTGCTCTTCGTGTACCATAAAAATGGCACAGCGCAAAAACATAAAAAAAAACCAAGCCCGAAATCTCGCAAGTATAAGCTCTACAAGTGCAAGTAAAAAAAAAATATATAATAAATATACAAGTACACAAAAAAAAAAGAGAGGAAAATATAACGCAACACTGAATGGCATTTCAAAGTAATAAAAAACCTTGACATAAACCTTACAGATATGAGAAAAAAAGTATGCGCATATAACGCATAAGAGTCTAACAATAACAGAGACAGTGGGGACAGACTGAAGGGGCATCAATGTGGTGGGTGGGTGGGGGGTGGTGAGAGCCAATCTGGCACAACTTTGGTAACAAGTTTTTGTTATTGTTTTCAGTGTGTGCGTGTGTGTGTGTCTGCGAGTGTGTGTGACGTTTGGTGTTGTACCCGCCTAGGCAGCTGTCAAAAATCAACGCAAACGTCAACGCTCAAAAGCGACAAAAACACACACCACGTACACATCCACACACACACACACGCACACATACAACAAGGCATTGGACACATTTTGAAAATGTCAAAAAGTAGGCAACATGTTGTGTGCCAGGCTCCCTTCCTGCCCAAACCCAACTCTGAGACCTTGTTGTATATATATATCTATATACATATATATATATACATAAAGTAAGTTTACGCACACACACACACAAAGATTAGAAGGTCAAAAGGGCCACGAAAAAAAAAAACATACAAAATTCGAACCTTTCAAAATCTTTGTCTCATTTTCAAGCCTCCTGCCAGATGCCAACTATTTTGGCCAAGGCGTTCATTGATTTTTATGGCCAACGCCTTTCAAACGACACCCTCCAACGGTTTCAGTTTTCATTAAAGAGTTCCAAGAGCCCAAAATTGCCCCATTCAATACTGAAAGATGACAAATTTGACAAATTCGTTGAGAGTTGCAATATGACACACAAAGCGGCTTACAAATATTGGGAGACATAGTTAGGCATTTGGAGTTTCAAACATTATTGTAAATGGATTTAAAACTTGCTCAACCTGAACAAAATTGAAATTATTTATAATCCAATCAGTGTTTGATAGCTTAATGCGGATTAATTAATAAAATATGTATATATATATATATATATTATTTATAACATATATATTAACAGTCGCAACTAGTTAGTTTCAAAAAGAAACACAATACAAATTAATTTCCGTAGAAATTGAATAATTTTTCGCGCTAAAAATCATAGATAAAAAAGGTTTTTTTTTTTCTTCAAAAATTTATTATTTTTAAATTTAATGAAGAAAAGCAATTGATAATAAAATTTGCAAGGGCATTCAAAGTTCGTTAAGTAAAATTAAAGCACATCCTTCCGGTATGGTTGACTTTTAGATTATTTTGGCTTTTAGTTGATTATAAAAGGGAAAGCACACACACACATAAGAGCTCACATATGTGACTCGGGATCTGAACTACAATGGAACTCATTCCCATACACACAGTCACACACACACACACAAACAGACAAAGGACTTAAGGCAAAAGGAACCGATGAGGCCAAACGGAACTCTGACAAAAGGCTCCAGTGAAAAGCAACTCCTTTCAGTAGCTTCCATTCTTTTCAACATTATTTGTTCTTTGGTTTCTCTCATTCTCCCTGCTTAGTCTTTAAGTTGCCACTGGCTTTAGTCCAGTGTTCATTTAAAACTGGTTGGGAAAAACTCATAAAACTTGAGAGCAGTGGGCATCACAACAGTTCAATTTTACGCACGCACGAGTTTTGCTAGTGAAATCATAAAGAAAATTACATTGGAAAACTATCGGGCAACGAGCCGTGGCATTCCGGTTGCTTTATCATGTTCCCTTCTGGGCCCGCTGTGCTTTAAACTTGACACAGTTGCATTCCACGGCCAGGGGAAAGTTAATCATAGCACAAAACTTTGATTTCATTTAAGCAACTCGTGAAACAAGAGCAACATTTACAACAGGCGCACTTCAATTGTTTGCTTAGGCAAGAGTTTTCCACGGGTTGCCGAATGAGTTGCCAACGATAAGGATAATCATCGTCTTCCTGTTCATTATGATGATAGTGCTATTGACAGCGGGTGGGCTGGTCGTTGAGTGAATGACGAGTCCTGGATGAGACAGCAAATAATAAGAGTAGAAACTTAAAAGATGCTAATTTAAACGAATGAAACTCACAGAATTGTTTTCAAGAGCTTCCTGGAAAAATACAACAAAGGGGGAAACCTATAAATTTAAAATAGTCAGAGCGAGAGCAGTTCAAACAGAATCTTTCTTAGAAATTGAAAATAAAGCAGAAAATATATTTATTATTTTTTTGAAGAACAAACGATGAAGCATATATTTTTTTATAGAAATATATTTGAGTAAATTAATATTCAGTTGCTGTGAAGTGTTTTAGTTTCACGTCAAGTAAACTTTACTGTGGCTAATGAGCCTGTTAATTCACTAAATTATAATGAAACGAAAGAAAAAAAAATTACTAATTTATTACAAAGGAAAGGAGTGGGAAACTTTTGCTCTTAAAATTTAACGAGCAAGGCTAGCATAAGTGTATGTTTAATGACAGGTACCTGTTAATTGCAACTAATTAAAATTCAGCGCACAATTGTTTGCTTTTGAAAACTTCTTGCACAACTCTCGCTATGTAGCCGAAAACAAAATTTTGAAAATCATTTTGCCGCAAATGCTTAGGCAACAGTGAAAAGCTGCCATTCGCACACAGTCACCTCTCGCTCGCACTCAATGACACACTCAACGGCTGCTGCTTGCCTGTAGTCGAAAACAAAACAAGCAACAACAACACCAACAACAGATTTTTATATATATATATAGTAAAAGGCAACGCTGACGTCGACGTTGACATTCTCTGCTACTTCGCTGTCTGAGACACTTGCGTTTTGGAAAGCAGCATCAGAAGCCGCAGCGACAGCAGCAGCGAAAGCAGCAGCAAAGGCAGCGGCGACAGCAGCAGCGACAGCGAATTGGGTTAAGCAGCCCGCTGCGTGTGTTTGTATGTGTGTTTGTATGTGTGTGGGTGTTTGTGTGGTGGCTCGTGCTTACCCCGGCTAACTCAAATTCAATTGTAGCATGTAGCTTTGTGCCCTTGCCAAGTTAAACGATGAAATGAGCATTTGTGCCAAAGTATGTACAACAACGACAGCAGCAACAACAGCAACAACAACAGCAACAACAACAGCAACAACAACAACAAGAACAACTGCACATAACAAAATACACATAAATTATACTTTTGCCTTTCACAGCCGTTACGTTGCGCTACGTTACGTTTGGCGTTGTGTTTTACGGAATGCTCAAGCGGCTTTTGTTTTAACTTTCATCATCCTTCTCCCTCTCTCTCTCTCGGTTTCTTTTTCGTTTTCTGATTCTTGCCGCTTTTTTTTGCATTTAAATTAAGTCTAAATGCCGACAAGCAGTCGTTGTTGTAACATTGTAGTTGTTATTGTCCTTGTTGCTGTTACTACGACATTAATTTTTGCAGCAGGATTGCGAGAGACCAAACAGAAATGTCGCTTTAAAATGAGTATTTTTA
This sequence comes from Drosophila fungiperda, assembly GCA_035042345.1. Classification (NCBI taxonomy): domain Eukaryota; kingdom Metazoa; phylum Arthropoda; class Insecta; order Diptera; family Drosophilidae; genus Drosophila; species Drosophila fungiperda. The sequence goes on along the minus strand of JAWNLM010000187.1, from coordinate 369,312 downwards.
AATGAATGAATTTAATGATTTAATTTAAATGTTATGCTCTATAGATATCTTATAGATACTCGTTCCAAGTATTACTATTTTAGCATATTTGAAATGTGCTAATTTATTGAGTAAAAAGTAACACTATAAATTGCAAGATACTCCTATCAATTGTATATTGTGAAACACATTTTTGATAATCCCCATAGTTAATTTATATTATATTGAAAGTGCTGTTTAATTGGCAATAAAAAATCACTTCATTTTGTAGGCAATTAATTCAATGACTTTTTCCTTGCTGTCATTTTTCTTCTATTTTTATCGACTATTTAATAGCATGTGTTTTTTGTGTTGGCATTTTCACGAGCCACCTGCAACACTGACCATATTTATTTTAAATTTAAGCGAAATACTCGCATGTTTTATTGTAAAGTCGGAGCAAAGTATGTGGGTATATGGATTGCCTTATTGCTTGTTGCATGCCTCGCGGAAAATGCCAAATCGTAATTTATTGCCGCAGCAGCGTCAGAAAGTTAATGCGCTCTTCAACAGCAGGGTTCTGGCTCATGCTGAGAAGCATGTTGTAAAAAAAAAAAATAATAACTTTGGAAACTGACCCTCATCATAATTGAAATGCGTTGAAAACCAAACGATGCATATATTCTTTTTTAATGAAAACAGACACAAAAACACTACAACACAATACATACAAAATTGCCACATCGCTTGGCTGCTATTTGGGGCATGCATTTGGTCAAAACATATTCTATTCAAATCTGAACTAAGCCAATAGATTTGAATTGTATCTGCACTATTGAAATGTGTTTTTCAAAAAAATATTCAGTGGCTCTGGGAACAATGGGTCAGACTTTCAAGCCTTTGTTTATATGCAACTTTAACTGATCTTTAAAATTACTTTTCATAAGATAAAAAAGAGAATTGTGCATTTTGATAACGATTTTGTATTTAATTCTGGGTAAGATATTTGTCTACCAAATTTCAGCATGCTTTTTTCTGTGTTATAACTATAAACAACTTGTGAACCGATTTTAATGGGAATCATTTCATCGCTTTAATTGAAATCTACCCAAATACATTTTCATATTAAGTCTTGCATTTTAATTTTACAAAATATAGAAAAAAAAGGTTAATTTCGTTTTTTTCCATATCAATTGTAAGACTTTAAGGTATTTTTAAACTAATTCTTAAATTTGACATGGCGCAATTTTCCAACTAGTAAAAATTTGTTCACTTTTATTATGAACAGGAAATAATGGCTCAATTTATATAAAAGACGCTGCAACAGCTGTATAAAATTATTGTAGTTCTTATAGTTTAGACGGTAATTAGGCTCATAAATTTACTACGTATATAAAATGAGCGGCGTATTGCCAAGGAGTACTTAGGAAGGAGTACGCAACGTGCAAAGTACGTGAAATTAAGCTAATTGCCTGCTGAGCTGGCCAAAAGTGGACAACAGAAAATGGCAAAGGCGAAAGCAAAAGCAAAAGTGAAATTCAGCAATTTTCTTCGCTTATAATGCCAACAATTATTTAACAGTAAATAATTCATAAATATTTTATGACATCCATGTCACAATTTGTAAGCCAGAAACATTTTCGAGCCCAACCCCCTCCGGTCCAGAAGCCAAAAAACTGTTCATTTAAATTTTAATTGCTTTATAAATGCTAAAAAGTCCTTGAACTTTTGCGTAAGAGTGAAAGTGCTAGCCAACCTTCTGTCACCCCTCCCCTTCCCTTCTGCACCCTGCTATCTGCCAACATACTCTACGAGAAACGTTCATAAAGCAAAAATGGTCGACCTGCCCTTGCACCAGCTAGTTTAAAGTATTTTCATATAAAAAGACAAGCAACTAAAAAAAAAAAATATAATAATAAAATTTTCACGCGCAACTTTTCTGCAAAAAATAAAAAAAAACCAAAGAGGCAGAAAAGACAAACAGCAACAACAATGAGCAACAGCAGCAGGCTATTTAGTTACAGCTGTAGCCAGTGGGCATTGCACAGGAAGGACGTCGCCCAATCCCCTGTTGCCGCCCTCGGACAAACAATGGATATATAAGCTTTATACAGAACTGCCCTAGCCTGTGTGTGTATATGTGTGTGTGTGTGTATACACATACAATAGCTTATACGGTATGAAGTCCGGTAGGTATACTTGAATATACCTTTTTAAGTGTCTGCAACACTTTCACTCCTTCACCTACCAAATGGACAATGGCAGCAGCCAACACCGAGGGTAACGTTAATGTTGCAAGAAACAATGTATCTCTTGTGCTGTGCCAACGCCATTTCCGTTCCACACATTTGTGCAGATTTGTGCCACAAAACAGGGCATCTGACTGAAGATCCTCGGTATATATATTAATAATATATTATTAGTAATACTAATAAAAATGACTATTGGATTGAGTAGATTGACCATTCCATTAAATTTCTTCTTACCAATAAATTTTAACTTGTTTTAATTTTTAAAATATTTATTTTGGTAATTGAGTGATGAACATAGTTTTCTAAAATTGCAAGTCAACATTTTTAATAATCAATTTCATAGAACTTTCGAGTAGTGAATCACAAACTGTGTGTGTGGCCTTACCAGAAAAGGAACATTTTAACATTTGTGCTGTGGTGTGTGAGTGTGTGTGTGCTTGCGTGTGTGTATTTATTTCTATGTCTTTTTCAGTTGCCAGGCCGTTTGTTTTTATTGTTGCCGTTAGAGGCTGCTCTGACTGCTCCGGCTGCTCCTTAGCCTGCCGGCAGTTTTCTTTAATGAATGAACAGTAGACACACACACTCACACACACACACAGTCACCCATACACACACACATTTTAGCATGCTTGAAAAAGATGTTAGTTGCCATAGCTAAAGTGGCAATTAGAAAGTTGTTAAAGAAAAAAACAAAAAGAACTCGTCTACTTAGACAATCCCTAAGTTAAAAACACAGTCGAGCCAACCTTCAAGCTGATTTATGCTCCAAATGCATGCAACTACACAAAAATTAACCTTGACGTTGCATTCACTCAGTATTGTGTCAATATTAATTATGTATGGCGCAAGCTCTAAACGAAAAAAGAAAAAACAAAAAAATGAGAATAAAACTTAGGCAAACCCACAATGCCACAAGTAACAAACACTTCGACAAAGGTCAGTGCGACCACAAAATGAAGTTGGAAGGCCGCACGGAGAGTGCTTTAAGAAAGTGCTCAACAGTTTCTACTTATTGCAAGCGGTTTAGCTCTTCTATTAAAACCGGAGAAAAAGAAAAAAACATACAACAATAAACAAAAATTAAGCAAACTGAATGAGAAAGGACAACAACAGGACGATTCGATTACTGGCGCCATTTGCTTAAGAATATTGAGCTGTTTTTATTGTGTGTGTGCCATCCTCTGCCCATCCTCTGCCCATCCTCTGCCCATCTCCAGCAGCTGAGCAGCTCTTTTATTATGTGTGCTTTTTATTGTATTACGCTTTTTGTTGGTTTTGGCATTGGTTTTTCAACTTCGTTTTACGCTTCAGCGGCATAAATATATAAATTATTAACTATCCACAACTCGAGTATTGGTATTCATATTGTTATTGGTATTGGTATTGGTATTGGTATGCGTGTTTATAAGTGGGTGTGGGTTATTGTGGCCTTAGCCCTTTTTGCCTTTAACGCATTGTTCTTGGCTGGCACGTGCACCTTTTCATTTCATTTATCCTTCACTCTTACAGGGTATATATGAGCAGAGCGAGAATATAGAATACTTATTTTTATAAATACATAAATATATTACACTAAGATTACTAACTAAATTTAACTCTGAATATGGCTTGAATTGAATTTATTTGTTAGCCATAGCAAACTTGAAAAGCAATAATAAATTCGCTTGACAGGGTATCCCTAAGGCGCCAGAGTATTTCTACTTGTTTTCAACGTTTTTATTTTTATTGTTTATTGCTTTATATTATTTTTAGTTATTTGTGTGCGTTGCATACAAATATGTGTGTGTGTGTATGATTTATGATCACACATTTATAGCGCTGACAATTGAATGATATTTTGACGTTAGCAGCAAGTGCGTTTTCCCCCTGCCCATCGACCAAAAAGAGTGCCATGATGGATGAGTCGAGGTTGGGAAGCGGTTTCGTTTTAAGGTGATAGTTGGCATTTTTCCCCATTGTTTGCAGCTGCTGAGTGGTGTCATTGACCAAAGAGCCTCGGGCTATAAATGTGCATCCTTGTGTGTCTATGTGCAACATATATTAATATAAATTTAAGTTGTGCACAACGCTATAAAGTTTATAAACATTGTCGTATTTTTTGATTACGCAACCATAACATTCTGGTTTATTGCATGGCATATAAAAAAGTTATTTTACTTTATAGATAACAATTTGTTTAACGGACAATATTAAAAACCCATAAATCTTGGTACTTGTTTTAGTTTGTGAATGTTTTCGATTCTCAGCTGTAACTTCAGTTTTTTTTTTACGAGATTTAAGATTATATTTACAGCTTGATATGTGTGTTTACTTGTTTAATCAATATTATCCGATTTTTGTAGAGCAAATGAAAAGAAAGAGAGAAAACTTAAAAACGCCCGACACTTATCAAAATATGATTAAAAATTCACTTTGTCAGTCTCTGGCATAGAAGTACTTAAGTGTGGAAATTTTCCACATTAAGGCTCAAAGCAAAGTCACATAAAGATAGAAAGAGAGAGACAGAGAGAGAGAGAGAGAGCTGGAAAGAGAGACAATTTCACTTTTAGATATAAATGTAACAATTGGGAAACATAAATGTCATTTAAGATAAACGTAAAAATTGCCATTTGATGGTGTCTCCTTTAAATTGGAGCCTGGCCAAAAACAAAATAGAAACGAAAATATAAAATATTTAGAACAAGAAATATAGCTTAAAAAGAATGAGGCGAAGCAAAGCACTCACCTGACGGTGTTCAAATTTAATTTAATTGACTTTACTTTTAAATTGCTTGAAATTAAACAACAAAAAGCCGGAGCAACTGAAACATTTATTTTATGGTTGTTTTGAGTAAGTAAATTATCTGCAAAGGAGATATGTTTGTGTTAATAACATTTGAGCTTAGTTTATTATGAGTATTATGAGTAAAAATGTGTGAATTAAAAATATAGAATCGCACAATTATTAAAAAATGTGATATTTTAAATTGTTGTAAGAAAAGATAAAAATATTTGAAATCTTGTAGAATTTATTAGTTGTTCATTTTAGGCATATGTAATTTGAAAATTAATTTTCAAGGACTTCATTTTGTTTAAAAATCGTAATTCCTGCTGACAGAGTATGAATGAAATTTAATATTGAAAACATAAATTCATAATCAATCAATCAATTGTATATGCTTCAAATTATATATATATATATATATATATATATATGTATATGTGAGAAGTCTTGAAGCCATGACTAAGTGAATCTTCAAGCTGCCAATTGATTAACACGTTTTCCAGAACTGACTGCTGCTGGCTGACTCCTCGTCTGATTCAGACACCTTAGTCTGATTTGATGTTTATCCACTAAAAAGTCATCATGGGCATCAGTAGGCGTTATCATTATTATGTTGGGGAACTATATGAAAAATGCTTTATTACAACACGTTGTACATTTACAGCTACAAATGAGACGCACTGGAAACAGGCTGGCAAACAAACAGTCGTGCGTGTCTGTTTGCTTTTATTCACAACTGTACAGACACACAAAACACACAAACACACATACCACACACAACACACACCACACACATATATGCAGAGTCACACACACACACACATGCTGAGAGGTGCCAGGACGCGGCGCATTGTGTTGGCCATGCACAAACAGGAAGATTCGTCCGCTGTGCGGACAGACAAATTCGCAGCGAGGTGGGGGGACCAGCAGAGTAGGCATACAAAGTGAGTTATGAAATGTTGACAAGACATTTTATTGTACGCACAGAAACACACACACAAGCAAATAAATCACATGAGTTCGCCCAGTAGTAGTAAGCTCCAATTGTAGTTGCACGCGCCACACTCAACGACAACAGTAAAGTTGTCTTATTATTGCATCAGGGGACCGCAGCAGCAGCAGTGGCAGCAGCAACAGGAGCAACAGCAGCAGCTAAAGCAACAACAACAACAATGACAGCAGTTGCAAAGGGTTTAATAAATTAATGTGCCTCTGTTGCTGTTTGATGTAGAACTACAGCTGTTGGTTGTTGTTCATATTGTGTGTACCTCATAATGCTTGTGGCCTATGTGACGTATGATTAATGCACATTAGTAATGTACTTCACGTATACGCAACATGGGTTACTTAAATAATTGGAGTTTTGAATTAAGGCCAAGCTGGACCCCTTCACAGCCACAAACACTGCACTTGTTAACTGAGCTTTTAACTAATTAAATTGTTTGGAAAGAAGAATTGAATTTATAACTTAAAATTATTACGAACATTTGTTAATTTTAATTTCCTAAAATAATATTTTTCTTACATTAAATATTGCAACTAAAAAAATATATTTGTAATAAAAATGTATAATTTACAAAATTAATTAAAATTTATATAAATAGAATTTTTGCTGCCATTTTGACACAATTTGCACTCTATAAAATAAGACTAAAATTCGGCAAATAAATACCTTAGAGATAAAAATTTGCTTAATAGATAACTGCAAAAATCTATTTAATCCACTGAGCAAATATTTCGAAAAGAAAATAGCAGATTTGAATGACACTTGCAAACAGCAGTTTGAAGCTATATAATTTATGGCTGGTCGTACTTCAAATAAACAGCAAAATGGACGGCTTTCTGAGCCCAAAGAGCAGCTGTTTTTTTTTTTGTGAGAGTTTTTTTATTTATCTTAAGCGAAATGCGCGCTTTGAACGCATTAAAAGACTGAAGCGGCTTTCTCGCTCAGTTTAATTTTGTATGGAATTAAATTAATGGGTGTTCGCCCATTGGAATTCTCGCGGACCGAGACAAGTTCTCATTTGATGTCTGCCCTTTTTTTTTATTCCACTTTCTGTGAGTCGGCGAGCGACGCTTGACGCTTGAATGAGACTTCAGTTCGCCAGGGCCAGGGGCGAACTCCGTGGCTGAGTTTACCCCTGGATAAGACCGTTGCGCTTGGCGCTCTTACAGATTTAAATCCTTGCGCTCGGTTCGCTTTAGAAACCTTGACACATTTACAGCATCCGGTTTTTTGTGGCAACCATTTTGCTTTCGTTTTGCAATGTTTTCCCAGCTGCACTTTGGTGTGTGCGCTGTTTGCGCTGCTTTCAGCGGCTTTGCATAGGCAGCTTCTTTTAATTTAACTTGCTTATAAACAACTTAGGATTGTTCCCTGTCAAAACAGGGTTTTAAACGGTTCTTTATACTGCCAAACTTTAAATGGAAATGACCTTCGAGCAGGGCCAAAAAGCACGCGTCAAGTGCCGACATAAAACCTCAACACGTCCACGCCTGTAAATATGCAGCTAAAATTTAGCTCTCTCTTTCTCTTTCTCATGTGTGTGAGTGTGCGAGTGTGTGTGTGTATAACCCTTGGCTGCCGAGTGCCATCAAAGTGTCGACGTCGACGGTGCCTGGAGGCTCTTAAGACATTTGCGGCATCTTGCATGCAACACATACAACACTCTCCCGGGGCCACACCACATTCATTCAACACATAATTGAAGGCGCACAAAAATTGGAGAGCACAAAAAAATGTAGTTGAAAAGTGTTACAAATGACAGCAAAATGTCTATGCGCAGGAGTTGAGTTTGTTTTTTGTTTTTTTTTTTTTGCAAACAAGCGTTGCCAGAAGGCATTAAAATCATTGGTAGGTTGAAGGACTCGCAGCTGCCACATAATATGTATGTACGGCCATCAATTAACGGCCAGGCGAAATTTATGTTGACACTAAGACAACGCTAATGTTAAGTGGCAGCCGGCGGCAGACAAGCAGTCATGCAGCAGCAACATGGCAGTCAAGCAGCCAACTGTATCAGCTTTAAGAACTGCGCTCCGTTGAAAATCGCTTAAGCCGTAAACACATCAAAATATTTACGAGCCATGCGAAAGCGGGAAATATGAAGGCAATAAAAAGTGACAGCAAATCGACAAGCGTCATTTTCTTTTGTACAGGTGTGTGTCCAGAAATAATCTTATACATATAGACAATATATATATATTTATTTATATATAAATATATATATATATCTGGCCATAAGCACTAAAACAGAGGCTTCCGGGCAAACAGGGCAATAAACGCACAGATCAATTTCTAATGCTCAATCAACTAAAAATGAGAGCCATAGAAATCGAGAGCTTTTCCAAGCAAAAAAAAATTGTGATAAAATAAGCTGATGGAAAGCAGCTGCAAAGGCGAAAATATCAAACCCACCAGCCCCCTCCCTCCCTAGGTAAGTGACTCATGCGACCAACCTGCCAATAACAATAATTATTATCAATAAGTAAATATATAGCATAAAATCTATGATAAAATTATATATGAAGAATTTATTTGTGTTGGAAATAACAAAGATTTATTATTTCAAATTATATAGTGACAAAACAATGATAACAATATATTGAGCAAGAAAATGAAAAAAAAACTAGGAATATACTCATATACTATATATGCAAATATTCAACAAAAACTAAAATATTGACGTAAATCCAAATAAACACAAATATATTGATTTTTCAGTGAATCTAAATGTAAATCAAGGCAGTTCTAATTCCGCATATGTATAAATAAAATTTATATAGATAAATATACTTTTCAGCTGGCATTTTGGGCAGTTGCCAGGCTGCATGGTCAGGTACAACTGGAAACTTTGATTTAATGTCAAAATTAGGAGCAGGGAAATGAACATTAAAGAAGCGTCAATTCTTAAGCCAAACTTGTTCTTGTGCTTGGGAATTCTGTGCACATTTGCGGCAAAGGCAAAACTTTTGCCCAGGGTCGAAGTTTGTCTAATTATGCGCTGAAATGCTCAGAAGTGACCATAAAGGGGTACCATAAAAAAAAAAAAAAACAAAAAAAGGTTCTGCCAAACCTTTGAGCCATTAGGCGATGCTGCTGCTGACTGGGCCAGTATTTGCAGACACGTTAACAAATGTGCGTGTGGAGCTAACTTTTTAATTACGCTTAATTAAGGCCGAAAGACAATAAAAGGGAACTTAAGTAAATAAGCGCAGCTGGCAATATGCAATAGGCTGGAATGAAGTGAACGGCATGGATTGAGTGGCAATTGTGGATGCAGCTGTCGGCTCACACACAACGGACGAGCCTCGACAGTATCAGTCTGCTATAACATCATTAAATTGTTTTCCCTAGCTGCATGTAACTATTGACACTGACTGACAACAACAACAACAACAACAACAACAACAACAACAGCAATGAAACCAGAAATTGAATACGTACAACTCTCATCTGTGGTTTCCGCTTCATGCGTCCTCTGTTGCATACAGCGATGCAAGTATTCCTCTTTAACTCGGTTAATGTTATTTTGCTCACGAAATTTGTTATTGAATGGAACTTGAAACTGCCACACGACACGCCACATGCTGCACATGCCACTCGTGTGTGCCGCTGTGCAACATGCATTTGAAATTCTAAGCAGAGCAAAATGGCATTCAAAAGGCTGTCAAAGGCTGTGTTGAAAAGCTGAGTTTGTGTGGCTAAAACACAATTCGATTTTACGTATGAATCAAAATTTAATAGAGTGAAAGCAAGCGAATTGGATTTGTGAAATTTATGTTATTTTGCAACTGCATACAAATATTTCCATTATCTTTCAAAGTTTGTGGAGAAACTTATGAAATAAATTAGTATGCATGAAAATCAAATTTAAAATTGCAAATTTAAACAACTTTTTCATTGCAAAGGACGAAAGTTCCAAAAGTAAATCAACACATTTTGGTGACCTAATTTCAAATAATATAGATTTTCTTTTCTTTTCATTTTCTAATCAATGATTAAATGAGAAAATTCAGTTAACATTTATTGTAGACAAGCAGACATCAATTTTACATTGTAAATAATTTCAAATAATATAGATTTTCTTTTCTTTTAATTTTCTAATCAATGATTTTATAGAGTATCAAATGAGAAAATTCAGTTAACATTTATTGTAGTCAAGCAGACATCAATTTTACATTGTAAATATATACATAGCTTATATAAATATTTTAGCTTCATTTCCAGTGATTCTATTATATGCTGAAGGAATATTTTAAAGCAACAAGATGCAATACATATGTATGTATATGTACATGTATATTTATATGTATATGTATACATATGTGTTCCATGAGCCATGCGAATGCATCCACCGCATGCTTGGCTGTTTTCCATTATTCATTCAGCTTCTGTTTCTGTTTCTGGTTCTGGTTCGGTTTCTAGCTGTTGCTTGTGTTCCATTGTTATTCTTGTTGTTGTTGTTGCTGTTGTCGGATGGATGCTCAATGGAGCGGATAGTCAGCCAGTCGCATTTTCATGACTTGTCAAATGCAATTGCTGCATTTTTCAGTGTCTCTCTGCATCTCAATATCTAAGTAACTCTGTGTCCCAATGCATTGTTGTCAATTGCGCAATTAAAGTGCTGAGTGGCACTACAATTGCGGTCAGCGCTGTGAAGGTCGTTGAGTTTTCTTTAATTAGCAAAAAATAATATTGGCGGTTCGCTCGCAGGGCAGTTAATAGTAATAATCGATAAATGCACACGCTGAACAACCTTTGTGGGGAAACTCTGCGCATTCGCCGGCAGCAGTGCCAAAGGGCACTTCAACAGAGTTCGCTCAATGGCAACTGCTATTGAAAAAATATATAATAAAAATTCCGTTGCATAGAGCGATCCCTTCTGTGTGTCGCTATGCGAATCGATAAGCCACCTTTGCCCAGATGAGCTAAGGGAATGGGTCAAGGGAGGGTTCCCAATGCCCCTTTGCCTACCTTTTAAAACTTTAAATGAAAAACTTTAAGTGCTATGTTGAGGAACCCGTGTGTGTGTGTGTGTGTGCGTGCCACAGGCGTTGCACATTGGTTGAAATTAATTTTTGTTTAACATGCGTAAACTAAACCTAAAGTAGATTTTCACAAAATTCGAGAAATTTTAAATAGAAATTTTGCATTTAAAGTTTACAAAGTTTCTGTGGGGATTTGGTAAATGTGAGCGATGCGGAAGTGGTGATAAAAATTAAATGTTTATTTCCTCTTTTTTTTAAGTGGAACAGCAATTAAATGTTGAAAATAACGATAAAATGAATAACATTAAACTGTCAGCTTTTCGCACTTAGCCATTGACATTTTCTAAAAGAATTTCAGTTAATGGCATATGCAAATTTGGATTGTGTTAAGTGGCCACTGTACAATGCCCGAAGGCCTCATGCACACACACAAACACACACACACACACACATATACACTTCACTAGACACAGCAGAATATGTGTTGTAGTAGTTGTTGTTGCTGTGGCAAGTGCCATGCTGCGAGCTGTTTATCAATGCAAATATTTTGCATACGCCACGTTGCACGTAAATTGCAAGTGCACATCCCGTCGACATCGCCTTCTTTGTGCGCTTTCTAAGTCACCTGGCGTTCAGCAAGTAAATACACACGCGACTGCCGCTAAAAGGCCTCAAATAGTGTGTGTGTGTGTGTGTGTGTGTGTACTACGAGTGGTGTGCGTGTGTGTGTAGCGTATCACATGCATAATGAAAAACCTGGCATACAGACAGGCTCTGGCAAAGTTTCACACCATAGCCAGTCCTTACCGCTCCCCCTCTTGCGCTATCCTCACACGTTGTTAACCTTGTTTGCGTTGGGCATTTTAAATGAAAAGCAAAAGTTTAAAAGGTAAAGACAAACCCTGAATTGGCCCTTCTGCGTCTGAGTTTTCGCACTGGCATCAAGAAAATATGCTTAAGTAAAATGAGCAATTAAGGATTATTGCTCGGTTTGCCCATTTAAATTATGAGGCAATAACGGGAAGGTGAAAGCCAACCCAAACACAGCCAAACACAGCAAAAACTTCAAATCGCGCCCGACAGCTGCTAAGCCACTGGATATATGTAGTCCTTGTGGGGCCATGTGTTAATATAACTATGATGTGGAAATGGGTGAACATGAAGAGCGCCAACTTTCAAGTGTGTCTATGTTGTTATTTTATTATTATTAAGTGACTTTGAATAAAGAGACCGGGTTAAGATTGATGGACTCTCGAGTCTTAATAAGTTGTGTTAAGAGCAAAGTTAAATCAAATCAATTACGCTATTTAGGCAGCAAAACAAATATGATTCAAGTTTTGAATTGGAACTTAATAGCCATATCAAAGAGTAAATATATAACATATATTCTTAACACATTTTCTAAACATTATTATTGACATGGTAAGCATAGATTATTCACAGTGCTTGTAACCCCATTTCCATCGAACTCGATGTAACACTTTAATCCCTGCAGTGCTTTGCCATCCACCCTTCTTCGAATGCATTCAACGCCTTATAATTTTTTTTTTTTTTTTTTTTGAGTAGCTCTCTTACCGGATTCCTTTGCCGCACTTAACACTTAATCGTGCCTCTTACCAGCTACTCGGCTCATTACCATGGCTATGTCAATGGGATTGTGAATGCGACTGGGATTGAGCAGGGCAAATGGATATGCCAATCCTACTTACAAGTAGTGCGCTGCTTGGGCGCTATTCACATATTTCACATGCCATTTCACAATTAAAATTCTTAATTAAATTAAGTGCACTTTTAGCGATTTTCCGCGATTCATGCATTGTTTGCGACTTTTATGCAATTTAATTTAAGTTTATTATTGTGAAACAATCGCAAAAAACAGCAGCAATCAAAAATCAAATCGAATTGACAAAAAAAAAACGTGGAGAAAGTTTGTATCGGAAATGCAAACGATTTATTTACCCTGTGCGGCCAAAGAAATGCGTGACGAAAAGTTCAATTTTTGTTAATGAAAATAATACAATTGCAATAAGAAAAAAAAAAAAGGAGGAACAATGACAGACAGCAACTGTGAATGCAGCTCATGTGTGAACTGAACTGCAACTCAGTCAGCAAGGATAAAAGTCCAAAAACTTTGGCGGCCTCCCGCAAACTTATCCCCTCCCCCCGCTCCGCCGCTGTCAGTCTACCCCATGAGACTCCACGGCGTTTGTTAAATGCAATTAAGCGAGGCGGAAGTAATTTTGCCGGCAGCAGCCGGTTTGACTGGCTGACTGACTGGCTGGCTGGCTGACAGAATGAATGCTTGAATGAATGGATTCGTGGATGCTGAATGGTTGGTAACTTGTTCGCATCCAAACTCAGTCATTCGCTGCAACGCCTCCTCTGCCGGCGAACGAATCATTGCACTTGCCGCGACGCGTTAGTCAAAGCCGACAATGGGAAACACATAAACAAAAGGAAACAACTAAGAAAAAGTTGCAAATAAAATCGTTTTTAATATACCCTGGATTAAATTTGTTCAAAAAAAAAACCAGCAGCTTAAAAAATGATATAAACTAAATTCGTAAAGTGTTATTTTCACTACTCATTTAAATAAAATTAAATAGATAATTTCTTGAATTTAATTTGCGTCTCTTTAGTAAAAGAATTTATTGACTTAAAAGCGATTCTATGTGGTCTATTTGATGTCTATGTTAACCTCTGTTTATATTAGTTTTTGCTTATATTTCGTTTATTGTTAATATACGCTTAAGATTAATGCAGTTTTTTGGAGCACCTTTGGATTACGAGGTATTGGAAAAGTTTTGCCTTTTGCGGCTGTATACATTTTTTATTTAACATCGCCCAAGTTTTAATTTCTTTTTCTTGTCCTGTGCATTGTTTCCGCCTCTTGGCAGCGAATAAGGTAGCCAAGTTGCAAACTGCATCCTGGCTGAGGCCCAGACTGGGACTGAGAACTGGGAAACGGAAAACTGAGGCACACTTGCCCACTTGGCTCAAGTTTTTGTAGCGGTTTTGTTGCCATTTCCCATTGTTTTGTTTTGCTTTGGTTTTCTTTGGTTTTTTTTTGCGGTGCATGTTAAAGTGGCTTCAGTCAGCTGCAGCTGCCTTTTCAATCCGCCGCTGCCACTTCTTCGCTCTCAGCCATTTGTTATGCAGACGCCGCAGCTGTGAATTTGATTACCGAGTAGCTGTTATAATAGTGCAAACCATAATTATTGTCAGACCGTGGCACTTTTTACGTGGCCCACACAAGATTGCACTTTACAGCGAGCACATAAAGTTGCTGGCAAAAACAAACAAACAAACCAAACCAAAAAAAAAATAAAAAAATAAGAAAAAAACAACAAAGAGCAACAACTTGGCAAGCAGCGCGTCAACCATGGCCATATGTTAGCCATGTTTATGCCACTTTGCCATGATACGGGGCAAACCTATATAAAAGCAGAGCAGGTTGCATACGAGATGCAACTGAAGTTTATGCCAACTCACACAGCAAACGGCATCCGGCCACGCCCCCCCACTGTGTGCCGTTTCTGTTGAAGTTGCAGCTAGTGTGACAGGCAAGCAGGTAAAATTGTTGTAAGTGATGGCAGTGAAAAGCAATACGGAGTGCCACTAAAGTAAAGCCAATGACAAGCTCCAAAATGGGCGCATGCCTCAAGAATCGATAGATACGTAAAGTGTAAGCTTAACAGGCTAGCAAGAAGATATGCCACACACACACACATACACACACACACAAGAAAGGGGGTCAGAGTTGTGGCAGTAGCTGGTTAAAGAATTATCGCAAGATAAAAACCAATCTGAGCAGAGCAAAAAAAAACCGTTGAAGTAAACGAACAGACTTAAAAATACATAAATTTCTCAAGTCGCTTTCTTTTAGCTTCAAATTGCATTATTATATAGAAAAAGTCTGTTTCAGGCAACAACATTTTGAAGATATTTGCAAAATATTTGGCACAAGAAAAATATGAAATGACCTTAATTTTATTGTTATTTAATAATCATTGTGGAGCTGCTGATGAATGGAAGATTTAATTGCCAGTGCTGACAATTGCTGCTACGTCGCTTGAGGGGGTGCAACTTTTTGTTGCAAATGAAAAACTAAATCCGGGTTCGAATTTCCCTGGGGAAACAAAAGTTTATCTGACAAATTCGTTTCAATTGTTATGCGAGCATTAAAACAATGCGTCAGCTAACACGTCCTCCTCCGTCCCCTCCGTCCCCTGTCAACCCAGTTTCGTGTTGCGCGCTACAATGACAAATGAAACTTGAAAGTTTAATGAACCACAGAAACAGTCGCAAAACGAAATTTAGCTAAACATAATGAGCCGGACGAGAGAAGTTTGACGATGGCTGTAACGGATTTTTGGGGCGTGATGCCGTCAATTAAATGTTACCCACAAAATGTACAGCTCAATGCGCTGCGCTCCCTTCATAGCAATAACACTCATAGTCCACGCAGCAGTTGTCAAAATTAAGTAAATGCGGCACTTCTCATTAATCTCTGTCTTCCTGCAACAGCGGGAACACTGCTCCCATCGCCCAGAGGCAGCTGAACGAATGTCCAGCTAGCCAGCCAGCCAACCAGCCAACCAGCCAGCCAGCGGGGCCAACCAAGCAACCAAACCAACCAGTCAAGAACACAATAAGGATTTTGGTAATAATAACTGGCAATGTTCTATGACTGAGCGTCGTTGACTAGGCAATACCCTGTGTTTAATTATATTTTTTGAATGATGAATATTCGCACTTTATCAAATGAAAAATATATTTTGAAGGTGATTTGTAATTTTTAAGCGAGTCTAAATATTATGTTGGGATATATTCTATATGCTTCTGGCATTTAACTATTTTTCTGCTGAATTCTGTTTTTAATATATACTTTTAAATTGCATACCCCATTTGGTGCATTTAATGGCTGCAAGCATAAAAATGAAAAATATACTCAATGTGACAGCAAAAATTTGCTCTTCTTTTTTGTTGATTCTGTTTCATATCTTGGTAAAACCAAAAAAAAAAAAAAAAAAAAAAAAAACTGAAAGTTCCACAGAACCAAGTGCCATTAGACAGAATGCATCATGTGGCAATGCGCACAGCGAGCTGCTCCAGAGAGTTAATCATTTTGTTTTAGTAATTTGTGTGATATATGTTTTTTTTTGTCACATGTAGCAGTGCAAAAAATGTGTGGGGAAGCTTTAAACATTATTTATTTAATTAACACAGAATTAGAAGAGAACCACACAGATGAGGACAAAGTTAAATTTAAAATTGGGGTATAACTTAAGTTTCTTCAACACTATTCATATACAATATATAATATTTCGATTTTTTCGAATGGGGTAATATTATAGCTTAAGATTCCAATAACTTTGTTTTGTCAATTCATAAACATAAACTGCAATTTGTAGTAGAAAAGATTACTTTTAAAGATTAAAATTATCCGAGTACCAATGCATATGTGTACAATTTGGTAATGCATAACCCTTGAGTATTTCTAATAAATTGAAGATTATGTTGCCAACAAATTGCTTAATAAGTTCATTTCTCAATTATGTAATGTCCATTACAGAAGATAATTTGTGTATTACAAGTCGTAAATAGCATTTGCTCCCCGATGTGCGTCATTTAATTATTGGCATGTTGCACAAAAGCAAAAGATTATCATAATATGCAGCTTATCGAATGCACATCAATTAATTAAATGCATAGCAAGGCAAAGTCTACTTTTATGTTATGTGGCACAACTGATATTTTTGTGTACGTATAAACGAAAACTTAAGCTCAGTTATTTAGACAGCTGTTGAATGCAAAAAAAAAAAACAAAATTCTTACATGCAGCAACTCAAATACATAAATAATGCGCCAGAATCCCAAAAAGCGCCAAAAAACAATCAAGAATTCCCACACGTGCCGGCAATTGAAACTCAATTTAGTCAACAGGGCACAAAACAGCAGGCGACACAGCAACACAACAAAAAGAATGAAACAAATATATATATATATATATATATATATATATAGTTTGTACACTCAACTAGGGGCCGACAAAAATGCATTTTGCAATTTTCACGCCAATTGCCGTAAGTGAAATACATACTCAAGTGCAACGAAGGAAGTCTTCAACAACAACAACAACAACAACTCAGTTGCCCAGTTTGACTGTGAATCCTCTGTTTCTGCCTCTGCCTCTGCCTGTGTGTCCTTTGGCATTTGGCACTGATTCAGTGTATGTTTTTGGTCCTTACATTCGGCTCACGTTTAGCCAATGTGTCGCCAGAGCGTTACAACGACAATCAACCAGCCGCGACGTCGTTGTTATTGGTGCTGTTGTTGTTGTTGTTGTTTACGGCCCGGCCAACAGCAGCCTGCCCACATTCATAGGCCCCCATGTGCGGTTGGCGGGTGGCTGTGTAAATGCGACTGAATGCGCAATTAAATGTGAGTGGCGGGCTTTGGCTAAAACTTTAAAACAAATGGCCAAAACAGCAACAATTAATGTGAATTTATTTTCGAACTCATTTCGCTGTAATTGCTGTGGATAGCCAAAAAAAAAAGAAAGAAAATCGCTTTAAGGCTTTCGCAAAACGAGGGTTTATCAAAACCATATGTAAATCATAGAGTTCTTTAAATATGTACAATAAAGTAAATTAATTATACAATAAATTTAAAATATATATAGACCTTAAACCCCATTTTTTTTCAGGTCATATATTTGTAGATTTTGTGAGCTTTATTTTTATAATACTTTCATATTAAGAAAATTTCGCTTGCGTAAACTTTTATGGCCAACTTTGAAGTCAACCCATTTGTAGCCTGTAATTTTCCTGGCATTTTCGGGCGGCTCATTTACAATAAATTTTTGGACGGCCTACACAGTGAAAGGCTTAACATGCCACTGACCCCCACACTCCCCACCGCTCCTCTCCCAACCGCCATACGAATTGCTGTTATTGTAGGCACATTTCAGCTGCTTTATGAGCGACAATTGTGGCCTGTTTACCCTTATTGCGAACCGTTCGCGTCGCCGACTGCCAACTGCCAACTGCCAACTGGCATCTGTAAATAACTTTTCTTATTTGAACATTTATTGGTGACGTAAACGGCTTGTAGCATTGTTACCAGCCATTTGGCAGGGATATAGGGGATATGGTAAAGAAGACGAAGTGGAAGAAGGATGTGCAGCAGGCTCATTGCCAATTTTTACTCGTGTTAATTTCCTGTAACTTAGCATTTGCGAAAGGAAACAGCCAGCCTCCAGACTAAGGATGAAACTGAAGCTGAAGCTCAAAGGATTCGCTTCGAAAGGAGGCTCGGATGCTCAAGGCCCAGTCACGAGGTTCAAGTTGAGTTTACGAGTACTCGTATTTTGTACTCAAACGAGTATGTGTCAGGTTAATGCCACCGGCTGTGAATTGGTATTCAAAAGCTCGTAAAACTCAGTTCGGGGCCGCTCATATGCCATGTTGCATGCTACATAAAATATGATGAAGGGCACTTAAGCAGGCCGCTGCCGCCACCTCGTCTCGCCACGTCTCGTGTGTTGACAGCTATCAAATGTGTGCACAACATGCATACATGAATGAAACACACTCACACACACACACACACAGCTACTGAGTGGGTGGTGTTGGGCGGTGCTCGACAGATCTTTGTTTTCATAAATATTCAAGCGACCCCAAACCTTTGGCCAGCTAAATCAACGCGTTTCGAGTTGCCAATTTATGAGCAGTCAAAAATATAAAAAAAAAACTTTGCTGCATTTGTTTACCTAGTTGTTGCCAACAGTTGTTGATCTGTGTATATTTCAGTTGAATAATATGATTTATAGAATTTATGCCATTGCAGTCTTGCTGCCTTCTGGAAACATTCCCTGGCAATAATTCAAGTCAACATTGGCAGATTTTGCTGCAGGCATTCCAATTGAAGAAGAAATAGTTGTGAAAGGCGTTAAATTAAATAAAATGGCAAACTCAATTCTGAGAAAATATTTTACACAAAGTTGAAATTGTTTTTCACAAAGCATAATTTCTACATTTTTTCATATATTTTTTTTTTAGTTAAGTAAATCCATTTTTGAAGTGACACATAACTTAAACTAATAATAGTTTTCCTGCTTCAGTTAATAACTTCAAATTGACTTTCATGATATATTCAATTTATTATTTCATTTTCATTAGTTATTTTTACTTAATTTTAAGTTCAATATGGGTTTTTATTGCTCGTTAGGCGATTGATAAAATGTTAATAATTGATTAAATTTGTCCTCTGATAGAACTCAAAAGCTGCACTTTTAACCAAAGTAATTTGTCTTCAATCTCGTATATATAAATAAATAATTAAACTATTTTAAACAAAATCTGCTTGACCAAAAATCCAACTGCTTAAAAATAACTCCTGTTTTTTTTTACATTGATAAATGTTGTGGCAAATGAGATAACTGTGCAACAGTTCTGGTTTGCAGTGTGACAAATTAAAATAACCACAGAGCAATGCATCGCTTAGTCTTACTCTGTCTCTCTCTCTCTCTCTCTCTCTCTCTCTCTCTCTCTCTGTCTTTCTCTCTCACTCAGTTTTACTCTATTTCCCTCTCGCTCCTCTGCTGTTTGACCAGTTGAAAGCATATGAAATGGTTTTGCCAGCGTCATTAATCAAGTTGCAACTCTGCCACAAAACCGCACTCGAGCTGCACTTGAATTGGTCGAAACAAAGATATCAATAAGAAATATGAAAAAAGCGTTAAGCAGTCAATAACTAGAGGTAATTACCAAACAGGACAGTCCGAAATTGTTAATGTGCGGCAAGCAACAACAGCTCACAGAATAGGCCAGTTATTTGGACAATTTGTGCGGCTTAGATCAGTGTATAAAAATGTCAAAATTAATTTCAAGTGCTTAAATGCACACACACAACAAAGCACACACAACAAAGCACACAAAAATAGAGAATTTAGTGCGAGCATTTTTCCCGTTGGGAACACATAAGCTTGGGCAGCAACTAAACTGACAACATGTGGCATGCTCGAGTGACCCCCAAAAATATGCTATATAATTGTTAACAAGCTCAAGGCTCGACAGCAAGTGAGTGTGACTGTGTGTGTGTGTGTGTGTGTGCAAGTGTGTTGTATGTGCGGTGACGAAAACGATTTCATTCATAAAAATTTTTACACAAAATTACGTTTGCCAGCTTTGCCCCGTTTACAACTTTTCTCTTCTTAGGCTAACTACAGAAAACTATGCAGCGGCCATTTTCTCTACATTACTCACACACACCCGCACCCCTGTAGAGATGCATGTGTGTGTGTGTATAATTTGTGTTGCCTTTTCATAAATAATGAAATGCTCTAGTCGCAGTAGCCTAGTCGCTGTATCTCTGTGCAACTGGCTGTGCGACTTTTGTTTTTTACATCTGAAAAGCTTTATGTGCAATTCACACCAATACAAACAAACTGACACACAACACATACATACATAAAAACATATGTATGACTGCAGAACGGAAAGCAGAAATGCCACACGTCCGTTTATATGAGTGGAATACAAATTTAATATGTCGGTTTCTGGGATTTGCTCATTTGTAGCAGATTTGAAACTACCTAACGCCGCCCCAGACACATTGCCCACAAAGGCATCGGGTCATTTCGCAATCAATGGGCGCACATTTGGTTCCTTTTGACCAAAAGCCTGACACAAAAGTTAATGAGTTGCTAACTGTTGGTCGGTTCAAGGCTCAAGGGGTGAAAGGATTGTTCGGTCAGTTTGGAGTAAAGGAGTAACTCACCTCCACTCACACATTTCAGCTGTGTATGTCTGCTGAAAAAGCATTCCAGCTTGGGCTTAATTGATTGTCCCAGCACTAATTTTCTTTCCCAAAAAATACTACTATTTTTTTGTTAACAAATTTGATGAGTTTCCCCTTCTTTCTTTGCATAAAAAATGTTTAATGTTTTATGCAAATATACTTTTAAATCCTTAATGCACATTTCCAAATCCCGTCTGGTTTTTTTGAGCTGTTTATTTATTTGTATCCATTAATTTGAATTCTTTCATACAAGTTATACGCAACATTTTTGGAATATTTAAGTTGATTACTAACTTTTCCAGCTACTCCTTATAATATATATATATTTATATATATATATTTGTGTTGTTATATATAGTCAATATCCCAGTCATCAACTAAATCAATAGGGATTACAATTTTGATAGTCCTAAAATTGTAGTATCTAATAATTACTTTTGCTCCACTTGCAGGCATTTTATTCTTAAATTTGCTTGCCTCCGGCAGAGGAGCAAAAGCAATTCTCGACATTGTTAGCATTTCTTGTCGGCAAGCTTCAGGACAATCCACTTAGAGTGGAGCTCTGGTAGAATTTATAGACCTGCCCGTTGACTTCTAACATATGCATAATTTTTCAAGGGTCTCTGTGGCATAGAAATCATATCATAAAATAAAATCACAAGTGCTTTTAATTTGTCGTAGTAAATGCACAGCCCCACAACGAGCAACTTATTCCTCTCCCCCCCCCGTCATCCCCCGACTCTTCCCCTGCACCCACATTCGCGCACACACTCAAAGAGGCAGCCACATGCTGCTCGTTACTTAGCGCACATTTAATTTTGTTGCCAATACTCAAGCACACTCAAATACACACACAGATACACACACACACACACACACACACATACACACATGAGTAAAGTGGGTGGCTGGGAAAAATTTCCTGATGTTTTTCTGTTGAGTTTTCCGAGACTTTGGCACAAGTTTTTGGCGCGCCATAAAACTATGCGGCAATTTATATGTTTCCATGCTTCAGCGCCTTCCGTTCTCACGCTCATGAATAAATGGGCATGGCACAAAGAGTGCCACAGACTGAGAGAGACAGAGAAAGTGAGAGAGAGAGTGAGACAAAGTCGGGGGGCAACAGCATTGTAGTCATACCAAATGTTAATGATAATGAGCCTCCTTTAACCCCATTTACGAGTGTTTTAGACACATTTGAATCAGAACGATTCAAAGAACACTTCGTGCAAGTCAAATAATGCGCACTTTATAAGATTAGTCAAAATTTGTTGTTTGCTTGTTTTTCGAATTTTATGGCCTGACTTAAGAATAACTAATTTTGCATATACCTTTTAACATTTTGAGTTAGTTTACAATTAAGCAATTACCGGAAAATGATAGACAAATGGGTACAATTCCCAAAACGATGTTAGAATTAATATTATTATTAGGTAAATTAATTTTGTGTTAAAATAACTCAAGAAGAAATCATTGTAGAACGGTGACAATTTGCTTGGAAATTCTCAAATTTATATGCTAAGCTGGTACTTCTGATCCTTTTTAGATAAATAGATTAATTTTGATATAAATCCACTCAAAGCCTTACACTTTCTAACAAAAAAAATTGCTTTTTGGAAGGTAAACAAATTTTAGTTGGAATATGTAAATGGGCGAGACGTTTACCCCACCAACATCACGTGTGCGCTTTAAAAGCATGTTGAGCATTTATTTTGTGGCTAGAATGCAGGGAAAAATAATCGCTCTCATTGGTGCTGGAAATTGAATTTGCGAATGTTGTGCCACAAACGCAATAACCGCGAACAAAATCTATGCACGCACACACAGCAAAAACAAACAAGCCAACACGTCTTGCAGGCACACACACACACACACACACACACACGCACACACAGCACACTAGTTCAAAAACGTGGATAAGCCACAGCACATTTGAAATGCGTAAAGCGTGTGTGCCAAAGGCATGGATTCAATGGAGATGGGGGGTGTTCAAGGGGCATATAGTCGCCGCCGCCCACGCGAATGCCTAGCTTGTTGTGCTGGCCCTAGTTTGGTTTTAAGCCATATAAATTAGCGGTTAGATTGAGCGTCATAAATCGTGCGATTAATTTTAAAGTGCGCGTGCATCTGCATGTTTATCTAGGACAACGATTTTTACCCACTTTAAAATCTGGCTAAATTAAAAAAAAAATAAAAAAAAACGCTGTGACAAGGGAACCAAATATGATGTGGGTTCTGCAGGTGGCTTTTTGTCACAAAAAAAAAAGGCAAACAGCTGCGATCGATTTTTTGGATTGTGTATAACAGAAAAAAATAATAAACTTAACTTTAAAAGGATATTGCAAAAAAGAGTGCGATAAGATAATCGAATAATATTTTATTTTAATATGATTGGATAACATGATAAATATACATTTTAATAATTCTTTGTAATTCTTTCATAATATATTTCTAGCAAATCTAAACGTTAGCTTATGAATAATTAACAGATTAAATAAAATTATTCACATTATCTACTAAAATATCATAATACTCCAAGAGAACAAATAAATCATATTTTTGATAGTCGAATAACATTTTATATTAATATAATTAGATAACATGATAAATATGTAAATTTTAAAAATTATTTGTAATTCCTTTCTAGAAAATTTAACGTTAGCTTATGAATAATTAACAGACTGAATACAATTATTAACATTAGCTACTAAAATATATAAATCATATTTTTTGACACATAATTAAATACAATGTATTATCATGCAGGCTGTGGCTTGGTGCATCCTCCAAGGCGGTGACATTAATTTGTCTAAGCGATGTCCCCCAAATTTATGTATCTAATTAAAATGGAGAGGCATAAAAAATGAGCTCATGAATGCGCTACAATGCCGAGCCGAGCAGCTGTGTGTTTAGCACTTCGCCAAACTTCATGTCACATAAATTTTACCTAGTGCCTTATTCCAACTACACTACGTACTCCGTAGTCCCTGCTCCCATGTGTCTGTTGCGTGCGGAGGCGTCTGTTTGGGGCATGGGGCATGGGGATTTGCCTCTCCGGGCAGTCACAAGCTGTTTGTTTATGCGGCAGAGCTGCATTTTTATGTGCTACTACTGCCAGTGTGCCGCCGACAATGGCACGCCCCACTCCATCAATCGCCCACTACACTGCACAACAGAACAGCGGCAAAGCGCTTCCCGAGAGTCAACATGACTTGACGATGCATTGCCCAGATCCACATACAATAACATGCCACACAGTGTCTATAAAGACCGACACTCCTCGACTTTGTAACTTTTCATTCTCTGAAATGTACAAAAAAAATATGTTGCAAATGAAAACATGGCCAAGGAAAAATTATTCAGAACTTTATTATTTGTAATTATTTGGAAAAAAAATAACCTTAAATGAATGCCTTTTTTTTATTAAATGTATTATATATTTATGCATAATAAAGTAAAACAAATTAAATCAAATCAAACCAGCTTGCATAAACATTAAATAAGCGATTCAGTTTAAATTAAAATACAGATTAGTGGCAACTGAAACAACATAAAATGATTCCATTCAACAAGTTCATTAAATTTTATCGAATGCATTTACAGGCACTTTATTGATATGCCGATATGCAAATATTATGATTGTATTAATCAGGAAATCTTTACTACATTTGGGTGTTTTTTAATTTAACAATACTGATTTACCACAGGGTGTATGTACACTGTACACATTGTGCAGGATACAGGGCTGAGCCTGAGACTGAGTCTGAGGAGCGTGCCGGCATTTGCCATTTGGCGTTGGCGTTGCTTTTTAATAAAATTAGCTCCAACATTGGGTGCTTGTTTATGCAGGCAACAGTCGAGCGACCCCAAAGAGCAGCTCTCATGTTGCACAGACCTTTTGGTTGATGTACGCTTTACTCTGTGTGTGTGCGTGTGTGTGTGGGTGTGTGTGTCTGAGTGTGTGTGTGTGCGTGTGTACTTGGCTGTTTATTATGCATGAATTTCAAATGAAGTCGCGAACGTGACACAAACTCATGACCGCCCCCCAAGCTCCCACTTCAACGTACTGAATCGACCGCACCCCCTCCTCGCCCCGCCCCCGTCGAGTATAAAGTTTGAATACAGGGTACGCTGCCTTTTCGCTGTCTGCTAAAACAAAAATTTACACATTCACATTACGATATGCATTTAATATGACCGGAATTGTGTAAGCAGGCAGATCGTAGCAATCTACTTGAATATTATCTGCCAAACGAAATTCTTAACAAAAAAAAAAATTGAAAAACACATAAAACTCTTTGCACGAAATGAGAATTGAGAACTGTAATGGGACTGAAAGTCGTCACATTATGCGTATCTCTAGTTAAAGTCATAATGAAATTTGTCCAAATGGGCGTTGATTGTTTATAGCTCCTAAGTGGCCCTTCTTAGTGGATGAGCAAGGTCAGATCTCTACATTGAGGGAGCACAGAGCTCGAACTGACCTACGAAACTGGCAGTTGAGTTGGCTGTGAATATTATGAATATTATGCAAACGACTGCGGTAAGCAGAGAATATTGAATTACTTTCCTTTCTCTTGTGGTTTCCATAGAAATTATGAAATTATCATATGATTTTGCTATATTTTAAAAGGGATATCCATTAATTTGCTTCTTGGAAAAACAAAAATGTCAATTGTTACTGAGTACCAAAGTATTACTTTAATACACCAACTAAAACATTAATATTCTGCAAAAAAAATATAAGAAACGCAGACCCTAATTTATTACACCAACTGTACAATTAGTAAATGTTTAAAAAACTTGGAAAAATAATATAAGAAATGAAGATTTTGTTTATCAAACCATTTGGTCATATTGCACCAACTAATATCAGCAAAACCTTCAACTTATAGGCACCAAAACATACAACTTACATGCATCATTTATATAATTTTAACTTTCTTATTATAAGTACAAAAATCAGTTGATAGTTATAAAGTTTTGATAACATAGGCAATGCAAATTATTAAAATAATAACTTAATAATGCGAAAATGGGGAGCAAAAACAAAAACACACAAATAAAAATAATCTAACAAACTCTCAAGAAGGGAAGCACTTAAACTCAAGCAGCGCATAAGGCAGCTTGAGGAGTAGGAACTTGGAGAAGAAAAGTAGGAGCATAGTTGAAGAAGGGAAGGGGGGGGGGGCGGGGAAAGGAGCAGCTTGAAGAACAGGCGCACTCAAGTAGCGGCGCACACTTCAAGGAGATATTTTCAACACGCTTTCGCTTCGACAGCGACAACAAAATAGCAACAAGGACAATGGGCGCTAAGCATTTGCAACTTAATTGCAATGTGTGTGTGTGAGTGTATGTGTGTGTGTTAGTGGGCGTGTGTGTATAAATGTGTGGGCGTAACATGTCCTTTACATTATGCATGAGTCGACGACACACGAGCTCGTCATAATCATTTTGTGAGCTGACTGCTTCGCGCTAATTGCAATTAAACAATAATAAGAGACAGCAACAGACTATGTGGGAATAAGAGAGAGAGAGAGTGTGAGTAAGTGAGAGAGAGAAAGAGTTAGATACTCTTGTAAAAATTTGTGAAAAATTTACTTAGAAAAGTGAAAACGGCACGCAATTACAAGGACTATGAGCAACTCGATGCGCATGTCGCGCTTCACGCAGCAAAAGGCGTTTAATTAAATGTTAACAGCAACATGAAAAAACAAAAACAACAACAACAACAACAGCACAGTAACAACTACAAAGGCTAACAGACAATTTACAAGCGCCTTATTGTTATTGTTACTTTGAGTCGCGTTTGTTGTCTTTGCCATTGTCTGCATCTATTTGCATATCATTAAGCAAAGCAATAATAAAAATTGCCCTCTTTCCCCCCCCCCCCCCCACCAACCCATTCGCTCTGAGTGCATTATCAACACTCGTGCCACATGTGTGTTGGGGCTGAGGCAAGAGACCATATTTAATTGCCAACTGGAATTTCCGTTAAATAACACCCAAAGCTGACACCAGAGCCAAAGCCAATTTTCAGCGATAAATACTTTAGATAGGCTTGTCACATTGCAGGGCAGTCATATTTTTTTGCCAAAAAATATGTAATATCTGTAAAATATATCTATAATTCGATTGCCCTGACTGGATTATCTAAAAATATTCCTATGACACATATATTTGTCAAAAAATAAACGCATATTACAAAATGAATTTATAAATCGAAACGAGTAACAAATTGTAAACGCCCAACAACAGCATATAAAAATAACAGTCTCAATAAATTTCTATAATCAATTTAATTTTAATACGTTATAAAAGTCTTCAAGATGGGTTACTAATCATGCTCAAAGCATAAAGTTGCTTTAATACACAGCCAACAATGGCTTAGATCGCTCAACAGTTGCAAGAAACGGCTGTTGGCCTCAGGCCGCAATGGCTGACATAAAGTGAGTCTGGTTTAGGATTCTATTGGCGTTGGTTGTTATCACTTAAAAAACAGTGTCGTATAACAGCCAGTAAAACGGCCAAGCCAAATATTTGTGCTGAACACAAAAAAGAAGTAAAAACCCAGTTGGAAACTATACGAGCTGTGGCAAGGAATAAGAAAGGATAGCGTGCCACATTCAACCAGACACACACACACACACACACACACACAGTACAGGTGAGAAAATTGACAACTCAATTGCGAAAACTATTTACACGCAATTAGGCAAAATGACAGCACAGAGGCAGCAGCTCACGGCAAAGTTGTCAAACTGAAATGGGCGAGGGCATAAAAAGAGTGATATAACAAAGGACAATCTCCGGTTGCCTGCGCCGCTGCTGCTGCGTCTACAGTGTAAATATTGACCAGGCCTGAACAAACTGTGGCACCAACCAACCGAGGAAACAGCAGTTGTGGCAGCAGTCGCTCGGGCCAACAGCAGCTCATTCATAAATGCATTAGGTTGCTGTCAGGTAGTGCAATCGAAGTCATGTTGGCATTAACTGTAAATTATGCAGACCATGAATTTAACATGGCTGAGCAAACCACTTGAAACTGGCCAACAAACCACATACGTAATATGTTCAAGTACTTGTCAAGGTGATTGTAAACGGATTCTGTGTTTATTACATGAGTCGCATACATCTGAAGGACTCGACAGCTTCATTGTTAGTGACACTAATTAGTTTATATATACTATAACATCTAAGTATATTGAAAGATTGGCAACACAATCGACTAGATTTCAAATTAAATAGTTCACATTATATAGAAGCAAAAGATAAAGGCTTATGACGTTCACTAAAACCCTAAAAATATCGACTAATTGGTTCATATTTTAATTGATAAACGACTACTGTTAGTAATTACATATGTATATATACATATGTATATACATATATATATGTACATATGTATACCACATAACACTCGACTTATTTGTTTTGTGTAGGTTGTGACCCAGTTACGCTCTGCTTAATTTGGCCTTGGGCGACAATTGTACAACTTCTCTAGTCCTGCAATTGTCCTCGCTCTGCAGTTGACATCTGTTCACTTTGCACACGTTCCCATACACCCACTCACTGTGTGTGTGTGTGTGTGTGCGTGTGTGTCTCTTGTGTCGCCCTTTTGCATGATTTACAACTATTTAACTTCTTTTGGTGTTTTGATCTTTCTTTCTTTCATGTTGTTATTTTGTTTTCTCTTGTTTTGTTACCCTTTTTGTACCATTTTGTGCTGTGATTTTCACATTTTTTTCACCTTTTATTGTGAGTGGACTTACGAGTACAAATGCTTTCAGCCACCGTTTCACCCTTAAGTCCCCTTTTATTTTCATTTGTTGTTCAAAAATGTATGAGTTAAAATCTACCTGCAAATGGCAGTTGGTACATGACCAAAAGAAAAAAATGTTGGCTGACAAACCCAACATTTCGCAGAGCTTTTTCCAGCACAACATTTGAGCTAACTGGTGTGTGTGTGTGTGTGTTTGTGTGGCAGTGTCTGAGGCGTTCTCTGTAAATTGTTAATAATTATTGGGATGCACGTTGCATATTTATGGGACTCCGCTCTGAACTGTAGCCGCAATGCGCAAGAGACATGCCGACACGATCTGTGGCATGAGGCGTATGAGTAATTAATATGATTGTTAATTTTCTCTTAATTGTGCTTGAGCAACGGATAGTTTCGAACATTCCAAAATGTTTTAAAATTGGAAAACTCGGAAATGCACAAAAAAAAATATATTTTGAAGGATTGATAATTGCTTGGCTCTCCCCAGTTTTATAAATTGGCAATTCAAAGCATGATGGATGTACTCGAATTGCACAAGTCAGAAATTGCGCATACGCCTCGTTTTCCTTTTTGATGGCAACACTTTTGCGCAATTAAGTAACTGTCAAAAATTCAGCATGGCAGCACGCTGAATGACTTTTAATAGCTTTCTAATGAGTGCTGTCAATATGTGAGTGTTGGGCATTAGCTGAATTTTGTGTTGAATATGCCATATACATAAATCAGAGTTGAGCCGCAACTAATTGGCACAAAACATCTTGTTCGGCTGTCATTGCAGAAAGCTGTCAGGGACCACACGAGAAGCGCTTACTTAATCACCTGCTTTCCACCTACAACACACTGGAGCGACCCGTTGCCAATGAATCGGAGCCGCTGGAGGTCAAATTCGGGCTGACGCTGCAGCAAATCATCGATGTGGTAAGTTCAATATATATATTTGTAGAATAAGAAGACCACACCCATCAAAATTATGAAGCAGCTACGACTGCATCAATAATCAACTAAAGCAGTCAAAAACTCAAATTAATGAGAGGGATTCCAAGGCTGTATGGAGTTTTTTTTTTATGTGTAGCCGTCGCGACGGTTTCGAGACTAACCACATCTCTCAAGAAAAACCTCAATTGCCAACCGCAGAAATTTATCAACTATCAGTATTAGTGATATATATGAAACAATATAACTTGTAAAAAAAATATTTATAATTAATATTTAACGTAAGATTAGACAAAATGAATTATCAAATGCAAACACAAAAATATTAAATAAAAGCAGAAAGTAAAAATAAATGAAGAGAGATTATATATATGCTCATGTAGCCGTCGCGACGGTTCCGAGATCTGTGTTATCTCCTTAAACATAAAACTCTCAATCACAGTTATATTTACGAGTTCTTGCGTTTTTTATAGGACGAAAAGAATCAGATTCTGACCACAAATGCGTGGTTAAATTTGGTAAGTGACATGTACCAGCTGTCAAATTAATCTAGCACCTGTTTGTCTGTCTTACTTATCCAATGCTAGGGTATTTTTTTTTTTATCTGTTCTATTGGTTTTTTGTTCTTTTCCTATGATGATGCTATGATTTGTTTTCAAATGAAAATTGACCAAATTTTTAGATAAAAGTAACCACATGCATTTTTTTCCATTATTATGCTAATCATTTCGAAAGCGCCTTTATCAAATATGTGTTGTCTCGATATGTGTGTGAATAAAATTACAAATATAATATTTAATATTTAAAGTCAGTTGAAATTCATTTGCTGTGAAACACTATTACATATATACAATATCGTTGTTAGTACAAAATCTGCAGATGGCAGTCACTTTAATTAAAAGAAATTGCTAAAAAAAAAAAACACACTTAAATAGAATACTAACTAAATTAAAGAATGTTACATTAAAAGCTTCCAGGAACAGAAATGTTAGTAAATGTCCTGTTAGTCCTCTAATTGGCTCTCAATCTTTTATCGCAGCCCCAAAATTTAAGATTTACGCATTTTCATTTAACCTTAAATTGGACCCTATTTCGTTATAGCCGCATTGCCATTGCTAAATTGGCATAGAGCACTTCAGCCATGAGCACAAACAAATAAATCAAAAAAAGCTATGTTGAATGTAATGATGGACTTGCAGATACTCTGTGTTCAATGATCAGCTCTAACTATAGATTTTTGAATAAGAAATTATTAATAATATAAATATTGCTAACGCTGATGTTAAAATATTTTTGATGTATTAAATTATCCGTCTCTTGCTGATACAGAAATTGCCATAAGTCATCATAACTGTTTTATGTCCATTTCGGGAACAGGATGAAAACGAGCACATAAATCAAATTTATGTACAACAGCAATTTTTCCGCTTTGTTTGTGGCACACCTGAAGTCGGTTCGAGTGATCAAAACCCTTTTCAATAAAATTAATAGCGCCTTTCTCACTCTCATGTTTGAGATTTATGACAGCAACAAATAATTTTCAATTTGGCAAACGGTTTTTTGACGTTCAGCACCTAAAACTGAAAGCTAAATAATTGCTATGAAATGGCCAAACAACAAGATAATCGGACAACAAAAACCAAAAGCTAAAAACAGAAATTTAAAATGAAACCAGCATTATTGTTGCATAAAGCCCTACAAAAAACTTTAACAATTGTATCAATAAAAAACCTAATTATGCGTGACTAGGCGTTTTTCGTCGTTGTTTTTGTGTGATTAACATATAGAAATTAAAAAAAAAAATTACTACAAAATCTATGATTTAAATAAATATTTTTTCTCTTTCAAAAATGTTTGCTTTTGTTTTTTGTGTCACATGTTTTGTCAAACAAATTAAATTAACACATTAAAAATTTAATTATTATAAGTGACAGCTTGAGATAAACACGAGCAACTTAATGCTGATGCTAACAAAATGCAATAAATAGAAAATACCATATTTCGAATTTTATTTTTCGTTTAATTTTTGTTTGAATTTAAATCAAATTAATTTTAATCAATTACTGCCAAATATATTTAAAGGGCTTTGTTTAAAAACTTGTAATATGATTAGTTAAAGTTTAAATAATTAACCATCATAAACGCAACCAACTTGCGATAACTTTATAAAATATAATTAAAGCCGCCATACAAATGAAAAGCTTCTAAATTTAATTTTAAATTAAATCGCATTTAATTTGCCTTATAAACGCTTAGAATCTCAGCAGTTTACATTATTTAGTTGATTGCGCACAGTTTCACAAATTAATAATGAAATAATTATTAAATATTCTGTCGAGTGCTTAAGGTCAGACAAATATCTTAAGTTGAGCGCATTAAACACAGATTAAAGCAAACATTAGCAAGCAATTAATAAAAACTAACCTTTATTAATATTATTACAAACTATGTGTTAATTTACCTCTTGAATTCTAGAAGATTTTTGTGTTTCAACTGCAACCCCAATGTATGTATGTATGTGTGTGTGTGTTGTGTGTGTTGTGTGTGTGTGTGCGTGTCTCTAGTAATTCACATACGAGAATCTTTTACCGATAATGTTTTACTTTTTGCTGGGTACATGTCATTAAACGTTTCCAAACAATTGAATAAAAGCCAAACCAAATACCAAAAACAAATAAAAACTTAAAAACCAAAACCAACCAACTAGAAAAAAACAACATTAACAAAAAAATGGCATGCATGTTGTTTAAAATTAAGTATATATCACTAAATAACTGTATATGTGTCAAAACATATAGAAACGTCTACACAGATTTTAAAGAATATACTTTTAAACAGATACTTAAAAATTAACAAACAGTTTTCGTCGATTTGGCTTTAATGTGGAAGTGTAAACTTAAATTCCAATTCGCTTGGATAGTTGCAAATTTGATTTATTATTCACTGCTCCAGATTGATGCATGACAGGAGAACCGCAGAATTTGTTGATAATGCATACATGTTGCATTAATTTTACAACCCAAATGCAACATTATGAATTTTAGCCCTGACATTTTGAACTTTGCCTAGCCACGTTGTCAATTAGACTAATTAGTTTACTAATAATTAATACATACCACACATGCTGCTGATAATATGTACATATATATATATATATATATATGCACATGTAATATGCGTAGCTCAATTTACACTCTCTAACAAAGAGTCGAATATGAGAATTATCTGTAAAGTTGCATTCGTCGTATATTTCAATTACATTGATTGCAGGCGTTTTACACTTGCTGCTTAAATTAATAAAATATTATTTACTTTAATTTATTTATTTTATATTTTTTATATTTATTTTTATACTTTGTTTAACCAAATGAATGATATTTTCGCTTTGCCCATTATACCCTGTTCCAACCATGTATTAAATTATTCAGAGTTGAACAAAAAGAGCTGTAGGAAACCAGCATAGCAATTGTCGATGGTGTTGCAACGTTCTCAGTAGCTGTCAGGGCTTTTTTTCTTTAATTTTTTTTGCTGTTGACTTTTTGTTTTTCGTGTTGTTGTTGATGATGATGATGATGGTGGTGGACCCTTTAGCATTGATGGCCCCGGCATGTCACTCAGTCAGCTGTGGAAATGCAACCAGACACCAGCACATGCCAAAGTGTCATTGGCGAAATTACCAAGCGTACGTTCCGAGGTGTACGTGAGGAGGTCGTCCACTTGGAGGCAACCCACCTCCTTAGCACACCATTAAAATGCACATTGTGTGGCCCAGGACCAGGCAGCAGCTGCATCAGATTTTAAGATATAAAGTCATTAGAATTTTTCGGCTAACACCAGGACCTTTTCCAGCAACCGCCACTCCACTGCTCCGTTGCTCTGTGGCATCGTAATTACTTCACAGGTTGCAGCTGCCTCTCAGCTGCACACAAAGCCCGTCAAATGACTGGCTATAGAAAGTTGTCAAAAGGAAACGGTTGAAGGTTTTGGGGCACGAAGAACAATGCAACATGCACTTTGAGTGTACTTATGCTGCTAATAGCAGCTGGTTAGATTTCAGCCCAGAACAATAAGCCACATCAGTTAATTGAATACTTAAAAAGACGGCTATTTCTAAGTAATATTTGGGAATTATTTCAGGTTTAATTTTATTCTGGTTGTCCTCATATAAACTAAATTCTAAACTCCTGAAGATTATTAATGTTAGAAATAGCTTTAGCTTTCTAAAAATATTATCATGTGTTTCTAATTTTATTACAATTATATTATTTTTAATTGTGGTATTTAAACAAAAATTTATTTTCAAAGTTATATATAAATAAATCACGTGTGCTTAGGAGTTTGTTATGAGCAAAAGTTTAATAAGCTAAAAATAATTAGTACGTATAACGACAATCACTTATTACACAAAGCTTTTAGCATAATTCCAATTTCATTACTGTGGCCAAAAGCACATGCAACAATTTTGGCATACGACCAAATTGTGTGCACTTATCACACACTTATTTGTCGCGACATTAACAACAGATGTGGTGGGGGGGTGGGGGACAAAAGGGACACAGATGACAAGGCTAACAAACTTTGTCCTTGAACAAAGAGTATAACCAGCCAAGTTTACTGAAACATTTATCATAACAGTCGCCGGCTATAAATATATATATATATATATATATATAGGTATTTGGTGCGATCTGGATTCTGGCTACAGGCGACAACAACAACAACAGAAATTGTTTGCTCATTAGAAACTCATTTAAAAACAATTTGGCACGTTAATGCAAAATAAATCTATTAGCTTATGCAGGCAATGACAACGTGCTCGACGACGACTCTACGACAACTTTCACTACAGCTTTGCATAATGGCGGATATGCACATGCCACATATGTACAAGGTACATACAGGTATATACATATATAGTATATATAGTATATAAGTACATTATAAAGCGTAGCAGTTACAAAGTGGGAGCATTTAATGCAAATATCATTTGATGACAAATGATGCCATCAACTTTTGAAATTGGAACTAAGCAAGAAAATATATCGATTAAATTGCAGTCAGCTTAAGTTAAATTTTAAAAAATTGTATTATACAAAAAAAAATTAAAATATATTTCGTATTTTAATTTGAATAAATACATACAGACATAAAAGCTGAATAGACTTTGCTTATCGTACTGTTCAAGTCGTACACTGCAAAATGCCAAGTGCAATGTTTTTTGCATATTTTCTGACGAAATACAGATACTCTTTTGTAAATGTAGTCAACAAAAAGGGCACCTCCATAAAAAAAAATAAAAGGAATATCATTAGTATGCGTCGTTGGCACCGTTGACATTTCAAAGACGCTTTAGGACGTCGGCTCCTCTAGCTACTTCTGACTGTGTCTATATATATATATATATATGGATGTGATGGGTGGGTGGGTAGGTACTGACTTCCATCCTTGCGGAAGTGCGCTCAGCAAACAGCCTGTCATAAACATGAAATTTGCACAAAACCGCCATTTTTATAAGGTGTCAACAGCAAATATCACATATCACAAACTCTTACATATATAGACGTTATGGCATTTGATGTCGAAAGGAAGTGTTCCGCATATTGGCTTACCCAAAAACGTTAAGTGGCCCACTTCCAACCCCCTCTGCATATCATTACAGGAGCCAGTGTCGAAATATCCTGACTGAATCGGCTGCTTCTTACCCACCTTCCATGTATATTTTAATGGCTCAAGTCGTTACTGCAGCTGCTGTCAGGCAGTAACTGGGCCAAAATGTTGCTCTTTGGTTGCTGTTTCGGGCCACAACGATTTTCCATATTTTTTGTTTTTTGTTTTTGTTTTTGTTTCACTGCCAAGTTATTAATGACAGGAGTCAACTCAAGGCTTTAGCTTTCATATGCTGATGTCAGCTCGAGACAGAGAGAGAGAGAGAGGCAGAGTAGGGGGACACATGAAGAAAGCAAGGGAAAAGGCAGGAAATTTAACTTCATCTGCATTACAAACGACAATTGCCTTAACCACCTTGAACTACATATTAAATTTCCATTCCAATTTTTGTCAGGTTCCGCAGGTCTGTCAGTTTAGCAGAGAATAGGCCAGCATGAAATATCTTTAATTAAAATTTGTATAAAGATAAATGGGTTTTGATATCTACAACGACTAGTTTAAAAGTTTTTATTGCAAAGACATTGCCCACATCTGATAAAGTGCTAAAACAAATTGGCACAATGGACACACACACAAAGTACAGTATTAGTACATTGCATGTCCTTTTGCTCCAGCCCTTTTTGCCTACCAGCAGCTCAAAATTGAGTATTGGATTTTGCTGGACGCTCCAAGGCCAAGCTTTGTGCGAACGAACAAAGTTTTGATAGCTTTCCTA
The DNA here is from genome assembly GCA_035042345.1 of Drosophila fungiperda. Taxonomy (NCBI): domain Eukaryota; kingdom Metazoa; phylum Arthropoda; class Insecta; order Diptera; family Drosophilidae; genus Drosophila; species Drosophila fungiperda. The sequence continues at coordinate 333,448 of JAWNLM010000187.1, read as the reverse complement.
TTCATTTCGGTCTATTTGATTATGTTTTTGTGCCGGCGACATGCTAATTATAAAAGCAGTAACTCAATTTCTATGCGAACACCATAAAATGCCACACAAAATTTATAACTTTAACTAACCTGTCATGTCAAATTCAACCTCAAGCGCAAATTAAAAAAGGCAATTAAAAATGCTTAACACTAAGCCCATTAAAGCCAAATCACGTCAAGTGCAGACCAAAGGCTTTTTAAAATACAAAATAAAAAAAACAAAGTCTTACAAAAAACGCCATTAATAAAGACGCTATAAATATAAAAGAAGAAATACAAAAAAAAAAAAAAAAAATCTCTTGTAAACTCATAAAACAAATATATATAAAAACTTTCTATTATCACGCTCTGCTCTTTTTAACTTTTGCCCTTAATTCACTTTTATTTTTTTTTTGTATATTACTTTGTTTTTGTGTTTATTAATTTATTAATTTATTTTTATGTAAAAAAAAAAAATTTTAAATGCGTTTGTAGGACGAGAAAAATCAACTACTTATAACGAATCTTTGGCTTTCGTTGGTAAGTTTCAACTTAAACTAAAAAGTCATCTAAATATAAAAACCTTAAATATATAATTATTGTGTTAAATAAATTGTATGCTTTAAATACCATATCATAAATAGTACAAACAAAATTTTTATTAGCTATGCTGATCAGCCATTGAGATATATACATATATATATATATAAATATATTATGTATAGCTATAAAGTTAATCAGGCTGCTGGGCATAGCTAATGAAAGTTTTTGCCTGCTCATAATTTATACACATACACACGGCCCAAAACTTAGGCTAAGAGTTGTAACCAAACAGCACTTAATGTTTTTAGCAACAACTTCTGTTCTGGTTTCGCAAATACTCAACTTTTCTATGAAACCAACTCTCCAATCTACAACTATTATAATCTTTTCCATCAACTCTGTCTCTCTGTCTATTTTCGGCTTTTCTGAGACCTGACAACTTATTAGCTTGATTGTGTGGCTTAGTACGTGTGTGATAAATTATTTAAAACTCATGCCTTAAATACAAAATGAATTAAATATAAATAGTTAAATCATTGCGCTATATTAAATATTTATATTATTACACATAACTCAAACATAAAAAAAAAAAAACATATTTTAAACTCTTTAGCTAGCTAAAGCATAATGCAGTTTGATTTCCTATTTTATTCTTCTACTATTTAGTTTTAAAATACATTTTTAAGTAGCAACTGCTTTCAAACACTTTCTTAATTTTTTCAGTTTTAGCTTAACTGGGGGAAATTCAATATTTATTTATAGTTTCTACTATATTTTCTGGCATTTATTAAGAGCAACTAAATAACAACACATAAACAAATTGTGAAACAAAAAACAAATCTGTTAACAGCAAAAAAAAAACAGAAGTGAAGTGCATGATTTAAAAATTGCATCATGAAGTTGTCTTAAAAACGTGAAATGTAGTGCATGTGTCAAAAATCATTTCAAATTATTTCATTTGTATATCTATTCTATGCATGTGGGACCTGTGTGTGTGTATGTATGTGTGAGAGTAACGCAAAAAAATTGATGTATGCAACAACGTGCAACGGGGAAACTATGAATAAAAATTGAATGATTTTTTCATGTGATCATCAATGCTTATATCCGGCATTGGACTTGTTGAAACAGTCATCAAGCTCTTTCAATTTGCGAAATTAATTAAATTATTTATTTAACACATTGATTGGAATATGCAAACATCCCTCCGTACCCTTCCATAATGTGCCTGCCCAGCAGCGATTAAGGTAAAAGCGCCGCGGAATACTGCAGGCATTACGGCCTGTAATTTGTAATTTTCGGTTTGGGCCATGGCCAAAACCAACAACAGCGTAAGCAAACATTTGGTTGATTTCAAGCATTCCGACTGCCAATTTGATTGATGGCTTATGAGCCATTTATTAACTGACAGTTTGAAATGTAAAATGTGTGTCAATTCGCCGCAACAGATGTAATTTAAATTTTAGACACTGAAGGACAGCCAGCAAAATTACATGACTTAAATGGCAAACGACAATTGGCCAAGCGATTAAAATTGCAGTCATGGTTCCTTCATAATTGGAATTATGGAACTAAAGTTAATTAATACATTTTGGTTTTTGGTATGAAAGTCAGAAGAAAATAAAGGAGTTAATAATGTAGTGCGACCGATATTAAGATATAAAACGAGTTCAAGCTGAAGTCAAGATAAAATGGAGTAAAAGCCAGTCAAAGACGATCTTCAAATCTTTTACAAAGTTAACAATAAGCTTTTTGTATACTTTACCGATTTCCAAATGCTTTGTCGACGGAATTTATCACAGTGTATTTTATTATACATTATGCTTTTATTGCATCAACTTTAATGATTTGCCTTAATTGTCAATGTTGTCGCAAATAAATTTGTTCGTGCTGAGATTGTCTACAATCAAATTCTAGGAGCATGATTGTTTCATTATTCCTGAAACTAATTTGCCATTGCAAAAGTCATGAAAATCTCGCCCGGCTACGGCACAGAATATCGTAATTTGTCATTTGAGAAGGTTGAGGTGGGAAGATTCGGTTACATTTCTGTAGTAGTATCGCCATCTGTTTTTACAACTGTCATAAAACCGCACACAATAGCGGTACTAAAGTATAAAGTTTTGAAAACCGTGCGCTGTTCACCGTATGAGTGCAAATATATTTTAATGCTACGTCATGGCATGTAATTAAATATTTTTATTTTTTGTGATTTAAAAAGGGATTTGTTGCACAGAGGCAGCGAAACAATTGCTTGCTCTAAAAATGCCACAAATGTGTGTGTGTAAATTATAAAGCACAGTAGTCTTAGACGCAGCAGCAGCAGCATCAGAAGCACCGACAACAAGGGAAAAACTAGAGGGAAACTTGGCGCTTTTATGACAAGAATCTCTTGTAGGCGAGGACGCAAAGCGCAAGCTACGAGCTATGTCTGTGTCTGTGTCTGTGTGGCAGCAACAGAGAACAGCAAACAGTCAACCGCGAAATGACACAAAAGTACTGAGCCGCAGCCTGCTGTTATAGTCCTCGTCCTGGGGCAAAAGATAGAGCGACACAAGACACAGGACAGTAGAGCAAGGCCCAGGATCAAGCAAGTCGCGTTCGCATGACAATAGCAAAAACAGCAAGCAAAATGTTGATACAACTTTTCAAGTGTCTGTGTATGCGAATGTGCCCGTGTGTGTGTGTGCGCGTGTGTGTCTTTTGTGGGGGCAACTGCAGGGTTCAATTTTGCTGTCAACTTGATACATGTATAAAAAGACTTTATTTTGTATTCTGTTATGTTAATGTTAATCACGAAGGCCTGCCATTCGAACATTAACAGTGGCTTAACATAGCTCTGTTGTGTACAATTTGCATGATTTTTGTGCATGTTCAATTTTCATATGCTTAGTTTGTGTATTGCATCCAAAACTAAACACTTATATTTATCACATCACGTCGCTCTATTATTTATATTATTGTTATGTGATTTTTTTATTTTTAATTAGACTGTACCAAATTACATGTATTTTATTGTTACTAAAACATATTCTGTATGCAACACAGGAATGGAACGATTACAATTTGCGCTGGAACGAGACCGAATATGGCGGTGTTAAGGATTTACGCATCACTCCCAATAAACTGTGGAAACCCGATGTGCTCATGTACAATAGGTAAGTGCTCCAAGTAACCAGTTAAGGGCCCATGGGTACATGGGCTACGTCTACAAACTAATTAAATAAATAACGTCCGATAAACCGATAAACGATCAGAATAACAAAATTATCGATTATGCGCTACATCGACAAACATCTCGAAGTCATTGAACACTGCTATTTAGGTACTAAAAAAAATCAAAAAAATCAAATATTCTTTAATATAGTATAAACTCAATGGTAAGTGTAAATATATAGAATTCTTATCACAATTGCCAAGTTATACTGGAAACTGATGAATCTTGTGATAACCGATTAACTATTTTGTATCTAAAGTTAAATATTTTGTTACTCTTTATTTGATGCCAATGAAATATATATTATGTAGCTGATTTTTGCACTTTAGTTGTTAGAACGGAACATTTGTTGCGTTCTTCTTAGTTAGTCTTATTAGTCAATAGTCTATAGAATGCTAAGCTATAGACTATATAAGTATTAATGTTTACGTAGATTTTACCAACGGGAGCAATGGAGTTGCAAAAATATGGACTAATTTATTCGTTTGCTATTTATATTTTTTAGCTTTGTTATTATTTTTTATTGCTTATTTACAATTTCTTAATACAAAAACAAATATATACTTGTTTGTTTTTACTGTGTTGACAGTAAATTTGAAATTAGAATGTAAAATCAAAGACGAATGAATTTCCATTGCTCCTGCAATTCGCAAACATTTTAATATTATATATCCTTTGTTGTAAATGTAGCTGAAAATATTATTCAACTTTGTTTTTATTTATTTTATATACCATATAATATATACATATGTATATCTTATTATATTATATAAACTTGTCATAATCCAATCGCTATTGTTTGTGTGAGTGTCTATTTTTAAAGGCAATGCCAAAACCTAACCATAACCATGTTTTTTTGTATTTGTTTAAGTTAGTTCTTTGAATTTGTATTTCAATGTTACCCACTTTTAATTTGCTTTCAATGTTTATGTTAAAACGACTAAATGTTTAACAAAAATACTACATATTTTTTTTAACTAAATTGTTTAAAAACAAAAAACCAAAAAAAAAAAATTTTGTTTACTTCAAATAAGAGTAGTTTACACGCAGTGGTGTTCTAGTGGGACTGTACATTGTCAGCTTGCCGTTGATGTGGGCCTCACTTTGTAATTGGATTCGTAATGCTAACCGAAATACATAATCTGTAATATCTAATATACATATAAAACAATAACAGCTAAACAGCATATTTAAATCGTTAATCGAAAAAGTGAGAAACTAAATAATAACAATTCAGACTAAACTCCATGATCTTAAACACTTTGTTTAACCAGAATATTATGCAAGTAGTTTGTTCGTAACAATCGAAAGATCCTAATTGTCATACCTCAACAGTTCATATTACATCATATGGCCTATTCCATATGTACTTAATACATTTCATATATAAACATATATATATATATGTATAGTCTATGCATAAGTAGAATACTATATTCTCTCAGTACTTAGTTCAGAAAAAATAGACAATAACCAACATAAGAAATTGTTCAACAATATGCTGGTGTAATATTTCTGGTTAGACGTTCAGTACTTGAATTTATTTGGCCATTAAAACGATACAAAATACTTTTAAAAAAAATTTATATATATAACAAACACGAATTGTTATTTGTTATACTCGTATTTGTTGTAGCTTGCAAAAAAAAAAAAAAAAATATTCAAAAACCACAAGATATCGATGGCAAAATAGATTTTCAAGTATTGTGCATGAGAAATCAAATCCCTCGTACTAAACAGCAACTAAATAAAAACGCATATATAAATAATACCAATGAAAAAAAAAAATAAAAAGCCTAATTCCAAACCATTCCAACTAAATGTTAAATTCCCCAACAAAAAAATTTGACTTTGTTGGCTTAATAAAATTTATTCCCACCATTTCGTTATTTGCTAAACCACATCCCACATAACTACTTACACCACACAAAACAAATTTAAATATATACTCATATATATACTAACAAAATTATATTAAAATACTTAAACTGAACTCATATATATATATTTAAGTCATACATCTTAGTTAAACTAAACAAGAATAAACGTATAAGAGCCGCCTCAAGCGCAGCTTTACATTTCATTTCATTAATTAAGGCAAAAATTATACATTGAGCACATTACATTTAAACAATTATAAAAGCGTGAAACCTCGAAAAAACCAACTACAACTATTCAGCATAACGATGCATTTATTACTTTCCAAAAATTAATAATAAACATTGGCAAATTTTAGCAGCTATTTTTGTCCGAGAATATAAACTGTCTCAAATTTGTATATATATTTCTGAAATATAATGAAAATTTTAAAGAATGGGGTCTGTAAATGTTTCTTTTACATTCTTTTACATTTCATTCTTTTGGGAATTATAATTGCTTTGTCTGGGTGTCGAGTCCTGAACTGCATTCTATTCTTTGCACTATTATGTATATATGTCATATATATATATATATATATTTATGCTTATACAAATTAAAGACAGATTTTCTGTTAGCCGTTCCCAAATATTTCTAGTTCATGCCAAACTCTTGCATCTACAAATCGAATAATTGAGTAAAACGTGCTCAATTACTATGCTGCATATCCTTCCTTCAAGCAGTTAGCAATTTCAGCTATTTCTGTTATTTCTTTCCATGGTTCTTTTTTTCATATATATATATAAATATATTTTCGACAGCCTATCAAAGATTTGTAAGCCAAATATTTATATTCCAATCACGCTCCAAATGCAGACAAACTTTTTGCCTAATTCACGTATCAATCACTCAACAATAAGTACAAATTTTTGCGCAAAACTTTATTTCCATTTACTTTCACTTAGTCAATGTGCTAAACATACAAACAGTCCTATATATATATCTATACCCAACTTATAACCAACTGTTCTAGTATCTATGTGTATATGTGTGTGTGTGTGTGTGTGTGTGTATGTGCCTATTGTATGCCTGTGTCTGTGTGTCTTGTTGATTGACTTAATTGCAAAACACCTAAAGGCAAAACCACTAATTACGTTTTGCCCACATGCAACAGCATGCATAACATGCCCAAAATACTTCAAAATGTCGAAAGTCAGTTGACTTTGATTTTTATCCGATCGTTGTAAAATTTCTAGAATAGTTCGATACTATTTACAATTAATGGAGGTTATATCTTTATCAAGGTATTTACCACTAAGCTGACAGCCCATTGAATTGCATCGTGTTTTTACCCATTTCAATGTTTACAGGGTATTTACACAATTATCAACATTGGCAAGTGTGTGTTTAGTTATCTGTATTTCTGATAATTGCCCAAGAGCCATTAAAATTCCTACACAATGCTTACAATTTCATTTTGTCATGTTCATTCTGCTCATTGTGTTGATATTAACCATAAATGTGTTTTAATATTATCAAAGAAGTTATTCAGTGCGAGTGTGTATGTATGAGTGTGTGTGTGTGAGTGTGTGTGTGTGTGAGTGTGTGTGTGTGCTTATTAATTACCCTAGTAATCAATTGTTATCATTGTTGATATGTGTGTGCTCTTGTACGTTCTATATAGCTGTGTTTTACTGTGTCTATTGTTATAAATATTTTCATGCTTCTTATGTTAGTCGATATCCAGCTTATAGCTATAACCCATCTATAAACATACACATATATATATCTTTAAATACATATATCTGTTATACATTGCTATTTTATCCATATGTATGTGTCCAAATAATCGTATGTATGTATGTGTATAGACAATTGCACCTAATGATGCAGGAGCACACAGACTATAATAATTACTTACTAGTATAAGCAATCAGCCTGAATGGAATTGGACAACACAAATACAATGGTTCCATTAAGGTATAGTAAGTTAGTTTAAGTTTTATTGTAAGCTCAGCTTAGTTGCATGTCAGATTAGTTTAAATGTACTCTTAAACGCAACACAACCAATGCCAAATTGGATGCTGGAATTTTTACGTGTGTTGAGCTAATAAAGTATCCAACACAGAAACAAATCTGTGGTTTATGTTTTAAGGCTTATGGCTAGAACAGACATTTGTTGGTTTAATGTTTGCTGAGAAATCAATGCTGAATTTATATAAAATATATAATAGCAGATAAAAGTGCATAAACTTAAACTTTTTTCAAGGCTTTCATGTGCAGCTACACATTTGTTTCCACATAGCAGGTATTACAACAATTTACTTTATTACATTTTTTGCACAATGAGCAAAACAAAAAACTGTGTAGTACAAAGGATTTAGGCCACACTACTAAAGAAGCCAGATGACCTGAAACATTTTAAGCCATAACTTAAATATAAGCATATAGCATAAATGTCACAAAGTCCCCCAGATTCCAGCAAAGTACTAAAAAGCGCGTTTAGCTGCAAGTGAACTGTTGGGAAAATTAACTCAAATGAAGATAAATGTGGCAGATGCACAAATTGTGACTTAAATACACCTGGCATCTGTTTTAAAGATTTTATAATTTTTGTGGTATCTCTAATTGGTTCTGCAGTGGAGATTACGTAGCGAAACGCTATTTCAGGTCTGATTGACGTCAGGATTACGAAATGCGGCTAAAAGCGAGCAGCCAAATGGAGTTTTGATGTCCGTAGTCAGTTAGAAACAAAAGGGCTTATAAGCGCGCAGCTCAGATTTCGGGCCAGCTGCAAAAGCGAAAGTCCACACGTATTGCCTGGCTTAATTTACACAGCATCCTGTGTTGATTACGCCGATATGGCCATGGAAACCTCGAGAATTGCTGCTAGCCAGTTGCGAAGGACGGCGCAAGTTCCGTTCCATTGATAGGCATAAGATTCATATTGATTAGCCAAGTAGTTGGGGGTATAGCCATGGGGAAATCAGTGAGTACTATTGATATTGGTGCTATCTAGGGGCAGTGGGCGTGGCCCTGCACACGCACACCGAGGCTGTCAACTTTATTTACTAATGAACTGGAACGGGGGGCGATGTCAGGGTCGAGGTAGATGGCAGCAGCAGCATAATAAATTTCATGGATATTCTATAAAACAAATTTACGCCAATTTCGCCAAGGCTGTTTTAAGCTTATCAACAGTTCGAGCACGTTTTGACGTTTTGCTTGAGCAAACGTTTTGTGGAACATATTGGCGAATGACTTTCATTTGGTTTAATTTATTAATTCTCTTTCTTTTCGACTTGCTCCTCTGCTCCTGGCTAGCCTAATTTGTATGCGTCGGCAGCGCTGCTAATGTGCGGCCATCATTTAGATCAATAGCAAGACGACAAGGCTTATATATACAGATACAGATACAGTTACAGTTACAGTTGTAAATTCAGATACACGCGCAGAAGCACACACCCATAGCCACATTAAGTATGCATTGACCTTGTGTGTGTGTGTGTGTTTTTCGTCCCATCAACGCCTTCTGCACCATAATCTGACCAGCTCTGGATTTTTGTAATTTTATTTATGCTGATTTTAATGTACGTTGTACGAATCTTAATCTAAAATATGTTTAATTGAGATACTTCTCTACTAACTGCTTGAATTAAACCGCGCAATGGCTGCCAGAAAGTCGTCCAATGAAAGATCAGCCAGCTGAAAATAAAATACCCTTGCAAACATATAACAAATATTTACATATTTTATTTGTTTTCCAAAAGGAAAAACATTTCTGATTTCATAACCATAATAACAATCCACATTGTAATGTCTACTCTGGCTATTTAATGGAATCAGAAAGACCTTTTGCATAGCTTAACGCACTTCGTAATAAATTCATAATACAGTTTTCGAAGGGACCTCAGAAGGCAGTGTAAAAAGCTTTCACATTAATTGCAATGTTATCTGGTAACTGCCGTAAACAGATTACAAAGCATGTGCAACTTGATATGGAAGTAAGTGGCAGAGAAAGTGGCCTTCGCAGGCAACGCTAAAATGAGATTGACAGCGGTTGTGGCTTAGCCAACCGAAGCGAAGAAATTTCTGCTTTTCTTTCATTCTCTGGTCAAGTCTGAACCAGACCAACATCAATTTTAATAATGCCTGGCAATGATTATATTTATTTGTTTCAGGCGCCAAGGCCAGGCGAGAGGCTGTGGCTATAATCCAAAGGCTGCCAAATCTTTCACTTTCAAATATTAAAATGTTCGTCGGAATTTGAATGTAAAAAAAAGATTAGGCATGATGATGGCTTTGCATAAACGGATAACTGAGATACATGAAAAACACACTTTCGTATTATTAATCAATTGAATATTGATAACTTAATAAAAGTATCAAAAACAATTTCCGAGTGAGCAAATTTATAATTGGACATTTGGTTGCTGGTGTTTTTGAATAAAATATAATCAGAGTGTTCAAATTGTCATTCAACTTTTGATTGCTGGTAATATTTTGAGTAAAATTTTGAATTTAAGACAATTAAAGTGTTTCTGCTTCTACGCAATTAGAAACCAAGTTGGATTCGATTACAATTTCTGGCTTCTTGTGGCTAAGCAGCTAACAATGCCGGGAATGTGGCAACTGTTGCTCCAATTAGTTACAATTGTGGAGGCTTTTATGGTTGTTGCTGTGGGAGCATTTGCACGTCTGATAGAGCTGCCCACAATCTCTCAAGCCTGAATGCGCACCAGCTGGGCTATGCCCATGGGCTTGTTCATGCTTAGCCGACATTACAACGGCCGCTAATCGGAACACAAATTCCACTTAAATGCTATAACAATGGCATGTTGGCTGACCACGCCCAAACGCCCACGAACAGGTGCAATGCTCGCCAATTAAATGCACACTTTGACCGCAAAATCACAATCGGCATGATTTGAAGTGTGTGTGTTTGGCAGTGTGTGTTTTGTATATATATATATATATATATATACGTATACATATATATGTTGGCTTGTTGCCGCACAAATTTCGTATAAGTCACGTTGACCGCAAAAAGCACGCCAAATGACTGCAAACAGCTTGTAACTCAAAATATCTATGCAAATAGCGTACAAAATGCTTTCACAGCAGTTTTTGAGTACAAATAATAAAAGTAATTGCATTTTATTGCAATACAAGAGATGGAAATACCCATATATATATATATATATATATATATATATATATATCTAGATTGTGGGCCACTTGTCTGGCTTCAAACCACACAATTTTTATGCTGCTGATTTGCATATGCACAATCTGCAGTTAGATACAGATATTGTATCTCGCAAATTTCATTTTTGGCTGGCAGGAAGTGAAGACAGTTGAAATACCGCAAAATAAATATGGTCTACCCTTGCATTACACAAATGTATGCTATACTTTTTTGGAACATTCATTAAGATACATATGACATATATTGTAAAATCAAAATATATTCTTTTAGCAAGCACGTACAGAAAACCAATTCCTAAAAATTGGATTTAAATCTACATTGTTTGCATATGTAATTAAATAAATACAAGAACATATAACGAAAAGTAATTTATTATTAGATTAAGTACTGTGTTTCGTAGCTTATAACTTATAATAAAATATTTATAAGTAGTAATATATACGTATACATTTACTTTTAGAATAACACGGAACCCACCAACACAAACTTAAAGTACCTAGTATATAGAATCCTAAGTTCTTCTATCCTAGTAACACTAAACAAATCACAACTTCCCTAGATCCCAAGTCTTACAGAGCCAGTTCCAAAAAACCCCTGTTATTTTAACTAGACAACAAAAATCAATGCGCAAATCAGATGAAACAAAAAACTTATAAAATATTAAATTACAAAAAACGATCAAAATCAATCAATTAATATAACAAATAAAACCAACTATACCAATTAAAAAAGTAACAAAACGAAAAGAAAAAAAAGAGCGAAAAATAGAATAATATATAAACAATATTGTACAATAATTTAGCGCGGATGAGGGATTCGATGGCACGTATCACACCAACATTGTGGTCAAACATAACGGCAGTTGTCTGTACGTGCCCCCTGGTATCTTCAAGAGCACATGCAAGATAGACATCACGTGGTTCCCATTTGATGACCAACATTGCGAAATGAAATTCGGTAGTTGGACTTACGATGGAAATCAGGTAAAGTGTTTAGTACACAGTTACAAGTACAATCAAGTACAGTACACAACCATAAGAGCTAACAGTACTCGGTACAGTGCAGTGCAGCAAACATCACCAGATCACATTCACAGAGGTCACAATCACGCTTATTGCTAACACACACACACACACAAACATAATGAAAAAAAACTTACACACGCACAAAACACGTGCACATGCACAAAAAGCAGAAAGTTATAAATAGGCAGAATATAAAAAGGGAGTTGATTACCAAGGATAGCATTTTATAGCGACTGAGGTGCGACCTTAAAAAAAGAAATACGAAAAATACTTAAGAGTGCAGAAACTCGTTCTGATTTCGTTTATGCTTTCCCAAAATCTATCTCTATCTCAATCTATCTTCAAGTTTATTTTATATCCCTCACGTCGAACAATTCTTTGCGTTTTTGCGAATTACAAAACCAAAACTGTCAAAGAGTGCTCGAGCACTGGAAATGCGGTTCAGTGTGTTGGCTAAAATGTTCAATCAGACATTGAATATTTTAGGTCAACACTATACAAACAGTTACTATAACAATAAAATGTGCCTATTGTGCTCTGCCAGATGTGCATGCTGATAGTTATCAGCGTTAGCCAACACTGGACAGATCACAATTGGGCTTTCGTAGGAACGGAATCATGTGTGAGACCCTTGAAATTTGTGCCTATATGGCAGCCCAGAAAAATTTCAGTTTCAACTATTTTGCATGTTGGCAGGACAAACCACGCCCAAAATATAAAATATATCAAATCGAAGAATTTTGGACGTATGTAAAGACTCTTAATGGAAGTCAAACAAAAGATAAAACAAAAAGGTTTTCAGTAAAGTTTAATTTTATTTCCACGTTTCTTTGCACTAAAAACGCAATTTCAGTACTTAAATCATAAGTATATAAAGAAAAAATAAACAAATATACAAAATAATGATCTCTCTTTTGCTCGCTATCTCTTTCGCTCGTACACCTTGAACACATGCTCTTTATGTACATAAATGTTGTTTCAACGTGGCTTTAAGTAAATTCTCAAACTTATTATTAAATCAAACTAAAACTGTTAAATTTCTTTTTCTCCAAAAATTGAAAACAAAAAAAAAACCGAAAATAAAACTCAAAACAATTACCAACCAAAAATTCCAAACTTAATCAATAAAATTCGTTTGTCTAAAAAAAAAATGACAAACTAATTTTTTTTCAAAACAAAAACTACGAAATGCAAAAAAAAATTGTTGAAAAATAAAACAGTTGGATTTGGTTTTGAATTCCGAAGATGGAGGGGATCTTTCCGATTTCATAACAAATGGCGAGTGGTACTTGCTTGGTTAGTAAAAATCATCATAAACCTAATGTTTATTTCACTAACTGTTTTTTTAAACGTTGTCACGTATAAATGTCTATTAAAATCATTAACCAACCTAATTAACTGTAATTCTAATTATTATCATTTACTTTATCATTTTGTGTAAATATAAAAAATATTTTGTAGAAAATTTTAGCCTGTCGCTTTATCAAAATTGCTTCATAGAACTTTTTATTTGCTTCCGCTTCAAGTAAATTATAATTTTCGTACAATATATTTAGATTATTTATGTATATAAAGGCAAAATCAAAATGATTTGTATATATGTGTCAATGTCTCAGTGTCTTTCAACATTGTCCATTCGTATTATACTAATCGTTAATTTTATCGTTCAGCCATGCCCGGAAAGAAGAATACCATAGTCTACCAGTGCTGCCCAGAGCCATATGTCGATATCACCTTTACTATACAAATACGTCGACGTACTTTATATTATTTTTTCAATTTAATTGTGCCATGCGTGCTAATATCATCGATGGCCCTGCTGGGCTTCACATTGCCGCCGGATTCGGGCGAAAAATTAACACTGGGTGAGTATGCGAGAAAAAATAAATCCAAAAAGAAAAACTTTACAACACTGATTGCCCCCCAATGACCAGATATATTTGATAAAAAAAACAATTCTTGCAAGTTTTTTCAGCGTGCGGTAAATGTGCTACAAGTCAAATTTGATATCGTTCACTTAGTTAGGGCATAATATATATATTTTGGTGAGGTAACGCATCGGTAGCGAAATGAGGCTTAGCTGGATTTAACCATACTAAAACTCTTAAACTAAATTTTAAATATACATATATTGAACGCTGCTTTTAAAGATAGTTTAGACTAAAACAAAAAAATGCATGTTTTCTTTTTCAAGTATTTCTAAAAAATAAAGTAGACTTAAAAATACTATTGAACGAGTGTTGCTTTTTGTTGAAGTTGATCCCAAGTAATTATTTTATCTATTACGTAACAGCACCAAAAGGCAACACTCCTTACATGCTAACTAAAAGTTGTAGAACTACAACAAAAACTGTAAAGCTCCCTTAAAAGTAAAGACCTATAAAAAGAAAATCAAAACCCAAACAATCCAAAAAGAAAATGCTTTAAACTAAAGACTTAAATGAGTAAACGAAAAAATTTGCCACAAATATATATTTTCAATAATATTTCTTACTTTTTATCTTTGAATTTTCAGTCATTTAGTTTTTAATTTAACTATTTTTTATATACGTATTTATTGTATCTCTTGTTCCAGGCGTAACTATACTACTATCATTAACAGTATTTCTAAACCTTGTTGCTGAGTCAATGCCGACAACGTCGGATGCTGTTCCTCTTATAGGTACACACACACGTTATTTATTTAAATAATTGCTTACAAAAAAAAAAAATCCTTATCCAAAAATAACAAAAATAATTCAAGAAAAGAAAATACCATATCCTAACAATGCCAGTACGAATCGTAAGATGTGCTGTGCCTAAATGCTGTTTTAGTTATCATTAGTTTTACTACAGTAGTGCAATGAAAACAATACGATAACAAGAAAACCAAACAAAAAAAAACAAACTTAAAATCAAATCCGAAACAACAAAAAAATACCAATTATTTAGATCTTAAATTCTATTACACTTCAAAACTCACACACACATTGAATGGTATGGAGAATGAAATCTGGTATATACCATCTTATTCTATACGTATGTTTGCAAATAGATAATACTTTATCTTCCGGACTTTTAACTGTGTGCCACATAACAAATATTTCAGTTTCAGCCAGCTAAAACTTCTCTTCCTGCCGGAACTTTTGGATAGACCTTTGCAATAGCCAAATACCAAAACTGAACACAAGCAACACACCTAAAAAAAAAAAAAAATACACATCCAAAATAAAAAAGAAACCTTCACTGAACTGTCTAACTATCTCGCTCGCTCTCTCCCTCTGTCTATATCTGTCTAACTAATGTAAAGTATCTTACAAAATACAGCTGCAGCAAGTTTTCCTCATTTTCTTCTCACTCTTTAGCTAGCTGACAATTTTCCAAATATGTTTACTGTTCTTAACTCGTACTTTGATCTAATCCCTAATTTTATTTCTTATCACAATCCTTTGCTCAGCTGTTCGATGTAGTCTAGAAACATTTGCGCGGCAAAAGCTCTGACATAATTGGTATTTGACAACACTGAAACACGCATCGATAACACTCACGAGTCACGAATCACGTACCACGTACCAAAAAAACACTAACCGGAACCAGAACCAGACATGAACCACATTTCACAATCGAATCGCAACAAGTTTTTTGTTTTCCATTTGCTGTTTATACAAAAAAAAAGCGTATGTTAATCCTATTCCCCAATTAGTTTTATCAGTTCGTGTTGTTTCTGTCGGTTTGTATGTTTTCTAAACGTGTTTGCCGCTTTAGCTGATATTTGTTTTATATACCACATCATTTGTTAATCTTTTCAGTTCCTTCTATGTTTTTTAGCCTGATAAAATTGAATTTGGAAATAAACTAAAAATCGTAAATAACTAAACCAAAGCCAAACCGCTCATCATGTATATAAGCTTCTCTAAATGAGTAGTGTATCATACATATTATCATATTGTGCAGATCGCATTTATTGCCTGAACAATTGAATCATCAACTAAATATAAAGCCTAGCAGCCTAAAAAAAATAGTAGAAAAAAACGCAACTAAACGCAATATTCATATATACTCGTTAAATGTTTACTAAATATAAAGCTAAAATGTATATAGACAAACTATGAAAAATCCAACGAACAACCTTTTTTCGCTACCAAATATAAAACTAACCAACAAAACAGCCCACAAATATGCCAAACAGTCAGATCAAATCAATAACAAAATAATAAATTCAGCAAATTATGGTTTCATTTCGACAAAGTTTACAGCTAAGGTCATAAAAACAGAACACTGGCTTAAGGAGCATATAAAAAAAAAATCATTTTTAAACCTCTAAGGCATGTATCGTTTTTTGTATAAAATATAAACCATAGTATTGAGGAATTAAAAGAATTCCAAAAAGCTTTTTTAGAACATACATTTTCTATCCAGAGCATCTAAATGCAAGTAGAATAAAGTGTTCCTATTTTAATGGCCTGCTCTGTGACAGTCGATAACAAAATTTTGAAAATAAAACAATGCACTCGCATTTGCCTGTGGACAAAGCCTGAATACAACAAAAACAAGTACAAACAGTAGCTCAGTTCATTTAATAAACAGTTGACCAGTTCCATTGACAATATGTAAAAATAGTCATATTGATATTTTATGATTTGAAATGCATAAAACAACAACGCATATCAATTATTAAAGCAACAACACGCAAAGTATACATTGGTAAAGGTTTGTATTTGAAGGCCAAATATGAAAAAACGAGACAAATCTTAGCCAAATGTCATTTTGATACTTGGTAAAGTAGAGAGGAACCAAACACAGTTAGGCAAATAACAAAACATATTTCTGTATCTATATCAAATACACATATACAAACATCTATATTTATATTTACGTAAGAAAAAAACACAAATTTGTATGCATTGTAGATTTTTTTATAGGATACGAGTATTATACTTATACAGCCAGTAGACAAATTTGCCGGAACGAAAAAAAAACAGTTAAACGTACACACACACACACACCAAGAACAACTGTAAATAAAATACACACACTTTTGAACTGACGTAAGTACAAGCACACAAAAACAGCAACCACAGCCACAAGAATTTAGCAGAAGTTTAAACGCTAATAAACGACTGAAAAAGCGCATGCAACAAACCAGAGGTTAAGAGGTCAAAATATCATTGCTCAACTGAGTCTTAGCCAAACACTTAAAGACACTAACTTACTCATTCACTCAATATCTCACTTTTTCTCTCTCTCCCTCTATTTCGCAAACTGTCTCGTTTTGGCAAGAACTCTTCGTACTTTCACCATAAGAAAACAATATTTCACCACACCCCAAAAACTAACCACAAAACACATCCTAATAAAAATTATCTAAGTAAATTATATTTCTCTCTTAAAAACACTATAAAAAAAAAACTATCGAAAATATATAGCCCATAAAAAAGCTCATACTTATGCATCCTTAAATTCCCGACTTATAAACAGAAGCCCGCAACCCGCTAAATGAACTGAACTAAACTGAAAATAAAAAACAGACTCAGCGCAACATTTGAACTTGCATTTACGCAGATCCATTTGACCAGATGGTAGACTTGCAACTCCACATAATATCGTATCGCTCATCATGCGTTCATATTATGTCATGTATACGAAATATATCTATATATACATACATATATAACCCTATTAACCCCTCACCTTCCAACAACGACCCAAGCAGCGCCAACTAATAAAACCAGATCATTTGCATGCAGTGCGCATCAATTTTTCAAGTATTTCCCACTTGTTCGACATTTAGCCGGGGCCGCACGTAAAAAATTAAATGAACCGCATTTTTTGCACTGCAAACTTTCGTGGGCATGGCAAATTGGCACTCGAAATGGCAATCTCATTGCCAAGACTTGCGCCCTTAGCGAAGGCGTCGTAGTTCGAAGTGCAGTTCAATTTACAAATTTTTTCTCATTTAAGTAACGGCAAAAACTTACCACTTATCACTTGGTAACTTTACTTCTTTGCCACCCCCTTTCGTGGCGCAATTTAATGGGTTAAAGTTGTTAGGATGTGCACCTTATACACACATTAAGCTTTTACAAAGTTGAACAAACTACCAAAAAAAAAAAAAGCACAACAAAATGAAAGCATTAATTTACGCAGAATGTTGTGAAAATTTGTACCAAAATGCTTAGTGTCAGTGCCCCAAAGTTAATGAACACCCTAAAAACGGGGTACATGGTTGAAAAGATGAAAGTTTGGGGTGCAACTAAACCTAAAAATTTTATATAAACTTTACTTCTGGGCATAAATAGTGAAAAATTTAATAAATTAATCACAGATTGTGTCATAGCCTCCTCTGAGCTGTTAACATTTTCTAAATAATTATAGAAAATTTATTGATCATCTCTAACAACAAACGTCAAAATAAGTTAAGAATTTAAAGTAGTTATTTCTTATACATCTCCATTGCAGAGATATGTATTCAATTAAGTTCCATTTTGTCTTCCCAAATTTTCACAACATTCAACTTTGAGAAAGCTTACCATCCCAACTATTTGGCATTATTTATATATTGTGTGTATCATTATACATATAACCCCAGACAAACATTTCCACAGATTACGGAATGCTTGAGTTCAGACCCAATTCCTTTAATATACCGACGTCCGCCCCTACCCTGATTTTGAGTTTCATGTTGACTTCAAAACATTAACAATGCATATACTCATTCAAGCACACTTCGTTGAGATTCAGGTTGAAATCGAAGCAACCCACTCAAAGTACATAAAAAGAGCGCATTTTTGGTCAGTTAAAAAACAAATAGCAACCACAACGAGAACAACAAATACTTATACTAAACAAAATGCAGCTGCGCATCGCAAAAACAAATCTACAAATCTATTCAGAAAACTTTCGCTATCTCAAAAACTTGAACACGACTAACTACAACAACAACAAAAACTACAACTACAACAACTTTTGAAATGCCCTTGAATATGTCTGCTTTTTAAGTTTCATTTATGTCACAACAACTACACACATTTTCTGATTTATCATTTCTTGTGTCATTATTTCAATTGTATTTTATCAAACGAAATTCTTTTGTTTCAGGAGTTACAATTCTTCTATCGCTCACAGTGTTTCTCAACCTTGTAGCTGAGACATTGCCCCAAGTATCTGATGCAATCCCCTTGTTAGGTAGCGATTGCATTTAAAAAAAACATAAAAATGCAAATATATATTCAAATTTGTCAAAAAAAAAAAACAAAAAAACAAAAACCAAAAAAATCATTAATTAACAAATATCTTAATATGATTTATATATACGTACATATATATATATATATCTATATATATTCATAAATATTATTGTTATTGTTGTTATATATATATCTATTACTCACACACATTGCTAAATTGTTCGCATATATAATCCTTAATTAAAACAAAAAAAAAAAAAAAAAAAACCAAAAACAAATCTTAACTTAAATAAAGTATTAGTCTAACAAAAAAACCAAAGTCAACTGAAAGTGCAAAAAGTTGTTAAATGTTATTTGTGTACTTCGTACTATGTTTACTAATTACAACAAGTTTTAAACTACTAACTAAACTAAACCAACTATCTCTCTCTCTCTCTCTATCTCGTTCTAAAATTGAACTTTAAATATTCTATACACATATGATAATGACGTCGTTTCTTAGTTGATCATATTATTATGTTGCTATCTCTCTCTTTTATAAAACACTCCGTCTCTTTCTCTCTCGCTCTTCTCTTCTTCAATATTATCCGTTTTGTCAAAATTCTCGGTAGTCATACCAAATTTTAGTGCTTAGGCGCTGCCTCCCCTTTGCAATAACAAAGAAAATTAGAAACGTCAAATTGAAAAAGAAATCCTTTAAATGCTATCGTTATCTACTTACCCACACTTCTGATCTATAAAATCCTGACTCTACTTTCTCTTTAACTTCTTCACTTGTCATTGGAACGCGGCTGACATACTATTAACCAATATTCTTCTATATAGTAGCTATTAATCAGCACATAATTAACCAAATACATGCGCCAATGATTCCAGTTCACTTCAATATACATTATACTCCAATTTTCTGAATAAAGGTGTTGTTGTTTTTACTTTTAATGATGCAATAAAACTATCGAAATAAGAATTAACTTACCTAAAGTTATTCTCTCAAAACATTATATATTAAAACAAATTCTTTATAATTCTTAACCAGAAATAATTTTCTGTCCGTTTCAGATATTTTTAAAGTATTATATATATATGTATTATTCTAACCTTTACTATGACATTCGAGAAACAGTGAAAAACAAATTTAATAATCAAGTTTTTCAGACTTACAAATAATTCTATTCAATACACTGTGTTAATGTATTTATATAATGATTCCTTGAAACACGTTTAAAAGAAGACCCAACAAATTTTAAAAGTAATCATTTAGTTACTAACTTTAAACACATAACAAAAACCCTGAGCAAATTTTAAGATATCTCAACAATTTTATCATCTAATATATCTGAAACCCCCAACAGGTTATATTGCATTACAAAAATAAACACACCATATGAAAAAAAAACTTCTTATAGTAATTATTCTACAAATATATATTCCAACTTCTTAATATATAAACTCTAAATATATTTAATAGAGTACACACCTTATGTACTTATTTCCACTTCACAATTATGTAATTCCTCTTAACCAAAAATTTTAATTACAAAAGATACTTATGAGACAGATTTCAATGCAAGTTAGTTTGGGAAATTACTTGTGATATATTGTGAAATATGTTTTTTACAACTAAATGCCGATTATTATCGTCGCTAACGTCGCCGATCGATGAAGATGAAAGAAAGAAAGATATATTATACTTTATGGTATTATTTAACTATTTTTGCTAATAGCTTTGATTTGTACTTAATTCATATTTGATTTGTCTCACTCGCTCTCACTCACTCATGCCACCTCACCTTGTTTTAGTAACGTTAACTGCATACGCATAGCATCACCATATGATATATATATATATGTACACCCACTGCTCCACTGCTCCACTGCTCTACAATTTCACCTTATTCCCCTCGATTCAAAGAAAACGAGTTACAAAAGATTTCACGGCAAAATATACACAGAAAAACCAAACTCCAACAAAATCCATTTGCTAATTTTATAACTAGATTCCATACAAGTTGATTATATATTTTTTATGCTATTCTTGCTTTATTTGTACTATCACACAGTCATTGAGCTATTTTCCTATCTTTACACCTTTTTGACCCATTTCTCGGAATGATATTTTTTGCTCGAGAACCTTTTTGACCAATTTTAAATAATAATACTCTACACAATTTGTTTGCTGCAATTTAAGAAGCACAGGATAAAAAATATCATTTCGTTAAAAATCAAGAGTTCCGTTCGGTTTGTGCAGAATGGGTCAAAAATTTGTACATCTACATTCGCTTGCTGTTCCCTTTTTTTAATTACTAACCCATCAGATTGGGGCAGGCTTAGAGATCTGCTCAAACTGAATGCACTGCCATAACAAAACGCTATAATACCAAATAAACAATAAACAATCAACAAAACTTAACTAAACAGCCATTGTATGTAATTATAGTATATATATACTATGTACTTACATATTATCACTTGAGCCTAGCAAATGCACCCACAAGGCATTGTTTACAATATACAAAGCATTCCATTACAGAAGCAAGAAAATAAAAAGGTTCAGCCAAAAAATATCATTTAGTATATAGAAGTATTGTCTGACACGAGCTGTAAGTAGATCAAAGAAGCTCTTAAAAGTTGCTAAAGATTTCTGTTTCTTTGAAAAGAAAAGTTAACCAGATAGTTTTTTACAGTTTACAGATTACAGCTCCTGCCAGCAGACGTCTCCATCTCCTCTTTCTCTGTCTCCCCTCTCTCTTTCTATCTCTCTCCTTCTGCTTTAACTATAAAATCGATTGATCCCTAGTAACCTTCACACAACTTTTTTGGCAGCTTACCCAAAGCTTAAATCCACGACTACAAAACATATAATACTGAATAAAACGGTCTTCAAACTCCCATATATGTGGTGTCCTCTGTTATCTACAATTTGTCTATAAAAACAAAAAATTGTTTTCGAACTGAATATTTGCAGGTGTTACAATTCTGCTGTCACAAACAGTTTTCTCTTTATTGGTCGGCAATGTCATAACAAAAACGAGCGAGGCCGTACCGCTGCTAGGTACTAGTACAAATACACTCTTAACTAATTTAACTGTTATGCTTTATGATTTGAAAAAAACAAAACATACAAAATCAAAATATAACTCCGAGAAATTCTTAGACTTCTTTAAAAACAAAAATACCAACTCTTTTCTCTTTTAGCTGCTAACAATATAAAAACCAAACGAATGTAGCAAACGAAAGTTATCAAATTTAAAAAATCAGCTGGCTAAAATTAAAAATCAAAAACCAAAAATATTATATCTTGTACAAAATTTAAAAATTAGCACGACTGCAGTCTGCTCTGCAGTGCGTTTAAAGTAGGTAAAAACAAAAAACTGAGCACAAGCTCAAATTAATGACAAGAGCATGAAGTAAAACTCCAAAAGGATAACAGATGCAAATGCAAAATGTTGCTGGCTGCCGTAGCTTAACCCAAACCAACTACAACCCCAACAACAACCATATCAAATGCTTCTTTAGACTTTGGCTGAACCTCTTTTACTAAATATTCTCTTGTTAAATGGAATGCTAAGCAAAAAATAAGTGTAAACAAAAAAGCATATACAACGTTTCCACGGGAAACCGTAACTAACAAACACATATGTAGATTTGGCACTCTGAATAGTAAATACCCTTGCAGACTAATATAATTTTAACTTAAACTTTAGCTTGACCTACGAACAACTGGTGATTAAACATGTGAATAGAAAGTTCTAAACACGTGAAAATAATTTAAATGATGACCTTTTTAATTGAATTTTTATTAGATTAAAAAATGGCAAGGTTATACCTTAACTCTGACTTTATTCCACAATATCTGAGACATAAATTTAAATTCAAAAACAAAAAATGTTTAAGATCACTTTTATTGTTATTTTTTTTGTCATATTTTCATAGAACTACTGCAAGGATATTTTCTACTCTATAATTTTATCTTTAATTATAATACTAGCGAATAACTTCATAAAAGACGCTTCTGAGGGTGCTTTGTTTTAGTTGCTTGCCACAACCTACATTTAAAATCTGCTTCTGAAAACTAAATACATATACAGCACACGTATGCTAGCTATGCTTTAAGTAATACTATATATATATATACATACAAATATTCTGAATAACTCGAAACGTTCGAAATTCCTCACATCCAAGTATCAAAAGCTGACTAAGTTATTGACTAAATTGTTGTAAATCGTAAGCAGTAAGCGCCTTAAACCAAATATTACAATTTTTACTTAAAAACCAAATATTAAATAAATACAGTAAGCATACCATAAAAAACCTTCCTCTCGATAATCCAATGAAATACATACAAATAAAACTTAAAACATTTAAAACAAAAACAAATAAAATAAAAAAAAAAAAAACTTGTTTGCCAGAGCAATTAAATCAACATAAACTCTGATCTTGTAAAAATAAAAGAATGGCTTCTATTTTATTAATGCATGCATTTTCTTTTGAAATAACCTTGTAATAAATATATCTTTTGAAGGACAGTCAAGCAGTCAAAATTAATAGATGGGTTTGGATATGTGAATCATAAATCTAATAATAATTTCAATAATTTACACTTGTAAACTTTTTCGAAAGCCGTTGGTTACCGTTTCATGTTTTTCTAAGAATCTATAATTTGCAAAATAATAGTAATAGTAAAATATAATATTAGCATTTATTATGATTATCTAAAAAAATCATTTACATTTTAAATATTAAAACATGTTTCCGCAAGCGAACTACTATTTTTTATAAATACGTATTCGTTTTGACTACTTGACTGACCGACTGATTTATTCGATTTAATTAAATTATGCATGATTAACTTAAAGTATATAAACCGACATAAATGCATGTTAAAGCATGTTGTAAACGTGAACCGCTTAAAATAGCAAATCGATTGCATGTGTGAATACCCTGTAAAATCATGTTGTATCTAGTGCATGCGGTAAATCACAGCAAATGATTACAATGAATTAAACACAGTAAACTTGATCACGCTCAAATTCTCAAATCTACTATTTGTTATGATTTCAAACTAACTAACATAATGTTAATGCTATTTTTACTGTACATTATTATTTTGAAAGCTTCTGTTTTTAGTGTTGCGCATATTTGCTTAGGCCTTTTGAATTAAAAACTAATATCGAGAAAATTGTTCTCTTTTTGTTTGTTATTCGCCCATACAAAAAATACCAACAAATTTTAGGTACATATTTCAATTGTATCATGTTCATGGTTGCATCGTCTGTGGTGCTCACGGTTGTGGTGCTCAACTATCATCATCGCACAGCGGATATTCATGAGATGCCACCGTGGGTAAGTGCTAAGAAATCCAACCGCAAATAATGGTATTTAATCATATAATAAAACAAATTTTTTAATTATACAAAGGTACTTAATTTAAATTCATTTTTAATCCTAACATTATTTACATAAATATTAATCTGTATATTTTATTTATTAGATTAAATCCGTTTTCCTACAATGGCTGCCCTGGATACTGCGCATGGGTCGACCTGGTCGCAAGATCACGCGCAAATCAATATTATTAAGCAATCGCATGAAAGAGCTGGAATTGAAGGAACGTTCTTCCAAATCCTTATTAGCCAATGTCCTCGATATCGATGACGATTTCCGTCATACAATATCTGGCTCACAAACCGCCATCGGTTCGTCGGCGTAAGTATTCAGCTTATAAAGAAACATTTTATTATTTTAGATAATTTAAAATGATTTTATCGGAACTACAGTAGCTTTGGCCGACCCACAACGGTGGAGGAGCATCATACTGCAATTGGCTGCAATCACAAAGATTTACACTTAATTCTTAAAGAATTGCAATTTATTACGGCGCGTATGCGCAAAGCTGACGACGAAGCGGAACTAATAAGCGATTGGAAGTTCGCTGCAATGGTTGTGGATAGGTGAGTTACAGAATAAAACGAATAATTTAAAAAATATATTCCAGAGTTCTGTTATTCAAACATAATCAACTTAAAATATATATATACTTTAATATGACATTAATCAATTTTTAGAAAACTTTACTCCCACAATATACGTTTTTCAAGCACCTCAATAAAATTCTTGAATTTGTTGCCAATACCTATTGGCGAATTTAAAGTAGTAGAGTAAACTTGAAGTAAAACCGTCACTCAACTGGTTGAATATTTAGCAAGAAAAATAAAATACTAAATGAATATATATATGACAAGTTTTAATTAGAAATTATTGCTGCTGGCTCAACGATGGAAATCTTCATGCAACGTGCTGCCAAATAAATCTAGTCAACAACTAACTAGCACAGTGCTTGCAAACAGTGTGGTTACTAAGCGCCTCTCGTGTTGTGCTAAATCAAACAATTAAGCCAACAGTCGCATGGCCACACAACTTCCGGTTGTTTGCATAGCATATGAGCACCCGCACACATTAGCACACATATATGCACTTCACGTGGCATTAATATACAAACATGGCGGCATGTGACGCCATTTTGTCTTATATGTATATGGTTTAGAACAATGTTAGTACAACTAATACTATATCGAACTTCTCTATTTCTACTTCACAGATTTTGTTTAATTGTTTTTACCCTCTTTACGATTATTGCAACGGTAACCGTGCTGCTCTCAGCTCCGCACATAATCGTGCAATAAGACAGCTAAATTTAGACACGTTAAGCTACACACACACTCAAAAATTCACAAACACACACACACACATATATATATATATATATATAGTATACCTAAGTTCTTTTTTCAAAACAAAAACTAGCGAAACTGCTTCAGATAAAGAGAAAAAACAAATGGAAAGAAATTGTTAATTACATTTTTAAGTCAAAGTATAAGAAAAAATGAAGCAAATATTAAAATAGATAAAAAGAAAAATCGACACACAACAAAAATTTCGCATATGAAATGGAAAATTTAAATTACACAATTCGTAAGTGTACCAAATATTTTATGAAAGTAAAAATTAAATAAAGAAAAACAAAGCAAAAATTACTGCCGTACAACAAAAAACCGAATATATAAGAAGTAAAACCAAATTGTCTAAGTCAAAAGATAAGAAACAAAAAAATTAATAAAAAAAAAAACAAAAAGAAAATTACCAAGTAAAGAGCAAAACACAAAACAAATATACAACATTTGCATAGTAATAGCAATAAAAATACTGAAAGACGTTTCAAAATAGGACAAAAGGGATTTTGCAATTCTGTACATGCATATATGCAAATGTGTGGGAATATGTATGTGTATGTACAATGACGAAACTTATCATTTAATTATGCTCTGTTGTTTTAATTTATGTATGTAAGCACACACACACACACACACACACAGACACACATAGAGAGAGAAGCGAATACATTATATGTATGTATATAAGAGAGATTGTTCCTATGAGACATTAGATATGTATTTAAAAAATGCACACACGCACACACACACACGAAACCAAATCTACATCACAAGGGACAGCAGCCATTTTATACATTGGCGAGTATTGCAGATTCTGAAATTGACTTTACAAACCTTTTTTCATACATATTTTACTACTAAGTTATTTTTCAACTTGTGTTTACATCACGTGGACCAAAGAAATATATCTTATGTAAAATTTCTATATTTTCATTCATTAAGCATTTAGAAAGATTTTTTTTATAATTTAGTAATATTTCTTTATTATTTAATAATAGTTATTTAAAAACAAAATCATGCTGAATATATTTAAAAAGAATTTCAAAACTCCATTTTTCACATATTTTAGAATAACGAGTATTTTCTATAAATGTATCCAAATGTGTTTTAAAAAAAATGAATTTTCGATTTTTAACAACTTATTGTTTACAACAAATATAGGTTACAACGATTTTTTTGAATTTAAATATATTTAAAATACATCAGTGTTATTTTTATTTTCGTTGTTAAAACAAAATTGGTTTTGATGAGCGTGTGCAAGAGTTGTGTGGTTAGGATAGCATCTAGGTGGGCGTAAATGGTAACAAACTGACACATAATAATGGAGATAATTATATATACATATTAATATATAGTACCATATAACTAATTTTTAAAATGCGCATACAAACAAATAAAAAATGAAAACAAACAGAAAAAATACTTTGAGAATACGTTCATTGAACAAGCTGTTTTTAGAAAATTTATTGTTGAAATATTGTAGCAAATTGAGAGAATACTAAAATCGAAAAACAAAAGCAAGTTATAGTCACCAATTAAATGAAATACAAAATTAGTCAAACGAAAACAAACAAAACTAGTAATATGACAAATGGAAAACCAAATAAAAATAAATAAATAACAGGTGTATATATATTTTATGACACATATATCACCACATATACTCGTGAACATACAGATATATTTTTAATAAAACGGAAACAAGCAAAAACTAAGAACATTTAGCAAATACAGCCAAAATCACAAAAAAAAAAAGAAACATCCAACCAATAACTACAAAAACAACACAATTTTGTTGGAAATTTTCACAATCTATATATAATTTCAATTCAAACTTTCAATTACACTTTCGTTTTGTATCCTAAAATGAGCCAACAAAATTTTGAATTCTACTGCAAAAGCGAAACAGTGATATTTACGGTAAAACGCTCCCAGATTGTATAACTTTTCAAATACCCACCTACGAAACCTTTTAGCGTACATCTTTTTCTACACACAAAACCAAACAAACACAATGAAAAACCTACCTCCTATCTTGTTAAACTAAAGCACATAAAGAAATTATATCGTGAACACTGCCGAACAACTCGCACATACTCGCTAAATCCCACAGAACTATCTCCAGTCAGTTTTGCTCTATTTCCCATGACTGTCTTTGAAATTTCTAACAGAATTGTGCCCACATCCCATTTTAATGCCAGACAAAATTACTTACTTCAAGTATCAGCTAGTTAATATCACACAAAAACCAAAATTCTTTGAAATATCCATAAGAGTGCTAAACTAATTATCTGATGGAAAAAACAAAAATTAATGATATGAAGCTTATATGACTATCTCTACAGGGCCCTCGTTTTTGTATGATTTATTTGAATTTGATATAATGTAATTTATTACTTACGCCAATTACGCGTAATCCTACCGATAACTGCTCTGTCCCCTAAAGGTTGTTTACAGAACTATTTGAAAACCTATTTTTGTTTCAATTTATACATATTAGTTTTGTTTTTGCTATTCGCGCAATTAGCAATGATATTCAATTGGAATCGGAAGCATATGACCTAGTTTGCGGCTATTTAAGATCGTATTTGATTTTTTTATATAACTAATTTAGTGCTTATCTTCGAGCAACTAGACGCATAATTAGAACTACTATGTACTTATACGTGTATTAATGTCTTTTTGATAAAAAGAAGCTATTTTAAAAAAGCAAAACCATTTTCTACACTCTTTAAAAGATTGAAGTCTACATGTATGTAATAAAATACTATAGCATTAAATAGGCGATTTACCAAAAAAAAAAAAGAAAAAGAATCTATTACATAAGCGTCCTACATTAGGAGAGGGCAACTAAAAAAAAAACGAATTTAACATTATAGCAAAAGAAAGTAATACGTTTAAACGTTTGAACAACACAAAAAAACATCTCACAAATTGTCTAAAAACAATGTTTTATCATTTGCTAAACAAAAAACAAAAACTCTACTTACTAATCCTTCTGATCAGAGTTACACTAAATGCTAAAGATAGTTAAACAAAATGTTGGCACACACACACACACATTAACAATACAGACATGCAGATTCGTCTTATTCAATAAAAATCAGCTCGAAAAATTTAAGAACAGACATTTCCGTTTTACTTTCGTTTTGTTGCGTGTTTTTGCAACTGAAATCGTTCAAAATAAAAACTAAAGTCTCAATTGCGCTTAAACTAACAATGATCGGTTCACATTTTAAAAGATATATTTAATATTAGCATTTAAATAAATACCATAACTAGGCTAAAAACTCTGCAAATGTTGAGCACCAATACTCACCAAAACCAAAACCAAACCAAACGAAAACCGTTAAATAAATCCCAACGCCCTTCAAAAATATCCCTGAAGAAAACCAAAAACTACCAATTCAATTTAAATAGCTATTTGCATAATTAATAATAAATCGTAACCGCAAATTGTGTAAACTTCAAAATGACAAAATGAAACCCAATTTATGCATGTAAAGATAAAAAGAACGCAAAATTAGAAATAAAAATAAAATTAATAAAAAGTCTGTTGTCGATAAGTATTATTGACAGACAAATAACTTTCGTCACATTGACGATAATAATTAATTATAAGCGAAAACGGAATTAATTGATTTAAATAATAAATTAACTTTAAAACTCGAGAGAAATGATTGCGACAAAAATAAAATACAAAAAAACTGAATAAAATTTATTTTGAAAAGAGAAAAACAAGCGTTCAATATTGTTTTGCATGTAACTGAGGGGCATCTTAAAATACAATTTGAATTCTGGTAATCTATTCGATTTCTTACCGATATTTTTTTTAGAAAGCACGTCTCATTTTTCGTTATCGTTATTAAATATTGCTGCAGCCCTGGTAAAACAGCTGTTCAATCGAAGCCAAGAACCTAAACAATATTTTTAAACAAGCGACAATTGTTGAAAATAAAATGAACATCGACTTGCGGAAATTATGCCGCATTTGTTTTGTTGATAATGCCGAAATAGACATTACGCATCACAAGGTGCTGGCTGCCGGACAAACTAACGACGCCGACATCGAGGAGGAGCACACAATATGCGAAATAATGCAAGCCATGCTTGTAAGTAAAAATGTGAACAATAATAATGCTCCCATCTCATATGATTTTGAGAAACAGCACATATCGATGGATCTGACTTCGGAGCTGCCCATGATATGCCATGCCTGCCTAGATGAGTGCCTCACACACTATTCGTACTTCAGTAAGCTAATGATTGCCAATCGACAGCTCCGCCAGCTGTACAACGAGGCTCAGTTGGAGAGGGAGCAATTGGTAGAGGAGGCAAATCAAGAGGTGGAGCAATATGTGGAGGAGGAGGAGGAGGAGATGCTCGACACTCAGCTGATAGAAGTAACTGGCGACGACGTGCAGCCGCAGCAACATCAGTTTGTGAATCTGTACACAGAAGAGCAGCCAGTGCGTCCCTCACAGCGATTAGCCAACGAAGACTCACTGATAGTATCTGAATTTCTGCCAGCCACTGAGCTAGACGAACACGAGCAATCCGAAATGGAGCAGAATCTGCTGCAATTTCCCAGCTACGAGCTACGCACTTTGGATTATGCAGCCGTCGAGCTGAAACACGACAATTTGGACGAGTACAACGAAACGAACCGTCTGCTGAACACAGAGCCCAGCGGCAGTCAGGCCATCTACAAGTGCAAATACTGTCCGCTCGCCTACGCCTCCCAGCAGTTCCTCAAAACGCATGTGCGTC
Source organism: Drosophila fungiperda (assembly GCA_035042345.1). Lineage (NCBI taxonomy): Eukaryota > Metazoa > Arthropoda > Insecta > Diptera > Drosophilidae > Drosophila > Drosophila fungiperda. The sequence goes on along the minus strand of JAWNLM010000187.1, from coordinate 302,919 downwards.
GCTCGCATGTCTGCAAGTATTGCACCACGGCCTTTGTCAAGGTAAAGGATCTTAATGCCCACATCCGGGACAAGCATGCGAATAGCCATCAGTGTGTCGTCTGCCTGAACAGTTTTAGCACCAGCAGCAATCTGCGCGCCCATCTCAAACGCATGCATGGTGTCCAGCTGCCTGCCCAAGTAGCTCTCCTCGACTATCGACCTGCGCCGCGAGATGATTGCGATATTGCGCCCAAATAAATTTAGTTGTTAGAAAACTCGAATTCAATTTGATTTAATTGACCAGAACAAATGGGATTTTTCTCTTACTAGTTCGCCCTGCTGCCTGTCCGCGCCATCAATATACATGGGCGTAAACTCTCTGTACGCAATGCAGACGCGTCTTTCCGACACATCCTCTCGCAGCACAGCATGCTCGAACTGAAAGCGTGCGGGTCCATAAAGCACTATCAGCGAAAGACTGCAAATAATACATAATAATAATAATAGATTTGAGATATTGTTCCTATGAAATTGTAGTTATTAATTATGAGAAACAGTTTATGCTCCACATGAAAGCATTTGACTTACTTTGGCATGGGTATACGCAGAACCTTGCCCTTGTATGTCGCCAGCTGCTGGGGATTTAAGAGCGGCTCCAACAGTTTTTCTTCGTATTGCGGTACCAGATCTAGATTATATTTGCCCGGCTGCTGCTGCTCGTATATATTCAAGGTGAGCACAGCATCACCCAGACAGTTGACCGTAACAACGCGTTCGCCCCAAATCCAGCAGTCGTCGACATGTGGATCTATGCTGGCACCTTTGCTGGGATCGTACTCCAGTGAGCACTGTTCTATTGTCTGGAAATTACGCAGCAACGGCACCGATTCAAAGCGCGCTTGCACATACTGTGTACTATTGGGGAATCCCTCGAAGTTACCCACTTGCAGACGACGCTTCTTAAAGTTCGTCTTGGGACCGTAGTTTTGTTTGCGTCGACCGCTTTGTGAAATGACCCATGGCAAATTGTCTAGATCGGACATAAGCTGTTTCCCCTCGGCGCATGAGAGGAATTGTTCTTGCACCAATATGCCAGGCAGCGGCAAACTTTCCATCCCATTGTGCTCCGGATGAGCCGCTTGCACCGCCTTCGTATTCCATCCGGCGTAGAGTCTTTCGCATTGAGTGCAATATGACCAGGCGTCTAGTTGTTCAAATTGCTGTTGCAGCGATGGTTTGTCAATTTGGAAGTCCTTCTCACAGGTCAGGCAAGTCCGGACTCCTTTGCAGCCGCAAGGTCGCAACGTATTCATTGTGAAGACAGCTATTTTCCAGAATATTTTAAGTTACACGGTAAGGCTGGTGAAATCTTAAGACGCTGTAATTTGCACACATTGAAAATCAGCTGTTCATTTTCACAAGTTGGCAGCTCTATCATTTGGCCCATACACGTTACGATTAAGCTTTTACAGTTCTGTCATATCTAATAACAACTTAATTGTACTTGCCATATCAGGTTTTGAGTTTTGTATGGAAAATACATTACTTTCTATGCAATGAATATAATTAGTTCAATTTCATTGGATTTGTTATTATTCCTTTATATTGTGATCTTTATGTTGGTCATCTAACGATACTATCGCTCGCACATCCAACTTGCTTTTGTCGTGTGTGCGCCCGGCATTACTATTTTGGCGCGTTTTGCTCCTTTCACAGCTTGTGAAATTTGTTTAATAAATATTAGATATTTACACGCTCCAAAATGAATGATTCTTGTAAGTTGTTAATATTTAGAGCTTTGCGGCTTGTGTACTAATGTGATTTTCTCTTTTCAAAGTTGGTGATTTCAATGCCACACAAACGGCCACAGCCGGCGCCACAAAGGAATCCTCTGGCGAGGTAAATTTAATTTAAGCAACGATTTTACAGTCCATTAAACCCTGATTGTTTTCGCTTCGTTGTGCAGGGCATTATTTCGCTGCTGGTCAAACAGATTCTTGATTCGCCCGAGGGAAATTTCAAAATGTTCGATGTCACATACGCTTTGGTCTGCGCCGTTGGAATTGTGCGCAACATTGAGACGTCATCAACGAAGATTACTTATTCTATAGAGGATCACAGTGGTCGCATCGATGCACACTATTGGCTGGAAGAGGGCGATGCCATCAAGGCGCCCGATGTCATGCTCAATAATTATGTGAAAATCTATGGTTCCGTGCGCTCGCAGGCTGGACAAAAAGTTCTTATGGTCTTTAAGCTGTTAAATGTGCTTGATCCCAACGAAGTGTGCACCCACGTCCTGGAGGCACTCCATTCACGCTACAAGGCTGAGGAGTACCATGTCAAGGGTGACGCGGGTACGAGCATCCCACTGATGCCTAATGTGTCGTCCAGTCAAAGTAATGCCATTGTCGCCGGTCTGGACAGCAAGCAGCTGGCTGTCTTCCATGCCATCAAGAGCAACTGCTCCGAGGAGGGCATTCATCGCCGCGAACTAAGCGGAAAGTTTTCACATATAAGCCAATCCGAAATGACGTGAGTTCTCTTTATGAGTTTTGTTGATCTATATTTAATAATTTATATTTTCAGCAATATTTTGGACTTTATGATCTCTGAGGGGCATATTTATTCCAGCATCGATCCGGATCATTTCATATGCACCATGTAGTTATAAGTATATCTATAATATTCTTGGATTTAAATATATATAAGAGATAACGAAGTATGTTATTCACGCCGCACTTAATTTTGCTATAAATTTTGAAGCTGAATTGAAAATGATTTGAATTAATAGATTTATAAACTTTGAGACCATATGGAATGTGTTTTCTTTTAGGCATCACCGTCCAAAAAATATCCCTCATAAGGACAACTCATTCTTCCTAGTCCCAGCATTTTCAAGAAATCTAGTTAAAATGTTAGCCGTAAATTTTAACTTGTGTTAAAAGAACGAGCTTTTCGTCTGCGGGGGCATCGTTTAAAATGTAGTTCGTTATTTGATTCGAAATGTGTTTCGTTTATTTGCAGTCCAATTCGTAAGTTTTATGTTGAATTCATTGCGCATTTGGAACTGTTTTGAAAATAGAAACACGTAGACAGCTCCACAGCTTAATTTAAATTCCGGAATCGTTAAACCTAGGCGGAACTCAAGTGTTTTCCGTAATGTGTTATAGGATTTACTTTTATATAATACCTAATTTTGATATAGTAAGTATAAATAGAAAAACTCCAAATTTGTTTTCTTCAAATTTTCAACTTATTTCTCATGAGATTTTTATTACTTGCGTTCATAAATGCACAATGTGTAATTTTTTCTTAAACTTAATACTTATTCAAGTTAAACCTGTTTTCAATCAAACAAATGCTGCTTGGTGCTCAATACTAATCGTTCTTGATATATATATATATATATATATCTGTAAATGTTAATGTAGATGTATTATCTACAAGTCCAGATCTGGCGGATGGTGGTTGCTTCCAATATGGAATATAGTCAAGGCGCCGCATGGTGTGGATGATGAATTTCAATTCTCAATTAAATGGGACGTGGTGCAAATCAGTCTTATGTGCCTATATAGGTGGGCGTGGCAAAGGGTGAAGCTCCAAACTTAGATCTTGAGGCAGCCGCGATGACTGCCACTGCGGGCGTACACCTCCTCGAAGGCATGTATTAGCTCATCCATACCATGGAGCAGACCCTCCTCCCGATTGCCGGGCGTCCAAGGACTACGATGATTGATGCTCAGCTGTGGCGGTAGTTGGCGCGATTTGGCAAAATCGATTAGCCAAGCGCCCACGCGCTGATCATCATAGACAATGAACATGCTGGAGCCGATAATCTCGTGGCGATTGAAGAATGGTGACTGCTCAATCACCAGACGCATTTGCTTGAGCCGCTTGAGCAGCTCCTTCTGCACGGACCGGCGTGCGGCGAGGAACTGTTCGATGGTCTGTGAGATTTGCTCATTGCTGCGGCAAGTCTTAAGATCCTTGAGTGGCTGACGACCCCGCAGACGCAGCGCCTCGATGCGGAACCCTTTGCTCTGCGATGAGGACAACGATTCACGGAAGAGCATATAACGCAGCTTGGTAATCGCTTGTGCCTCGTGCTCCGCCTGCGTAGGTGCGCTGGCATCCACGGCAATCATCTTCTGATAGAGATCGGGACGCAGCGTCTGGTTGCTAACCTCGGATTCGAGAAATGTGCGACTGCCCAGCTTGATGTCCATCACACAGGGATCCTTGAAGCCGGACAACAGATCCTGCAGCTCAATAAAGTGCTCCGAGTGCATCTCGCGCAGTCCATAAAAGGCGGGCACAATCTGTGAGGTCTTTGGCTCCTGCGAGATCTGGCGATAGGCAAGCACCTCGCTGTCCTCGATGCCAACAATGCGTTTGCGCACAATGCCCGATGTGGTTGGCACAATGCTACAAAGAATAGATGAACCCAGATTAGCAAGGGTACAATTTGATATTCGTTTAGTCTGAATTGCTCACCTTTCGGGATGCCCGGAGAGCTGCATCCAGCCGTGTGGCTTTGATTGCGTCTGTTGTTGTTGCTGCAACAGCAATGGTGTGGCAGGTGCACTCAGTTCCAGAGCATTCTGCAAGAGAGGAATAGAAGAAATGATTAATAAAATAGTCTTTCCAAAAGAGAGAAATCCCAAGTTGTTTATCTTAAAAGCACAGAGGAGCCAATTTAAGGGAAGTGACCATGTGACTAAGCTTGACTTCTCATTAAATTCAGTGTTAATGGATTAATCGCGTCAACTGTGTTGCTAAATATACATTCATGGCTATTAATTATTCTAGTCACAAGCAACAATTAATCCATCGATTGAATTAAAATGAATGGCTCAAGTTCATGCGCCGATTGTGCATATCACAAATGTGCAAAAAAAAACAAGCTGATAAAGAAAATGTTTTTTTTTTCACACATACGCCGATATCACGTTCCAACGACAGATACCCCAAAAAAAAAAAAGATGGTCTGTTGGTGCTGCGGCAACTCGATTTGGCAAACGCACATTCAACGACATTTTTTTCATCTATAAAGAATGTCGTTTTTTTGATTGGGGGAAGATTGAAATTATTATCGTCTGGCTGCGATTAAAAATAATTGAATGCGAAAAGTTGTAAATTCCCGGTCATCGTTTACATTCATTCGAAATGTAAAATTAATGCAGGCAACAAGCCAATTGTTCGCTTATTGTCTGAGGCAGCAAGCAGGAAGCGCTTTAGCGTGTGTCGCCTTATGGCCAGTTAATCCCGACCCGATCATCATAAACTGATACTTACAATGGCCAAGAAATTCAGTAGCGACATTCGCTGCTGGGTCGTCGGCATTGACGGCTCCTGCATTCGCTCCTGCTTGGCCGTTTGCAGGCTCAAATAGTTGGCCAACTTGTCGCAGTTATCGTAGGGTATCGCTAGGCCCTGTGGATTAGAGCATAGATTTAGATTGTCGTCAAAGCACTGCGTGATCTCAAGAAAACAAACACTCGAAGGCAAAATCAAAAACAACCGGAATCGGTTATATTTCTCAGATATTCTACAGATTCTCAAAATGCGGGATTTCTTTCCAATTTTATAACACCCTCAATTACTAAGTTCTTTTGGCTGTGAGTCAGTCAAAGTCAAAAAGCAAAATATAAAAAAAAAAAAATAATATTAATTATACAATCAAAATGCAGCAGCAAAGTGCAAAAAGTTATATTTTGTTTACGCTTCTGCCATCGGATCGTATATGGCTTGTGAAGCCTATAGTTGTTTTATGGGTCTCTCTATCATATTCCAATTTGATCGATGTGTGTGGCACTTCAACGTGCCCCCTAATAAGCCACTTAGTATGCAAAGCTGAATGTATTTAACAACCCAATGTTGTAGTTGTTGTTGTTGTTTTTGTTTCTGTCCATATATTGATTTATTTGCTTAAAAGCTGTTTGGGATCGCCTTGACTATAATAAATTACGAACCCGAACTCAAAAATGTTTTAATTAATTGAACTAACTGTGGAGCCAATTGTTTATCCTCAGCATCTTTATATACTAGTTGGCTGGCCGTAGCTGATGGGCTTTATTTCTTATCAGTGATAACTTCCTCTCTTATCTCTTATCAGTTGCGATAGTACTGCGTCTTTTCATTTAAAGTCAAGCGTCAACTTTGGGGCAATAAAATGGCAAGAGTTGCGTTTATTTATTGTTGTTTTGCTTGCTCTTTTTTTTTACGTAAGTTGATAAATTTGCATATGTGGCACAATTTCCTCACGCCTGTCCCCCCTTAGTAGGCACAGTGTGCCAGCTGTCATTTGTAAATGTTTGAGCTTTTAATGAAATAAAAAAAAGGCATTAACTGGCATCTAGATATCTGTAAATATATGCACACAAACACACATATATTTATTTATATATGTGAGTATAAGTACTTAGATATTGTCATAAAGATAACGTCTGTGGGCTTTAGAAGCCTGCAAGCAATTTATGTGCACAGTGGCACAACAGTTTGAAATTCTTTGTTTAATTAACCAGTATCCCATAGAAACTCATGACTAAATAATTACATTTGTATTAAAACAGATTTATTGCTTAAGGGATTTGACACCACCAAATTTGTTAAGTTGGCTGCGAAAAAAGCAGAAAAATTGGTTCCATTAGGCAGGCTGTTTGCTTAGCGCAAGCTGTGGAATGCTCTAATTAAGTTGGCTGCGGTTGCCGGCTTAAGCTGTGGTGTGCGCTTGTTAAGTTGGCTGCGCCTATGCATAATATGAAATAAAACAAAATGTATTCAAATGCTATGCAAATTTGATCTTGCCCCACTTTATGCTATAGTTGTAATAGTCGCACATAATTAAAAGCCTGGTCAGTATACTTAAACCGGTAAATAACACATAAAATTTCGTTAATAGATGCTTGTTCAAAGGCAATAATATGAAATAATGAAGCAATTAAGAGCTAATCAATCAACGCACGATATGTGTCCCCATTGTCAAATCGCATGCATATCGAATGATATTAATATCATATGATATATTCGTACGTCAAAGAAAAACAAATGTATTATTTTAGTGTCGAGTTGAATCTGTGTGTCAGCGTTGACCTTTTACAACAAATAATAGCTCTGTCAATAGAAAACGGAGTGATAGAAATAGTGGAAAACATTTAAATTTTGAATTTAGTAGACGTCTCATGACGTGTTTCATTGACTGAAAGGATTACATATTTGTAGCTTATGCAAGCTGCAATTTGTTGATAGTTTTACTGTTAGAACCTGAGCACTACGCTAGTGTTAGTTCTTTTTAGCACGTACCACACCTGCAGAGGTTTAAAAAGATATATTTCTGTTACGCGAACAATTTGAAAATGGGCGGAACAAAATGCCAGACTTATGAGAATGCACATATAATGTAAAAATTTTATAACTTTGTTATTTCAATTGTTTGTTTTGCACTTGCATGCGCTAGAAAACCTTCAACGAAAAACTTAGTATCCGTTGAAAAGCTTAATTTAAATAAAATAAAATGACAGGCAACCGCAGACGATAATTAGTTCTGACATTTGCTCGAATGCATAATACTACAGTAACAACAATAATAATAACACAAAATTGCGACCAGAAATTACAGCATTTTTCATAACTAATTTTTTATTTACTTTTTTTGTTGTGCTTCAGCGCGCACCGATTCGCACGCGTTTTGAGTGCGCTTCTCGCGCGCTTAAAAACGCGTCCGCTTTATTTTTAGATTCACGTCTATTTAATTAAGCTACAGTTCAGTTGTATTTATTAATGACTACTTAAGATTTTGTATTACCCCTGACGACCCTGTTAACTTGAAAGCAACCCAACAATAAAAATGTACGAAAGAAAAAAAACCGTTTTGTTTTAATAAATTTATGCAGGTGACGTCAAAGCGCTGAGCTGTTAATTAAACAAATTCAGCTCACCGAATTTGGCAAAATTAAACTTGCAGCTTATTTTTTGTTGTCTTTCCCCACCCCGCAGACGAACCAGTAAGCACTTGACTTATGTTCTGCTTCTTTATTTTGTGGCAAAGAGGAATCAACAGGTCCCCGTGGAAACTAGTTTTTCTGTGTAGAATGGCCGTCGGCCAGTAGTTGTAGGTGACTCAGTTACAGCCTCCTTTTTGTGTTTTGTAGAACACAACCCTGACATTCAAAAACCGGGATAACAACCGGGTCGATAAGATTGCCAGCCCTCCAAGGCACTGAGTCTGCATAGAGATCAGAGAGAGAAAGAAATCAAGATAGAAAGAGAGAGAGGCTGGAGGGAGATGAGACATAATTTACAAAATCGCTTGATTTGCATTGACGTCAATGCATTGACCACTCGGAGAAAAGTGGGGTTAGGGTTGAATAGCCTAGACTTAAAAAAAATAATTATATAAGAAACTAGTTATGAGTTAAAAAACATAACGCATTGTAGTTATGATATTTGAAATTAAGCGAAAGAAGATGAGCGCAGGCCCACCGGTTAAGTTACAGAATAGGCCATAATAAACCAACCCCATAGGTCATTAATTATAATTATCCAATGCTAGATAATTAATAAAAAGATAATAGATAAATTAAGAGTTTAAACAAATTGCTTTAGTACATACCAGAGCCAAAAATGACCATGTAAAAAATCACTAATGATTTATTTTCTTCAAATATTAATGTTAAACTAAAGAGCCACATCGCGCAAGTCTATGATTAACTATTTCGCTTAAAAACCAAATGATTCACGGATTGATGTTTCCAAATCTCACGATACGCTGTGACTAAGTTATTATAAATAGGAAAAGAGAGGGTATTCACTGTGCTAAGACACTATGAGCCGTACAATAAAGAATTCCCCAGCGATGCCGCCATGAACTTTACTCCACATTTGCGTTGACAGTCAGCCTTCATTGAAGACAAATTCACAATAAATCAAAAGCCCAAGTACACTTATCAGAAGCCTTGATCCAAGCCGAATTATATAACTGAAATTTGAATGAAATGACTGCTCTATAGTCTGGAACTGATAATAGTTTAACAACTGATGACAGCGTGGGCTGCTGCACTTGACAGTTAAACATTAAATTCATATGTTTAAGTGCTCAACAGTACACTGTAAGAATTGGTGGGGTAACTTGAAAGACTCAACCAAAAATAGTTGATATTGTTTGTCGGCACTTGTTTTGCGTGAACCAAGGCCAAATGTCAATAAACGGAGAGCAGTCATTAATATTATGAAAGGATGTTAAAATATTGTGCGAAAACAACAAAACTGACAAATTGTTGCATTGTAAATATAGAAAGAAGATATTAAGTGACAAGATAAATAACATAAAAGCCATTCAATTGTTTTTAATAAAATGAATTGATTTGTTTTCACACAAGGCATGTGGCTAAATCGAGAAGTTGAACGCATAGCCCTCTACACAGTGAAGACTCGAAAACAATAACTATCAGAAATGGAAATGTCTATATAAATAAGAATATTAACATTAATATCTATTAAACCAATTCAATTTATGTATCAAAATTATTTATAATTCTATTAACATAATTTTCACATATTTAAAAACGAATATTTATTTGTTGACAGCCAGTTTCCAATAACCACTGTAAAACACCATGCCTAAGAGCGTCTGTTGCTTGTCTTAATTAGCGTGTTTTTTTTATTTTTTTTTTTTTTTTTTTTTTGCCATATGCAAATTGACGTTACGTGGGTTACTGGAATTCCAATGCAGAAACTTGACTCTTGTTTACATGCCGCATAACTGTTGGGCGCTGAGAAACCCAAAAAGAAAAACAGTTGTTTCAACACACACATACAATTTATCCACGATATAATGCCAGAAATATTTGCGTGGATTAGTCATGAGAAGAGCTGGAGGAAATTATAGGGTGTATTTTGGTCACTTTCTCTGCTCGCGTTTGCTTTCTACACGGATGTGTTGGCGCTATTGACGCTCAATTGACGTCAGAGCCGTCTTATTATATTATTTTTTTGTTGTATTGTTTTGCCTTCCCATGTAAGCTTTCTTTTTGGCCAGGTTACATACCTCAGTATTGTTGTTATTGTTGTTGTTGCTGTTGGTTTTCGGCTGCTCCACATTGGAAGACTTGTTGTTGTTGTTGTTGCTGCTGTTCGCTGAAGTTGCCGTATCCAATGCAATCAGTTTCCATAACTGTTTCAGGCCAATGTTGTCGATGCATGAGAAACGCAATTTCTCATGCGACCAGGCCATTCTGCTTGTTGTTGTTGTTCTTGTTGCTTTTTTAGCTGGTTTTTCAACTGCTGTCGTTGTTGTTGTTGCTGTTGGACGCTGCAACACGGTTGAAGTCATAGTCATTTGTTGTTTTGTTTTTTTTGCAAGTTAACGTCACTTGGTGGTTGTTGTACGGGAGGCTGGAGTAGTTCAACTGGCTCTCGTTTATTAATGTTGCCTTATGCCCAACAGATTTGCATATTTTATTATTCTATTCTCTTTAGACCTATTTGTGTTTCCTTGTCCGTTTTATTAGCACATTGCATTTGCGTTTTATCTTTCTTTCTTTCTTTATGTTTCGCACTGCACTGCCGACAACTTTATTTCGGTTTTGTATTTCTGCGTCTCGTGTTCTGCTTGTTCATTTGCCCGTTGTGAAGTTTTCATAAGAAAAAAATGTTTGATTTTAATTGATTTTCTAACGCACACGAGACGTCGTCCAGTTGATCACGCGTACTGCTCTGTGAGGCGACTAACTGGTTTGGCCATATGGCGGTCAGTTTTGTGCTGGAGCTAAAGAGCGCTCGTATGCCCGAAGTAACGCAACGAGTCGAAAACGAATCGAGCACGATCGCTCGCTCACAGCGCCACGAAATGGAGCTAATGTGGGAGTGGGCTGCTGCTAGCGGGCGCAGAAGAGAGAACTTTTGTTTCAGTAGGTGCACGAAGAGAGAGAAAGAGAGAGATGAGTAGTGAGCGCATGCGCTCAGCAAACGGCCGTAACGCGAGAGTGGTAATAGTGAGCGGGTGTAGTGTGGATGGCACCAAACAACTAGTGGAGAGGGCAGAAAGAGAAGCAGCATTTTGATAAGCAAGGGCGGGCGTGTTGCAGTCGATTGATTGTTTTGATTCCTATTGGGAATTATCAAGAACTGGAAACTATTTTTCGCCTCTCCCAAAATGTTTATAGCTGAGAAAGGTGGGGCGCGGTAAAACAGAAATAAACCAGATATATTACTGCTTCAAATTAATTATGTATAGAAATTATGTTTGTATAGAAATATGAATAAACTGCGTTGTAAATAATATGTTAATACTATATAATGCAAGAGCTGATACTTGATAATAATATTTAAGTTGAGCAATATTTAATTCCGCAGTAATCGCATAATAGTCCTATGACTTCAACTGAAATAGTTGCATAATATTGTTTTATTTTCACTATCTGCGTAGTTGAGTTACGTCGCAATTAGATAAGAGATTTCTTCGATCAGATCCCGCGCCATCGCATGGCGCCATCTAAGGTCAAAGTCAGGCATTGAACTGTCTAAGAGTTGTTTTCCAAAATGTTGAACTTCTTTTGGGATTCTTGGAACACATCTGGTGATGATTTTCTGCCATCTGCATTGCTAATGGACATATATGCCACTTATATACATACATATGCACACATCATTTACATACATATATGTATATGTATATATGGTATTAGTGCGCAACTTCTTTGGGGGATTATGCAAACAGAATAGCCAAGATCTGCGCCAGTTTCTTGAGCTCTTTCTCTGCACTCTCCACTTGGTTCATGGCCACAAGCGGCACAAGCGAGAGTGCAAAATGCGCATATTTATGGCCTGGAGTCGGGGCCGCAACGTGCGTCAGTCCAGTCCCATGTTGAGTGACATACAAACCCCCAACTCGAGTTTCTCTGCCACCGTCTCTGACTCCATCAGAACGCCTGCAGTTGCATGCTCCACATGGCAACCACATACGTCAGATGGCGATAGACCCATTGTTATGCGAAGCCAATGGCAATGCTAATTTTTACGTCGTCCCAGACTCAAGAACCCTCTCCGAATGCATTGAACTTTACGTATGGACTGCAACGTGGCGTATGAGTAACGCAATAAAACAAATCCCAACAACTACACGTGACCAAAACTAAGTACGCTTAATAATTATTACTGAATGCTCAATACAGCATTTACAAATCTAATTACCGTGCAGCGGGAACTATGAGAAATTGACTAGCCAATCGTAATATGGGCATTTCCATGACGCGCAAGTAATACAAATAAGAAAAACAGATAAGACAATGTTGTCCAGTTTTACATATTTATAATTGAAAAAACCCAAATTTGAAATTTTATAAAATTTGCAGTTATTAGCTTAAAATATGTACCTATGCAGAGGTTTTAATTTAGAATCCCAACTGCGTAAAAATGCGAAAATGTATAAGAATTTGAAAGAAAATTCTAAAAACTTGATACCATGTCAAGTCTTTTATCGGTAACAGTTATCATTTAAAACTATAATATTCGATACTTCAAATGTTCTTAATGCAAGTCATTCAAAGCTAAATTTATTATTGAAAAACGTGACATATAAATTTGTTAGCTCTAAGCTTCAAGAATAACAAATAATTTAGACACAATTTCTTTAAATAAAAAGCTGTTAATCAAGAGAATATAAATTTTGACTAAACAATAAACTGAAAACTTATCCAGCTAAAACAACAACGTGTAAAATGTACTTAACAAACTACACTTCGAATTTACAATTAGACAATTAATTGAATAAGCATTGAATGTGCCATTTTGTGAGGCATTCGTCATAAAAAAAAAAGCGTAGAAAATTCATTCATAACAATCACGGCCAGAGGCCCGCATGCAACTTAGTGAGAAGCTTGTTATGGCTGCATTTTAATATTGTATCACAGCTGTGTCAATGGCTCAGATCTCATGATTGAATGGCGTTTCCAGCTGCAGCTCACAATAATGATTTGCGCTTTGTGGGAGCTGTTGAGAAATGCCCAAGCCTCAAGTGCGCTGACGTCAAACGTAATTTTTTTCTGACTTGCGGTAAGGGGCGGGTTGACAATTACTGACATTTCTTTGTCATGATTGTGCTCATCATCGTCATCTTCATCATCAGAAGCAGCAGCTGCTGAGGCAGCTGAGTGCTGAGATGTCACATTTGAAGTGGCTTTCTGTGCGCTTCACTGGCCATCTCCAGACAAAGACACACGCAGTTAAAGACAAAGAAACAGGCCCAGACGCAGATAGCTTCAATCTCCAAGCTCCAGCTTCGGCTCCCACCTTTTGCCACTAGCTGTGACGTTTGTAAATACTCTACTACTGGGGATAATAAGTGAGACTTCCTATATAAGCACACAATTATGAAAGTTAAGAAAAATTAATATTAATTAACATACGACTATAACGAATACAATTTTTTTATATTATAGTTATTATGAAATTATTTATAAAATATTTGCTCTTGAAAAAAAGTGCTTGTCGTTAAATTAGTATTTGCATGTTAAGCATTTAACTATAAAAATTAAAATTTTATTTAATTTACAAACATTTTTAAAAATAAGTATATATACTTTAAAAAATTTATATATATCCTCAAATGCAAATTAATGTTTCCAATTAATTTTATACTAATTAGATATATATTTAACTTTTTTGTGACTGATTTGCGCAATAATTTATAAATATGAAACTTGTTGCGCTAAGATAAATAAATAAACAGAGTATTTCGTATTCTTTATGACAACTCTAACCGTTCTTTTTGCTCTTTCTTTTTTTTTGCTTTTTATGTTTTTTTTTAATTTTATATAAATTTACGCTTTCGATTGACGCATTTGCGTGTCACTTGACTTTTTTAATCTTGCGGCTTTATCGTGGCTCACGGACCTGCAATCGCAATCGCAATCGGACTCCGACTCCGAATCCGATTTCGACTCGGAATTGAAATTGAAATTGGACGACTACGACGTCGACTGATCTGCTGCGAATACGGGTTCCTCATTTAATTGTAACTTAATAGTTTGCTCAGGTAGCGACTCACTTCGTCGACTCTTCCGCGCCGCTGTCTTAACAGTTTTTTTTTCAGTTGGCTTAGCAAAAACTATTTTTCAGTTCAGCTGTTTTTATTGTTGGTGTTGGTAATACGCACAGCTCGGCAAAATGTTTGTTATAATTTTGAATTTGACTTGTTATTAATTTATAATTCAATGACTTTACTGACGTCATAGTATTAAGCTCTGCGTATAGCAACAAATACATAAACAACAATAACAACAACGCCACCTCATTAACATGTTTGCTTTGTTGTGCGAGATTCGTTGTGTATGTGTGTGTGAATTTGAGGGTGGGTGGGTGTGTGTGCATAGCTGATATCTATCTAGAGGAATCTGCAAACAAATATATATATGCGAGGCACTCAGTTAGCGTTAAGTTTTTGGGAAACACTCGCTCAAAAGCTTTAACAAATAAATACACAAAAATGTGTAAATAATTCATGATACCTAAATCTATCAGCCATATGCTGGTCTGTTATACATCACATCTGTTTATATCGAATATAAAAAGATTACTTTATCATACTGATATTTTAGGTCATATTTTTTTTAAATTTGAGATAAATTTGACGGAAAGGATTCAGTGCCACTCAATCTGAGAAACAATTGACCTGAATTCGGTGAAAGGCATATTTAAAAACTTTGAGAAAAATTAATTTATAATGTTATTATTATACATTTGACTTTACTTTTTAGCAGATTGACAGATTTGTAACATTTTTATATTTTTATTATATTTATGTTTTCCTTGTTAAATTTTTATAACTTAATTTAATCTAAACTTAAGCTAAGAACACCCGTTGATTAATTATTATAATCCCAGCAGTTATGGAAATAAGCACGCTCTTCTAAATCTCCGACTCAGAAATATAATAAACGGGATTGATGTATTGGATTGAATGTGTTAATGAATACATGTATTGTCTGCTTAGCGCTGTTACATACGCATTTTGAACAGCAAAACACGCAAATCGCAGACAACTATAACATTTTTTTGGATTGAATATATTAATTTGACGCGACAAGTGACGAAAGTGTGCTGAGTCATCTTTGACGTTAAGGAAAAGTATACATGACACCATTTAATTAAAAAGAATAATGATTTCGTTATAAGACTATTAACAAACTTCCAGGAATTTTTTTTTTAATGGGCAGTCCCATAATTTCGTTGATCAGGGAAGAGCGGCTTCTGTGGTAAATGAGCTAATCAATTGCGTCAGAAATTGCAGATTCGTCTAAATAATTCACACATTACCAAAACAGGGACTGGTAAAAAAAAAACACTGATTATTTGAATGGGTAGATTTTACCACAGAAGTTGAGGTGCAAATAATAATAAACATTTTTTTTTTGGTTTTTTAGGCTATTTAAAATGAACAGTTAAGCAAATAGTCTGTACCATCAAATTTTTAATAGGCACCACGTGCCCCTGGTAATAACAATTGCTAATAAAAAAATAAATTATTTTTTTTAATACACTCTGTAATTACCAAAACGTGCAAATGAACATAAAATAAACACAGCTAATAAAATAATATTTTTTTTTAAATAATTAATCAGCATGAATAATCATCGAAGTTAACTGTCAACTTAAAAAATATGAGAGCTGAAGATCCAAATGTATAGGGTATCTACCAGTACGAATCCTGTTTTTGTTCCACATTCCATCAGACAACATGAATGATATTTTCTTTCGATTCTGCGCGTGCTAAGTGAGCATTAAAAATAGCTTAGTAACATGTGAGCAATATTGATAAGGCCCATCAACAAAATAAATACTGTATATAAATCTTTGTCGCGGCTTGTATATATATATATATATATATATATATACGTATATGTGTACTGGATGACAATGTGCTAATCTAGGGTCAGGCCCAAAATGAAATGCTCATTTTAAATTGCAGAGCTAAAAATAGTTGCAAAATAAAATCAAAACAAATAAATCACGCAATTGAAATGTGCAAAAATATGCTAGTAAAATAAAATCTATAAGAAATCCGAATGGAAACTTAGAAAACAACAAAATGGTTTTATTTCAATGCGTGTAAACATTGTGATGGGTCTAAATAGAATGGCTATAGAAACACGACGACGATTGGTTCGCATCGTAACTCACATTCCGTAAAATAAATTTTCAAATATCTTTGGCTTGTGTTCAGAATCATTTCAACAAATCAAAAATTCTATTAGTTGCACTTTAACAGCTCTCATACGATTGTTTATATCCAGAAGAAGAAAAAAAAACAACGTGGGCTGTAAATAATTTACGCTTTATGTTTTTATCTCTGGAAATTGAAATATCAAGATTTTTGTTGTCATATTAATCAGACACATATTTATTTAATGTGAGGCCTTAAGCGCTGAAAATGTACAAATATTTACCATTAAACTCTCTTAAATTATACAACGAATTTTTATATTATTGCGTATGCGTAAAATATCAAAGAAATTCAAAAACAGAAGATCTGAAGAAAAGAAACGCTGCAGAGAATATTTTTCATAATTCAATAAGACCTCGAATTCCTTTGTTCAGTAAATAATTAAAAATTGGTCTCAAAGGGAAAGTTCAAATATTTGTAAAGTTAACTTTTACTATCGGTAGTCACACAACAATTTACATTTTACTTTGTGGGAATACCATTCAACAAAAAGAGTCTAGGTAATTTAAGGTAATTTAAGCATAGGTAAACTGTGTTCTGTAACAAAATGTAAAAAAAATAACTAAAGCTGAAGCTGAAGTAAACAAGCCTTGGATCGAAAACAAACTTCGCTGTAAAAGTAATCGTATTCTCAAGTTTCAACATCCAAAGTTTTTTTAGCAATGGGATTCGACTCAAAGGAATAGTTTTAGAAAAAGCAAACAAAAAACCCACTTTATGTTAAGTTGATAAACATATGTGTGTGTAATTGATACAAGTCATTAAAAAAAAATGTTTAGCTTGCACGCAGCGTACTCATCACCCAATGCAGATACGAATCAACCTTCAACATTGAAATCAATGATTCGATTGAATGTCACGTTTCCTTAGGCACACGCTGACCCGGGGAACAGCTGACTCAGAGGGAGTTCAAATGCTGTTGGCCGATGTGTCAAATCCAATAACAAGTAGCAAAAAAGAGAGATCGACTCATTTTCCATTTACGTCAATTGCACGAAAAGATTAGCCCCGTTCTAGTTTCGCTTAATGATGCGCTACGTCTATACAAATCAGCACCTGATAACACAAATAAAATACGTTGCTGGGGGGAGCTACTGAAAATCGATGGAAACGCTTGCACAGACGTAGAGAGCTGTACATCTGAAGCTGATACTGGTGACTTATGATAATTGGTCGGTCAGTTATTGAATGTCGGTTTAAGCGTTGCGTGATGTAATATGTTCAATCGGGCTTGCAAGAAAGTTTGTCCAAGGGCTGGCGAACATGTTAATTTAGTCAAGTGCAGAAGCACTCGGCGTATTCAGTTCAAACACGCTGAGATGCGCTGTCTCGGAGCCTTATCAATGCACGACATCGGCTGCTTTATATATATATATATATATATATATATACATACATATATGTTTTTTATGCATGCATATCAGCTAGACGCCAGTAGACAAACAGTTGCTGTGGCACGTGGCTGCCAAATGAAATAATTGAAATGTTCTCAGAATATTATAATATCATTTGGGCCACAGCGTGTACACTTATTTGGACACGGCTTGCGCAAACCAAAAGCCAAAAAGTCAGAAAAAAATTTCAATTAATTAAAATCATGCGAACGTTGATTCGGCGGAAATTTATGACATAAAATTTTTCAGAGAAACCAAATATTTGGCCCAGTCAAAGGCAAATTTTTTCGTATGCAAATATGGCGAGCTTAAATATTTGCACGCTACTTTAAAATGTTTTCGCAGCGCTTAAAAGTATTCAACGATTTTTTTAATATATGAGAATAATTCAAAAAATAAAATAATATTAAATTGTGGGCCTTTTATATAAATAATATGAAATGCATGTGCAAACTAAAGGATATTTTGTATGTAAAACAAACGCAACATTATTTATTTTTAGCTGTTAAACTCGTTATTTTACAGCGTCAATATTTACGTTGCTTAAAAGAAGCTATTTGATGTGATATTATATGCAAACACATATTTTACGGGCGAGCTTCTTTGATTTGAGAAAAAAGCCCCAACTACCGATGCTTTTAAGGTCGTACAAAATATTATGTTTATATCGATTTTAGAATTAGTGCATTTCAAATTCAATGCAAAAAGGTTTTCATTGTGAAGAGCTTTGAATACATTTTTCAAATGTTATCGGTCCCAATATCGATTGGCTTATTTGATAGTCAATAACTATCATATCAAAGAATCATCGATTCATCGTTACTCACTTGGCACAATATTTAAACAATATTTAATGTTCTCCACAACGTTCTTTTCCCTATATGAGAATTTGAATTCTTGCTCTAGGAGCGAATACCCAAATCACGGCGCATTTAGTTATATTTTTCCATCATAAGTTAAAACAGTTGTATTGCAAGTACCTTTTTTTAAATTTGTTTTTTTTTAATCCGTTTTCGGTCAATATTATGTTAATTCCCCAAGCTGTTATTTAAAGAGTTTATCAAATAATAAGTTTACATTGTGCTCCCGCAATGTTTCTGCGTTTGCCGCTTTTGATCGCGCGTTATCTGCACAATGGAAGACTTCTGCTGCTCTTTCTGGCACTGATTGTGCTGCTTGTGGGTGGCATTCTATTCAGCTACAGCTATTCAGCTACAGAAGAAACCGATGTGCATCTCTGTTTCATGGATATAAGCGAAAAGGTCCCCACACAGATAACAGCATCGGTGCAATTACCACAACTACTGGATAATGTTCTGTTTACGGATCCCAAGCCAATACCCGGACGAAGCATATTCTTTCACGAGACCAGCTGCCACCGACCGAAACGTAGAAGGCAGCGACCAGGTCAAAGTTCCAACACACAGTACAACATGCTGCAGTTGACGGCGCGCCAAGCGTGCGCCATTGAGTCCGCCGCCTTGCATAATCCGAATTTTCAAGTGTTCGTTTTGTTCGCTGGACCCACCTATCGTTACCACGGCAACAGCGGCAGTGGCCAACGCCATCAGCCGATCATCGATGCCATTCTCAGCTACAAGAATGTCCAGCTGCGTCAATTAAATCTTTGGAGCTATGCAGCCGGCACACCCATCGAGGAGTGGCTTAAGGATGGACAGCTGTTTCGCTCAAGGTGAAGCAATAACTCTGACAAAACAATAGTTGCCAACTGCATCGCCTGCATCTCATTTTGTTTTGGTTTTCAGCTATCTTTTTTCGCACATATCGGATTTTCTGAGATACCTAACGCTGTATCGTTATGGCGGCATCTATCTGGACATGGATGTGGTAATGCTGCGCACCATGGAGGATGTGCCGCCCAACTTTACGGGCGCCGAGTCCAACACATATTTGGGAGCTGGTGTCATGAGTTTGGCGCCCACCGGCTTTGGTCACGAGATTGCCGAGGCCTGTCTGCGGGACTTTCAGCAGAATTTCGATGGCAGCGATTGGGGCAACAATGGGCCGGGTGTCATTACGCGTGTCGCACAACATATATGTGCCACCAAGAACATCTCACAAATACTGGAGGACCGCAAACGTTGCCTCGGCTTCAAGGTGTTCGAACGCAATGCATTTTATGCCGTGCATTGGACGCATTGGCGGCACTTTTTTGAACCACAACTGCTGGAGCAGACGCTGGCCCAAACGAAGGACTCGTATTTGCTGCACGTGTGGAACAAGCATTCCAAGCAGCTGGCCATCAAGGTTGGCTCGAGCACCGCCTATGGCAAGTATGCGGAACAGCATTGTCCCAGATCGTATGCGGCTGCCGGTGAATATTTTTAGAAAGTAATTTATGTTATTTATATTCAATACCTTTGCAGACAATTTGATCCTATCTGAATCAAAAATATGAATATAAACAAAAATCGGCAAGGTCAAATACTTTTTAGTACATTTTATTTATAGGTATATGTAAAGAGTGTTCTTAAACAAAATGTAAAAAAATAACTAAAGCTGAAGAAAACAAGCCTTGGATTGAAAACAAATTTCGCTGTAAAAGTAATCGTATTCTCAAGTTTCAACATCAAAAGTTTTTGTTCCAATGGAATTCGACTCAAAATAATATTGATAACACAAATAAAATACGTTGCTGGGGGAGCTAACCGCAGGAAACGCATGCACAGACGAAGAGAACTGTACATCTGAAGCGGATTTTTGAGACTTATGACGAATGGCTTATCATGAGTTAAATTTACAGAGTCGAAAAATAGCGACTGAGACATCAGTCGGTCAGCTATGGAATGTCGGCTTAAGCGTCGCGTGACGCAATATATTCGATCGGGCTTGCACATATTAAGAAAACTTCTCTACTTTGAAATGTTTTCACAGCGCTTAAAAGAATTCAACGATT
Organism: Drosophila fungiperda; assembly: GCA_035042345.1. Classification (NCBI taxonomy): domain Eukaryota; kingdom Metazoa; phylum Arthropoda; class Insecta; order Diptera; family Drosophilidae; genus Drosophila; species Drosophila fungiperda. Next base: position 282,405 of record JAWNLM010000187.1, on the reverse strand, counting down.
TCTTAACCTATCGCAATATTAGCTAGTCAATAACTATCATATCATCGATTCATCGTTACTCAATTTGGCAGTGTGTCCACAAGATATATTAAAGCAATATTTAATGTTCAGCTCAAAGTTTTGTTCCCGATATGAGAATTTGAATTCTCGCTCTAGGAGCGAATACCCAAATCACGGCGCATTTAGTTATATTTTCTTATCATAAGTTAAGACTGTTGTATTGCAAGTACCTTTTTTTAAAATGTTTTTTTTTAATCCGCTTTCGGTCAATATTATGTTAATTCCCCTAGCTGTTATTTGAGGGTTTATTAAATAATAAGTTAGCATTGTGTAAATAAAAAAAATTGTCTTCTCTGTTAATAACAGCTGTACAAAATGTTAAATTCATAAAACTGTTCAGCCGTGTTTCTGTCTCTATATGTTTGGAATGTAAATGTTTATTTAAAGCACTTATAAATTTTGTTTATACAGCTGTCTTATTATGATAACCTAATGAAATCGCTACAATAAATTCAGAGTGAGCAACATCAATACTTAATTATTACAAATAGTGCATTCTTCTTATGTCCAATATGTACACTTTTTTGTGTGTTTATCCCACATTCAGGGTGCATCGCAATGTTTCTGCGTTTGCCGCTTTTGATGGCGCGTTATCTGCACAATGGAAGACTTCGGCTGCTCTTTCTGGCACTGATTGTGCTGCTTGTGGGCGGCATACTATTCAACTACAGATGGCAAACCGATGTGCATCTCTGTTTCATGGATAGAAACGAAACAGACCCCACACTGACAACAGCATCGGCGACGCCAGCGCTGCAATTACCACAAATACTGGATAATGTTCTGTTTACGGATCCCAAGCCAATACCCGGACGAAGCATATTCTTTCACGAGACCAGCTGCCACCGACCGAAACGTAGAAGGCAGCGACCAGGTCAAAGTTCCAACACACAGTACAACATGCTGCAGTTGACGGCGCGCCAAGCGTGCGCCATTGAGTCCGCCGCCTTGCATAATCCGAATTTTCAAGTGTTCGTTTTGTTCGCTGGACCCACCTATCGTTACCACGGCAACAGCAGCAGTGGCCAACGCCATCAGCCGATCATCGATGCCATTCTCAGCTACAAGAATGTCCAGCTGCGTCAATTAAATCTTTGGAGCTATGCAGCCGGCACACCCATCGAGGAGTGGCTTAAGGATGGACAGCTGTTTCGCTCAAGGTGAAGCAATAACTCTGACAAAACAATAGTTGCCAACTGCATCGCCTGCATCTCATTTTGTTTTGCTTTTCAGCTATCTTTTTTCGCACATATCGGATTTTCTGAGATTCCTAACGCTGTATCGTTATGGCGGCATCTATCTGGACATGGATGTGGTAATGCTGCGCACCATGGAGGATGTGCCGCCCAACTTTACGGGCGCCGAGTCCAACACACATTTGGCCGCTGGTGTCATGAGTTTGGCGCCCAACGGCTTTGGTCACGAGATTGCCGAGGCCTGTCTGCGGGACTTTCAGCAGAATTTCGATGGCAGCGATTGGGGCAACAATGGGCCGGGTGTCATTACGCGCGTCGCACAACATATATGTGCCACCAAGGACATCTCACTAATGCTGGAGGACCGCAAACGTTGCCTCGGTTTCAAGGTGTTCGAACGCAATGCATTTTATGCCGTGCCTTGGAAGCATTGGCGGCACTTTTTTGAACCACAACTGCTGGAGCAGACGCTGGCCCACACGAAGGACTCGTATTTGCTGCACGTGTGGAACAAGCATTCCAAGCAGCTGGCCATCAAGGTTGGCTCGAGCACCGCCTATGGCAAATATGCGGAACAGCATTGTCCCAGATCGTATGCGGCTGCCGGTGAATATTTTTAGCAAGTAATTTATGTTATTTATATTCAATACCTTTGCAGACAATTTGATCCTATCTGAATCAAAAATATGAATATAAACAAAAATCGGCCAGGTCAAATGCTTTTCAGTACATTTTATTTACTTATTTATTTTTTATACACATGTGTAAAATTTGAAGGTTTTTGGAAAATTTGTAAAGCTTTAACATTATATCTAATTCTCCATATCACGTGGACATCGTATCGAAGTTATCATAACTGTTTGCAAAGGTATTTGAATTGAAACATGTTTGTGATTTAATTTTATCTAAATAACTTATACATACTAATATGGCTCGAAATGGAGAATTCGAATCTCGAGTGAGTGGTCAGCACATTTCTTATGTATGCCATGTATTAAATATTTTTCTGTGTCCAAGTCTTAAATAGTTTTCTATGGATGTATACAAACCTTTATATATGTACATTATTAATATATCGTTCAAATCTGTGAAGCTGCAATAACTCTGTATATATATATATCTTATTCCTATAAGTGTATCCACTTTGAAGAAATAAATTCAGATTCGTTGCACAGTACGCAAAGTAAATGTCAATATTACAAACAGTGTACATCTGGTGGCATTAAAATGGAAGGGCGACCAGTTCTAGATCCAGTGCCGCAAATAGATGTTGACAACATCCTTATCTAGTTCCCATTGTGCTGTTTGGCGGAATCTTTATATAGACATGGATTTGGAGGAGGTCATTTGTTTCGTTGAAGGTGAGTGGCATGTGGGTTCCCACTTAACGTATCATCCAAATTATATTTTCACTATCTGCTAGGTTTATCGCTAGGAGGGTATCTGGACGTGGTCATTTTTGTATTGTGCAGTCTGAGGGACGTATTCATGAACTATGCGCGAATTAAAGTAGCTATTGTCGACATGAGCCTGACACCAACTGGCATTGGACATGAGATTGGAGCTGGTGTGGTTATAGGTGTTGTCCAAGGATTTCTGGCACCACAAACATCTCATTGATGATGGATGATCGCCAATGTTGTCAGGGCGTCAATGGATGTACTGGCATTATTTCGTCTTTCTAGATGTCGCTTCTTGCAAGTGATTCATACTTGGAACACGTGTTTCATCTGGCATATGATTTTGCGGAGATCTTAAATACGCCAATGTTGTAGCTGATGTATAAATAATGAATTTTCAATCCATGACACAATCGATTATTTATGTGTAATTTCAATTAGCAATGCAAGCTAAACATATAAAATCGGTGCACCAAAGGAGGAATTTTCTTTTGCCGATTGCATCAGTTGATGCACAGCCTCAAACGCCACACTTGCCTATTTGCTGCTTGAGACGTACCTATACAAATAAATCAAATTTCGATACGCATATCGCAAGTGAGAATAAATTCCAATTATTTGGCCACATCTGGTTTCATCAACATGGCATTACGTCTACCACTCCGGCCAGCCAAGTATCTCATGCTCCTTACCCTGTTTTTGGGTGTAACAATCATCATATTCTATAAATATCAGATGGATGTGCAGCAGGCAATCAGATTTTTAATGCAGTGCAAACAGTCAGCATCAACGGATAATATGAATGTGCCAAGTCCTCTGGGTGATGTGCTAACAATGGAACCCCTGCCAGTTGCCGGACGCAGTATATTCTTCATCGAGTCGAGCGGCGTGCGCAAGTCAAAAATGGAGATTGTGAACAACATGCTGCAATTGACAGCTCGACAGGCCTGTGGTATTGAATCAGCTGCTAGGCATAATCCCAATCTTACCGTTTTCGTACTATTCGCCGTACCCACCTATCGACAGAGACTGCCACTGATCGATGCCATACAAAGCTATGGAAATGTTCAGTTTCGTCAATTAAATATTAAACGCTTTGCTTCCGGCACACCCATTGGTGAGTGGGTGAAGCTTGGTGAGCTCTATAGATCCAGGTAAGATGCACTTTATAGTTTACCAATTTAGTATATTTATCTGTTTACTCGGCTCAGTTATCTGGTCAGCCACACCTCAGATCTACTACGTTTTGTAACCCTATATCGCTTTGGCGGCATCTATCTGGACATGGACGTGGTGGTGCTGCGCAGCATGGATGATGTCCCGCTAAACTATGCCGGAGCTGAATCGGAAACGCATGTAGCTTGTAGTGCAATGGGCATGGAGCCATTCGGAATTGGTCACGAAATAGCCGCGGCCTGCCTGCGTGACTTTCAGCAGAATTTCAATGGCAGCGATTGGGGCAACAATGGGCCGGGTGTTATCACACGTGTGGCACATCATTTATGTGCCACCAAGGACATCTCACTGATGCTGTCGGACTACAAACGCTGCCTCGGCTTCAAGGTGTTCGATCGCAATGCATTCTATGCCGTGCGCGGTAAGCACTGGAAGCACTTCTTTGAGCCAAAATATTTGGAGGAGACTCTGGAACTCACAAGGCATTCGTATTTGGTGCATTTGTGGAACAATCATTCCAAGGTGCTACCCCTCAAGGTGGGTTCGAGCACAGCATACGGCAAATATGCGGAACAGAATTGCCCCAAATCGTATGCGGCAGCTGGTGAATATTTTTAGGGTGCGATTCAATCTCTTAAAGGAATTTAATTCACCCTCCAATCGCAGCTAATTTTAGGTTTAGTATGCATTTATAAATATCAACTGGAAATAAAATCTGTGGGCTACATTTAAGTTTCGATGCTCAGATGCACTGCACCTGGTTGTATCGCAAGCAGGCGCCAATGTTGTCCTCTGCGCTGCCCTTGCCCGGGGCGCCTCCATCACCGAAATGCACTCCAATGTAGAATGGTGTGACGGTGCTCTCGATGCGGCACGGCCAGACGCCCGAGGAGCAAAACTGGGCGCCACAATGCACCGGCTCGCAGCCCGGCAAGGGGCCCAATCCTGTGCCAATGAAATCCTCAATGATGCAAGGCATCGTAATGCGATCCCTGCAGTTGCTAAAGAATTGACGAGACTGTCGTCGACTTCGCTGCTGGCTCAGACGCATATCAAATGCGCTGCGCAAAAATCCCAACAGATCGAAGCCACCGGATGGACGGACGCCGCTACCGCCCACTGGACGCGGACGCCGTGAGACGCCCGGAAGCGCAGTGGTGCCAAAGAAACTAAAGATCTGGTTGTCCTCTTCCCCAGACCCTTCTGCATCATCGTTAGCTGGTGGCGATTGTGAAGTTGATGTTGAAGCTTCATCAGCAGCAGGCCAGGTCTCCTCCGCGACAGGTGTTGGTGTTGTTGTCGTCGTTGCCTCCGTGCTGGTGCTTCGAGCTGTTGTGGTTGTTGTGGGGGTGGTTGTTGTTGTTGCTGTTGTTGTTGGTGCTGTTGTTGTTGTAGTTGATGTTGCTGCTGTGCTTGCATCGGTGCTGACGAATTGCATGAGTTGTTGGCTCATCGTCGTCATTGTGGAACCACTTGTGCCAGTCGTCAGCGTCGATTGCTGTGCCTGTTCTGCATTTGATAAGCTGCCGCCATTGCTGTTCATTTGGTTGGAATTCATGAAACCGGCGCCACCAATGCGAAAGGATTGCTCATCGCAGGGCTGATACATAATGGAGCACATGTCGGTCTCCTGGCGCACACAGATGCGATAATGCTGATTGGCCAAATGTCGTCCATTGTCAGCAAAATTGAACGTCTGCATTACGCCCTCAACCCCAGAATGATATTGCAAGCAACCCGCTGGTGCTCGCTGACTAAAGGGTATCTGCGACAATCGAATCTCCCACAGTCGGATGGGCAAAAAGCGTGTTGATAGATTTATATTAATATTAATAAGCTGATCAACGACATTGTCATTGCTACTGCTCGTGTTGCTGGCAACCGGAGGTCGCAGGCTTCCATACAAGACGGATTGACGTGGCAGCGGTCGTACTCCCACATCGTAGTATACTAAAGAGATAGAAAGAGAGTATATATGCATTATACTTATATATATAAAAGTGTGCTTGTATGAGTTACATTCACATATTGTATAGTTTAAATATTTAACCAACCCACTTTCAAAAATGACTTTTTAATTAATATGTAAATGAAAAGGAAAGCATAACAACAATGTGCAAGCGATGAATATATTAGCATTGATTCTATCAAAAAGTATTTATATAACTTATGACTAACTTTCACTGACTTCAACATTTAATTTAAAATTTGCCGCGCAATCTACAACAGTCTGGCAACTTTAGCAAGCCGGGCTGCCAACTTATCGACAAAGAGCTGCCAACATTTACTTCACCTTTCTATAAGGATATGTAAACAATTATTGCAATAAGTTCAAATGAAAGATTCGTAAATCCTCTATCGTATTGTATACTCACAGTGCTGTCCATTATTTTGGCCACAGAGCGTAAAGTTACCGCTGGGCCCGCCACTGATGTTGAAAATGTCGCCATCGCAAACGCCGGTTCGTCGATTCGGCTGACCAAGAGAAAAGTGATTAAAATCGAGACGCAGCTGACTTATTTCCTCGCTCATCATCTTCACGGTGAGCTGGCAGCCAGTGAAGTTGCTGGGCATAAAACTGGGAAACGCCGGCGACACAATGTATGTCAGATTGTTGCTTATAGTCCCGTTGCAGGTGGCCACAAACACACAGCATACGCCAAAGCCCATGGCACACTCCCCCTTCGCCTGACCGCCCTTCTTACGGCACTCGTACGCATTGAAACAGTTTCCCAAGCGGCGGCCATCATCCGATAAACACTCGCCATCCACCGGCACGGGGAAAATATGCAGTACTGGAATAAGATATAGCGAGAGTATTTTATTTTGTTATGAAATGTTTGAAAAATCAACGGGCCACATTTTTCAGTCTTTGGAATAATGAAATAATATGTGGAATAAACTTTACAAAGGAGGCTCGAGTTCCATCTGTGTGTAGCAAGTAGCTCCGACTGATTATTTCTAATAAGGATCAAAAGTCTATATAGAAATCTGTTAATAACTTCTTAACTTAACTTACTTCGTGTAAGAAGTTTATTTATTAATTTAAAACAAAAAGTTTTTTCATTTGCTACTAATTGATTTATATAATTTGTCAATTAATATAAGTTGACTTTACTAATTGAAATTAAGATACAAAACTAGTTTACTTCATTTATGGCACACTTTTGCTAATTTGAGTAATATTTTTGAAATTTCAGCGATAATGTAATTGTGACTTACCCTTGGAACGACGACTTTTGCTGCTCGTATGATCGCTATTCCAGTCGTTGCTGATGTTGCTCTGCACCAGGTTGGTGTCATAGCTGTTAGCATCCTGCAGCAATTGCTCTTGCCCTGGCCTCTCTTCTTTCTCGATTAGCTCGAGCTGCTGCTGCTCGGCCGTTGGCGTTTTCCAATCTGCGCTCCAGATATCATAATGATGCATGGGTGGCCAGGCGGATTCATTGGCTGCTGATGATGTTGCTGCTATCTCAACTGTTGCCGATGGCGCTGCATGGCACAGCTGAGCATTCAGCCACACGGCGCATATGCAAACAGCCGACAGCAGGTTCCAAAAACAAGCAGCACTACAAGAACCGGCTGAGCCGCCAGTTATAATAACTTTCTTTTTGGTCGCACCTCGCAATAAGCTCACGATTTTATTGTTGCACTTGCTCAGCGAATGCAGGGGCAACACTTTAATGCCAGTCATGTCCAGCTCTACAATGTCAACTTTAATGTTCCATTCGCCATGTGCAACTATTGATTCACTCTCTGCTCTTGTCTCCGCTCTGCTCCTTTTAAAGCGTTTCGCTTTTCCGCGTGCGATCCGCTGCGTTGTTAGACGTTAAATGTGCGTCCGTCTCCAAATGCAAGCACACAGCCTCAACTCCAACTCCGACCAACAATCTTTGTTTGGATGCGGTGCGTTGCTGGTCCGATCAGCTTTTCTCTCTATCTCGCTATCTCTGCGCTGCTTTGGTTGCAGCACACATTGTGGTTTGACATTGATCTGTGTTTATTCATATGCTGCTCTCGGCATCGTGCCCCAATTCTTTTGGGTGTAGTTTGCATCGGATTTGAGAAGCTTAATCAAATGAAAGCAAAAAGAGACCGAAAGATGGAATTTTATTCTAATTTTAAAACAAGTCATTAATTATCTGCGCTCTGAAACCCAAATAAGTTTCTTAATTGCCACAAATAATCTATAATTCTTGCATAGCTTTAAGCCTTAAATATATTATTATATGTATCAATAGGTTAAAGTTGCGCAAAAGTAGGAAGCACAAAATATTAAAAAAAAAAATTTGTTATATATTCCTTATTAGCGGAGTAAATCTAGCCATCTGTCTGTCTATTAGAGTGAGAAATTTATTGCTTGTTTCAATTAATCTCAATATCATCGCAGTCTCATTTAAGTAATCGAAAGTTATGTTCTCGAGTAAAAGTAATTTCTTTGCATACTAATAAATCGTTATGTTTATTTTGTACTAACAAATAGTCTAGGACAAGTAGAGCTTCTCCAAGCTGTCCAAAATACGGCAATGTTGTTAAAATAAGATGTTTAAGTTCCAAACGAATACAAAAAAGAATCTGCCACATGTGGTAATCGTGTTTGTAGTGCTGCAAATTTATGTGCGCTTGTATGTATGTATGTATGTATGTATGTATATATATATGTCAGGGCTTCCCTGGTGCTTCTTTGCACTGCTGCTCATTCTTTTCACACGCGACCGTCTCTGATGCTTATCCAATTTCCAGCAGTCGACCGCGCCAAGCTTGCATATATAATGACAGTAAATTAGCTGATATGTTCACACTTTGGAGTCTCGGCAAGAACCTGTGACTGGACAATACGCGAATTAGTTGAAATTGGGTTGGCCTCGGACTGCGTTTGTGCTGCATCATGGCAGCCACAGTTCTTCTTGTGGTTGTTGTTGCTGCTGCTGCTGCTGCTGCCAGTTTTGTGAATGAATGGTATACATGGAGGCTACGAAATTGGCAAAAAAAATCAGGTTAAACAGCTCTGTTGTAATTTACTTTTGTCCCACAACAACAACTGCAACAGCAGCCGCAGCAGCAGCAGCAGCAAAAAACAAGTCTGTAAGCAGTGGCCAGCAAAGCGTAGAAAGCTGACAACCACAGCCGACAAAACAGTGTAATTAATTTTATGGCTTGTGACTAAACTAGAACATTTGTAAGCAGATAGTTGGTAAACCAAATTAACATTTCTATCTTTAACATTGTTTAGCTGTATTGTTCCTCAAAAAACCAACAAACAACAATTTTGAGTTACAGTTAAAGAAATGATGAGCTGCATTTAAGAAAAAGAAAAACTACATTCGTTATACACATATTTTGTTGCATTGTATTTTTAAGGACAGCTCCTGGTACTCCTTAAGTGGCTCTGTTAATGATAGCTTATTGAAATATGATAACATTAGCAGTGCACTCAAAATCAAAAATGATAACAGTCAAGGATTAAGGATTAATAAAAATATATAATATATATATATATATATATAGATGTATTGAGTATTTCTTATTTTTTGAGTTTTCTTTTTCTTTTTTAAATAAAGCGCTTAAGCTTAAGTCATAGTTTGAACTTTGTACAATGTGTTTTAGTAAATAGTGTGTGTGTGTTTTGTGTTAGCCAGGTTAGTTTGATGTGTGTTGCGTAGTTGGTGGTAGGTGGTAAGTTGAAATGCTTAGAGCGGCTCGAGGGCAGTGGGCCCGTGTGGACTGCCTTCCAGCTTGCGCCAGACAACGTTGCACATCTCGCGCACCAGCGCCTTCTCACCATCGTCCATCTGGTCGAGAGCACTGCCCGTCAGATGGCCGAGGCGATCGCGCTCCAGCTGCTCCCTAACTTCCAGCACTTGTAGTGCACGTACAACGGCCTCGGGGCGCCCAGAAATCGGTTCGGGCAGTGCAGCAGCTGCCGCTGCAGCAGCGGCCACCGCCTGACTGATGTCCTGCTGTGTGTGTGTGTGTGGCGAGGGCGCTGATTTGGGTGAGGCTGCTACAGATGCTGGTTGCTGTGCCTGTGGCTGCGATTGGTGCTGCTGTTGTTGCTGTTGCTGCTGGTGCTGCTGTTGCTGCTGCTGCTGCGACTGCTGTTGCAGATTAGCCGTGGGCGTGGTGCGTTCCTCTTCCAGCTGCTGTATGCGCCGCTCCAGCGAACGTACATATTGCAGCGTCTGATCGTTGAGCGTGTGAGCGTTGCGCAAATCCTGCATACAACATACATAAGAATTTGCAGCATTTAGCATTGTGGCATTTAGATTAGGCATATTTGCCACTTACCGGCAATTGCCTCTGTTCCGCATAGTTGCGCAGCGCTGTGATCGTCTCATCCGCGTTGGTGCTTGAGCTGGAGCCGTCTCCGTCATCGCGCAGTGCGTTGCGCGTGGCCGCACCGCAGCCAGCGCACAGAGCATTTGCCGCCATATGGGCACGTTCCTCATCCAGATATAGGCACAGCTCCTTCAGCTCCAGATTATCGGTGATTAGCTCCTGCTGCTTATCATCCAGTTGGCGTAGTTTGTTCTGCAAATGAAAGCAAAGGTATCTTAATATTTTCTCAAATTTAGATAGTTGTAGCCCACTCACCTGATAGGCTGCCACCTCCTGACGCATTACACTGGCCGTGTATCGTCCAAAACGCTGCCATTCGCGTGCCAGCTTGCGACCCTTTTGGCGATCATCGTCCAGAAAGCAACACAAATCGCGCAGTTCCTGATTGTCATCCAGCAGACGCTGATTTTGTTCCTTCAGCGCGCGGAGCTCATTTACCAGGGACTGCGGAACAGAATAAAGATTAAAATCATGGCTAAAGTAGGTCTAACTAACTGTACGCGTATCTATTCAAAATTATAGACCTCAAGATTCAATCTATGCAATTTTTTACCTGCAATTGGCGATTCTGTTCTACTGTTAAACGTCCGCCATTGGCTGTTGGTATGCCGGTGGCCACGCTGGACGTGACCGATGCATTTGGCGACGGATGTTCCTGTTCCGGTTTGCGCACAAACTTCAGCATATCCTGTTGTGCCTTGCTGGACTGCTGATGCTGCTGCTGCTGCTGATGCAGATAGCGCGCCTGCTGCTGCTGTTGCCGCTGTTGTTGCTGCTGCTGCTGTTGCTGCTGCTGTTGTTGTTGTTGCTTAACCGAATCGGGTATATAGATGCTTGTTAGCTGTGGTATATCCGGCGGATATTTGAGCGGCAAATGTGGCTTTAGTATGCCGCTGCCTGGTCCCGGCTGCGGCGGTGGCTGATAGCGAGGGGGTATCGAGTGGGCGGGCGCTTTTAAATGTGCGGCCTTGAGCGATGCCTGCTGCTGCTGTTGCTGCTGTTGTTGCAGTTGATAGAAGCTGCGACGCGTGTGCGGCAGATGTGAGTGGGCGGCCAACTCTTTTGGGTTGCCAGCAAGCAATTGTTGTTGTTGCTGTTGTTGTATGGGCAGACGCGACGCTGTTGCTTGCGTTTGTTGCTGCTGTTGCGTTGAATGTGGCTGATGTATTGTTGCCACCGTTTGCAGCTGATGCGACTGCGACTGCGCTGCTGCTGCTTGTAATGGCGCTGCTGCTGTTACGCTCTGCTGCGCTGCTGCTGATGTTGTTACTGTTGCTGGCAGCAATGAGCGTCTTTGCTGAAATTGTTGCTGCTGCTGTTGCTTGCTAATTGCTGTCGTCGTTGCTGCTGCTGCTGTTGCTGCCGCCGTTGTTGTTGCTGATTTATGTACACTTTTGTCAACGCTATTAATGTGTATTAAATTATTGCCCAAAATGTTCGCTGCTGCTGATGTCGCTGTCGATGTTGTTGTTAATGTTTTATGTTGCTGTTGTTGTTGTTGTTGTTTTTGTGGTAGTTGTTGCTGTTGTTGTTGTGGTTGTTGGTGCTGCTGCTGCTGCTGTTGATTGCCGGACATTTTTGTGTTGATTCCTTATTATCTGTCTTTGTTGTAGTGTTTTCTTTTCGTGTCTATAACCTCGACGCCATGTTGCCAAACTGATAAATAGACAAAAGAAAAATACCAGCAACATTAGCAAAATAAAAAACGAGACACAAGTAAAAAGCAAAAGATAATTGTGAAACGTAAGCATAAAGACAAAAAGAAATGGTATAACCCAAAGTTTCAATAAATCAGCGCATTGTAAAATGTGGCTTATGCGACAGTTGAGGGCACAACGACAATAATTAAACCGCCATTAGGCTGAGGCGCCCGATAAAAAGTGAAATGCGCATTTATTTATGTTTAGCAAAAATAAAAAAACAACACAAAAAGGCAACAGTTGCCTAGACGATTTTGTCTGAGTGCACAACTAAATGCAACGAAGCGTCGTAAACTTACCTGAATTCCAGCCATACCTATAGATATATATATATGGAGATATATGTATATAGTATTTGCTTTCAGCTGATGACAACTTCACTGTCATTGTTATGTGACTGCTACACTTAATGTTGTCTGCTGTCACTAAACGCCAGGTCGCTCAATGCATTAACCTCGCTGGGTGTTGCTCCTACATACTACATGCAAAAATACACTCAGAAAAAAATTTGCATTTGAAGACACGACATTTTTTCTAGCTTAAAGAAATAATGTCCAAACAAAGTTTCTTAAAATTTGAAAGACTTTTATCTATTTTCAGAAATTAAGTTCTTTACAATATAAACTATATTTAAAATGCAAATACTTATTAAACATATTAAGAGTATTTAAAATTTGTCTAAAAAAATGAGGAATTTACTAAGATTCAAATCGTTATTTTGTTCAGTGCATTCGTATGACTTTTCGCTTCCGTTTGTAGTTACAAAACTGAAAGGCAAACAAGCAAACAACTGCTTGACTTTGTTTGGCATATTCTTCGCGTCTGGTTGACTATCGCGCCTAACTTGCCTTCATCAACTCCTCGATCTTGAAAGTGAAAAAATAATAAATGTTGTATACGGTTTGATGAATAGCTGTTGCAGTTGCCTACAGGCAATTGAAATGTACCCTCCGCTGAGGAAATGCGTGACACGAGCTTGTCAACGCAGATCTGCTGGTTTAACCTAATTTTCACTCTGCTCTATTTAGTATTTTTGCCTCATAATTGTTTTTGTTTTGTTTGTTTGTTGTGTTTTGCTCAACTGTTTCTCTTGGATTAGCCCTTAAGGCAGGAAAGTATTATTGACTTGGATATTAAATACATTCACATTATTCTATTCGAAAATACGTTTTGGTAAATACCATTTTTGTTGTTTTTTTTTCATCTTTTAAAAGTTAATTATTAATATTATATATATTATAAATATCTGCTGGTGATCTTCTGATCTCATATTTTAATAATTAAAATCGATCTAGTTGAGTTAAAAAATGGCTCTTTCTATCATTAAAGCCTTTTGGTTGCTTTTAAAATGTATTAATATGCTACTCATTAACACCCTCTTGTAATAAGTCAACTCTACTTAGCTGTGACAGCAGAATATCTATAATAAGAATCTTATATAAAGTAATTTCGTGCTTTGCACATAAAATAAGTCAAGCTTTTTGCCACAGTTCTTTTATTACCCCATTGTCAGAAATGATGAGTACAAAATTGTATAATTCCCACAATTTCAACTGTGAAACCACCCACCAAGCATGGGAAATGAGCTCTGATATGGCTCAGCACATCCCTAATATCACATCAAGATTCTAAATAGTGGCTAACCATAGCTTGTTGGCCCTTGTCAGGCTGATGTGTTATTATTACATGCTGAACCGTACATTAAAATTGCACCTAATTACATATATTTATGATTTGTGAGGCAACAAAACTGCGCTAATGCATGCTGCGCTACCTAAGAGCAAGTGCCTGCTACCGATCTGCCCAAACAAGGAGACACTGGCAATTATTACACAGTTCAACTGGGGTGGCAGGCGGTCGGACAAAACCGACTGTTTAAACGCTGCTCTACATATGACAAGCCAAATGTAGATTAAGTTACCTATAAAATCAATAGTCCACCAACGTTTTTATTTATTACTTGTTAGCGAAAAAAGCATATTTTTAAAGCTGGTCAACAATATTAATAGAAAGGTGAGCTGGTAATTAAAACACCCGACTAAAAATCATATTGTTTTGTTTCGCTTTAAGAAATTTATTTAATACATATAAATATTTATTTATATTTGTATGCAGTCAGATTTGTTATATTTTTTTGCGCTGTTTGTTTCATTTTTTTCTTAACTTTCCGACGGCGGCAAGGACTGCGTAGTTATAAATTTTGAAGCGCTGATGTATCACACAATATAAATGCATAGTATATATGTATATTGGCATTTCCGTTCGTAGATGATCCCAGTGTCGTCTTAATTGAACCACCAGGTAGGTGCCCAGGTGCCCAGGCAGGCCTAAGCACAAGCTCAGCCTTATGGCAAGCCAGCCAATCGAAAGAAGCAAATATACAGCAAAAGCAACAATGAGAGCAATATTTGTGCTCATTAAGCGTAACTGACACACACAGTTTTCCCTCTTCTTATTTTTTTGGAGGGTTTCTTAATTTCGCAAGTCGACAGAAACTATGTAGGTATGTGTGTTGTTTTGTATGTTGCTCTTCGCCTGATCGTAGTCGGAGTCTGTGTGAGTTAAGCAAGTACATACATATGTATGTATATAAATCTGCCGATGCCGCCCCCTCCTTGTGGCTTCGCGACTGAGAAGTTGAAGTTGTTGGCATCTCGCATTGTTTTTCTGTTTTTTTTTTTTGCTCTTTTGCTCGAAGCAATTTTGTGTTTTCGTCTGTCGACTGTAGCAAAAAGACAACGACAACAAAAGTTTAACTCTCTTTGCAGAGTCGTTGTTTTTGCGATTGCCATTATTTTGAGGTAATTCGATGATTTACAACTGTTGCCTGCCTTTGGGTTTTGTAAGTTTTCCTTCAGAATACACTCGACTCTCGAATCTCGACCCTCTCGAAACGTTGTGTGTGGGGCAACAATACAACAACAGTAATAAAAGGGCTAGTCACTCAGCCTTCCAGGCTGCCTTTACAGGCAGCAAAGGCAGTAGGCCTTGCCTACCGCATTCCATTGTTATTTCGTTGTCGTTTGCTTCTTTACTGTATCTCTTTGCATACCCAGCATTTCAGGGGAAGTGGTTAGCAGTGGGTTACCCCACGCTAGTTGCTCTCTCCCTCTGTCTCTATCTCTCTCTCCCTTTCTTTTAGTCTCACCCTCTCCGGCTTTGTCTTTGTCTGTTGAACGCTGTAAGTTCTGGTATTTTATTTCACACCTGTTGTTATTTTGTGGCCCAACTTCTCGCGCTCTTACTTATCGCAGCTGCTGTTGCCGGCTTAAGGAACTTTTTGTTTTTGTTTTTGAGCTCTTTTTTTCAGCTGACAAGGTGACAGCTTAAATGGCGTCGTGTAAGAAAGGGGTTGGGTGTGTAGGAGACAGCCCTACCATATATCTATGATATGCCAGATGTTGAATTTATTGCTCCACAATTTGCAGCATATGTTAAACTATTTTTTGCTTATGTAAAAAGAGGCGGACAAAAAACTGAACTTGTGCGCAGCACTTTCAATAACATTCTCTTCATCTTGCCGTGAAACAATTTGTTAAGGCAAACAACGTGTACAACTGGCGAACAACAGGCTAAAGCTTTCACCTTTCTAATGATATCAATCACTCCACAACAAATATACACACTTCTTTCTACATATGTACAAAACTGAAGAAGTTGCCTGGAGCGACTTCTGCTTTAGCGGATATTCTTAAATAATTAACGGTAGAAATTCTTTGTTTTCAATGAACAAATTAGTATGTAAACCATAAAGAAAACGGTGGCATTTTTGATTTGCGTTATTAAGGAATAATTTATTTTAATTAAGTATTCTCCCTATTTTACATTAGGCAAACTGGTAAAGGTAGTATTTTTAAGCGTGGCTAAGAGCTTCACCTCACTCGACGCATGCGCAGCGCACGCACAACGCACGCTTAACGAACCCGTGTCACGGTGCATATGCTCAAGGGCTCTTTCCTATCATTTCCTGAACCTTTGGCCCTGGGTATATGTATTATGGCGCACGTGTTTAATTCTTTGTTTTTGCTTATTTTCGCAATAAATAATTCCATTTTTGTTTAGATTGAAGATTTTAAACAGATGGCTTATTTGCAGAGGTTTTGTTTTTCTTATAGCATTGCTCAACGAAGCTTGAAACAAGTGTTTAATTAAGGAAATGAATGTAGACCCAAAATAAATAAACACACACACAAAGACAGCTGCACACTCACTTGAAGAGGCAATTATTTTGGTGATGTCGAGGAGTAAATACCCTTGCAGAGAAATATGAAAAATATTGTCTTATGAGATATATAATTAAGTAATATTAATAATTATATAATTGGAATAAAAGCTTGATGCTGATTGTGACTTTTCTGAACATTCCCAGAGCATTGCACATGCCGATAATGACATATTACAGGGTATTCACATAATAACAAGCAAAAAAAATTGATTAACAAATAAAACGAGTGACGAAGAAAAAATGCGTGTGCCTTTCTGTACGTGTGTGTGTGTGCGTGTGTATGCGTGTACGAACATATGCTGAAAAGGTACTCAAGGTTAAGAAATCGTTTTAACAGTACACGCACTGGCCGCAAGATCGACAGCTTTTTGGAAGTGATGACAGGCGGGCCAACAGCAGAAATAAAAATAAAAATAAAAACAACAACAGCAACGACGGCCACGACGACGAGAAAACCACAAGTCATGTGGGTTAAGTACACTTACTTAACAACACAATTCAAAACTGGCCGCGCGCACAGACAATGAAATTCGTAATGAAAGGTAAAGCTCAGCTCACGACAGCAACAGCGACATCGACAATGACAGTGACAACCAACAGCAAGAAAGGCGATAGCCAAAGTATTTCGTGCGTGCGTGTGTATGTGTGTAAATAGGATCACTAGGGATGGGCAATTATGTGCATACATTATAATCTATAAATTTATTTAAAATAACATTCACTTTATTTTAAATTTAAATATAAATATATATATATATATATATTTACATGAAGTTTTAGTCGTCTTTTCTAATAAATTATTATTATCACTACAGATATCTGTTATTTTATATTTTATTCTTTTTAAATAAGATTGCCTAACTTGTGCTCTCATTTGGAGCCCTGATTTAAGCTAACTAAAAGAAGCCACCCACAACAAGAGGCAAGAAGCAGAAAGTATACAACAAACAACCCGCACAAAAAAGCAGACAAGTCAAAGAAAAGGCAAAGACAAACGTAACGCCCACACATTCCCCACCCCCTTCCCACACTTCTTCTAATTCCGATATACAGACAGACAGACAGGCAGTCACCGATCTACATGCTCCATTGCATTTGCATTGCACGCACCAAAAACGCGTGGTAGATGTGTGCATATGTATGTGTGTGTGTCGTGTTTATGCATATATCGTTTTTCAAATGTTGCTCGAAAAACGCCTTCGTCGTTTGTATCGAATGACAAACGACAAACAACAACGCAGTCGCTGTCGCAGTCGCAGCCCAAGTCGAAGTCGCCAAAGACAGATTACCTGAGAAGAAAGCAAACACAGCCGGCGAAATTTTCATGAATGAAGTCAAACAAAAGGAAGCAACAGAAAGAGTAAAGAAGCTCGCGAGCCAAAAACAACTCAGCGAGAGGCTCATTTATCAACTGATGGGAAGGGTTGGGGGCAGACTATTGAATCATAAGACGATTAAATTGCACGTGACACCGTGTCTGAGAAAAAACCGCTAAGTTTATCCATCACTGAGCCTTGAGCATTGAGCATGGACCGTTCAGCATAATTCGAAGAAAAACGGAAAACGATAGGCTTGAAATGGATGCCCACGATTGTAACCCAAATCAAATATATTACCATCCATCCACTTAATTAAACATTTAAAATGTCGCCTCAAACAAGCATCTATCAAAAGCCCACCCACGATTGCCGGGCATTCTATTACTTTGTTTCATTCTTTCATTCTGTTGTTGTTAGTGTTTCTCTTTTTTATGTTCATAAATGCCATCATGATAATAAGAGACATATGTGTAGGTATAGGTATGCATAAGTTTGTGTGAGTGTGTGTTACAGTTAGCCATGCACGAAACTTACAGCAACCGCGCAAAAAAACGAGCTCCGACAAACAAACATATTAAAAGCTCTTGTCAGGCCATGGGTTAAGCCGTTAACACGATCAGCATGTGGAGCCGTCCGGGGGCGGCGAGAGAAAGAGAACTGTAATCGCGTGGAATGATATAATAAAATGGAATAAAAATGGAGCGAAGCGTAGACAGAAGCTTGAAGTAGAATACAAGCAAAGCTCTTAAACGACGAACACAGCCAAAAGTGGAGCTAATATGAAATTGAATTTGAATATTTCTTGACTTAGAATTTGTATATAGAATCTAACAATAAACTTTAGCAAATTATAAATTGTTTACAATTTCCACAAAATTTATGCTTACATAATAAAACAATCAAGCATAAACAGCATACTGGTATATCAACCCACGATTCCAGATATACTCGTAAGCCGCATCCGGCGAGTTTAATTAATCCCGTATATCACACCAGTAAAAAAGCAGGCGCTTCAAGTCTTCAAGTGCTGCCCACGTCAGCGCCGCAATTAATCACAGGTGGTACTGTGCTAGATGTTTTTGGGTGTGTGTGTGTGTGTATCTAAAGCTATAAACAGAAATCGACAAAATCGAAAGTAGCCGGCAAAGCTAGAAAAGAAATTCAACGGCAGCAAATTAATGAAACGCCTGACCAAACACCAAACAACAAGTTGAAGCCGGCTTGCTTCAGAGCAACAAAGGCAACACTTAACGACAACATTAGCATAACCAAAAATTTTCTATTTGCCTATTTTGGAAATTTCTCCAATTCACTTATGAGCTAGATTATTACAAAAATATTGAGAGAAACCGAAAGAATTCCAATTTACATCTTATCGAGAAAGAATAGTTAACAGCGGGGTGTTGAACATTTAATACCCTGGCAGGCAATCTCTGGGTCAGTTTATAATCTGTTTGCCAATTAATTCTAGTAACTGGCAACTGACTTTGGCAATGATAGCACTTACAGAAACATAGAAGACCTAATTTTTGTTGTTTTGCTTAATGGGAAAGGAAAGCCTTGTTTTAATCAATACGCTACGAAATTATAAAGCCCTCTGCTAATGTAGTGAAAGGGTGTCAATTAAGAAGGGCTTCCACATGTTATAATATTTGTACTTTTGAGTTTTTTTTTGGGTTACGAGGTCAGCACTTCTAATGGTTTTTTATACTCTGCGACCGCATGAAAAATATTTTTGTTCACTGTATTAAGTAGAGAGACTAACAACACACCAATCCAAGTAAGAGTAATAATATTTTAAACTTGGCCTAGGGAGTTCTTTAAAGTACTTGTAAATAAATATTCAATATATTCATATAAAATAGATGCAATCGATCTCAAATATATCTCGATTCTCCATCTGTATTAGAGAAAATTGCGGCTAATCTCTACAATCGAGCAACAGAGTATCACGCAGTCGTTGCAAGGCTTCTGCTTTCTGTTGTTTTGTCTGTTGTCGCTTTTGGCAAGACTTAGTTTACAAGTTCTTGATGCTGGCCCTAAGATTAATGATTGTACTACAGCCACTTTTTTAGCGTCTAGCTAGTTGTATTTGCATATTTAGACAATTTGTACAGTAAAGTGACGGACCCACCCAGCGTTGGGGGCGTGGTAATGAGTTTTGCCTCATTTACCGATTATTTCGAAAGCTACAAAAATAATGTATATATATTCATTTTTTAATAAAATGTTTAACATGTTGCTTAGTGTTTTTTCTTGTTTGCCTGCATACATAAGTAAATTGATGTATTATTTTTTTTATATAGTTCTGTTGTGAATCTCGGTGTGGCAATTTTTCGGCATCAAAACAAGATGTTTATTGGCCAAGGCTTCACTTTTTCAGTCGTTAAAAACCAAATGATGCCCATAAACTACGAGGCACCGTTTTGAAATGGAGATTTCTGTTTATTAGTAATGCGCAGCAGAAATCAGTTTCTCGTGCTAGGGGATTGGTTCTTTGTAATGATATGCAGTTTGAAGGGAACTGAGAACTGAGATTTGGGGAGTGTCTCCTAGAGTCGTTTACGTTATTCCGAGCGATAAATATAGATATATGTAAATGACATAAAATCGCAATTATGTTAACTGGACCAGAAACAAGCAAAACTATGATCGATCTGTGATCACTGAGCAGAAAATCGAAATGAGAAATATGTTCGCGTTTTAAATTTCTAATAGTCTCAGAATAAATCACAGAAAGGTAAATTTATAGAAAATACAGCCAGTCGAAACTTTCTTACGCAAATAATCAATTGATGCTTGTGTAAAGATGTAAATTATCTTTCTGCTATCTTTAACTTGTATATATATTTTCATCTCCATATCTCTATTTGTCGTACTTCTTTTCTGTCTTCTAAATATTTTAAATATAATAATTCTTGCAATTATAGTTGGCACATTTTAAGTTTAATTATATAACTTGTAATTTATTTTTTTTCCTTATTTTTTTTGTAACTTGAAATTTAATTTTATAGTTCATAACCTTTAAATCACACCAATTAAAAACTGTTTATGGTTTAAATAAACACACAAGTCACTGTGTAAACATGAACAAACTTTGATACCTAGTTGAATGTCTGAATTTTCCCCATTACCCCTCCTTGAACTAATCACAAGACAATAACAATTATGTTTCATGACCAACTATAAATACTACAGGCTATGGGCAATAGTCAATAGCAATGTAGACCTATTATTTTCCCTTATTTCTTTTCTTATTTCCTAATACGTAGTAGGCAATTCCATAAAAGCGGAAACCATTAAAATGGTTTTACAAATTAAGTGTGTGTGTGTGTAAGTGTGCGTGTGTGTGCAGCATGTTATTCTACTTCCTTTCCTGAACAAAAGCTGCTTAGGCGTTTCTTTGATTAAATGACGTGAAGCGACAGAAACTTCCGGATTGAATGTTCTTGTTTAAAGTCAAAGGACTTGGGTACATATAAATACCTATATAAATAATATGCATTCAGTGTGTAATTGATTGATTTTTTATGCGACCGCCTCATCCATTTGTCACAAGTCAAACAGGGTATTTGATCTTCAGCATTGCTTTGCATACATGAATTAAGCGGCAATGCGTGTTGATGGCCAAAAAACAAAAACAAAAAAAAGAGCAGTACATAAAATAAAATGGGTGTACGAAATCTGGGGAGCAGGTAACTCAATACGCACGTTGCAACATGGAGCCACAAGCCACTGAACCATGGCAGATTGAAGATGAAAGAGGCAACTGTAGCTGCGTCTTTCAACACGGCAACATTGCGGCGCAAGATGAAAAGTTGGTTCTTGTTGTTGTTGTCGGATGCTGCTGCTAGTTTATAAATCAAGTCACATTAAGTGTAATAATAAACGCAGATTGTTGCAGCCGTAGCCGGTTTTCAACAGCAACGGTGTGAGAATTGAATAAGTCATAAAAAATAAAGGGAGGCAAGCGAATTTAATAAAGCGCTGAAAGCTCGCAAGATACGATATATATTTATATATATGAGGTTGCTTGCAATTATGGAGGGCAGTCTAATGACTTGACCACTTGCACAAATGACCATAATGCACTACAAACAGCTAACAACGATTATAGCCAAGAGACAGAGACATAGACTAAGAGAAAGACGTGGAGAAGAAAACAGGCAGTATCTCTGACAATTTTGACAGTGACGGTGCAACAGCAGCGACAGTAGCAAACAGTCGTGTGGCAGTGGAAAGTAGGCAAGAAAGTCTCAGTCTGACTCCGAGTCTAAGCCAGTCAGCCGAGCCGAGGCTGCGGAGACCCACAATTTCCGCCATTTATGACAGTCACAAATCGAGTTATACTCACACCGTACTTTCTAATTTCTAACGTAATTTTGTTTGTTTGTGATGCTGACGTTTTGGCTTTTTTAATACCCTCTATGAGCAACTGGTAAAACGTGTATTGTGGTTAGTTGCATTTAAAAGTACAATTTTGCTACGCACAAGTTTCTAATTATGTAAATATAACTAATTAATGTCACATTAATTAATAAACATGACTCAGCTAAGTTATTCGTGTTTGGAGCCTTTACTTCCTTTTAAAGGGCATTTGCAAGTCGTGAATGCTCACATAATTTCTCGACATGATTTCTTGCCATCTAACAAAACTGAAAAAAAAAATGGAAAATTGAGTTCTTGCTTGAACCACTTTTGTTTAGATAAATTATGTTATTCTATGTTGCTTTTGGAAATAACAAAATATATTCAGTATATTTTCGATCTACAAAGAGTATTGAATGTGCGGTACAACTATGTTAACTGTTCTTTCTTATTTCAAAGGATTTATGGTAGAACAGAACAAACTTGTTTCTAACGGCACAAATAAAGTGTGAATGGTAATTTGTACATGCTTTAATATTCTATTTGCCAAAAAAAAAAAAAACACCTAGCAAGTGAATACAATTAGCTTATTATTGGTTACAAGTTTCTGCAGCTTATATTGCACACATTACGCGCTAAACAGCAGCAACAATGACGCTAAAAGCGACATTCCCCCTGCACACACACACACATTAAAAGCAACGGCAGTGGAAAAAGCTTCGGATGCGGGAACAGCTGGGGTCAGATTGAATGGCTGTGCTGTGAAATAACTGTAACGAAAGCATGACTAAAGTTGCCAACAGGAAATTGCACTTGTTACTGGACTTGTTGTTCGGTGCTCGTCAGCAGCTAACAAGATTTCCATTATTATGCATAGTCTAATAAGATTGATTTTACATTCTGAATTTGTCACATATCTAAAAAAAAAATATATGTTTATATTTATGATTCTTCTTCCTCTGTCTCTGCCTCTGCTGTGATGTGCCGTTGTCTTTTCCAAGGCGCGCCAATGCAAAAGTTACTTTGTGAGAAAATTGTGCCCCAACCAACGGTAATGGGGAAGGCGCAGCATTTGCAGTTGCCGCCGCATCACCAGCAGCAGAATAAAGAAAGAAAGAGGCAAGCAAGAAAGTTGCAGTTGCACTTGCCACATAGCCGACTATTCAATTATCTTTTGCGCAGTTAAGTTGACTGATACTAAAACTATAAAATTGCTTCCAGTTACTGGAAGTTTGACTTCGAACTAAATTCGAATTCGAGTTCGAGTTGAAGAGTAAAGACGCCAATTCTAGCTGCACAAAAAGCTCGCATACCTCACATACCTACTCTATTTCCAGTTTCCAGTTTCGAGTGTATATCATAATAACTGAAAGTCCAAAGGAAAAGTGCGTGTTACAATGCAACCGAGTGGCAGTGGCAAAGTGGCGATGGCTGGACAGGAAAGTTTAAACTAGTTCTAGTTGCTGCTAACTGATGCCATAAACTGGGACACTTGTTGCGGCAAGTTGAACGTTCGTTCAATTGGAAGGCATCGAAGATGACAGCAACAGCAATACACACACTAACACTACACACACATACACATTCAGTGGCAAATTCCAACCTCCCCACGCAGCCAGTTGGGAGTGGCAACCTAAATTGTCTTAATGGACCATAAAGCTGATATGCAGCAGCCGCGTTAAACTAAAATGCATTACAATTATAAGAGACAACAACAATAAGAAAAAAAGACCAACACACAGACGACGCATTCAGCGATGCTGCGTGATAAGCCCAAAAGGAAAAGAAAGTTTTCTTGCCCAGCAAATCGGTTTCATTGACAAACAAAACCAAAAACAAAAAAAAAATCGTGCAACGAACTTTGCATAACTGTGTTGGCTGTGCTTGATGCCTACTGTTGTTAGCATTAGTTGCACATTATCAATTTACGCGAAGGACACTTAACATATATCTAACAGCAGTATCAGCAACAACAACAACAACAGCAGCTGCCGTCGACGCAACAGGTTAACAGGCTCTCTCCATCTCGCTCTCTTTCTCTTTGTGCTTCGCTCGTATTGATTGGCTGCACGTTTCGAAACGCTGCACTGATTGTTGATGTTGTTGTTTTACCTGTTGCAACAGCGTCGGCAGCGACTGCACTTTTTTGTTTGATCTTTTCTCTTATTGTAGTCGTGCATCTTCTTTTTTCTGCTGCTGCTGCTGTTGCTTATTGTTGTTGTAGTCCCTTGTTTCACTGTGAAATTTATTGGCGCATATAAATGCCTCAAAATTGATGTTATTGTCATTTTAAGTTTGACCCTTTTCTGGCTGTTAAAATTCTTGCGCTTCTTCTTCTGTTCTGCTTCTTCTTATTCTTATGTTCTGTTTTCAGTTGTGGTCCTTTGCTTGTTTTGAAAATTGATTTTTACTTAGATTTTATTGTTTTGTCAAGATAAGTGGAAAATGGCTTTGATACTATTGACTCTTTATTTTCAAAGAAAATGGGAGAGAACAAAAAAAAAAATAGTGGGCGCAGCCAAGTAGGCGTCACAGAATAGAGCAATTTTGTAACGAGAGTGGGAATAAGATAGGAGGGGGCACGACGCTGTTGATCCAATGCATGTTAATTTTGATTGCAGAGGCGTTTAGTGGAAGGGGGTTCTCAAGTTTGTGTGTACTTACCTACATATGTATGCGTGTATTTCTTCTTCTTGTATATGATTTGCACAGTTTTTGTGCTGTGTTGGACAGCAATGATCACTTGAAGAATCACTGGAATCACACAGCACAGGCGTACACAATTCTAATGCAGCCGAGAGAAATTTGCGTGTTAAATTGCAAAATGTTCTACGGTCGCAAGAACAGCAACAGCAACAACAACAACAATAAATATTTGTAGACGCATGCGCGTCGCTGCTGCTGCCGCATTCCGATGCAAGCAAGCAAATTAAAAAAACAACAAGTAAACACACCGCGCGTATCCGCGACTAATTGTTTAAGTAACACAGCATTTTCACACAATTTGATGGCAACAAGTTTTGTTTGTTTATTGCAAGACACATACACAGTCACACATGCACAGACACAAGCAACAATTTTCGCGAACTTCAGCTTTTTTTGTATGTATCTTTTATTGGCTTGAATTTTCCTGCCTGCCCTTTTCGAGAGACAAACGCAGGCGCAAAACGGGCAGCGACCTGTTGCTTCTTTTTTTTATCTTTTTCGCACAAACAACCACTGACTTATAGTGCGGTGCCGAAAACTAGTTAAAGAAGCGCGTGTGTTAAAAATCTTTGCAACAATATCAAAGCGTCAACGTTCCGTTTTGTCCGCTGCGAACCGACGCGACTAAACCGCTCAAATTCCAACAACAAATTAACTGTTAATACTATATAACAGCTGTTAACAGCTACATGTTGCAATTTACAACAGACTCAGCGGAGCATAACATAAAGTATCGATCGTGCAGTGACTATCGATAAGTTCACAGTTTGCTGAGTAAATGCATGTGGCTAAGACCTAATATGATACACATTAAATCTAATTTTATTAATAAAAGTATTAATAACATTGTTACTAACAATAAGCCTTTGTGTAGCCTGGCTATATCTTGAGTACAAGTTGGCAGCTTCGCAATGATATCGTAAACATAAACAGCTGTTTACGCAAACGGTCACACTGACCAATAGCAAATTTAATTTGATTTCATTGCAGCAAGAAATTGCAATGGGAGTTTGCCGCTTTTTTCAGCAAGGCTCCTGCCGCTTTGGCACTAAGTGCCACAACGAACACTTCGATGTGAGGTAAGTAAAAAAAAGGGTCCATTTCAATTTATATAAACTCTAGTTTTTTTCAGACATTACTTAAAAACGGATATTGAATCCGGTCTCAATGGCAAAATGTGGCCATTTTCGGTTTATGGGCCTTTTAAGGACAAACCCAATTTGCCCAATTTCATGGATGATAAATGCTTCGAAGAGGTGCGTCTACAAGCGTATGAAAGCCGTCGACAGAACTGCTTCGAACAGTTCCACATGCAGTTCTCCAAGGAGGTGCACGAGGCCACCAACAAAATGAAGCTGCTGCTGCAGACAACGCCACAAACCATCGATGTGATGATCAAACTCTACGAACTACCCGAATCCGTCAACCAGCCAGCAGCCAATGTCAATAGCAATCCATTTGGCTACGTGACTAACGTTACCGTTCCCGGCTCCGCTGTTGCTGGTCAAACGCCTGGCTCCATTTTCAGCAAGCCCACATTGAGCGCCAGTGCGGGTAACATTTTTGGTGGCGCTGCTGCAACCACGAACACCAGCGGCGGCGGCAATAGCTTCTTTGGCGGCAGCACGGCAACAAACACAAATATCTTTGGCGGTGCAACAAACACAAACATTTTCGCCCAACAGCCGCAACAACAACAACAAATATTTGGGCAGCAGCAGCAGCAGGTTCAATCTGGTGGCATCTTCGCACAGCAGTTGCAACAGCAGCCGCAGCCGCAGCAGCAGCAATCAAATCTGTTTGCACCAGCACAGCCAGTAACGAATCCATCGCCATTTTCCTTTGCACCACAACAACAACAACAGCCGCAAGTTGGGAACATTTTTGGCCAAGCTGCTGTGGTGCCACCAACAAATACGAGCAGCATATGGCCAAATGGTTTAATTGAGCAGGCAACGTTAGGTTTTCCAGCGCAACAACAACAACAGCAAATGCTACCGGAGGCGCCACAACAGATGCAACAACAGATGCAACAACAGATGCAACAACAACAGCAACAAAAACCAGATCCAAACACTTCATGTGTTTATAGTCGCCTAGAGGATTTGACGCCCGAGGAGATCGCGGCATTTAAAGCCGAACAATTTATGCCTGGTCAGGTGCCATTTAAGCCGCCTCCCCGCGAGCTGTGCTGAGCCACATAAATACTTACAAATCACACATAAAATTATCTAATTTTTCATTTGCAAACTTAAACTAGAAATATAAGAAATTGAATTCATTCTAAATTAGTGCATCATCATGTTCAGGCGCTCCATGTTTATGGAGTAGACAGCATGGGAGCCTATGAGATTTCGGTCGCGAAACGTGTGCTGGCAATCCTTGAGCGTAATCACAGTTCGCTCGCAGGAGTCACTGAAAGATGCATAAATATAGATATAGATATATATATATAGAGATCGATTGATAGATCAATTTACACTTGTTCGCAGGCGGAGAGGAAGACAACGTCATCGTTTTGCCGCCGCATAAAGTTAGCCGTGTTGAGCTCCTTATCGTGCTCCAGCGGCGTATCGTCCACCTTCTGGCGGGTGACCGTGTTGCGCAGCGAAGGATCTCGCAGCTGGGCGCCCACATCATAGAAAAAGTTGCCCTCACCGCTTGTTTTGTAATGTTTACGCTTCATAATAATCGCTGCGAGCAGATCCTTTAGCAGCACCTGAACAGCCATTGCCACATACTCGGCCACACTGTCATCCACCGAGATCAGGCCAATTTCCCAGGCGCCAATGAGGAAACGACCCATAATAAAACCAGCGTCGGGCAGAAATAGTTCCTGAGCGCAATAGCGTTGCATGGGCAGTTGCTGTTGCTGCTGCTGTTGCAGTCCCTGATCCGCACCGGCCGTCGCGGGCGGGCGTATCAGCTGCATATTGTCCTCCTTGACGAACTCGAGCACATCGCACAGCTCAAAGTGATTGCGATAGGCAAAGGTGCGCGAGCTGCGCTTCCGCTTGCGACTGGTGCTGCTCCCACTACCACTACCGCTGCCACTGCCCGTTGGGCACGTCGACTGCAGACTAACGATGGTTTCGGGCGGCGCAAAAGCGTCGATTTTGTTAAGCAAGGCCAGCAAGAATTGATTGTGCAGATGCAGTTTGTCTGGAGACATAATTTTGCGAGATTCGCAGTCAAATTCCTCTTTGGTCCAGCGGTTGCGAAACCAGTTCTTCATATTCGAGCGGTAGCGCTCCCAGTTATCGCCCAAGGCCAAGGCTAACGCCTCCTTGGTCAGCAGCACTTTATCCGTGAGCGTATTCATCTGAAGTCTTTTGCTTTGTAGCTGTTGTTTATTTTTATTTTTGTTAGTGTCTATCGAAAGCAAGTATCGATTATTTTGCACTCGATAAGCTGGCTATCTTGTGAAGCATATGTGCTATTATGGTCACCCTTAGCACATATGCTCATGATATTAAACAATAACACGCTGTAATAATGGAGGTAAATATACAAATTATTTTTATTATTTACTGATTGCAAATTAACAAAAATGTTATTTGTAGAAATCAAAGAAGTCAAAGATGCCCAAGAAATCGAAGGACAAGGCGTTAGTTGTGAAACTAATAAAAACACAGAGCAAACACAAAGAAGTCAGCCGCGTGCTGAAACTTAAGCATGAAATTCTGCTCAAATCGGAGGTCTCCTATTTGGAATATATTGAAATGCGCTCGGAACTGGAGCGCCTTAATGCACTCAAGGACACATTTACGCGTCGCCTGGAAAAATTAAAACAATTGGCCAAATAGTTAAGTCAATCAATTCAACAAATTTATAATTTTAAGCATCCACAATTAGATCTAAAAATAAATTTTTCGCTGTCTTTTTGACGTTATATGAAGAATCTTCGAATGCTTCCCACATGCGTTCAAATTCCATTTGGAATTTGCTGCCCAAATATTTGTCAGAGGTAATAATACAATTCTCCCAATTACCGCCGAATCCCTGCATTGTCCAGTTAATTGAACCAAAAAGCAACACACTTTGATAGGCGCTTAACTTGCACTTGGCATCTCTAATTCGCCGAGTGTGCATCACCCGCGAGGAATTGTCGATGACCATGAATTTGTGATGCATCATGGCTGTTGTATCCGGGGCACGGATCTCAATGCCCAATTCGCTCAGCTGTGAAATGCGTGTGCCGGTGGAAAAATTCATTTCGGGGTCGCTAATCAGGCGCACAAGCACACCACGGTTGAGTGCCCGTTCAATGCTTTCCATCAGATCGTTTAGGGTAAATATGTACATGGCAATATCGATTGAATATTGCGCCCGATCTATTTTATCGACGATAAATTGAAGCTGTCGCTTTGAGCAATATGCATTTTGGCACTCGAAGGACGCATCCTGAAGATGACTCGCTTTGCATAGTTCACTCGATTCGTTGAGAATGAGAACGTTGTTTCGATTGGTTGGATTTCGCTGTAGATAATTTACGATCTTGTTGCAAAAATATTTTTTGGAGATCAAAATTAAATAAGCAAACGCTGCACCGGCAACCGCTGAGCCGGTACCAATTGTGAAAGCAGACAAACTGTAAACTAAAATTCTATTCATTTAAATCCATTTTGCCGTTGTTTTATTTACTTACTTGATGGCCAAAATATTCCTTTCACGCGGTCAACCGCCATCTCGTTTTGGTAATATTGTTTAAAACTGTAAATCACTTTAGGTACGATAGTATCGATATCGATAATGCTGTATTATCAACAAAGGCTCAAATTGGCATTATAATCAAGCATTCGAAACAATTTACAGCAATATTATTTATTTGCAATGGAAATAGATGATGCGACCAAGCTTATTCAGTGCTCTGAGACTAAAAAGATGCAGGAGGCGCGTGATGCCGCGTTGACTGAAGTCTTGAAGCTAAACGTGATACTGAATGAGGTTCGCAGCTTAGAAATTGGAGGAGAGCACCCAGAAATTGAGCGCGCTCTTAAATTAGTGTCTGTCGCCGATCACATTCGTCTGGACGAAAATCAAAAACACTTGCTCGGTAAGCCGCAAGTAGATTATGCTATTATCAATTATGTATATTCACTATTTACACTCACTTATAGGCTTGCAGGAGTGCTGCAATGGGCCGCCACTCAGTTACACTGACAGAAAAGTGGTGCGTGACAAATTAGCCGCCAAACTGCGAGTGATTCTCCCGCCAATTGCTCAGTTGGGCGACAAGATACGAACAGAGTTACCCGACGCATTGCGAAAGGGAGACGATTTGAAGCTGACAACACAACAGGAGGAAATTATTCGTTTGCAGAAGGAGCAGCGTGTTTGCTTGGAAAAATTGTCTGCGTTACTCCATCGCAAGTGTGTGCTGATGATGAAAGCAGCCGATTTAAAGATGGGTCCACAACTGGCCGGTGAGCTGAAGGTGCGGCAGGCGCAAGCGCAATTAAAACAAACAAAGGCGGAGTTGCTGCGCAGCTTTATGATTGATCAAGTATTCTCGCAAACTGATAACAGCCTGAAAGCCCACCAGGAAGTCGACAAATATCTCGACGAATTGATATCACAAAATATAGGAAAATAAATAATAAACACAATTCATTTATTTAAACATACATATATAGGCATAATTAACTTATCAAATAAAACATTTTTAAATGCGGTATTTGATTTCAAATTGCGAATTTGGTATTAATTGAAGTGGCAACGCTGCCTGCCGCCACAACGAAAAATAATAAGTAAATCAAACTAATTGTCTTAGAATTGTCTTAGTGTATTGCAATTCATAAAAATTAATTTATATAAATGCATGTGTAGGCATAATTAACTTATGAAACAATAAACAATTTTTGCAAGTGTTATTGTTTTCAAAATTGCGAACTCGGTATTATTTTAAATGGGTGGTAACGCTACCTGCCACCACAAACAAAAAAACAAAAACAAAGCAGTCGGCGTCTGGCGCCATGGCGGAAAACAGTTCCAGCGATAGCAAAGAGGAGCAATCGTTGCAACGAGATGACTTCGCGCTGGAGGAGACATCACCTGAAGTAACCAGCACGGCTGCAATACTGGGCAGCAGCATTGATCTCGAGGACACTTTGTCCGTCGACTCGGCGAGCGTTTTTAGCTCAACGACTACGACAACAACAACCACGCGCAGCAAAAGCAAATCGCCAAACACGCGAAAGCTGCGTAAATTGTGCCGGCGGGTGAAGGCACCCAAAATGGTGCAGCCACTGTTTAAGTACAGGTAGGAGTAGACTTATCAATATATATGTATGCATTCTAACTAATTAAATGTCTCATGCAGCTATCATGTCCGTGAGGATCACAATCACCAAATCTTTGGTGTGCAATTTAATCCCTTTCTGGATAGAAGCCAAGCGGTGTTTGCAACGGTTGGCAAGGATCGCGTTTCCATATATGAGTGCGTCAAGCGAAATACTTTGGATGCCGAACCGGAGGAAGGAGAAGTTGGCATACGCCTGCTGCAGGTCTATGCGGATCCGGATGTAAGTGGAATTCATAGACTATTTAAAGAGTAACTCTAATTAGATTCGACTTTGCAGACCGATGAGAGTTTTTATAGCTGTGCGTGGTCCTATGATACGACTACGGGTGATCCTGTACTGGCAGCGGCTGGTTATCGTGGCGTCATCCGCATCTTTAATATAATTCAGCATCAGTGTGCCAAGAACTACATTGGACATGGTCATGCAATCAATGAGCTGAAGTTCCATCCGGTGCTGCCACAACTGCTGCTCTCAGGCAGCAAAGATCACTCTCTGCGCCTGTGGAACATACAAACGGATGTTTGCGTTGCCGTCTTTGGCGGCGTCGAGGGTCATCGAGATGAGGTGCTATCGATTGACTTTGATTTGCGCGGTGATCGGATCATGTCCAGCGGCATGGATCATTCGCTTAAGTTGTGGCGCCTCAACAAGCCGGACATTAAAGAGGCCATCGAGCTGAGCTCAAGCTTTAATGCCAGCAAAAATACTGCCCCCTTTCCCACCATCAAGGAACATTTCCCGGACTTCTCCACGCGCGACATTCACCGCAATTATGTGGATTGTGTTCAGTGGTTTGGCGATTTTGTCTTCTCGAAGTCGTGTGAGAACTCAATCGTCTGCTGGAAGCCGGGCAAACTGTCCGCCCAGGTGCACGAGATCAAGCCTCAGGACTCCACGACAGTCCTGCATCATTTTGACTACAAAATGTGCGAAATTTGGTTTGTGCGGTTCGCTTTTAATGCGTGGCAAAAGGTGCTAGCACTTGGCAACCAGCTGGGCACAACGTTCGTGTGGGAGCTGGACTCCAATGATCCGAACCTGACCAAGTGCAGTCAACTGATGCATCCCAAGTGCACATCGACAATCCGACAAACGTCCTTCTCCAAGGATGGCTCCATTTTAATTTGCGTCTGCGATGACAGTACAGTATGGCGCTGGGATCGCATCAATTAAATTGCATTTTCTACAATATTTCATATATATTAACACTAATATTTATACAAATATTAATATTTATCCACCAGTAATGTTTTAAACATATATTTTATAAAAGAAAGCCTTTCCTTTATTTCCATGAGTTTTAAACTTGTTTAATATATTCGATATATTGTGGTGGTTTTTCGATTGCCCGCCGATAGTCGACAAGACACAGTGGCAACGCCGCGCAGCCCAATCGTTTACAGTGTTGCAAAAGCCTTAAAACATAACAAAAAAAGTTGAAGGCGAAAACGTTTATAAATTATTGTAAATTGATAAAAGGTTTTTTTTGCTGCAAAATGGGCTCATCATCGGGTAAAAAACACAAAAAGGATAAGAAACACAGTCATCGCTCGCGCTCCCACGAGCGACCAAATCGCAGCCTGGACGAGGAGGTGACTCTGGATTTGACAGACGACTCGTCGTCCGCGCGACACAAACATCACAAACACAAGAAACACAAGGAGCACAAGGAGCATCGCCACAAGCACCACAAACACAAGGAGCGCGAACGGCCCAGCGAGGTCATTTCCCTCGAGGAATCGGACTCCGACAGTAAGTTCTTAACTTGGTGTAACCCAATCCTAATGGGTATATTGTGTGGCGGGACGCTAGAATTTATACCCTGCAATTATCCTGGCGCTGCTCTGTTTAGTGTTTGCGAACGCACTAAAGCATTGTTGTTCTCTGCTCTCCATTTCTTGTTATTGCAGGTGTCCAAACTGTGAGTTTGAGAGAAGAGTTCAACAGAGCAATAAATGCAATAATAAAATTCGATTTTCTTTGTCTGTGTGGGTTTGTACTAAGTTCATAAATCTCTTGTAGGTTCCGACTGTGTCGAGGTGCCCGTGGAGCAAGAAGCCAGAGCAAAGGCACGCGAGCAACCAGCGCGAGATACTGAATCTGCTCGCGAACGAGAACGTGAGCCATCAATTCGGGAACGAGAGCAACCTGCTCGAGACCGAGAGCAACCTGCTCGGGACCGAGAGCAACCTGCCCGGGAGCAAGAGCCACCGGCCCGGGAGCGAGAGCCATCGGCTCGGGAGCGAGAGCCTCCGCATCGAGAGCGTGATCTTGAGTTGTCAGCTCCGCCACCACCGCAAATCTCAAAGCATGTGGATTACGAGCGCGAGCGTCGCCGCGAGCGTGAAACAGATCGGGAACGCGAGGGGCGCAAGCGAGTCGCAAGAGAAAGGGAACGCGTCCGAGGACGATCCCGATCACAGTCACCGCCAGCACAAGCTGCTGGCAGCCACCAGCAGCGCTCGCAGCGTGGCAACAGGGAACGCGAACAACGCGAGCAAGGAAGGGAAAGAGAACGTGAGCGAGAACGCGTGCGATCCCGCAGCCATTCGCCCATACCGGATAATGGAGCTGGCGATGTGCTATCCATTGCCGAAACGAATAAACTGCGTGCCAAGCTGGGGCTGAAACCATTGGAAGTGGATACTGGGCCCAGTAAGGCAACCAGCAGCAGCAATCAGCAGGAAAACAGAAAGTCCGCAACGGAAAAGGATCTCTCGTCGTACAAGGATGAGTGGGGCGAGTTTCTGCATAAGCCAGCGGATAACATCAAGGAGAAGAAGCAGGCCGAGAAGCTGCGTGAGAAGCTCAAGCAGAGCAAGGAGAAACGTTTCCTCGAGGAGCGTTTGGCACGCATTCGCACTCTGGGTGAATCCGACGAGGAAACGGACAATGTTACCAAGTGGGTCGATCGCAACAAGCGCGTCGTCAATGAGCGCGAGGAGGCGCAGCGCAAGGTAAGCTAAAGCTGAAAATCTTGAAATTGGGCAACTAATTCTTCTCCATCACTTTGCAGGCCAAAGAGCTGGAGGAGATGGATGAGGCCTTTGGTGTCTCGGATCTAATCGAGCAGGAGACGAAAAAGGCTCGCCAATTGGCGTACGGCGATCGGAATTTAAAGGGTCTGCGCGTTGAGCATGATATGGACGATTTTGGTGAGGGTCGCACTGTTATATTAACGCTCAAAGATCAGGATGTGCTAAATGAGGAGGACGGCGACACTCTGGTCAATGTCAATATGCTCGACGACGAGCGCTACAAGAAGAATGTGGCAAACAAGAAGCTCAATCCGCTGAGCTATGGCTACAACGTCTATGAGGAGCAATACGATGAGCTTGGCAATCCCATTGAGCGTTCCATACTCGAGAAATATGACGAGGATGTCGAGGGTCAACCCCAGAAACGCAAGAACTTTGTGATTGGCGAAAATTTGAATGAGGAACGCGAGCACAGACGCAAACTGCTCGAGATCAAGACGAAACTGGCGGGCAAACACTTGGAAACCCTTCAGGATTCCAATGTTAAACTGGCATCAGATGTATTCAGTGTTGAGGAGCTGGCAACGTAAGCTTAAAATCTACTTAATAATCTTTTCCATAATTAACTTCTTGTTTTTTTGACGCACAGCTTTAAAAAGCCAAAGAAGAAGGTAAAGAAACTTCGCCCGAAGCTAAAGGCCGAGGATCTGGAACCAATTGCCGAAATGTCCAACTCATCAAATCTGGGCAGTCGCCATGGACGTTATCGCGAAGCAGACGACGAGGACGTTGACATGGCAGAGGATTCGAAGTCGTCTCAAATTAAGTTGGAGGAGGACGATGATGATTTGGAGCGTGTGCTGTGCAAGGCGCGCAGGCTGAAGCAGAAGGAAAACATCATCAAGAAACCGATAAACATCGATGTGGCAGCCATCAAGCGTGAAATTAAGCCCGAGCCCACGGATGAAGCTAGCCACGCTGATGACGTGGAGCTCACCGGCATCGATACTAATATTGTGCTGAATGCGACGGCGGAGTTTTGTCGCACTCTGGGCGATATACCCACCTATGGTATGGCTGGCAATCGTAACGAGGACTCCAGTGATATGCTGGACTTTGATAAGAACGAAGCGCTCGATGAGCATATGGATACCAATCAGGAGGAGCCAACATTAAATCATGGCACATGGAATTCAGTTAATCCAGACGAAGTCATGCAGCCAGCCGATTTGGATAATCTGGGCGATGACATCGAAGAGCGAGCCATTTTGGATGAGGAGCCCGATGTGGGTGCGGGCGTGGCAAATGCTCTGCGCCTCGCCCTTTCCAAGGGCTATTTGGAGAAGGAGGAAAAGAATCGACCGAGCAACACAAAAATGGCCCATCTGCAGGCCAAGAACTATTCCATCGAAGACAAAGCTTCTGCGTAAGTCAATTGACGCTAATCAGTTATGTTGACCCAAATTTGTAACAAACTTTATTTTCTTTTCCTGCGTTTCCTTAGCGAGGACGACAAAATCGCACGTCGCGATCGTTTCCATGCTGGTCCCATTATGGACTTTAAGGACAAGGAAACCTTCAAGCCCAACGTCAAACTGGACTATATCGATGACAATGGACGCATCCTCAATCTTAAGGAGGCCTTCCGTTATCTCTCGCACAAGTTCCACGGAAAGGGTCCGGGCAAAAACAAGACTGAAAAGCGTCTCAAGAAAATGGAACAGGATGGCGTAAGTGAAATCCGTAATCAATTAAAGAACTTTAAGTATAATAGATTTGTATTGCAGCTAATGAAAACGATGAGCTCCACGGACACACCATTGTGCACACTGACCATGTTGCAGCAGAAGCAAAAGGAAACCAAAACGCCATATGTGGTGCTCAGTGGCAGCAACAAGAACAACGCTGGCGTAAGCGGCGCCTCAATTTCAAAGTTTAAGTAGAGCAATTGCTGCGCTGCACACACAACCAAATGCAATAGTTACTTCCAAGATTACAAACTAAATGCTTATCGTAGTTGATATACACATAAGTTTAGAATTCAGATCCATGCAAACCGCTAATATTTAAATCGCCTATTTATTGCAACTTAACAATATACAATATAAACTAATTATTATCCAAACAGCAACCGAGCAGTGCTTAGAATACTTTTGTTGAAAATTATAAATAATTCTATTTAAGGCTTTTAAATTGATTTTCGCAAATTAAATTTAGGTTTAAATTGTTTATTATTGCTTAGGCGATTTAACTGACGATTGTCGAAATCTTTCCAAACTGAAATCAAAAATATACTTTGGATAGATCAAAAATAAATATTGTAATTCTTATGCTCAATTATTAACACTCTTATAAATGTAAGGCTTTAAATTTATAAATTTAGTGAGAAAGATGGTAACCAAAGTATGCTTCTTAAGACCTAAGTAATAACCTGGAGGTGACAGAAAATAAATAATATCATATAGATAAAAATTGCAAACAGATTTTACGAAAGATCTGTCATCTATATTTGCAGGCAGATTAAATAAATACTATCCAAAAATTATTTTTTATTATATTCGGTTTATTTTGACAAGGAAATATTTGGTCATCTCTCCCAGAGTTAAATTCCAGATCCAAAACTCAAAGTATTTATGTAGATTGGTGCATCGCCTCTCTTAAGTGTCACTAAAAATATAAGTTAAACGTTTTTAAAGCATTCCCAGATGGAGCAAAGCGCATAGCATACCACTAAAGTTGCTTCCCAAGATTGTGTGTCGATCTCCCTGGATTAGCTCAAAGCGCTGATCCGACTTACTCGTGCAGTTCAAGCTGGAGCTGTTGTACTGAAAACGCCAGCTGCATACGCTGTGTGCAAATCGCATAAAGTGGATCTGCACCTGGTCCACCTTGGGCGGCACATTGGCAGCGTTGAGCTGCAACTGGGAAGTGTCTCCGACACGGGCAAAGTGGAGGCCACCATAGCCAAAGATGAGGGCCTGCAGAAAGCCACCGATGCCTGTTAGAAAATTCGCCGAGCCCTCATAGCCAATGGTTGCCTCACTCCACACCTTGAACTCGGGATGCACATAGTTCTGGTAGCCACGCGTAAAGAACTCATGGGCACGTCCATTCTCACTGGTGGCCAGATAATTGGCAGCAAACATCGACCAGGTCATGGCCGGACCAGTTTCCCGCGTCACATTCTCATAATAATGCAAATCATTCAGATGCGTGGAACTAAACAGATCTCAATGAATAATATATTTGGATGCACTTTGGATACGCACCTGGTATCGAACTGCAATGGATAACCAAGGAGTATTGTGTCCGCTTGCTTCACCGTCTCGTTTAGCTTGTAGCCCAAATGCTGCGGATGGTAATCCAGATCCACATCACGTAGTATTACCAGTTGATCCTTGAGTTTGAGCCATTCCTTGATCAGCTCTGTGCTGCTGCTGTTGCCACACTTGCCGCCCAGCCATGCGGCAAAGTCTAAGGCTATCTTGGCCACAGCATTGGTGTACACGTTGTCATCTACATTGGCGTGATCCTCATCCGGTCCCATGATATTGAGAAAGTGACACAATTGCTTCGTTGGCTCACAGCTTGAGCGGCTGACCAGGAACTCGGCCACCTCGGCGACAATGGGCCAGGCACGCTCACATGCCCAGGCATCGTCATTGGTCTGGGCAAAGAATTGCTGCATCGCAAATGCTATGTCTGGCGAGATGTGGATCTCCTGTGCGGCGATCTCGGGGCAACACGGTTGGGTTACCTCAGCGCCAGTGTACGCACTTTCCCAGGGAAATCTATAAGGGATTTTTCCTGGAATGAATTTATTTGAGATTGGTGGGCAAAAGAAACTCACCTGGCACCTTTGTTGCCTCTCACCTGGGCATTGATTCTGGCGCCCTCCAGATGGCTGTAACGATAGTCGAATAGCTGTTTGCCGTACTCATAGCCAAATTGGGTGGCCACCGGCAACATCCAAATCTCCGTGTCCCAAAAGTTATGTCCCAGATAGTCCGCCTCCAGATTACCGCGTGCCAACCCCGTGGGACTTAGTCCGTAGTAAGGTTCATTCGCCTGATTGCTGCCCATTGCTGGCAAGGAGCTGGCCAAATAGAAGATGCCTGCATTCACAATGCGTGACAGTTCCAATGCATCCTTGCCCATCAGCTCAATGGAGAACTGCTTATCCCAGAAATCATTCCACACCTGTCGATGACTTTGCATCACTGCCATGTCCTTAAGCTGTAGCACATCCTGCAATTCCTTAAGTGCCACACCTTGCTGGCGATCCAGGCAAATTATGATGCGATGTTGCAACTCTGCTTGCCACGTGGGCCAATTCAAATGGCGCGGCTGCTCCAGCGACTCACTGAACAACACGTAAATCTCATGCGGCTTTGGTTGTAGCTGCTCGTATTCCAACACCTTTGTGCGTCCGTGGAGCACGCGGTTATCTCCAGGAGCATCGCTTCCATTGTTGAGCACCACAAAGTCAAAGGCATCGCTGGCGCTGCCCGGCTGTTGGGTTATCTTTAAGTACATCGGCGCTGCAAGTAATAATTATAAAGAGAACATTTTGTTAAATAATAAATAACAATTCCTGAAGTTAAAAATTATTGTTACTAAAATAAGTAGTAAATATTTTGTTATTTAAATATTTTTTAAAACTAATATATATTTTTTGCCTTATAATAAAAACTAGAAAATTTATTTTGATTTTGATTAAATTTTTTGTTTTTAAATTATTTTGCAAAACTAATACATAAATAAATATGTATTGTTAAAAATGTTTTCAAAATATTTGAAGTAAGATAAAAATTATTATTTTTTACAAATTGTTTTGAACATATCTTAGTACAAATTATGTCTTTTTAATTTATTCCTGTGCAATTACAAATTTCAATAGCTTTACATTTTCTTCAATGGAATTACAAACCTCAACAATGCATATCAAATTTTTTAATGTTTCTATAAATTTTTCAACACTTACAGTCAGTTTGTGGAACTGTTGTATGTCTGAAGGCCAAGAGTTCATAGACCAGCGCTCGATTGTAATATCGATGTGGATATGTGCGTTGTTCCAGCGTGATTCCCTTGGATGCATAAATTCTTGTATACCGGAAGTAGCCATCGCGCAAATCCATCTCATAGCTGATATCATTGCTGGTCATGCAGCCAAAGCGATCGCATGGCTCGGCATTTATGTTAATCCAGTTTGGTATTCGAGCTCGTCTGCTATTCCCGGCAGCTCCATTGTAAACGCCATTCATAAAGATTGCATCGCCAAAAACTGTGTAACCCAGATGACCATTGGATAGACTCGGCATAAAGTTAAGATCTTTGGGCAGGCTGTACGATTACGAATGGAATGGTTACTGATTTAATTGAAATATCAAATATAGTATATGCGAAAATCTTATTAAAAAAACTAAAACTTTATCGACTATTATAATTTATTATGTGTACCAAAATACCTGTGTGTCTTTAGAAGGTAACTTTCTGGTGTATCTGCGCCGCACCTCCAGATGAATTCAATAATCAGAACACAGCACAGTTTCAACATTTTATTCTACACATTAATCCAATGTCTGAGAATGTCCGAGCAATACTAAATTGTGTTCAGTTTGCTCTTTCAAGAATTGCTGATTAAATAAATATCATAAGTTTTGTTTTTGTTAACATTGCTTTCTTTTAGCTCAGCTTTCTTATCAACTAGAAATGTCAATCTCTATTAATAATAATTATAAGTTAATATTTAAAATAGCTTACAATCTTATTACAAGTTTATAGAGAGATAAGCTCACGCAGTTAAAATTAGTTGAGGCAATGACTCTAAAACTGTACACTTTGTAGATATTTACGGAATGATTGATTGATGTTTGACGTTGATCATCAGAAACCCATCAGAAATCTTTTTCCCTTTGGGAATAGAGTATGAAAAAAAAACCCTTTTCGCACATTGTTTGTTATTAGCCATTGCGAAAGCCAGTTGGATTCTTGTAATGTCAATAAAAACAACCGTATTCTGAGTTTTTCTTACGTGCACTTGTTGCACAGACAACAGAGAGAGAGAGAGAGAGAGAGAGCGAAAGACAGAAGTTAGATAGAAAGAGATGGATTGAGAGAGTGATGGGAAGTTGGAGGATAATTAAAGCAAAAATTAAGCGTGATGCGCAGCGTAAGATGGGCTTATGAATGAAGACAATTATGGGAAAATTCTAATGGCATCAAAAGAAATGTCATTAAACGGTTAACAGACAATCGGATTCATCACAGGGTTTCTTTTTTTTTGTTTTCCACTGTTACTGTTGCCACTATTGTTTTTGAGCCATGAGGTGCCCAGGTACCCAGTGAGGAGCACCTGCGTATTTTTATTCAATAACAAATTTTTGTATTCTTCTCAAATGCTCCACTTTTCTTATACGGTTTATAATTCTTGGTAAGTATTCTTTTGCAGCTGGGCTAATTATATGGTAGAACTATTGTTGTTGGCGTTAATTACGTGAGAATCTCCACATGCAGCTAAGCTTTGATTCGTGCACAAGTGGAAACCATAGAGCCGTAGAGAGGCAACATACACGTACACAGTACGTACGTATTGTGAGTATATGAAATCAAATTCGACATCGCCCCAACCATCACCATCGCCATCACCATCACCATCACCATAACCATCAGCCATTCCTTGCTGCGACAGCGAAGCGTAACCAATAGAACAGCTAAGGCAGCACGCCCGTAAGCTGCCCGACTAACTATAACCGATATGGGCTCATGATTTGGCCGCCAGTTGCGTGTGCTCAAGTAGGGGGTCTGCCGGCACCGGGAACCCTTACATCTTAACTTGGCTTACTATCTCAACCTAATTTTAATGACGTTACGCCGCGATAGGTTTTCTGCTCAAGATCCATAAAGAAATGCACAGGTGTTCAGGCTATATAGGCACAGCAACAGGTACAGTCACCATCACCATCACCATCACCATCATCATCATCATCATCATCATCGTTGTTGTTGTTGCCGTTGGTTGTCTTCTGCCGCTTTGTGGTTGCTTGGCACGAGATCCGAATCTGGCGCAGATCTATGGGGGTCTGTGATTTACCCTTTGTTTTGCGGCTTTTCTTTCTCTCCCCCCACACAGTCGCATTGTCTCTGTCTAACACGCACCGGTTGTCTCGCTCTACCAATTTGAAATGCTCATGTTGTTCCGATTGTTGTTGTTTTTATATATATTTTTGTTGTTATATGTCAAGAAGTCTATGCAGAGCCTGCCTATCGCGATGTCGTAGCTCACCGAAGCGTAACTGAAATATTAAAACATTTTTGCTGTTTTTTTTTTTTGGATTTGTTTTTGCCATTTGTTTGCTTGTTGTTGTTGCCGTAGTCGTTGGCCATTTTGTTGGCGGTTTTGGCGTCAGATTTTGTTTTTGTTGTTTTTTTGTGTGTTCGTTTTTGTGTTTTTTTTTAGTTAACTTGTTGCCAGAAAAGTCGCGTCGAGAAATTTACGCAACGAAGCGTTGCCAATGAGTTTCCGCTTTCGAGGCATTGGGCATGGGCTTAGTCGTCGTCGCCGCACCACGCAACACCAGCAACACCAACAACTCCAGCAACACCAACAACCCTGCCACAACAATAACTTTTGGAAATGCTTATAACAACAATCATAGTTTCGAGGGGTGTTTCAACATTTTTTTTTTTACAGCAACCCAAGAAAAGTTTTTCAGTTCAACATTTTTTTTTTATGGCTATATTTGTATTCTTTTGGTCAACACTAAATGATCTAATAATTTTCTCAGTTTTCTGGTAGCTAATGCTGGAATGGCAATTTAAAAGCTTGGCGGAAACCCGTACTTAAAAAGCAGGAAATAATTCTGGAACAGATGAGTACAGTTAAATCCACTCCAGCCTTATTCCTCATTATCACCCTGCATTATTCATATTTTTCTCAGCTAACGGTTACTTTTTAATGATCCTGAAGGAATTCTATATATTTACACACAATTTCACTCCATTACTTGAATAAATAAAAGTCAGAATTAGTTGTAATAATCATTATTCTAATGTTGAAAATTTATCTAGGATGATGGAGCAAGCGTTGTCATTATTAAATCAGAAATTATAGCAATGAACTAAATTTCTTGATGTGCAAACAGCTTGTAAGCCTTTTTATAGAAGTAAAGAGAAATTTAAATATAAATAAAAAAATGATTGACATCATTTTTAGATAAGACATAACTCAAACAGCCCTCGCACAAATAAATAAAATGAAATAACTTTAGCACAAGCATTTACTCGCTTTTTTTTTTGTTTTTGCTCTGCGGGTCTCCGAGTGTTTTTCTGCCTAATTTGTGTGTGTGCGCCCCGAAAATGAAACGCGTGTGAAAATTATGTTTATTATGTAGCAAGATAGTAGTATAATGTACAATGTTAAATATACTATACATAAATGTATATGTATATGTATGGACCCAAAACAGTTGCCAGAAATGATGTACTTTCGCTGGGTGTTGTCCAACTGCGTTGCTGGCTCCCAACTTTATCTAATTATTGTAATTTGCTTAGAAATATAATCTTAGTATTTTATTTATTGTGGCAAGATAATTATGATGATTATCTGTGAAAGGGCGTATTTAAATTTTGTGTTGTTGCTTTTAAATGGCATTAGGCTTTGTAAATGTGCTCCAGCCAGTAGCCTGGGAACCAATGCTCAGCCAAGACGACAGCCAGACCACGAGTCCAAGTCCAACCAAAGCCATCGAGATCGGACTTGGAGCAGCGCCGCATTTGCAACTCAATTATAAGATGAGGCATCCACACAACCACATGCAGCTGACTATTCGTGCAACTCTAGCCGATAATTTGCATTATTTGTGTGCAGCTCACACACAGGTGGCTCTCGCGGGGAGTGGCCACCTGATCTCACGCGTCGCGTGGTCTCCTAAATTACACTATTCAACAAGTTGTCAACAAGTCGCCCGTTGAGATCATTATTCAACACAGAATGCATAATAAAAATATAAAAATATTTATAGATGGTAATAGAAAAAATGAAAACTGCTATTTAAATAGAAATTACCTAATTTGGATTTTTCTGCATTTTAAATATGAATTTTGGATTTGACTTTATACATCGCCTTATAATATCCTCTACAATGGCACAAAAATAATTACTACAAGCAAATAAAAAAATTGCTTGCTTTTGAATTTGAACTACTTACTTATATATATATATATTTATATGTCTATATATATATATATAATGCCAATATAAGAAAACCTATTAAATAAATTAAGAACATTTCTTTATATTTTATTTGTTAGCTCGATTTAAAAGCAGATTTTGTGGCTTAGTGTTGCAAGCGTAGACTTTTGCATATTTGTGCAGCATGTGTGCAACGTGTGTGACCTCTGTGGAATCGTTCTTCAATTCAATTACAAAACATAATATGCTCGGCACCCATCTGGGCGGACTCTTCAGCCGGTTGGACGGGTAGACAAGACTCACACTCTTACCATAGATAATTATCAGGATGAGGCGCAACTTTTGGTCAATTGATATGTAAATTTCGCTTGCTTCACTTGAAATGCGTTTTATTCATTCGTCAAGCAACCACCAAAAAAAAAAGATACGTGGCAACTTCAGACAGTGCACAGGTGCGACAAGTGTCATCGCTTGACTGCTTGCCAATTAAGGTAGGTCAGCAGCAGGAGCGTGAGAAAGTTGACAAGAGCAGGACTCATAGAATGAACATTAAAAAAA
This sequence comes from Drosophila fungiperda, assembly GCA_035042345.1. NCBI lineage: Eukaryota > Metazoa > Arthropoda > Insecta > Diptera > Drosophilidae > Drosophila > Drosophila fungiperda. The sequence goes on along the minus strand of JAWNLM010000187.1, from coordinate 238,882 downwards.
ATGAAAAGTTTATTTTTGGTTTTTTGTGTCAGCTTTTGTTGTTGTTGTTTCTTCATTCAGTTGTAGTGCGTACGATGCGGTGTATGAGTTATATATTTTGATGTTGAGGGCACACGCTACTTGGCAGCCATTGCTATAATTTTACAGCTGCTGCCTCAAGTAATGCCAAAGTGCTGGGCACTGGCCAAGCGTAACCGCAAGCATAAACTTTAGAATGTATCTGGATTGTATCATAATTTGCCCGAGAGTGGAGAGTGGAGAGAGCTGACGTTATTAGCATTTTCCAAGCGGCGGTTTCAATTATTACACCTGTTGCTTGGCCAAGCAAGCAGAGCAGCTATCTGGGGACCCCTTTCGGAAGAATTGCTGTTGGTTGTTGCTGGTTGTTTATTCTTATTTTAATGCATTTTCATAATACACTTTAGCAGTGTACAAAGCGTGCTTCCTGCTAACCAAGTTGCTAATCATCAGCAACAGTTGCTGCGTGGCCTATGCCTTGGAAAATATCAATACCCAGTGGCCACAGGTGAAGCCGGGGGGCCAGCGATAAAATCGCTACAGTTTCCATTCGCGGCAACAGCAGCAGCATCCTCGTCATTGATTGCGCGATCAGCGCAGATCAGTTCATAAATATTTCTCATTTTTTCGCCCAGATAATCACAGCCTCTTCGATTTATCGAGTTTGTCAGCAGAAATAGGAGCAACAGCAGCAGCAGCAACAGCAACATTGGCTTGGCCACCATTTAAGGTGTGAGCCTGCATCGACAACGATCCAAGAATCGGTAGCAGCAATAACAACTTCAACCTCAACACGTTCACGCATCATTGCAACGCAACGCTGCAAGCCTTTGCAAACGTTGCAAGTTGACGCTGTGGCACTTTGTGGAAAATTGATTTCAGCTTTTATTGTTTTTAAAGTGATTCATATCTCACGTCATCTTTGGATGCTTCTCTCCGCACCTGGCAACTCGATGACGTTTATTGATATTGGCTTATTGGTCAATAATAGAGTTGTTAGTGCATCTTAATTGAAATGACTGCGCTGATGGGCAGCCAGCTTTGGAGCAGCCACTCCACTACTACAAACTGTGACAATCTTGATGAGGTTCACTATAATGGGAAGAGTTTGTTGGACTCCTTGGTGAAGAAGTAGTTTGAGTGACAAATTCAGTAACTGAACAATAAAAATCGCTTTTTGCATCATCAAATCTCAACTAGTGTAGTGAATATTTAAAAGTAGGGCTTTAATAAATTCGGTTATTAAATTAACACACATCAATGATATATTTGCAATATTTAAAATCTTATCTGTAAGACTTAGTAGAATGGTTCTTTAGCTAAAATTCCCAATAATCAACCACTTGGCTTTCAGCTCCTCTGCAATTTTTTTTATTTTATATTTGCCATATCATGGAAAAATCTATGAAAAGCGGAAATTGCACAACGGAAACATTTTATTGCGTTAATTTGTGCTGTAACGGTTTGAGAATTATAAATCAATTTGTACGGTTTTTTAAATGATTTGTCTTTTAATACCAATAATGCAGAATCTTATTTAAATGCTTGTGTTCCTTTTCTCTTGCTCTCTGTAATTTTCTTGTTACAAAAGTATTGGCTAAGAATGCACTTCAGTCTTTTGCATTAACTGTACCACAGTGGTTGCATGCCGCATGCTTAGCACATAATTTCCACAATTTTCCATTCGCAGGCAGCGAAAAGTGTTTACACATGCTGCTATTGCTGCTGCTGCTGCTGCTGCCCCATTATTGAGGCAGCCACCCGTTCAGCTTATTGCATGTTTGAGAGATAAGCGTCTGAATTATTATTATCATACTCATATAGGGCCCTGGGTAACCGGTGAACCTCTGCATGAATCGCATTGGGGACCTGTTGCTGCTGCCTCTCGTTTTGCCATTGCTCTTTTCGATTTTCTGCTCCGTTGAGTTTTCCAAATTGCATGAAAGTGTTAGCCACAAATAAGACGACTTTGTAAGGTGAAAATCTCGCCGTCCTTAAACTACATTCCAAATTTAACGATTTTCCCAAAATTGTTTTGGGTGATATTTTGTGGATTCATTTGTCGATTAAAGTCGCTGCACATGCGCAGCATTTAAAAGAAAATGTGTTTCGCTATCGCAGATCTGTTGAGGCAACCAACTGTAACGTTGGCCGCATAACTAGAAATTGTCATAAAACTAACAATATATATAAATACAAATAAGCAAGCCGCATATCGACTAAGAAGTACCCTGCAGGTCTTAAATCAAACACTGGTTAAGAAAACGAAAATATTCATTTAACTTCTACTACAGCTATTCTGAGATAGATTCTTTTGGAACTGAAAAAGCTATCGATTAAATAATATTCAACAAAAAAGATTTCGTTTCATTTTAGCTTAGACTTCAAATATGATGATTTAAATTATTTAAATTCCAAAAAACCCATCTTGTCTTTTACAAACATTGTCCTAACTATATTACACCTGTTTCAAAAATGTTTAATGGGTATTGGGCATTAACAAAGGCTAGAACCCATTTTGGGCTCACTGAAATATATTTTTGGTTGTTGCTGTTTGAATTTTCAGTTAGGTCGTAAAATAATTGTCGGCTCATAACAGTCGGAGACAGTGAGCTGGCAATAGAGCGGGACTTATCACATTGGCCCCCGGCTTATGGAGCAAGAACTGCCCTGTAATTATGATGAGGCCAATAGTACAACAAGAAACTGACCCTAAGCACAGCACTTTTTTTTTTTTTTTTTGCGGCCCATAGTAATTAAGAAATCCTCTTTCGGTTTTTATTTTATACATTTATTTTATATGCCGGATTTTATGTCGGGCAGCGGCAAAAGTTTCACAGAATTCTGTTTTGATGACTTCACTTAAAAGTCAAAATGGTCAGACATGTGGATTATTATTATTATTATTATTGTTTCTAGTATTTTTCTTTTTGATCTTGTTGTTTTTTTTTAAGTACAAATGTCAACTTGTTTTGGGTCTGTTGTTTGCTTTAGCTTGTTCTTGGGATTGTGGCAACTACTGTTGTTGCCGTGCTAACTTAACATTAAATGCCCTTTTTTTTTGGGCGGGGGGGGCCTGCTGGGCGGTCAATTGCTTTTGACCCGAGTGCTCGGTGCCCCAACAATTCGTTGTTGTATGTTGTTTTGGGGCTTGGCGGACATATCCGTTAGCTTAGGCAGAGTTCGGGAAGTTCTGGAAATGATTTTTTCCTGTTTTGGTGAAAGCTCATTAGTTGTGTAATTGAGCGCTGAGAACACAATCGCTGCAAGATGTTGTCGTTGTTGTTGTTGCTGATCTTGCACCATATGTTGCAACTTTCACCGAAAATAAATGCTTTGAAATACTCGCTGCTTTCCCAAAATGCAATTTGCAATTGTTTTGGCCAATAATTGCAACTAATGCAACGAAACAATAGCAAAAAGCAAGCAAACAAATTGCACAATTTTGTCGAAAGACATCGTCGCGTCTCTTGGAGCCCCACTCTGAGTCATGGTATAACCAGAAACCTATCACAGATACACACATATATATATATACTTGTATATATATACATACGTACACACGTATGTCATGCATCTGTATGTTAAATTGGGGCACAAAATGCTGAGATGACAGAAAAATACTTTTGCATTGAGCGAACAACTGTTTACAAATATTCTATAGATATATTTTTGTTGCCGCGTCATTTCCTTATCGAGACAAAACCAAGTGTTACCAGCAGCACCCGCGGCATAATTAATTATCCCTAAGCTTCCCCACCGGATCCGGCTACTGTTCGCCTTTTTCTAATTTTTTTTCGACTTTATTTGTTAATTTCTTCTTTTTTTTTGTTTTTTGTGTGAGTTTTCTTGGGTATGTCATGCAGGTGCTGATAGCGCACGGCTGTGCACCCCTATGAGGCGAGCAGCAGAGCCATAAAACATTATCGCATGTTCTACACTTAGATCATCAAACGGGGGTTAGAGTCTAGGAATAGGTTCATCACAGAGTACAGCCCACAATAACAACGCGTCGTCACGGTTCGATGACAACGTAAAAAAAACTAGATATATATATATATATACATATATAACCAGAAAGAACAGCTAAAGTCAGTAACACGTAGACCACATACCCTTGTAATTTTGAGTTCTACATATCACATATTAATTTATTAACTTAATTAAAAATATATTTAAAATAAATATTTATGTAACAAGATTGGAAAGTTTAACTGATTACCTAATTATGATTACTATCTTGAATTAATGTAGAATATGTATGAGTTACACATTTCTTTAGATATTTCATATGCTTTTCCGAAAGGGAGTAATAAATGGTATATAAACGAATGAACTCCGAAATGTATAAAACCTGGCCAATATGACTTTGTGTATTATTGTAAACGTATACATGTAGATTTCGAAATATCTGTATATATATACACAAATAATGAGCACAAATTGCCAATTGCCTGGCCAAAATGATAGTTATATACATTTTTTTGCGGATTATACTTAACTAACTATATAGTTTTAAGTTGTTGCGACAATAATAGATAAATGTATAATTGTTTAAGTTGCAAAAATACAGAAAACACTTAGAAAAACTTAAATCGATTAAATTGCAAGCTGGCACTTCTAAAGAAGGGAACAAATTTAAGCCAAAAGCAAAATGGATGAAAAATTTAGAGTTTGGTAATTGAATAATGAAAAATTTTGACAATTAAAAAGGTGCAATAATATGGAGAGAAAAGTTATTTACGGTAGAAGTTTGAAATTCCGGGAAAAGTCGTGATTGCAATTATGACAATGTTGTTAATAGATAGTGTTCGGTCGTTTGTATTTTGGCAAGATAAATGTTTCTGGTGCAAATAGATAAATATTTTGCCTAGTTAATTTTCAGTTCCTCGGCTGCAGCAGCTGCTGCTGCTAAGCCAAATGGAAAGCCAAGCGATAAAAAAAAGCTTAGCAAAATCAGCAGCGGTTGGAGTTGCAGCGGTAACAGCTGCGGATTGTTGCTGCAACTAATTGCATTTAGTCAACGGTCACCGGGAACAGATCGTCTAACGGTTGCTTCCGTTAAGCAGACGTTGCAACGCTATGAAAAAAAAAAAATAATAATAAAAAACGGCGAATGATTTTCCAACCAAATCATAGCATAGAGCACCCAGCAACAATCTAAGTAACAGTAGCGAAAAGAGTTCCACATGAATGCACCTGCTGCCACGAGCACGAGCCCGAGCCTGAGATCTGGCCAGGGCGGAAGTAGCGGTCATTGAAAAGGTTCAATCGATGCCTAGTCCAAGAGCCACTAGATGATGCTGGTGCTGAACGATGATTGCAATTGCTGATCAAGACGATGATCAGCATCGTAATGAACAATTAGAGCCTAAGGTGCCGACACGTGGCTGGCAACAAGCGCAAACATCCGATTGCAATTGTTTGTCAATCGCTATGCGTATCTATAGTATTCATAATATCTCTGGCATATGGGCAGCTAGTTCCGGCGGCTCTTTAATAAGGGTGCTCTTAAGAAGATTGCTCTAAACGATCGACGCTTGCATATTAAAATTACAGCTCGCTGTAATCGTTGTAGTAGTTGGTTATAGCGGAAGTGGTGTACCCTGTCAGCAGGTTCACATGTGAACGGGTCAAGTCGTACCTACACACACACACACACACACACACACACAAACACACATACACATACCAGCTAAGACCTTAAATTCTGGCGAAATGTCGGAAGCGCAGCTCTTAAGCAATATCTGGCTTAATTAGCGGCAGGAGGGGAACAGTGGTGGTTTGGGGCTTGGGGAGCTCCACATTGCGATGATTTGACCAACGAAACTGGAGTCAGAAGCAGAGCGCGCTCCAGCTAATGATCATTGCAATTGAGCTGAGAGAGCGAGAGAGAGTGCGAGCGTGTAAAGAGAAAGACAAAGAGGGAACGTCGCTTTACGGTGAGAGCGACTGTGTGAGCGAGATGGCATATTGTGTACTGTACGAACAGGTAATTACACCTGTGCTAATACGCTTCACTGAGCGCGCCATGTGCGAGCGAGACGAGCATAGTGTCTGCCGACATGGGTCTATTGGAGAGCAGCGCAGACAGCGCCTCGGCGAGGTTACAAAAACCCTGTGCCATCATCGAACCCAGACAAGTCGCAAATTGGAACGCAAGCGAACGACGTCGCGTTCTGCTACAAAATCGCTAACAGTGTGACCAGATTAAAAAAGAGTTGCTACACAGAAAGAGAGAGAGAGAGAGAGAGCGAGCGAGAGAGTTGGCCAGTTGTACCTTGTTGCTGCTGCTGTTGTTTCTGCTGCTGCTGCTGCTGCTTCTGGTGTTGGTGGCGCGTTTTTTTTGTGTACGTCGCTTTTGGGTTACCTGTCGTGTTGGCCACGTTTGTGACGATTCGATCAGTGCACCGTCAGCGAGCGGCGCGCGCAGTTCGGGGCCCCAGCAACAGTCGCACAGCAACAGCAAACAGCAACAACAACAACAACAGGAGCTATCGCTGAGAGAGCGAAAGATAGCACAGAAAAGTGTTAGATAAACTGATAATACAATAGAAAATAGAAACAGACACATAAACGTGGCGCAAAAATTATACATGTATATATATATATATATATATATATATATATATATATATATATATATAACACACAACTTAATCAAATGAACTCCAAAAAGAAAAGAACAAACCCGAAAAGAAAATCAATAACTACAAAGCAATAACAATATCAACAACAACAGCAACAACAACGCAAATGCTCAACGTCAACGGCAAAATGGAACGGTGTCAATAAAACTCTTGAATTCATTAACACAACACAAAACGTTCTATTAGTAAGCACTCGCAAATTTGTACGAAATGAAATGAAATGGCAACTGAGACGGAGACGGAGACGGCGACGGAGACGAGTCGAGACAAGCAACAAATTAGCGTGGAGAGACCCTATCGAATGGCAAAGAGGAGCAACACAAAACTCAAAACTATTAAATAGAGGAGAGCGGTGCCAAAAACACACACATTTCTCAAGCTCAGAACTCAGAACTCAGGCAACCGACCCGGACACAGACCCAGACAGACACAGATCTTAAAGTGTTAAAATCATTATAACAAAAACATATCGGCGATCGTGTCCTTGGCCTCTAAAGGGCAGGTGAGTTCAAAATTTTGTATTTCTGTTTCCTCATTCGTTTACGGTTTTTATTTTATTTTACGTTTGTTATTTTTGGTTTTTGTTCTGCATCATTAATCACTGAACTGTAATAGATCTTTTTGTATGCCTATTTTAGAAAAAGGCAAATATACATATACATTTTCAGTTTTGGAGATTTTTGTTTAAAATGGTTATGAACAGAAATGATGTTAGCATCATTTAAAATTAAGGTTCATAAAAAAAAAATGTAACTCGTCAAAAATCATATAGAATATATTGAGATTTATCGTTTATTTAATTGTTGTTTGTATAGAGTTAAAAAAAGGAAAAGAAAAATTTAAATTTCATGCCTAGTCAAAAGCATATAACTTTTTCGTTATTAAGAAATTTTACTACATAAAAATTTAAAAATTGAGAAACTGAATTTGATGTTACACAAATATTTTATTATGGCATATTTTTTACCTACATATATCAATTTTTCTTAAGGACCTCTATTTTAATCGAATATCTAAAAACGCATTTCATTTTTATAAAAAGTCTTTTAAGTCTATTCGAAAAAATTCAAGAACAACTTCAAAAAGCAGCATCTCAAAATAACTTTAAAGCTGTGATTATTCGTGAAGGTTGATTTATGGCCAGCTTACAATTAGAAGCCTCCAGCGGCAAGTTTAATAGTTACAATCCAAATCTGTCTTTCTTCTCATAGACTTTGTGCTCCATCATTTCACATAATTTGTAGCATAATGGTTCCAGAGACTTTGGCATAAACATTTAGCGCCGCTCTAAACAAGTCAATAAACGATTAAAATAATGATTTTACAAAAAAAAAAGCCCACACAAAAGGTAACAGGCCCAAAAATAATACCGAAAAAAAAAACAAAAATACTACAGACAAAAGGGAAAAACAAAAAAATAATGTAAGAAGAAGAAAAGGGGTAAAATTGAAATAATAAAAGGCAACTTTGGAGCAGCTCGACAGTTCGACAGTGCTCGGCACTGAGCGCGTTTGTGGCTATAATTGCGAGCCAACTTGGCAAGTGACATCATTTTAGGCAACTTTTTGGATTTGGCAAACAAGTTGTTGTTGTTTTTTTTTTTTTTTTTTTCTGTTGCTGATGCTGTTGTGTAGTCACAGGTTCTTTGCGTTTAATTGCTATAACTTTATTAGGTTATCAGTGTTGCGTGTGTGTCTGATTGTGTGTGCGTGTGTGTGTGCTGATTTGGATGTTCTGGTTGATGTTCAGCTATGTCTCATTAGCAACACGTGTGTGCCTGAAACTTGAACTCAGTTCACAGCTTAGCTTAACACATACAATCGTATATATATACACTTATACACACACACACACGCATACACACATACAGTTGCAATATCAATTACAGCATGCCACAGGAGCAGTCAGTGGAGCCAGTAACTGGTTTTTGTGTAGTCAGTACAGCAACGAGAATAAACAAAAAGAAGGAAGAAAAATAAAAAACTCATTGCTGTTTGGGACACCTCCTGCACATTGCATACACTCACACACACACATACACACACGTACACAAGTAGAGACACAGAGCTCCTGCAGGTTTCAAGTTGCATTTGCCTTGACTCGAGCTCTCCTAAAATGACCCAGAGCTATCGCCACAGTTGTTGCTGCTACAGCTTGCCACAGCCATAAAGTTGCAGCAGGAAACTCGAACGGCAACAGCAACAACAGCAACAACAACAACAACAACAATTTGCAAACTCATGCCAGGCAGCCTTAAAAGGCCGCCTCATCCGCTCAACTCAACTTCGCTCCGGTACGGTCCTTGTTCTGACTCTGGCAAATAAATGTGCGTGATTTGTGTCTTGAGCGCAAGTGATGTGCCCACCACCAGTACGAGAGACAGGTGAGAGACACGGAGAGCGTCGTCTTCAGGCTCAAGCGTCTGACAATCCATCAGGCAAAAAGATACATAAAACACAACTAAACACTGAACACTGCCATTCTGTTGACCTCTCCAAAGAGCTAAAGAGCCACAGAATCCAACAGTCCATGTGCCTAAGTGCTCAGCTCAGACTCAGGCTCAGGCTCAGGCAGTGGCTCAGCAATTTGCTGGCTCTGTTGGTGGCAGTTGCGCATGTCTAATTGCAGTCAAAGTCACTACACTTAACCAGGCAACAAGTCGTGTGAATCTGCCACCAGCGCAGCTCCTCTCAACTGTGATAATTGCTTGCGGGTCAAGCAGATGCAGCAGCAGCACCAACAGCAGCAGCAGCTGCCGCATCAGCTAAGATGCAACTTAAACTCAAAGTTTATAGAAAAGTTAAAAGTTCCTTTATCAGGCACTCTTGTAGACGTCAACAATTTTTTGAGAGCGCTTCGTTTCGTGCACGATCGCCACTTGAGAATGTTAACTTGCCACCGACAATGAGCTGAATTACAAGAAAAGAATCCATGGAAAGGAAAAAAAATAATTTTTAGCCGTAATGAACTAACTACAAAATGATTAGGCGGAAATTACAAGTCGGAAAAGGGTTCTAAGGGAAAATACTATTTTAAAAGTTGCCGTAATTTTGGATGTAGAAAAAAGTGTATTTGTAAATAGTTTATCTAAAAGAACTAGAAATTTGGTCAGACAAAAAGAAATCTTTAAAGCATTATATATTTCCACATTTTATCAAAAAATACGAAATACTAGAGCTAAAAATTTTACAAAAAACAGTTAACACATAAATGAAATTGGTACAAAATATAAATTTAGATGTCAACAAACTACGTGCTTAAAAGAAGCTAATGTTTTTTTTTATTTATTATTATTTTATTTTATTTCGTATTTTTTTTTTATGTCGAGCACTTCTGAAAAGTTGTTGCGTTTCCTGGAATGGACCAGAGCAAAGGCTTGCCATGCCACACAATCTCTTTTTTATTCACTTTTTCTGTTTTATTTATTTTTAGGTTTTTTTTTTTATACAAATGTTGGTTTTCACATTTTTTTTTATGAGTACAGTAGCGCCGACCTTTTTGTTTAATGTGTGTTTTGGCTGTGTTGCTTTTTTTTGGGTACTGTCAGCTTTTGAAACAGCAGTTGAGAAATGTGGCTGAAAGTGACGCTAACTGTTGGCGTTAATGATCGCCACAGGGCCAACAAGGCCGGTGGGTTTTTTGGCGAATTTCTAATAGCCAATCAATTGCGAAAGGGCTATCTGGCTACTGGTTGCATTCACGCAAATAACAAATGGCATCATTTAAAAACACATTTCGCCTGCTCATCATCATGCATGCAGTCAAAGTCAAAGTCGGACTCCAAGTCAGAGACGAGGTCTCCATCTTCAGTTGCAGTCGCAGTCGCAGTCGCTGTCGCTGTTGCTGTTGCAGTTGCTGTTGCTGTTGCAGCGGCTGTTTTAAGCGCAGGTGCACAGCGGGCAGTAGTCACAACATAGCACTGCTCATATATCTTGGGGCAGGTGGGGAGGTGCTGGTGGCGGTGGCGGTGTTGTCGGTGTTGTCGGTGTCGGTGGTGCGACGGGTTGCCGGCTGCTTCAATTGATGCTGACAGCGAATGAAAGGCGCTGCCTGGTGACTGCAGAGGTCGCAGCACTAAAAACCGCTGCCTGGTCATGCTGCTGCTGCCGCTGCTATTGCAACTCGTACTTCCTCTCCAGATGTGTAAACCAGTTTCAAGCCACGACTACGACGACGACTCCCCAGATCAATTCTAGCAGATTTCACTTTTTTTTCTGCTGCTCGCCAAGTCGACTCTCGACTGGGCCCTGTCAGTTTTTTTTTTTGTGTTGTTGCTGCTGTCGTTGTTGTTGTTGCTGTTGCTGTTGTTGTACGTTTTAAAGGTGCAGCTCGAACGGTTGCAACTGTTGCCTGTTGGCTGCTTGTCGTCGTTTTGTTCCTGCTACGTTCACCAGCTTCCAGCTACAATCCATTGGCTGAACTGTGGCTGCAACGTCTGCATTGCAATTTTTATCTGAATGAGTCGCGCAAACATGTTGTCGTTGTTTGGCTGTTGCATGCCACAAATGTGCGATTGGCATGTCAAAAGAATTATGTATTGATTTTGATTTTGCGGAAGTATTCGCGACGATCTTTGAACCACGTCCTCACATCACCACATCCCCACTCCTCCATGAACAACCATCACCAGCAACACAACCATTGACAGCTACTCAAAAACCAAAAAAAGCTAAGCAAAAAAACAAAAACAACCACACCAAAAAGATCCACTTAAGCGCAACAAATTCAAACTAAATACGTGCAACATGGTGTAAAGGATAAACGAAAAAAAAAAGAAAAAAGTAAAGTGAAGCAAAGAAAACAAGTTTCAAGTGGCTGCAAGTGGGCGCCGTTTGGTCGCAGAATGAATGACACTAAATGCTCCTGACAGCGAACATTTGTCGGTGCCTATCGCAGCGGGGCAGTTAATTACATTTGCACGAAATTATGTTAGTTAATTGATTAAGCGTCGAATATTTTGAGCGCTTTTGATTAACCGAAAGCGCCCCTAACCACCAAATGGGCAGTTCCCACTGTAGACTTGCCTTAAAAGCCAAAGCCACACAAATTGCTGTATTTTCCTTTTTGGCTTCAGCGGCTCTCAACTTGTAGCAGCAGCTGAGGCAGTCTCTGTTACTGCGGAGCGTGGGTGGGTGCAACCTCAGCTTCGGCCCCAGATACAGGCACAAGACAGGAATGGCTGTTGTTGAGGCGGCTGCTGTCTAAATATGTACATTGCCATCGTTTTTTTTTTGGGAGGAATTGTAGTAGTAGTAACATCAAATAACCCGAATCGAATCGAAAACTTCAATTAAATAGTGGAACAACTTTAAATTAAAAACATGCTCAAGTCAAGCTTAAATCAGAACTTACAAAAATAATAAAAATTAACAAGAGTTTTCTAACTTTCTATAATGCACTCAAATACTTTGTAGGCGTGATTAGTTTTCAAACCTTCAAATTATGTATACAAGTTTTATATATTAATGAAGTTTTGTGTAGAAAATGGCTTGTGAAATGAGGGACTGAGTCACGTTTTTTCTTAAGTATCAATAAAAATAACGTACTATATGAATCAAAATGAGCAGTTTTATAGTCAGACTAATCAGACATTATTTTCGATAATGTGATTTTGAGTACAAACTAGATTTAGATCGACGAGACTCAATAAAGATACTAAGAAAATCATTTAGTTGCAATTTAAGGGCTAAAACGAGCTACTTGTGAAATACAAAAAAAATGCTGTCAGAGAAAGAGAGAGAGAGAAAGGGAGAGAGATAGATACTGTTCATATCGCCATTGTTAATGATTATTACTATTATTTGCAATTGTGAAATTGTCAGTTTGCTGTTTTTTTTTAACCAACCGAGACTCAGAATTAGTCAACGGCAAACAATAGAACAACTCGTTCTCATTGTCATTTAAAGCGTTGCCAACGCATTGTTCTCTCAAACCATTTTAATATTATTTTTGTTGTTGTTGTTGTTGTTGCAGCAATTGTTGCTGTTAATGTCGAGCGCCTCTTTTACAACACACATACACACGGAAATAAAATTATATATACGTATTTTTTTCTGTTTTTGTAAGAGTCACGTTTTTATTTATGTTTGCCACATTTTATTTTGTTTGCTGTTGACGAGTACAAAGTACAATTTATATATAAGTATATTATATCGAAACCAGAAATCACAAAAACAACCAACACCGAAAAAAGGCATGAAAATCATTCAAATCAGATTAGAAACGAAAGGCAGCAACAAAGACAACAACAACAACAACAACAATAAAAGAGGTGGCTTCATCAGCTTTGCTTACACAGCACAAAATAGCTGAGAAGATCTGTAAGAGCTTCAGATACACACACACACACACATGGTGTACATCTCTGCAGATACCGAAACATATACAGATACAGATACAGATTTACAATACTCGATGTGTAACAGTGCAAGCTGCTGTTGCTGTCGGGGATTATGATGTTGCCACGGTTTGGTCAAGCATTGCATTGGCACTCACATGTCGCCGGGTTGCCAACTTAATGACAGCTTCAAGTTTCCTCGCGCTTTCAAGAAAGATACAGATACAGCTAAAGCTGCTGCAGATACAGCTAAAGCTGCTGCAGATACAGCTACAGCTACAGTTTTAGCCGCTATTTGCGGCTTTGACTTTGACTTTTGTGGCAATTAGTTAAGGCAACGCGCTGTACGTGGCGTATAAGCAATATGACTATATATCAACTGCTGTGGGCATGTGTGTGTGTGTGTATGTGTGTGTGTGTGTGTGTGTGTGTGTGTGTGTGTGTGAATGATGAGTGTTGAGTGCTGGCCTGGCAAATAATTGCTACTGTTCATCAGCGTCGTGAGTTGCCAACATATAATTAAGATCAGGCAGTCGCCAGCAACACATACAGGTCACTCTCTTCCCCTCTCTCTCTCTCTCTCTCCATCTCTCTCTCTCTCTGTGTGTGTGTGCGTGCGCGTTGCTTCCGCTGTACCTTCCGTTCGCATTGCAACATTTAAAACGCAATAACTTACTAAATAAGGCAGCCAAAAAAAAGAGAGAAATACAAAACAACAAAACAACAAAGTTGTGCATTTGTGCATAACTTGGCACAATTATTAAATACTTGAAAGGCTTCACGCAAACCGGTTGAGAACTCTACAGAAACTTCATAAATAATAATGAAGGATAATGATGATGATGTTGCAAGCAGTACCCCAGCCGAGGGATAAGGGGCAGGGCAGGGCACACAAACAACATACCACGCCAAGCTGGCTAGCAGACAGCCACAGCTCTCTCTCTCTCTCTTTCGCTCTCTTTTTTATGATCTCTCTCTCTCTCTCTCTCCAGTTCGCTGCCTGTCTCTATTCCCCCGCAGACATATGCGTAGAACTTGAGCCTGAAAGTGCCGCCAAGATTTATGTATGTAAAAACTGTGCAGTAAGATAAATACAAAGTCTTCTGGCAGGGCATTAAAAGTTAACTCCTTTAAAAAAAAAGAAGAAGAGAAACACGTCAGACGTAATGAGCAAGGGGATGGCGGGTGTGGCAGTGGCAGCGGCCAGTGAGTGTGTTGCGGGAGGGGCAAATAGCACCGCAGGCCGCTTTATTTGTCAAGATTAATTACAAAATTTGCGTTAAATCATAATTTTCAATGTTTTACGACGAGGCCTGTTGCACGGGGGGATCGGTGTGGAGTCATCCATTGATTTACGGCTGCTTGTTGGTGGAGCGTTGTTGTTGTTGTTGCTGTTGTTGTTGTTACTTGTAGTTGTTGCTGTTGTAGTTGTCCATTGCTGTTGACAAGCCCACGCTGACTGTTGCCAGTAAAACCAGAAATAAAAGAGTGTTGGCCATGTTGCGAGTATATCTTTTGCCATTTGCCATGGGAATGACATTTATCGGTACGGGCCCGAAACGTATTTTTTTTTTGCGTCTACAATTATTTTGGGGCTTTTATTGATAAGCTGACTTTAATGCTGACCGAGTAATCTATTGAAAATCTCTATTTTACATGATTTATTTGAATAAACACTTTGTTGCTAGGCGATGCAGCAAAAACATATTCTCAACTCGATTTTATTATTTGTTAGCTATTTTATTTTATTTAAATATAATGACATTTTTATGAGTACTTCTCTGCTCTGACTTTTTCTATCCACATTGATTAATGAAGAACAATTTGTTATTTCCTTTGCAGTTGCGGCAGTGGCAAGATGATCGCAGATCAACAGAGAGGCAACAACGCTTGGTATTTGGCATTTCCCAGGAGTGTTTTATTTCGCCATTCAACAAGTGCAGCGCTGGCCAATCCAATTTAGGTAATCGAGAGTTCTGCTTATGGTTGTAATTAAGAAATGCTTACTGAGGGGGTGACAGAGGGGGAGTGTGTTGACTGCAACATTGGTGCGCCTCATTAGCAGACAATTTGTTGTTGCATGCCGCCAAAGCATAAATCGTTTTTCAACAGAAAGCACGCGCGTCTAGATCAAAGCACATAAATCTATATAAATATATATATAAATTTATATATATATATAGATCGATCATATACTAGACAGCTGTTAACTTGGTTAATTAGGCATTTGGTATGGTTTTCAAAGGGCGTTATCAAAGCGACTGGCAAACTAAATCGTAAAATCCAAAGTGACGTATGGTATCACAATCAGTGAAAGCGTGTGAACTGAACTTGAGACATTGCCTCACAAAAGAAATAAATAAAAAAAAGAGAAAAAAAAGAGCAGACAATAAGAAAAAAACCGCAGATAAACATGAGGTAAACATAGAGCCAGTCTCGCAGTTACTTATGCATATGCAAAGGCACTTTTGGAGACAGGGGGGGGGGCAACAGTGGCAACAACAGTTGCCATGGTATGCGGTGGGGTGGGGGTAAACGGTAAGGCAGCCAACACATAAATCTACACATGCTTAACACATAGGCCAAAGCCACTTTGAATTTTTGTATTTGGCTGTTGTTGTTGCCTGTTGTTGTTGCCTGTTGTCTGTCTGCCAAGTGCTACCAGGCTACACACAACATTTCCCATATCAGTTAACAATTTGTCAACTGGCTGCGACTTGAATGGCATTTTCTATACAGCAAACAATGGCCAACAACGGCGACAACAACAATTTCTGATTTCAATTCATGAAATGCACAATTGTTGTCGCTGTCTGCCTTCAATTGGCAACAAAAACAACAACAACAATAACAATAAAGTTCGCTAACGTAAAGAACAAAAGCAACTGTAATTACCCAACAGACTAGGCCAAATAATTGATAAGTCGAAATGGGTTCTGTTGCACAAGTGGCCTTATCACAAACATGAAACATGTCAAAGTTTTACATATATATATATATATATATATATATATATATAAATGTGGAAATTGTAGATTTAGTTTCTGTGGTGAAGGTTTTAGATTGTTTGAACTGCGAGTCAAACAAAAATAGCGGTTAACAATAAATCATTTACTCGGTTTACAATTGACTCATTGAGATTCAATTATTTTAAATACCATTATGTAGATTTCGTAGACTTCGTTTGAGTTTGAAAAATAAAAAGTAACTTTTGGTATATAGTTTTTATGCAGAAAGTAAGGTTAAACGGCTGAACAGAGTTGAGAGCAGTTCTGTGTTTTTTACAGCCTTTTCAATGACATATGGGTTAGAAAGGAGTTTGTAATACTTTTAACCTTGGCAAGTTACTCAAGCTCTAAACACACACAAGAAAACAAAAAAAAAACCAGTCTGGGAAGTATTATAAATTTTTATCAGTCAGTGGCAAATGCTAAGTCTGATGAAGTGAAGCATAGCTGGAACAATATTTACGGGCATTTTATGGCCGGAGCAGTGGCCATGGGTATTAGTTGGTTCCAGCTGTTGTTGGCTTATCTGGGCCTGTACAAGCGCTTCTATTGCTTAGGCTATAAATCCGCAAACTATTACCTATCGTCCATTGGAATCTGTAGCTTCTGTGGCAGTGTTATTGAGCCTGCTGCCGCCGGAGATAAATGTGCCCGCGAAAGCTTTGACAAGCGATTAACTTTACAATTTATCGCTTAGTCGCCAAAAAGCGCTCAATTGGCTCAAAGGCTCCAGCTCCAGCTCCAGCTTCAGCTTCAGCTGCAGAGCACCGGCTGCCAATTGTCGTAAATCTTTTGCAGCCCAGTTGCCCCATTGGTGTTGTGCTCGGCTTAAGCCACTTGTAGCTGGTTGCCAGCCTTATGTTGCATTATTAATTTAACTAGTTGTGCAACAAGTGCCTGGGTCAGCGCCTTTAGAGTCCACGCCCTGATTAAAACATCAGCAACAACGTTGTCTGCAGAGAGGCAGGCAGGCAGGAGGGATGGCAGGTTGTAGCAGGTTGCCAGCAGGTTGAAGACAACTTAACTGCCTGCCTCAACCTGCCTGCTTCACATATTTATTTATGCATGTTTAAACATATTTAATGTCAATACGGGGGCAGCCAGGACCAACACGCATTTAATTATGCCCAGCGCATTAAATTAATGAACATTTTTATCAGCGTGCCGCGGCCAGTGTCGAGTGGCGACTCCAGCATCGAGAGACTCGACACACACACACACCAGTGGTTTTAAAAAAACAGAATCCGGTAGCTGTTCCAATATATTTATTGCAACGACTCTTCTTCTCCTGCAGCAGCTGCTGCTGTTGCTGTTGTTCCTGTTGCTGCTGCTGTTGTTGCTGCTGCTGTTGCTGTTGCTGTCGTTGTCTTCGTCGCCAGTGCCGGGTTTTAATCGCATTTAATATATCATTTTATTAAGCCAATCGTTGACTGGGTGCTGGATGCTCTCTCTCTCTCTTGGTTGCCTCTCGATTTGTTGCAAGTCTGCGCCAGCCTTCATCGTCTGCTTAGCGTCTGAGTTGGTAATTTGCGTAATGCCGTCATAAGCCTGTCAGTTTATCATTCGCAACACTTCACGCCTTAAATTAATTTCTTGAATGACTTTAAGCGGCACCTGTGGCGACATGTGATGACACCTTAACTAAAATGCAGCAGCTAAATGTACAAATTTGCTAGTTTTTAGTACGTTTTTGGTCCGCTTGACAGCTAGTTTGAAACTGAAGCTATGCCTGGCATTTCATTTCCGAGTAAACTGTGCTGTACGCAAGTGTTGCAGCTGCAAGCACATTGCAAACGGCATTCCACACAACTCAAGTCAAGCAGCCAAACAACCCAACAAACAAACGAAACCAACTAACCAGGCCAATTGTCAAATGCATTGGCCAACCAGCCACCCTACGAGCTCTCCTTAATGCCTGTGAATGCGCCTCTGGCTAAAACCGACTCCGACTCTGACTCCGAGCTCTCGAACTGACCACATACATAACCAACTGGCAGCCAGAGCCAGAGCTGAATCTGGCGATTTCTTTGCAGCCTTATACTTATACTGGCAGCTACATTTTTTTTTTGTTGTTTCCGGCCTTTAATACTGTGTCTTTTATGTAGAGCAGCGCGCTAGTTGGCAGATGTCCAAGCAAACCTGATATAGCTTAGATAAACCTAACGAAAGACTTACAATCAGATGTCATAGTTGCATTGCAGTACTAATTATAAATGAGATAAAAATGTTAAAAAACTTAAAACAACTTGCTGAAATATATATATATAGATATATTTTATATGGCTGCTGTTTGAGGTAGTCTCTCGTAGAGTAACCCTCGCAAAATGCACAATAACTGGCATTTTATTGATACGTTGGCTCGTTTATTATGCTCTGTTATTCTGCAGAAATGCGCCTGGACAGCAATTGACTGCAGCCCGAACTTGTCAATCATGCAGAGCAGAGCAGAGCAGAGCTGGGTTTGTTGAATGGCTAGCATACGCTTCCTGTTGGGTAAGCTGATACATGCAATGGCAGGCAAATTGATCTTCACTCACAACAACAAAAACACAATGGCCAGTCTGTGACAAAGACATACACACATACACACAGAGGCACACAGACTTAGTTGACCCCGACAGTGAATCGGCAAGCTGTATGTCTTGGCCTTAGCCGCCTGTTGAGACTAATTTATCAAATGGCTCAAGTGTGGCCCATCATAAAAGCCAAGCTGAGACGACGCATAATTAAGGCAAAAAGTAGAGAAAGAACACAAATGCGTTTTTAAACCATTGAGCAACGCCTCTTTCTAACAGTTTTTTGCTGTTTTTTTTTTATGGTTTTTATTTTGAATTCCCTTCGAAACATTTTTTGTCCGTCTGCATTTTGTTTGATTTTCGTTAATTGCCGCTTATTAATCTTTGGGCCATTTTGTTGGCCACGACGAGTCGAGCCAGTTTAATGGTCTTATACAAAATACGAAACTCTAATTAATGAAATATTTTAAATGTCGAAAATGGAAAGGAAAAACAAAAAACTATTTTGGCTATTGTTCCGATGCCTAAGCAATTAATAATAATAAAAAAAGAAACAGGCTCAATGCTAGAATTTGAAGAATCTCTTCACTTCAGCTGCTAACAAAGCCTATTCTTTGTGTTTCTTTGAGTTTTTGAAACAGCTCTCATCACACATGACAAATTTCACATTAATATACAGCTGCGTATAATTTTTGAACAATTTTTGGACAGAGAAATTTGGTAATCAATCATTTGGCTTGGCATATATATCAAAGAGACCGCTTGAAAAAAGAAAATATACAAATTAGTTGTAGATAAAATTTAAATGTTAACATAAAACAGGCGACAAAAATAATGTAGTCAGCTTAATAAAAAGAGAGAGGGAGAGAACGAGATAGATAGAAGGAGAGAGAGATATGTCAATGTGGTCAACTAGCTTTTTTTTTGTATAGCTAACAGCTAAAAAAAAGACTAGAGTTGAAAGTGGCTTCGTGGCTGCGGAGCCAGATATCGCATGTGATTGAAATGAAATATAAAATTACATTAAATGACCGGATGTAATTGTGGTGGTCGTGCCAGTCGCTCAACTCGCTCAGTAGCTGAGGCACAGCACAGCTCCCAATGAATCATGGCTAAAGCGAAATGCGTCGCAATTGTAGTCGCAGGCAGTGGCAAAACAAAAGACTCAGGCAACGAACTTGAATTACTTGATGTGGGCGCACACTCACATAACCAAAAAAAAACGAACAGGAATTTCTAAAGCCCACGCTGCACTTAATAAAACCAACGAAAAAACAAACAAAAAAAAAAATATGGTTATAGTGGGCCCAAGTCAATGACTCGTTTCGAGTATCTTATCAGAGTCGAACGATTTTGTCAACTGACAATTGCGGCACATTAAATGCGTCTTTTTCACGCCACACGGCATTTTCAATGCGCATTTACTTGTCAATTATTTTTTGATAGCACGATAAGAACACACATGCAATCCGGTTGAAGCTGAGGCCAGTCGACCAGCAGCGCCTCCGGACTTGTTGGCCAACTCTTAGTTTTTGCTATGTGACAGCCATTTGCATACTAAGCGCTTGTTAGTCTTGGCGCTGAGTTTTAGTTATGGCCAAAAAGATTTGAGTACTTGTATTAGGCCATTTTAGGTAGTGACTTTCTATGGCAAGCAGTCAACAGGCAACTGGCAACTGGCATCACAGATCTTGGCCAATGACACAAATAGTTGACATTTCTTGCTTTTAGTAACTTAATTTATGAGTGAGAAATGTGTTCAGTAATATCAACTGAAATATTCATCACGAATTTACAATTGTTAAACTTTAAGAAATAGTCAACAATTATTAAGCATAAATCAAAAACTCAACTAGACTTTTACTATTTAGTCAATTGAAGTAGCCAAGGTTTTCTCTAGCTAAAAATAAATTAAGTTCAACTTGTAAAATCTTGATAAATGATGATGTATTGGAAATGTTTCCTTTTATAAAGAGTCAGCTGACCTACATACATATGGGATGTGTCTGAGTATATTCATATAGCTGTGCGTGCAACAATTTTCGTTGAAAACAATTTGCAAAACCAAAATGCAAAAAAAAAGTTGCAGCAGAAAATTAAAATAAAATTGTTGCTGTGCATATGCCACGCACGTAGCAACAACAACAACAACAGCAACAACAGCAACAACAACAACAACATCAATCAGACAATCATGCACATAATCATGCTATCAATATATGGCAATTATCAATGAAATTTATAACAAACCACGAAATGTAACGAAAACATAACCGACCAATAAAAATTTCATTTTCATATGGAATCAGAAATGCGGGGAGAGCACAGTGAGCAGAGAGCAGAGAGCAGAGAGCCGGGGTGGTATGCAGGATTGCAGCAGCTGCATTTAATGTGGATGCCGCGTGCTGTGTCCAGCTCGTTATGCCCAAGATATTTCTGTTGTTATTATTGCTGTTGGTGATATTGTTGTTTCTGGTTTTGCCTGCCTGCCTGTGATCTGCATCATAAAAACGTGCCAGATTGATGCGTGATTGAAATGCCAATTGGCTTCGAGTCTTTCGAAGACTCAAAGCTGAAACTCAAGTTGCCTCGATATTGTTGCTGTTGTCCGTCTTGGAAATACATTTGAGGCACGTTGCTTGTGCTCGGACAGAGCGCGTGTGCTTACCGTTAAGGCTGCGTAAGAGGCCTTCAATCGTATCTTCAATCTTCCCTCCGGTTTGACTCCATCTCCGTTGTGTAGATCTCTGTTTGCATTGTCATTGCAGACAATTAGAACTGGCTCTGATTCCGAGTAGCATTTGACTACAATTTGCTTAAAAAGGCCGCTAGATAAACGATAAACAGTTGTTACGGTTACCTTTGGCCATATACGATCGCAGCATGTTGTAGCAAACAATTTCCGCCGCTTACCGTTCGGTTCTTGTCCATGACATGGTCAAGACCATGACTAGTTTCTTTTCCTCTTCTTTGGTCTACACTTTGCTAGCGGGTAAATTCACTTTGATATAAAGTCCGAAACGAATAGAAATTATTTGATTTCTGTTAGTTAAAATCAATAAAAGTATTCAACTGTAAACGGCAGAGATTGGGATCAATCAAAAATCGTATGTTCCTCTATAAAAACTTAACTGAAAATTGAAGAAAATATATGAGAGCCACATTTATTTCAGTGTATAAAATCTTCGTTCTTTAACTTTGGTTTTACATGCAGCATTTCTATTAATATTTATGGGCTTGTCGTTGACGCTTTGCCTGGCCGTGATGAATGAGTGTATTGAGGCAGCTGCAGATCTTCGAGCACCAACTGGCGCCAGTGAACGGCGACAGGCACTGAAGTGCCTGCCATGTAGGGCAACTGGACAACTTAGACAAGTGGACACACTACGAGGCACAGATAGAGATAGACAGAGAAAGAGAGAGAGAGAGAGAGAGAGAGAGAGCAGAGCGAGTAAGTTGGTTAAGTTAGTCGTAGGTATCAATGAGTGGCAGCAGAGTGTAAATGACTCTTATCTCTTGCTGGCAACAAATTGACCATTTCAATTAATGAAAAACGCACTTAAACGTTAAAGAGATGCTCGGACTGTCGGTGTTGGCGCTAATGATGCGATGAGATGCGCGTGGATGCGAAAACAGAGTTTCGAGTTGTACTATTTGCAAGGGGCAAGAGACGATGGCGGCGTGGCAGTTGTTGAGGCAGTGGCAGAGGCAAGGCAGAGGCAAGGCAGAGTCAGAGACAGTTGCAGATGCAAAGTTGTAAGGACGGACACCGCTCCCATTTGCATATTTTGTTGTCGGCTTAGCTGACGACGATGATTATTGCCAGAGCCAAGAGATTAAACGCGTAAATTTGTCGTTAAAAATCATGTTGAGATCGCGCTGTAAGCTGCGAATGTATCGAGAAGAGATAGCGGGGGGGCAAAACACACGTTGTTGACAGAGACACGCGATTAAGTAGCGGGCAGGCCAAAACAGCAGCTGTTGAGATTTAACAGTGTTTATACACTGTTCATAAAAAAATGAAATGCAAGCATATTTGGCTACAAAAGTTAGAAACTTTGATTACTGATTATGATTGATGATTGGTGGATTTCGCGGTTAATTCTCCATCTTTGAACAAACTTCACATTTCTGGCCAGAGTATGGCATAGTCGTTTCTATTACGTTTTTCATATTCTACCTTGCTTTTTTTTTAAATTTTATGTATTTGCTTGACTTGTGCTTTGATTACGGCGCTTTTTGATTGATGGCTGTCGCCTCACGGCGCATGCTCGGCATATCTATGAGGCTGGCTACCTAACTGACTGGCTGACTGACTGAATGACTGAATGAATGACTGACTGACGTACTGATTTTCTGTTGCCTGATAAGCAGCGTGCACAAGCAAAAAAAAAAAAAACGAAAAAAAAAGGCAACAGAAAGAAGTGGCAATTACATGAAGTGGAGCAGCAGCATTCGGCATTTCAGCATTTCGGCATTTCGACATTTGCATAAATTGACCGCAACGAAATGAAACGAAACGAGAGACTTAGGCAACAAACTTGATTACAATTTGCACACTCGTCTCGTATTGTCCCGTCTCGTATTGTCTCCCCCCCTCTCTTCTTGTCTCGTCTCGTCTCGTCTCGTCTCGTCTCGTCTCTCGTTTCCCGTTTCGTCTCATTGCTTTCTTCGTGACTAATTTGAGGCGACGTTTTCCCAGTCTCAGAGCCAAAGTCAGAGGCCACAGGTCATTTGTAATTCGGTTTCTGCCAAAGCAATTTTCGATGTTACAATTTCGCTGTAGCAACCCAATTTGCCGCCAACTCAAACGTCGCTCACAGCCACTTGCCCCCAATTCCACCAAACCCCCCCACCCCCCGCTCCTTTAGTCTCGCTTGCTTTCCTCAATTATGTACTGAATCAGCGCATGAAATACTTTAAATGCGCATCTTAATTAATTTAACCAACATTATAATCTTTTTAATTGGCCGCTTGGCTTCCTCCACGAATTTCATCATGTATATTTATATTCGTTACAATGTGTGTGTTTTCTGTGTTTATAAGCCATACAAATATTAATATTAAAAATGTAATTACCAACTATATTTCAGAGCCTGTCGGAGCTGCTGTGAGGGTATCTGCAGGCTGCCAACTTATTAGCGATAACATTTTTACTGACTTCTTTGCTTTTTAACCCAAATTGAATTGTAATTTTATGCAGCACGCAGCAGGCACAGCCGCAAAAAGATTTTCACAGCGAATTATGCGGCCAACCGCAGCGCAACCAGACGCCATCGACTCCAGCTCCAGCTTCAGCTTCAGCGATACTTACATGTGAGCATGTTGAGTATATATAGTATGCGATGTCTAGGTGGGAACTTATATTTCCCACGCATGTTGCCCGCTCCCCCTCCCTTTCCTGCCTTCAATAGAAATCAACAACATCCGCGAGCAACGCAAAAAAAAAACAACTGGAAAGACAGTAAACAAATTTGCGTTTTTGATTAAATCGTGGGATATATATATATATATATCAAAGCGACGTTAACCTTATCAGACGACGGCACAGCACAGGTGAACAGTTAGCACTATAACGTGGGATAGATGATCCAACAAAGAAGATGCAACTTTCCGTCTCCTGGCTGAGACAGTCAACAAGTAAATTTCTTTTCTTTTTTGCTACTCGTAAGTTTTCCAAGATTTCAAGTGTTACCATATCTGGACAAAGACGTGGGCCAGATCTTTCAATTGGCAATAAAAGAAATGAAGTTGCTACCTGAATTACTGTTGGGTAAGTTATTTTTTTCAAGTGCTTTTCCTTGTTGGTCTGCATCTCGACACAGTTAATGGCACTGGAAGAATTCACGGGGTTATTTTAACACGCCCGTGATCTCTTAGTGGCATCTATGGTGCGAGATATTACGTGCAGAAACCTAAAAAAAAAATAAATAAAAAAACCAAAGCAAGCTTCTTAATTGTGTTAATTGAGCCGTAAAAAAACATGATAACGGGCTTATTTATTTCTATGTGCTGATGTGCGTGATTTGGACAGAGAATGTGGCCAGTTTTTTCTTTTTGTCACTTGGCAACAGGCTTAAACTGCATGAAATTGGTTAGCTGATTTGTCGTGATAGCCCCGCACTAATAGAAATGTGGGAAATTTTTTATTGTTGTTATTGTTCTTTGCGTGCGCTAATTAGCGCCCAAACTCAACAATCTAATTCATAAATACTGCTTGTAAATGAAATGGAAATAAAACTTTCAAAAAAATAAAAATCAAACCAAATACTTTAAAAAAAAACTTTACAACATTGGCTGGGGTCTGGGATCTGGGGTCTTGGGAACACCAGAGTGCCGGACGTGGCAGCCTTGAAAAATCACCTTTCACACTGATCGCTGTTGGACAGAGGCATTGCTACAATTAACAGTTCAATGAACTTCAGCCATAGCGAGCGGATGGAACGGTGGCTACTACAACAACAACAACAACAACAACAATAGCAACAATAACAACACCAAAACCAACAACCACTGAACAAAAAAGTAGCGGCAAACGCTTGGAGTGAGAAAAAACACAAAGTACCACAGCTAGGCCAGAACCATGGATAATAGCCCAGTGGAGCTCTTGAGCATGGTAACACAAAAAAAAAAAACTCACACACACACACAAACAGGCAAAGAGAAAAACCCAACGAAGAGCGGGAGAAAAAAAAAGATAATTAACTTTTTTTTTCCTATCGTGCTAAGTATGCCAACTGAAAGAGACGCAGTTCGTCAACAAGTTGGAAACCGACCAACAAATTACAGCATATTACTAAAGGGCCCGCATATGTGTGTGTGTGAGAGTGCCATGGGAGTACCAGTTGTTCCAAGTTGGCCAGTTGTAGGGTTGCCCTTGTTATAAACGCGACACAAGGGTGTCTCTAGTGAAAATTCTCTGGGGTTTAAGTCGGTTCCGACTTGTCCAGTGAACGCTTCAATGATTTCGTGCATAAATTGTGGCTGCATCACGAATGCAAGAAAATTCCTGCACGAGCTGTTTGAGCTGACGAGAACTCTGCACTTGTCCACCAACAGCACCAAAAGACTTCCACGTTCCACTTGGCTGGCCGCGGAAGTGGTGCAGCCAGTGATGTTTCCTGTTTGCCAGCAGATTGCAATAATTTATGAGACACCTTCGACAATGAGCCAGCTAACATATCAATTGTCTGCATATGAAACAAACTTTACAAAATGTATATAAATATTCTGTAACAGTTAAGTTCTCAACTTGGTTAAGTTATTGGCTAAAAGGCAAAATCTTAACAAGAAAATATCAAACTGAGCCTAAATAAATTTAGCTTAATTTAAAGCATACTCGTATGCAATTCAACAATTTTCCACTTTTCCGGCCAATTGGCAATACAGCTGCTAAACCAGAAACATGTTTTTGTCTACCCTCTGTTTTGGGCCATCAAATGGCGACAAGCCAAATTGCAAGTCAAATGCTGTCTGCTCCTCTTGCTCCACTTGATGTTGTTAGTGTCACAGAGCGCACTGGAAAATTTGGAAAATTACTTTTAATCAGTGCGAAAATTAGTTGCATCATTTGAAAGGCCAATGGGCCTATCCCCCCAAAAGCCAAGTCGCGTCTAACAGCTGGGTTCAAGTCTGTGGGAATTCTGGCAATTGCCAAGCTGTTGGACATTTGAAATTGCGCTCCAGATTTGCGCATTTGCTGTCCGTTTGCTGAATACTTGCCGGATTAAGAGTGTGGGAGGTAATTTTGGCGGAGACGCAGCTGTGCGTTGAGAGTCTTTTTTTACTTTGCTGGAATGCGGCGCCATTTGCCATGAGAATTGCGGCAGTTCACACAGTCCCGAGCGGGTCGCACTCTGATTGACTTCCTAGCTAAATTATGCAAATTAAAGCGGGACATAAAAGGGAGACACAAATAAAGAGGCAGATAGAGATAGAGATAGAGCGAGAGAGAGAGAGAGAGAGAGAGAGAGACTAGCACGCTTCGTTTTCGATATATGAGGTGCGATTACGAGGCGGCATATAACAAATAAAAGCTTAAAAAGCAACTCAGCTAAACTGCTGCTTTAGATGTAGATGTTGATGATGTTGCATCAATTGCAGTTTAAGTTGTAGTTGCGGCTGAGGCCAAGTGTGGCAGCAGCCGCCAGCAGTTCAACTTTTGCAAATGATGATGAGGCTAAATCTTGGCAACAACAACAACAAAAACATGGCCAAAGGCCTGCATAATCCACGACAAGCGACAAGTTGTCGTTAGGCCAAAAATTAAAGGTACTTACAAGCGCAAGAGAGAGAGAGAGAGAGAGAGAGAGAGAGAGAGACAGAAATAGAGAGCTAGGAAGTAAAACAGAAAGAGAGAGATAGAGAGAGAGAGAGAGGGGCCAATGGCTATGGACTGTGGGCAAACATTTTAAGTTTACATTTTTGACGCATCAATGCAGATGGCCAAGATCTGCATTGGCAACGGCTCCGCAACTGAGTCTGTGTAAATATTTTATTTGCAATTTTCAGCTTAAATGCCTCCAAAACGGGGCGCGTCGAATTGGCCAACTGGGGGATTGTTGTTGGTTAAGTGCACTTTAGTTAAACCCATTGTCTATGAGGTATGCCAACGTTAGCATATTTCAATGCACAATCCGCAGTTTAAAAAATGGCAGCAAAAGAGATATCTTAATTCAAAACAAGTAAGAACGATAATTCTAGGCTAGGTTCAAATAGCATTCCCTTGGAGACCGGAGTCAAACTACAGATATATAAATTCTTTTATAAATAAGTTAAATGTTTAAAATTGAAGAAGACGACTGTCTTAAGTATTCTCTTGGAAATATGCAAGACGATAAATGATTTCACAAATTGTGAAAATTAATAAAAAGAAAAACACATTTTAATTTATTTATCTGGCCTAAGTTGTCTTTTTTGTTGTATTTTTTGTGATCTAAGTTAAATTGTTTTATAATCAAGTTATTATTGTATAACTAAAAATAAACTTGTAACCTCGATCAAGTTAGTTGCAGTATAGCTCTGAATTAAGAAATATTTGTTATTGGTATTAACTTAATTCGTAGATTAATAAAAATAACATAAAAAAAAACACTACATATTGAAACTTCTGTATGTCCCTGTCTGTGTCCTTATGTGATTTTTGTGTATAATTTTTCCACATTCTTAGCATATTGTCTACATCAAATTCGAAGAGAAATAAATGTTTGGAAACTTTTTGGCAGTGTATTTAATAGTTAGAATAAAATCATTTAAATTGCTAATATCAAGTTATTTCCGACATTTGATGTGCCAATCACATTGTTAATAGATTTCGCGGCTTAACCTGATTTATCTGTCCGCCTTTAGGCAGTGTTATTGATAAGTCTATTATACAAATACAATGACTTCCACTCATTCAGCTAATAAAACCAATGCTATCTGGCGCTTCGTATTTCACTCTCTCTCTCTCCCGCTCGCTCTCTCTCTCTCTGCTGCGGGGGTTTTCCAACTAATTAGCGGGCTAAAAACACGTGATGAGTCTCGCTATCGATTCAGTGGGATCAATGCAGCAACAACGTTCACAAAACTTATTGCATGCGAAATGAATGGCAAGATGACGACCTCAAAAAGCTAAAGCCTGTACCCATGTCTAGAGCTATATATATATATCCACATATGAATACAATTATATATGTATGTGTTTTTGTAGGTATTACTTTCGTTTTATTTGTTTCGTTTGACGAGTTGTCCCTGAAATTGTGCAGCAACCCCGCAGCGGGTTTCTCTTGTAGCGTGTTCATTGATTAAATGTGAAACTCTACTATGAATTTATTAACAATTCAAATTGCAAATTCGAATAACACAACAGCAACAAAACCACAAAAGCCAAACGGAAATACAATTTGTATGTGAGCGTTAAAGTTTGAGAGCAACTGCTTGCATATTATGAGGTTTGTAACACCGCTAAGCTGTCATAGCCAAGACACCCATCATGTCGTCAAGTTATGTAGTCTGCTGTGGCAGGTGAGTGTCTTGGGTTGGCTGTGGTCTTAGCTAAAAATTAATATGTTGTTTTACTTTTTGTCATCTTTGGTTTGTTGTTCTGGCTTTTTGTTATTTTTATCTATTTTAGATTCTTCACACTTCTGCGGCTCTTTGGCAGCGTCAATATTCTTAGGTTCTTTACAATTCTGCGGCTCTTTAACTGCTGCAATTGTCATAGGTTCTTCGAATTTCTCCGCCTTTTTGTCAGGTTCCCGTCCTTTAGGTTCTCCACATTTGTCAGCTTCCTTCCCTTTTGACTTTTCACTTTTTTCAAGCGATTCTTTTGGCTTAACGCTTTTTATTGCCGCTTTGTCTTCTTGATTTGGCTTACACGACACTTTCTGAGTCGCCTCCTTTTTTTCTTTAGCCGAGAGCACTTTATCCTTCATATCTTCCGTGACTACTTTGACCACTTCCTTACATTCGTCTAATACCTGGTTTTGCTCCTTCTCTTCAGTCTTCAGTGCAGTTGTGCAACCGGTTAAAATTTCGTTGACTTTCTTACCAATTTGTTCTTTAATTTTCTCTTTCTCCTGTCTTTGTTTTTCAATTGCTTGTTTCTTAATTTGTAACAGCTGTGATTTGTCTAGCTTCTTTTTCTCCAACTCTGCACACAATTCCTTTTGCTCATCTGGGGATTTATTAGATATCTGTAGTTTGGATATTTCCTGCTGCTTCTTCTCTATGGAGTCACACCAAGCCTGAAGTTTTTCATTTTCAATATCCTTCGCCTGAGCAATGATCTGCTCATCACATTCTGCTTGCCGATCCCTCATTGCCTCCAAGCTGTTATCAGCGAACTCATCCTCGTCCGCGTCGACTTCGGTTATTGCCTGTACCCCGCCACTGATGCGTCGTTCGTCACGCAGCTCCAACGCTTGATTCTGTAGCTCAACGAAACTGAAGCGATGATACGCAAAATAGTGGGCATTTTTGTAGACATATTTCTTGCCAGCACCGGGACCGAGGCACTCATCTGGTCCGCTAAATTGTCGAAAAGCTTCCGGCCTTACAAAGTCCGCCACCTCGATGCCCTCGTGATTAACACTATCCGGTGCATAGCCCTCATCGGCCGGATCCTTTGGCGGACGTGGCGTATTCGACAGTTTGCTGGATAACTTGGGCATCTCCTTGGCCTTTTTTGTAGAGTTACCCGTATTAGTCTTATCACTTAGGCAACGCAAAAACTTAGGTCGTTGGAGTAACTTAAACATCTTTTTTCTTGGCAAAATCTGTAGTTACTTTCTTGAGGGTAAGTCAAAGTTATATTTAAAATATTTGAAATTTTGAAATGTGACACTAATTAAAGCTTGCTTAGATTAATGTGGAGTTGTTTTTTTTCTCTTACTTTTTCCTCTCTTTATTAGTGAAACAAGTTTAAGTGAAAAGTCTAATCTATGAAGCATTTATATTTTGGGTTCCCTCTGGAAATGTAGTTACACCCGCCCATTTCTGCCATTTTCTGTACGGTTGTTTTTTCTATTTGAAAACTGAGAATTAGGGCGTACCAATTGCAGCTAAGCAGCTGTCTCAAACAACGCAGCAAGGTCAACATTCACTTGCCGAAAGCACAGGAAATCAAAATGTCACAATGGAATCTTAACTGTTTGCATTGCTCTTGCAATCCATTGGACACGTTCCGCTATGTGTGTGTGTGTGAGTGGATATGTATTGTTCACCCAGATTTGACAATGACACTTGGAGCTCGCTGGCAGAAATATTTTCTCCGTTTTGCCAAAAAGACCCCCAGTGAACTGCAGCTCTGATGAACTTTCAACTTTCGACTGTCTAACCAGCTGACACAGTGCATCTAAGATTTGAGCTACTCCTGATTGTCCCCAAAGAGCGTCTCTCCTTAAAGTGTCTTTGTAAATAGTTAAACTGAATTTATTTTTATTAAATATTGCGCAGCAGCGCTTAAGTTCCGGAATCTCTACGGCTTTGAGCACGGCTTTTACGTACATCTGAGAAATGGGGCTTTTCAATAAGTTTCGCGTCTGTCATACTCATGGAATAAAAATAGTATGGAAGTTATATATTCTTGGGTTAATCAACAATGCACATTTCCAAAAAGATTTCTCAAATAAAACAGAATATAAGGAATATATATAAAGTATAAACTCA
The DNA here is from genome assembly GCA_035042345.1 of Drosophila fungiperda. NCBI lineage: Eukaryota > Metazoa > Arthropoda > Insecta > Diptera > Drosophilidae > Drosophila > Drosophila fungiperda. Next base: position 208,203 of record JAWNLM010000187.1, on the reverse strand, counting down.
ACTGATTATATTCAATTTTATGCGAACATTCCAAACTTTATGCAATCATATCGATCTACCCACTTGCTACCTGTACGGAATATTCATTGTTTTTATAGTGTTACCGTTAAGAGCATCATTTTCCGCTCCTCTCCCCTCCGGCTGTAGTCATGCGAGTGCAAAGTTTATTTTTAAGTGTGTAGCACAAAGTTTATGTTTTGTGTGTAGGATCAACTTTGCTACCACTTATTCGTATGCCCCGAACATGCTGCTCTGTTCGTTTATTATTAAAAAAAAAAAAAATTTGTTGTCATTTGCTGCCCTAAAGAAAGTTTGTCCAAGGTTTATGGCCAACTTGCGTGCACACACATGTGCGTCATTGGCCGGGGAAGCTGGGGAGGAGCGCCGGAGTTTGCAGGAGTTTTCTCATGTGCAGCAGCCATAACCAAGTGTCAGAGTCCATGATAGAAGATTGGGGTCAACTGTGTAGTTGGCCATAAGGTGAACACTATAAACCACCTGTTGTTATCCAAAACTAAACTAAATTAAATCTCAATTTCTTTCTGTACTTGAACTATCCCAAACGCTGCTCGTTGACCTTTTACCAATGCAGTTGACTTTGTTTTATACATTTTTTTTTTGTATGTTTTAATGATGCAGTTGAGCTAACTAAAAAAGTTATACAGAAAACAATTAAACTTATGGCTAGAGTTAGGAGGAGCTTGAGCTTGATTGGGTTAGTTCATGGCAGAGTTTGCATGTTAAAAGAAGCAAAGCAAATAGTTAAATAAACCGAATCCCACATAAAATTAATAAAATAACACATTCGCTTAAATATATAATTTGTGTGTGTGTTTGTGTGTGTATTTGCGTGTGTGTGTGTGTATTTACTTAAGTTCTAGACATAATCAGTTTTCCATTGCAGATGATCGTTGAGGTCAGTTGAAGTTGAGACTTTTGCATTATCTTTTTACCATTGAGCATGACGATTGTTGTTGTTGTTGTTGATGGACTGCAGCTCGTCGCTCTCGTGGCGCTGCTCCTCGGCGCGGCGATCCTCCAGGCGGTCGAGTTGCCATAGTTCGTTGTCCAACAGCCGATGACCCTGGGACCAACTGACCGCATTGCCATTGAGCCGTGTCGAGATCAGGTTATTCAAATTACCAGAGTTCAGCAGGAGTGGTGAGCTAATGAGTTGTGCCTGCACTGAAGCACTCGAAGGTTGTGCCAGGATCAGGGGCTGATTGGTGCGCTCAATGCTAAGCCGAGCGCTGGGCAATTGACGCCATGCTTCTAGATCCAGGTCACGATCCCTAGTCAGCAGCGAGTTGTGGCTCAAACGAGACGTGGAGATCAATGTGGGCGGATGTGAGACAACGCTGGCCTGGACACGCTGATTGGAGCTGGGCAACAGCAGTGTTTGGTCGAGGAGCCGCTGCTGACTTTGGCTCTGGCTTTGGCGACGTTCCTGTTCGCGACGCAGCTGCTCACGATCACGTTGCTCTCGATCACGTTGGTCCCGATCACGCTGCTCTCGATCACGTTGCTCTCGATCACGTTGCTCACGATCACGCTGGTCACGATCTCGTTGCTCCTGCAGCAGCTGCAGATCGCGCAGCTGTTGCTCCTGCTCCTGACGCTGTTGGTCCTGTTGTTGACGCAGTTGGGCCGTTTGCTGCACCTGCTGTTGGAATTGCTCCATCAGCTGTTGAGCCTGTAGACGTGCCTGGCTCTCGGCTTCACGGCGTGCTTGGACCTCCAACTGCAAATGCGACTGCTGCTGTGCATCGACTATTGCCTGGGCCTCGGCCATGGCTTGGGCTGTAAGACGGGACTGCAGCTCCTCAATGCTATTGTAACGAGACGAGGAGCTGGATTGAGATACACTGCGATGTTCATCCAGACGCTGCTTGGAAACAATGGCATTAAAGCCGCTTGCATCATCAGCCGTATAGTCCACAATACGCCGTGTGCCATCCGGTTCAACGAGTGAGTATTGACCCTTCACCATGTCACCATCCCGCTTCTCCTCCTGCCGCTTCTCATCTCCGGTCAGTGTGTCGTGCACATCGTAGGCAAATGTGTATTGCGGCCGGCTATCGTAATCTTCACTGGAGTTCGGCAAAATGGTGGTGGCATCTTCCAAATTAGATTCATCGTTGTTCAACTCGCCACGCAGCTGCTGCTGTTGTTTTTGCAGACTGGAGGATTTGCTTAACTGGCTGAGTTCAAGAGGTCGCAGATAGGATGCATAAGCCACATTGCTGGTCAGCAGGCACAGGCACAGCAAGAAGCAGGACTATATATATATATATATAAATATGTATAAATAAGTATTTATTTTCTTAAATTCAAAATATGCCAACAAAAACAAATATATCAATTTTGACAATTTCTGTCATAAATTTGTCATCATAAATTTGCCTCATAATTGAATGAGTTTCCTCCACAATTCTAACAAATTTATTTTGACAGCATATTGCTCGAAATTTTATTCCTTATTTTTTGGCAAAGGCTATGCTAAATTTTGGACTAAGCAATAATGAAAAACTAAAATACAAATTGAACTTTTATAAGAACTAATCGAATTCTTTTCGTTTGATTAAAAGACCGAAATTGAAATAAAAATGAATTTTAATTTATATTGTAAGAAACTAAAATTGTTATTTTTTATATAAAAATTAAGTCTTGCAACATCTGCACAAAGTTGGTGAGTGAGTTTAAGCTTCGATGTGAATCTGTTAATCTAACTCAGTGCTTCCAAATTTTCCTAATATGTTGAACAATTTTATCGATTCACATTTTTTATTATCCTGATTTATGGCAAGTCTTGGCCAAGATCCGTTTTACATGACAACGTTGGCAAACATTTATGGCCAGAAGTGATGGGGACTTACCCGTTTCATGGCTGGAGATGTCAGGTATGCGTCTAGAGTTGGCTTCTTTGCTTGTAATTTGTTTTTAGCTGCTGCTCGTTGCTTATTGTGGCACGTTGTGCTACTACTGATGCTTACCCCAGCAGCCACAGACTATTTTATACATAGCCGGACAGACAGTTTGCTGGCTGGCCCAAAAGGGCCATCGCAAGAACCAGCCCACACTTGATATGCGTCGAGGCTTTCAAATTTGTTTAGTTAAAGTTACAAATGACCTTACATGTTGGTGATACGCTTGCCTGGCTTACAAAGCTGCAGCACAGCATTCACTTCTTTTGGCCATTCGCAACTGTTCGAAAATTGTCACCCATTCACCCACAAAACATGTCCAAGTGACTTTGGAAATTGGCAACCAAATGTTTACGGAAATTGGTCAAGAATTTGCCTGTTTGCCAAACGAATTTCTAATTTTGCCTATACTCCAATTACAAATGGGCTATAATTGACGACACAGCAACAGCAGATTGGGAGAGGGACAGAAAGACAGAGCGACACAGTTAGCCAAGGCAAAACTGAATTTTGATATGCCCAAAGCAATCTGAGCTGCAACTGCAAACGAGGCAGATATACAAAAGTTTGAAAAATATTATCAACTACCAAAGACAGTTGAAAAATGAGGGGCTTAAATTCAAACAGGAAAGTGTTCCAACTAACGATTGCCCAAACAAAACATTATTATTATTATTATAAATACATATTATATAAAATTCAAAATTAAATGTTTTTTTTACTATACAGGCTAAGTCAAGATCCAAAAAGACTTAAGAAATTAAAAATGTTAAAACTAAGTTTGGACCAATCTTTAAAAAGAATTTTGTGTGACAAAATTGCTGCACGATGTTTGGAGAATGGTTTAAAATTTTCAATTTGATTGATTGTTTTCGAATGATGATCAGAGGTCGGCTTATGCGAACTGCAATCAAGAGTTGACGATTCATTTGATGCAATGAGGCGTCGCAGAAAAAAAGGAAATTGACTCGAACAAGTTCAATGCGATTTTAAGCCGACATCAACAAGGAACTTGAAATGCAAATGCAATTTTAATCGCTTACACTGGCAGCGAACAGTATGCGACCACAGCAAAGCCAACATGACTAAGATGTGAAGCCAAAAGCCGGCAGCTGTCCAGCTTTAAGGAACAGCAACTACACAAACACACACACACAAAAAAACAAACACACACAGTCAAACAAACACAACCAAACAGGAAACACCAATGTCAACATCTGTAGAAGCAATGCGTAGAAAAAAACGAAGAAAAAATAACGAAAACAGTAAATGAATCTCCAGCAAAAACCAGGAAGAAAACATTTGAGAGAGAGTTAGACTTAGAGATACCCTAGATTTAAAATATTGAAACTAATATTAGCTTGATCTGCCTCTGCTAAGTGATAACTTACGATAAAAATTTGATTTTAAAAGCAAGAAAATAAATAATTTTTGTGGGTACGAAATTCTTGCTTCTCTCTATTACGTAATGTACCCTTTACCCATCTCGTTCGTTGGTTAGGGTATAAAAAAGACAATAGAAAAAAAGGAGACAACAAAAAGCAAGTGTCCGCCAACTGGCTGGAAAGTAAAAAATTTCATGCATGACTGAAATACAAGAGGCAGTCAAACGGGCAATGGAAACCCTGCGCGCTTGTTATTCTCTCTGCCGCATAGTTTTACAGAACAGGCATACATGACATGGCAGCAGGAATAGGTACAGGATGAGCAGAATATGTCACCAGAGCTAAGGGACACAGTCCGTTTGCCTGAGCATTTTTGCTCGTTGCGCGCTTTTGCCCGTTTCATTTTTCTGGCTGTGGAAAATTGAGTTCCCCGCCACGCGGTAATTGAGTTCCGTGCGGAATGTGGCTTCTGCAACGAATTTCAGGGCAATTGCAACACACAAATCTCTGTAGCTATTTGCAGTTCAGTGCGCAAGTTCGTAAATTAATTAGTTTGCAACAAATTTGTTATAATTTTGCGCCATGGCTGTAAGTCAAAAGGTCAATTAAGCTCTTTCATGCATACAGAATTCAAATCCATTAAATAATCAATTACAATTATCTGGTATTATGTTGAAAAACTGTATTCTGCACACTATTTAAAAGTGTTTATATTTTTATAGTATCTGCGAGGTTATTTTGGGGAAAACCTGCTGGGAGAGCATTCTCGATTCTTGTTTTATTTGCTTTTAATAGCGTCGAACAAATATTTCTGACCTGTAAGCGCGCGCAAAAAAAAAATAGCTTCTTGAATAATTATGCGCAATTGAAATTTTCATATTAAATTGGTTCGTTCAAAATAACAGAAATAAGATGACAAATTGTATAAAGAGGGGTTATGGCGCTTTAATACACTTTTAATTTGAGCTTAAAGCTGGATTTAATTTTATAATAAACGCTAACTTCTCTATATAAATGGTAGATTTTTTACGTATTAGATTCATCATACATACAATGTACATTTAGATTTCAACAATGATTACCAAGCATCCATACATCCATTGCACTTTTGTTTTTATAATAATAATAATATCATTTTCATGATGCGCCAATTTTCTAAATATAAACAAACAGCGCTGCCTACAAAAGTAAATAGGGGCAAAAAGGAATCGTTTCAATTATATATAGCGAGAAATCGATGATTTTGATTGGGTTTTTGTCTGCTTGACCATGAGGCCATTAACGATTTACTATTGCGTGAAGCACTTCAGACCAAAGTGAGACCAATTGAATTTGTGGGTGGTGGCAGTGTGCTGCAGTGATTGAGTTTGGCTGGGTTGTGTTTTGACAGAAACAGCTATAGAGAGAGATAGAGAGAGAGAGAGAGAGAGAGAGAGATAGTAATAGCTGCAGTGATACACAACGGTTGACTGTTTGAGTTTATTTTTCATATTTCTGTGTGTTTTGACGATTTTGTTTTAGTTTGCTATTTTGCTGTGAAATTCCCTCGGCTCGCGCACGGAATGGCGAAAGTTAAAATAAATATACAAACACACAAAGCTATTCAGGACATGCGACAGGAAGCACTTTCAAAGTATGCCAACAATATTTTTGCCATCTATGTGCTTTGTGCCATTGAAAAGCAACCGAATGAAAGGCAGGCAGAAAAGTTAAAACACCTCGAGTGCCGTTGGGCGTTCATGTTGGGCGCAGCATCCGCTGTATATTTTGAACGGCCCACCGTCGCACAGTACGTATACGCAATATTCTCATATAATGCTGTCAGAGCCAGTTGCTGAGCTCCGCTCTTTGGTCTGGACTCAAAACTCGTGACAATTTCAATTTCTATTATTTGGTTTTGCTATTCAATTCTTCAACTGCTTCTCCCTAAGTGGCTTTCACAAAGGACACTATATTATTGTTTGCCATTTTGAGTGGGTCTAAATGTGAAAAAAATACATTTCATAAAACTCACATTACAAAATTATGTCTATGCATATTAAACCGCAATTCAGCATCCATGTATGCTTTAAATAAGAAAGTTCAACCAAAAAATAATCGTAAAAATAAAGTTTGAATGCACTGGGAATATTTTTAAACAAAAATTTATTGATTTCATTATTGTGATAAAAATTTGTTTATGTTTTTTAAATTTTGTTGCTCCCTACGACATCAATTCCCCAACTTTTATTTTATTATTAATTGTGCACATTTTATACATGCAGACAACACAATCAACATTTTGACATCTTTAGCACACAAATTTTGGCAAAAAGCCAAACATTTTACATACATTTTTGTTCTCTTCGTTTTTTGTAGTTTGTGATTTATTATTGCTCATATTTTGACATATTTAAATCAATAATACCAGACGGGTTGCTAGACATAATTTATTTAATTTAACAGGTTTATTGTTCTTCAGCAAGAGAAGATAATCATGGAAAAGTAGAATAAAAATGCAATCCATATGCCAGCAAAAACAATTAAATACCACTTAAGCGTAGAAAATAAATAAGACGCATATTGTGCAGCAATTGTTGATTGTAATATGCTGTTAATTTACAGAGCATTTTTGGGGCAACGCTTTATAATATTCTCGCGTCACGTTTTATTTACAATAACAATCGCTCAAGCATAGTGGATTAACGTAAATGAAATACAAGAAATTAAAATTTGAATACGTAAACATATAATTTGCTTTAATGTGCCGAGGTAAATATCAAGAATCGAAATAGATCGAAACATAAGAAAACAATACGAAGCCGAAGCAAAACAAATATTTGCGCTTTGAGACGGCCAATTAATTTGTTTCATTTGCCAGGTTGCCTCAATTTATTTTTGTTTTGAGGTAAATTAGTGTGAAAACGCGGAAGTGTGCAAATGAAAACATATTAAATTTGCTTATTTACTTATTTACTTATCTTACTTATTTAGTATTTATCATAATACTTTTATGAGTAAGAAACTTTAAAAGTTTTCGTATATATAAAAAATAGAAAATTAATATTAAATAAATAAATATTAGCATTATAGGTGAAATTATTTAAGATTAAAATGAATAGTTAAATTAAAATTATAAAATGTACATTAAAAATAATAGTATTGAAATGTAAGCTTGAGCAATAAGATCAACCAATATTAATTTCTTGTAATATAAATTAAGTACAACATTATACAGAAAAGATAAAAATGCAGCAGTTTTTCAATCTGCATCATTTGCGGCAGGTGCCGCACGTGCATGGTGAACTTTAAACTGCCCGCTGTAAATAATATACTTATCGTTAAGTTCTTGTAATGTTCGCATGGTCTTCCGTGCAACATCAGACACAACAGCAGATGCAATGGAATATGCACTATCACGATAAGCAAAAAATCCGTACGTGACCAGGCTCCAAAAAACGTCGAAACCAGTACACGAAAGCACAACCACAAGGGACGATAGGCGCGTCTACTGCCGATGACCACTTTGGGACACCTTTCGCTGGATGCATCTGTGGTGCATCTGCCTTTTGCAGACAAATTGCAAAATGACATTAAAACGCTACCAATTAATGCAGTAATTTGCTGTCATTAAGCGAGGCGCATATTTAATTCCGACTCATCATATATTCGATAATAGGCATTCGAGTTGATGTAAAATACGTTAAATTAAGCAAAAAAAAAAAAAAAAATTTTAATTGTGGTTGTATTTAAAATTTACATCATTAATTTAATTTAAATGAAAAATTCATTTTGAAAAATATTTATTTAATGACCTGAGCAGTTTTTAAAATATATATAAAAACAAATTTGGAAACTAAATGATACTAATTCAGGTTAATTCAAAGTGAATTAAAGTGAGTACAACTTAAGTAATTATTACTGTAGCAAGTGTTTGATTTTCACCGACAATTCATATTTAAGGCTCATTAAACAGTCGACAGCTGTCAGCAACATCAGCTGGAGTTGAAAGCACTGAATAATACATAGACTTGACATAGACATTACTTGCGCCAAAACGGTAAAACGGTAAAACGGTATCCATTTCAACTTTTCAAAGAGATGGCCATAAAAATAAAATGTTTGTAACTTTTTTATTCTTTGCCATTCTTTAAAGTTTAAACCGTTTATTGCAATTTTCACGAGGAGGATATAACAAAGTTGCCACCATTTTGGCATCAAAAAACATATTCGACTTTTGCAAGCTGCCAACTAATTGGAAATAGAAAGTTTTTGTTGAATCGACTACAATGTTAGAGTAAATATGTAATTTATAGAGTGGAATACTTAAGATTTACAAAGTGATTTACTCGCTAAATTTCATCTCAATTCTATATTTCCTTTCTCTTCCACTGTTTGAATCAAGGACACATTGTATTGTAGACAAACAGACAAACAGGAATCGAAATTTTCATATAGTCCCCAACTTGGCGGCAACTTGGCACTACCCTTAAGTGAAAGCCGAAAGATGCCAGTGTATTTTACGCTTACTTAACGTTGGCAACATGCAGTCAAACGTTGCCAGCAGCTGACTTTTTCCCTCTGACAAAAAGTTCTCGTTGCGTATACGTAATGCCAAAAGCGCAACCGTGACAAAAGTGAAGATATCACGTTAAGAACATTACAAAAGTGAGTTGATAGTCAGCCACTGCTAAAATGATACCCTGTAATTGCATTTAGTTAGAAATAGTTAGAAAGTTGCTAATTTCTTATAAATTTCATATTTCATATTTCGCTTATAATAATTATAATTTGTTAGTTTATATTGTTTCGCAACAGGTTTCGAAGCCCCCCAACAGCACTCAATTAATTGGTATTCAAACACAAGAGCAGAAGTTACCACAAACATTTCTTCTTTTTTTTGGTAAAACTTTTTTTTTGACTTGTTATTTGTTTGTGGTTTCCGGCATAAAAGTTTGGTCCAGAAAGTTATTTGATTTGGAATGTTGGTACTTTTTGTATGTGTTATTTTTACACTAAATTAATGAAAATCACAACTGTGTGCAAAATGTAATTTAGTTTTTGTTGCCAAGGGGCAAGTTAGGCGTGGCCAATGACATCGACTTGGCAAAAAAAAAAAAACAGAACAGCCTAAAAATTGCGTTTTATCATTCATCTGACAGTTTTCAAATGAAATTTTATCAAATGACAGCTGGAACCAGTTGGAGGCTGGTGCTGGCGCTGAATCTGCTCTTGGAATTAAAGTTGGAGCTGAACCCCATCTGTCAGGTGTCACGGTCTGCTGCACAGTTGCTGCTCTCTTCCACCCCCTCTCTGCTGGGTGTGTTAGCGATAAGCAAGTTGGTAATTCCTTGTTACTTCGTTTGTCATGCTTGAAGTGTAATTTATTAGTTTTTCAATTTACTTGATTCTCGTTCTATATCTGGTTCTCACTCTGTCCCTCTCTCTCCATCTGTTTAGTAACGAGAATGCATAATTTTTTTATTACACTTTTTGCATTAGAATTGAACTAATTTCGATACTGCCAATTGCAAACATTGCGATAGAGTAAACAATTAATATTTCAATAGAATTGCTCTGACACTGTGTGAAAATTTCAATTTACTCGCCTCACATGTGGCGTGGGGAACCACACTCATTGCTGAAAATAAAATGCGCGTTTATCGCAACCAGTGCCTAATGGCATTTAAATGGGTTTTTTTTTGCATTGTGGTTAAACAATGCGATAAAACATGCTCAAGGCGCAAAACCAAATAAAATACACAGTCATATTTGACAGTCGATGATATATGAAAAAATATTTGACACACACAACAAAATATATCGTTTGAGTTACAGTTTGTAATCTAATAAAAAAATGGCTCTTATGTAATTGAAAATTGTGTGCATTTTGTACTTTTGTATTTTCACATAAACTAATTTTGATGTTATCATAATTTAACTAAATTACCTCAATTAATTTAACAACATTTGAAAACATTTATATTATTCTAATTAAACACATGATTTATGCTGACTATAATTTAAAGTGTAACCACAAAAACCATTTCCGATGGGGAATCGATAATTTATAATAGTGTAGTAATTTTAAATCGTATCTCGATGCAAATTATTTGGCCAATAAAATTTGGTGGCAGACAATCTTTAAAGTATTCATTTCTATGAGAAACATTTGCTTAAAAAACAATTGTTCAAAGCTTGTATATACGCTTCGACTTCGCACAAGGCGTCAAATATTTATTGGTTTTTTCTTTATGCATTTGGTTATGTTTTGTTCAACTAATTTCAAACGATTTTTCTCTAAGCAAATATTTTCCAGAGCAGCGCACAGCAAAAAAACGCAATTTGTTTTGAAAATGAAAATTTCTTTTTGCCACTCCGCTTCGATAACGTTGTGGGGCAAGTGAGTGAAGTGGGCAGGGTGTGCATGGGGCAAGCAGAAACTCACATGTTTTGCCAGCTCTGCTGTTTATTTAGTCTAGCCTCGGTCTGCCACCGAGTGTGTGTGCGAGTGTGTCCGATATTAAAAAGACTAGAGGGAGGAGTGCGCTATATTGTGCGCGAGTGTGTGTCCGAGTGTGTGTTGTAGTCGTAACAGTAGCTAATCGTTTAATTTTATCATGTGGTTATCCGCGTTTAAGTGCTGCCAAGTGTTGAACGATTTGTGTAGTGCCTTGCCTTGCCTCGCATCAAGTTTGCGGTTTGCGAGAACCATATAAACAAGAATGTATTTCCGTAATCGTATTACCCATTGGATACAAATACCACAGCGCGCATGTAATTCGAATTTACAAAAGTTGTCACTTGCCATTAGTCTAATGGCCGGCTCCACCATGGCGCGAAGTGCAGCCCTTTTGGCCTTCACACACACTTGAGCCAGCCAGCCAGCCACACTCATTAGCAGCAGCAGCAGTGGCGACCCCAAAAAACAAAGACAATGTCGCAAACAGAGAGACGAGAACGTTAACCCTTAAAATGCACAAATTACGAACGGGAAAATTCTTAAGAACAAATTTGCCGCAGTAAAGATGACGACTAGTCGATGCCCTGTTTGGAATCAAGGAAATTATTTATAGCAGATTTAAATTAGATTATGTATTAGATTACTGATCGATATATTGTGCAATGGGAAAAGGGATTAAGATTGTTTCAAAATCGCCTAATTGATTAGTTCTGTAGGAAGCCGACTTTATGACTTTGGCTATATCTGTCCAAATTTCATAGTTAAAACACTTTTAACTTTCAAAAAATACCATTTATATTTTTAAGTCTTAGCTAAAAATACTCTAGAATAAAGGGTACTACGCAGTCGGGCATGTTTAACTGCAACATTTTATTTGTGTTTATTTTGGCAAAAGAGTTTTTAAGTATATAAAACTTAAAAAAAACACAAAAGTTGCTTAGCCTTTGACGGGGACACACACTTTGTGTACAATAAAGAGGAAAAGTGTGGAAGGACACAAAACAATCATCGCCTTGCTGCACCTGAAAGCGATTTACTGTAAAAGGATGCAAAATAATTGGTTAGCGGCCATGACCGGAAATGGAATGGATGAGCTGAGGATGAGCAGTTCGTTGCTGTTTGCCGGAAAGCAATGGTCGTCACGCGCCTAGCATATTTGTTATGGATCACATTACGTATACGTCATGGCTGCTCGTAGAGAGCTACATGTTGCCAACTATATGTATCTGCCACTTTGATAGGCTAAAAGGCAATCAATCAAATGCTATAATATGACGCAGTACGCCTTGCTACCCACCCTTACCCACCCCACACACATACATACATCCTGACTGTGCTCCACGGATGTTGTCTGCTCCTTGCCTGCCTCGTGTATTGGATTCACGCTCTGTTGTGCTTGTCTTTCTGGTCTGCTCCTGCTGTGCTGTGATGTTTCCCGTTTCAATTTTACATAAATGCTTTGATAAGATAAGATTCCACCACATTATTTTAGTCATGCCTGCCGTCGGCTGGGAAGACGACCACATTTTGCTTGGAATTTAACATTATATGGAAAGATTTGCAGAATGTTAATAAAATATGCTTTGACTTCTTGCGTATTATTATTTGCCTATTTTATTAAATAGAAGCACACAAATCGGATCAATTTTCTGCAGGAGACATTTAAGTACAGAAAGTGGTAGTAGATCACATGAAAAATGTATATAGAATTAGTCCAAGAATTTTTGCAATTTATTTTATATATATTTAATATATTTTCTTATATTTATTCTATGTAGCATATTTAAGATTTTACATGAAATATTTCAATCTTTTTCCATCCCTTTCTTTCTCTCTCTTTCTGTATAAAATAGAATTGTTAACTTTAAACATACAAATGCTGACTTATCAATTTGGTTCGAAAATCAATGTAAATTCCCAGTTTCTCAGTGCCAACTGGCAGTTACTGCATTTTCTGGTTAACCACATAATTGCTGTAGGTCAAGCATTGCCGCTGAACATAAGAAAATATTACTTGACTTTTGTGTCTGACTGGCAATATCAGCAGCAGCAGCAGCAGCAGCAGCAGCGACTTCTCCTTAAGAACTGCTTTTACTATATATACTTAACGCCTGGCCACAAATGCGGTCATTAAGCGGCAAGCAACGTATTCTGTGCTCAATAAGGCTTCTTTCCTCACTTCACCCCCCTCACACACAGCTCAGCCTATAAAATATGAACAAATTGACGTAAAATTGATTGTTCTCTGCTGCTGCTTCTGCTTCTGCTGCTGCTGCTGGTTTTGCTGTTGCTGATTCTGGTAGCTGTGGCTCCTTCGACAGCGCCTTGTGGTCCTTTTGCGCTTTATTACCTACAAGAACAACAAGCAACAACGACAGCAACAACAAGGCATAAAGTGCAGACGTTGTGTTGGCGTACTTCACGCTTCCGTTTGGTGTGTGGCAAGTAGGTTAGCTGTCTTGGCTCGCTTATCGCTTATTTTACACACTTCCAGCTATGCCAGCAATGCCACATAATTCCATTTAGCTGAAATATTTTAGTGTCAGGCAAGAATGGAGCTGCCATTCTCTGGCTAGAAAAGGATTTGGAATTCGCTCTTGTCCTGTTCCAGTTAGGTTCAATTGAATGCAGCACTTCTATTAACCTGCTGCGTTAATTAATATCTTGACTGGGGTCAGACAAAGGGTCGAACTTCATCATCAATAGCATTTTATGCGTCAGCCAGAAACAATCAGTCATTTTATGAGTATGTCGATAGACTGAGATATGCCTTCATTCATTTCTTAGATAGACGACGACTTAATACACTTCACAAATTTTGAAGAAAAAAGTGAAAATCTAAATAAAAACATTGTTATTACAAACCTTGTTTTTAGTTGCCTTACTGCCTATTTATTGACATTTGAAGCTATTGACACAGGAAAACGTGACTTGGGTAATATATATATATATATATGAATTTGAGCTCTTTTCATCTTTGTTATCTATATTTTCATATTAAACATATGCATTAGTCTCATAGAAATAAATTTTGTATAATACTGACAATTTTTAAATCTATATATATGGTAATAGTAAAAAGGCTGAAGCCTTATTTATTTATAAATGCATTTATCAAATCCACACCTTCTTCACAAGTAGCAGACTTTATTTTCACTTGTAAGCAATTTTCCAATATTTCACACGTAACAGACAAATCTCACCTGCCTCATGCAGACACACACAAAAATACATTCAGAGTTCTTACAGCAGGCAAAGGCCTCAGTCAAATGGGCGATTTGTATTCGTTGCAGTTTGCAGAGTGAAGGCAATGCTGAGTTACATTACGCATACGCCGCATGGGCCCATCGAACCAAAACACAACACAATAATCGCTTGCAACATGTTCGAAGCACATGGTCCAACCGCAAGTTGAAAATGCCTCTGAGTCAGGAAAAGTTGTGTTTCAGTTTCAGTTGTATGGATGCCATCGCAGCTAACGGTACAAAAAGCGCTTGCAACTGATGACCAAAAAAAAAATCATAGAAACGTGTTAGGCACAACAACAATATTAAAAATAAAAGTGTTCGCTCTAAGTGTGTGTGTGCGTGTGTGTATGTGTGTGGGTGACAACAGAAAAGTCCTCGTTCAATGTAATAAAAACAAAACATGTACTGAGAGTGCAGAGTAAAAAATTACAAACAACAACAACAAAGAAACAAGCAAGAAGAAGGCCAGCAAATGAGTTGGCCAGTGAAAGTGGCGTTGACTTAAATTTACTTTGGCTAAAGAATTTCAATTGAAAACGAACCGCATTGGTCAATACAATTACAGCAAAGTAAAAAATAAAAGTAAAATAAAAAGTGGAAAACACACGAGACTTTTTGTCTTTTGTTTGGGCATTTGGCCTGGCGTTTGTACGGCTTCAAAAATAACCATAACTTGTCCTTGACAACGGCTGCTATTTTTAAACCTCCAACAACTGCGCCTAAAGGTTAGGCTGACACATCAATTAAAAAAATATATAAAGTGAAAGCCGATTGCAGCAACAACAAAATATATTAAATTTCGATGATAACAAATACATTTTGAACAGTTCTTACCTGGGCGCCAAAGTTGAGCTCTGCTGATTGACAGGTCGCAAGTGTCCTTGACTGTGATGGATGATGGCCTACAGTGTGTACTTAGTGCTCCACTCTGACACTTGATATAGTTTTTTTTTTTTTGTTTTACTTGGCTCATTTGGATATGTCGAGCCCAACAAATCAATGCAGCGCACACAGCTAATTTGATGCGTTCGTTTGCTGACTGCCTGTCAAAGCTGTCGACAATGCTGCCACATGAGGCGTTGACTGATTTGTTTTTCATTAGAGATTGCGGCACGTGGATCACATGCATGTCAGAGATAGCATATGAGAAATCAATATGCAGCAAATATCCGTATATAGAAAATATTATTTGTTACCAGTTGAAACAAAATTTATATTGCTTTTGTACATCTATTTCCGTTCATTTTGTAGCTAAAGTAATTTTTTTTTTGGTTATTTCTATACATTTTACTGGAATGCAATATATTTTATTTACTATTTTGTATATAGCTAAATTTTTCATTGTATACAAATTGCTATTATTACTAGATACACTTAAAATTCCAATTCTCGAAATGAGACACATTTTTTTAAAAAAAACTTTGTTATTACTGACATTTTCAGTCTAAAATAAAACCTTTTGCTTTTTTAGTTACAATTTATTCGGAAGGACAACATTTAATATGTAGTTTGCCATCCTTTTATGAACAGTTATAAAAACTTTGTTGCCGCTTAGGCAACCTATTCACGAGTCTATCATTTAATCATAAATGTGGAATGCTTCTTTACAGTTGCCAGCTTTGAAAATTAAATTACATGTGGCAACAGCCCTTACAGCAAGCTATCCTTTTAATGCTCATGTTATTAATTGCATGCTCTGATGTACGTATGTAAACATATGTATATATATATACACACACACACACACACTTAGGCTGTCATTGTGTTAGTTAAATCAAGAAGTATCAGGTCACATTACGTATACGCGACGTGTACGGCCTACTGCTGCCAGTGGCAGCCTACTGCTGCCAGTGTTTTGTGGAACGTGCTCAATTATTTGTCACCGTCATCGTTGTCGTGGCAAGGATATAGACTTTACATCCAGCCAGCCTGCCAGCCTGTTTGCCAGTTTGTCTGAATGCCTAGCTGCACGTTCTGTGCCTGTACTCGTAATTAATTTATGCAATAATTTTTCATTGCCGGCATAACTTGACAATATTTCAAGCTGGAAATATGTATTTTCAATTTAGAATTCGCTGTTTTTTTTTATACGTGTTTCTGGTAACTAATAAAACAAAAAAGGGCAACTAGCTGGCGTGTCCCAGCTACAGGACTGTCTGACTGCCCATTTCCATTTAGCTTTATCGTCGGACAATTGAAACATTATCTTTGTGGCACCCCAAGTAATGATGAATGACAAAAGGCGCTGTCCATGCAAGGGACATAAAAATAAAAAGTCGAGTTGGTCGGCCAAAAACCACGGGCAGCAGCACACAGCCAAACCGAGCACAGAAGCTTAGAAGGATATAAACGTGGCCATGAATGCCGGTCATTAGGTTAACTGACTGGACAGGAAGTTGGCAAGCGAGTTTAGTCGCGCTATTGTCGCCTGTCTTCTTATTTGGACATTTTACTGCCATTGATTGGCGGCGGCACTTGAGCCAAGCACTGCGTACCCAATTGGGACACAGCTGCTCTCTTCAAACGATATCATCCAAAATGGTGGGGAAGGCAACGAATCCTGACTCCCACTTGACAATTGCCATCAAGGACAAGGAAATAAAATTATAGGCACGCAACAGTGGTTGCAAAAAAAATTTCATTTAAATATTCAACAAAATGAATTTATATTTTTTTTCAATGGGTAGAGTCTCTAAAAGAATGTGCATTATTGATTGCAGAAATAAGATTGCCAACTTTTTGATATATTTAATTTATTTCATTTAATTATGCATAATTTAGATCACTGTGCCACAGATACGTTTTGCCTGCCACCTTGAATCTGAAAATGTTTCTGCAACGCCATTGATTGCTGGCTGTTTTGAATTTTTAGGAATTCTTCGATGTCCTCTGAGCTTGTGTTTGATTTTTCTTTTGTTTTGGTTTGTCTTATTTTTTTGGGTGCTCTTCAGCTTGTCACACTAAATGTCAAGTGAACGTGCTGTGCACAAAAACCCTGCCCCTTGGCGTGTGTGGGTGTGTGCCATCTGTCAGCGAACTGAGCAAATTGGCAACGTGACTTATAAGCAATATTTTTTATCTTGAGTGAACTGCTTATTAAATATTGCGCATTTCGCTAAATGAATAAGCGCAAATTACGTTTGCTCTTTTTTTTACGAGCATTGTGCAACAAATGTGATTTCGCAAAACGCTAAGAGTTAATGTCGGTAAAACAGAAGTTCTCGGATCACAGAGCGTTAATGTTTTTGCAGGCTATAACCCAGAAGTAATTTAAGTCACAATAATTTAACAAAAAATTACAAAAATAAATAAGCAAGTGCAAAAGTTACAACTCAAAAATAAAAACACAATTCAAAGCCAAAACTCCTGGGAACAACTGGGAACAACTTAAAAAGTTGGGTAAGTATTAAAGCCTTAAACATATTTGTATACCCTGTTATTAAAACTGAATAGTGTATATTAACTATACACAATTTGCAATTTGTATGTCTATTTTTATTATTATTTTTTCTAAGTTATACTCAGTGTGAACAGGGTATTACGCTGGGACTTACTGCAATTTGGCTATGAAGCATGCAGGCGGCTCTGCTACCAAAAACCAAGTTAAATTCATGCATAATGCAAACACACAAGCCAAGGCTACTTTTGGCCAGTATTGTGCAGTGTCCGGGCAACGAAATTCTCTAACGGGTTTGACTCTGGTTCGAGTAACAAATGCACCTGGCATACTTTAAAAAAATAAAAACCGACAACCGAAAAACGAATTATAAGCCTGAGAAATGAAGAGAGTATTTGCATTTCAGACGGTTTTTGCGGCTAAAAAGTTTGTAATTTGTTGTTTGATTTGTTGCTGCTGGCAAACAGAGAACAGGCACACTGCATAGACCAAAATGTGAATATTTTCTCTCATTTGTTGTTTGTTTTATTGCGTTTTAGCTGCTGCTGTTTTTTGGTTTTGTATTTTTGCGCAATGCTCCAATTAACATTGTGCGCATTGTTTTTCACGTGAAAAGCCAAATGTTTGTTTGGCTCATTATTCAACTTCAATGAACGTTGCAGCAAACGAGCAGAAAAAGGGCCGTGAAAACTTTTACAATGGGCTAAGATAATTATCAAAAATTAATTAGTAGTGTCGAACCCACTCACCGATCGGTGGTTATTAATAGCAACTGCCACGGAGGCTGTCCTTTGGCATTTGGCAGATTTGTGTTAATCACCTACATGTTGAGCACCATTTTCAGCCACATCGCCAACTATATGTGCTTTTCACAGTCCCTCTGCTGACCTTTGGAGCACTCGAACAATAGCCAGAAAATCTTTTGTGTGGCAGCCCAAAACCTTTGCTTCAGTTTTGTTTCTTCAATTATGTATTTGGGCCAGATCCTTTAGCTACCCGCTGCTGCCAAAAGTTATAACTTTTAATACTGATTATTTTAAAATAGTTTGTTCACAGTTTTTAGCTGTCGCACAAAGTTTACATCCACTATGAACTGAGGGTAAAACCCGCATCGAATGCTACTTCTAAGAATCATGAATAAATAAATTGAGTTGAGTTAAATGAATTTATGATTTTTACAGCCGTCATAAAAAAAACTTTTCATATGCATTCAGTCGAACAATTTGCAGTTTAATGAATTTATAGATACTTAAAACACCTTTGCGGAATAATTTCATTATTTATTATGTTATTTATTATGTTTTATGAATATTGAGCATTTTAGTTTAATTTGTCGGAAATATTTAAGCTTATGTGCAATTCCATGAAAGCAAAGCGTTTTGATGCCCATCAGAAGCATCGAGCAGCTGTCATCAGAGAGATCTCTTATCAGCATTTCAATAAATCAGCGCAAAATATGATTACATTTCCAACCATTTCCAGGAAAAACCTTCTGGCATAAATCATACGCCGCCATAGCCTTTCAAAAATGGATGTTGATGAGAGAACGTGTCCGCCTGTCGCCATCGCATCCACGCCGTAATTACACATTTAAGCCGTGTGTCATGCATATTGAGAGGCTCATTAAAGTGAGCATTGCTCCGGGGAACTATGTGCGCCTGCGCCCAGAGGCCCATCCACAGCCACTCACGTAGCCGTCATGTAATGTGCCATAATATCTATTTGGCACTTAGTCGGCGCTTTACACACTTAATTAACAGAATACTAAAGCTAGAAATTTGTATCTTTTATTTTGAAATATTTTTACCAATTTGGAAGACAACAATCAGTCATCGAATTTCAATCTAAAAGATAATGTGACATTTTGTCCTTCTAGGCAAAAATTAATTGAGTCATTCTTTAGTGTGGCATATTTTCATCAATTAGACAGCCAATTAGTGTGGCTGCTGTTTGTAGCCAGGCAACAAATCCAAGAATTACACATCTATTTGTGTATCTACACACACACACACACACACACCGAAAGCAGAGTTGTCATTTTCTTCAGTTGTATTGTCAGGTGATTAAATTGCAGCCCTGGGGCATGTTGTCAGCCATCTTATGCTGGCCAAGGTCGAGTGGGGGTTTTTTTTTGTTGTTTTTTTTTGGTGCAAAACGTTCAAATGGCTGAAAACAAAGCATACTCTTATGTGGCAGATTTTACGAGTTGTTAATTTCCAGGCCGGGAAAGCTGTCAAAAAACAAAAACCTTCTCACAAATGTGTGAATGGGAAAAAAAACTCTTTTAATTGAAAATTCATGTGTGGCAACAGGGTTGAATGGCAGCCTTAGTTTAGGGGGGTTGTGAGTGAGTGAGTGGGTGGGTGTCTGGCAAGCGGAATGCTCAGCTAAAAATATTTGCTTTCGTTGCTTC
This sequence comes from Drosophila fungiperda, assembly GCA_035042345.1. NCBI lineage: Eukaryota > Metazoa > Arthropoda > Insecta > Diptera > Drosophilidae > Drosophila > Drosophila fungiperda. Next base: position 188,394 of record JAWNLM010000187.1, on the reverse strand, counting down.
CGACGGCGACGCCAGAATGTGGCGAGCAGTTAAAAAGGCGTTGATTGTCCGTGTAATGCAGCGCCATGAAAAGGAGGTTAACAAGTTGAGGCTCCTGCTTCTGCTCCTGCTCCCGCTCCTGACATCCCCTGGCCTGCAACGTATTTCGTGTGAAAAATATGCTCCAAGTGCCTGGGCAAACTGCATACGCGTATATGTTTACATGCTACATCAAGTGGGCTAAAGTGGTCTTAGTGCCGAAGACGAATCGTTAAGCCTTTCGTACATACTGAAAATATATCTCTGAAGTGGAAAGTAAGCAACACACACATCACACAATCACACACTCGCACACCTACTTATACATCCCTATATTAGCATTGCCTGGATGGGTATCTGGGTAGCTGGCTAGTAGCTACTCAGATCAAAGTTGCCGTTAAATACGTCACTTGTCATTTGTGTCCAAAAGTGCAAAGCAGTTTGGCAAAGAGAAGGGGGGGGGGGGAGGGTTGAGGTCAAACTTAACCTTGTTGCAATACACATATGCTATATGTACACCGATATAAGTGCGCCTATTCAAGTGTAGAAATGAAACTCAAAAGGTTTTTATTACACAATTCGACAAAGTCAGCAAAAGTTTCCATGAAAGCAAAAACCATGAAAACATCAAATGTCTTCAAAAAACTATGGAAAGCAACTTGCATTCTGGGTTTAAGAAATATATATAAATATTATGCATGTACTTTAAGTAAACATAAGTCACTTCGAGGAAGGAATAACAAATAATATTTAAAAATTGTCTTACGCTGAAAAAATGGTAAAAGATGACAAATGGTTCCATAAATTAAAGTGCGCTTAATGGGAGAAAAAGACATTAAAGTACACTAAAAAGAAATATGGAATGTTTCTTGAAGGTTGATGAGGCAAACAACGGAAACCACAATTTATTCAAGTGGTCAGCAGCTGATTTGAGATTACCAACTCAGATAATTTCAACAATTGTTTATTTTTCTTTTCGATTTGAATACAAAAATAAAACTGATTTCAATAGAGTCAATTATAATCTGCATTGACTTCAGTTTGAAGAATAGTAATATTTAGTTTGACTATATAAATATGCTTTTTATCTTATTATTAATGAATTAGTGTTAACACTGTAAATGACAGTCCCTAATTATATCGTAATACTTAAGCAAAACTATTTTTGAAGTTATCTTTTGCTTTCTGTTCTAAAAGTTAGCCAAATACTGAAGAAAAACGAAGTTACAAAATGTCAGCTTATGGCAGCATGATAAATTGCCCAAGTCTGGAGATATTCCTATTTATCATTCGAGCTCAGAGCGGGTAATCGTATTCAGGAGTTGGACATCCTCAGAGAGGTGAAATACGTTGAATTACGGCTATAATTTAATATTTTTCTTACTAAACTAAACAAAGTCCCAAGTTAAGTTAAGTTTGTGTGGCAAAGTTTTGTGTTGCACATATAAGCTAGGCAAGGGGTTGGTGGAGAGGGGGTGAAACACACGAGTCGCTGAGTGCTGTTAGAGTCGCTGTCATCGTTGTCGCCACTAATTGCCTGGCCGCCATTTTGGCTACCATGGTATCCATAACCAGTCGACGTATCCATTGCCCGCTGGCGTCAACTGTTTCACGGCATTGCTCGAATGTCGTCTGGCTAAACAAATCAGTGCTTTTCATGGCCACAAGGCAATCAAGCCGCAATAATTTTTCACTCATCGCACCAGCAATTTATCATTAGCCGTTGCATACTACGAATAGTAGCTGGAGTGGTCGGAGGGGGGGTGTTGCATGCTGCTCGCTGTGACAGCAAAAACAGTCGCCTGTCGCTGCTTTGGCATTTAATTTCCATTTTTATGCGCTTGTCGTTCTGAGCGGGCAACTTAAGTGCTGCCATTTGCACCGAGTGCCTTAGAAATGAGATACACAAACACACACACACACATACACACACACATAAATTTAAGTTGAGATGCTTTTTAGTTGATGGGATTGCTTTAGTTTCATGTTCGCCATCGCTTTTGCAGAGCACTTAAATGGCAACAAGGTTGCGGATTTACACATTACCTGCTGGAGCAATGACAAAGTACGAGTATATCTATATTGAAATAAATGCATACATAACTCTAGAGTACATTACAGCTGATTGTGCCTTACATTTGCATTAATGCCCGAGTCAATTGGGTCTGCAATTATGCCAGTATCAAAAGGCAAAATCCCCCCCAAAAAAATAAAATCAATTCAATTTGCAAAGATGGCATTTTGTCTTTCTTGTGTTTGGGTTTGGGTTTCTTGTCCTTTTTAGCGTTTGGTCAGCCAACTGTTCAATAGATAAGACGACATTCACGCACATTCAGGCGTTCACATAACGACTTTCACACTCACACACACTCGCACACACACACACACTTAACATCCATTAAACACTTCATAAAATGGCCATTTATAGTCCCTTGCCTGGGACTGAGACTGACTGGGATTGCCTGAGACTCTATGGAATATGTTCTGTGGCATTTGAATTTTTTTTTGTTTTTTTTTCGAGGTCCTTGCTGTATTTACTTCTACTCATTTACTTTGGCATTTGGTGTTTGTGTTCTTATTTCTGTACAATATGGATCAGTCAGTAAATCAATAGTCTGCATTATTTATAATAACCGAGACACGCAGTCGGCCAAAACTTAGTTAGAGCCAACCACTACCCACTTGGGTTAACCCATTTCAGCACACAGCGTTGCCTTTTGTATTTTTATTAATTGCCTTTGCTTCGACTGATTGCTGTCAATATTTTTTTATTGATTGCCACACAACTGACACGTGCAGAAACCAATCAAAACGGCGCCACACGTTCACAAAACGGTAATTTTCCGCTTCAAAATATCAACAATTTACGTGTATTTTCATCAACATAGTTCTGATTATATATAAAAATGTTTCATATAATGCTAACAAAATAACAAATTTAATTTAATTTGAAAATGGTTGAGTTTTAATACAAATTTCATTCTGAGTTATATTTTTAAATAGAACATTTATGAAAATCTCTTTAAAGGAAAAAACTTATGACTTAAATTAGTTCATCAGAATTAAGCGAACAATTTACTTGGATGGTCAAAACTAAAGTCACAATTTAATAATATTTTACAAGAGCTGTAAACTTTAATATTTTGTTTAAAGATCCTGTAAAAGTTGATACCACTAACAATAAAGTTAACACCAGCAATTAAGTTATATTCCGCAAACAACTTAAGTGTTTAAGCACGTTCAACTAAATCTCAATTTACGCTTGTTATTATTTAATTTTGCCAACCAAAAATTATGATTTCCTCTTGAGCTGGTTTCTCGAGGGGTTTTGCTTCAGTCCAATTTTCGGGCAACATGAAAAGTTTTCAACTGGTTTCACCAGTTGTGAAATAGTTTTTGTTGTTAACTGCAAAGTGCTCAAAAATTTTTAATTGGTACAGCAACATGTACCGTTATATTTAGAATTGGGGCACGCTTACTAATGGACAATGACTTTACAATTTTTTTTGGGAACTTTACGCTTAGACTCCGTAGGCAGATGCCACCCCGGAGACGCGCCTGCTCAAGTCATGCATTATCTATGACCAGATTGGCGTATTTGTGGCGGCATCAAGTGGAATTATGGCCTTGAACTTTCTGTGTAGTAGGCGTAGCCAAGGGCCGCAGCGTGTGTCATTGATTTATTGGCTTTCAGCCCCTAAGTCTAACTCACCCCACTCAAAAAAAAAAGTCTGCAAGTAAACTTGTGTGACGATGGGGAGGGGTGCACAATGGGGGTATACATTTCATTTAAAGTTGTGAGCCAGAATTTTGCATATATTACTCAAACACATACATGTATATAAATATATATATATATATGCAAGTCAAGTAAGCTGAATTCCGCCTCCACAAAGTAGGCGGGGCACACAAAGTTTGCCTGAGAGCAGAAACCGCCTGCATAAAATATACGTAAAGTTGTTCCACACTGCTCAATGTGCATTATTAAACAGGTGACAAGCGAAAGGTAGGGAAATTAAAAAAAAAAATATATATATATATATATGTATATATATACAGAGAGAATAGAAAATCATGGCAGTGACACAGTTTTCTTTGCACATTGGATTATAGTGTTCCAAATGAGGTCAAGTTCTCCTCATTAAATATAAACAAAAGATTGTCCTTCGACATGTCCAATCATTCATGTAAACTACTCCAGCAGAGGCGTCACCCATTTGATTAGGGTCACAGTGGTACACCCCAAGAATTGATCGATGACCAAAAGTGAAATTTTTCTGCTTTAGTCATTTTCATTTACCGAAAGCCGATAGTCCTTAACACTTATTGGATTTCAGTTTTTTGCAGGTTATTCAGCTTTCTGTGTAACTTCATAATTGAAGTCTAACATTTTTGATCGACTCGCTTATACCTCGTGATTTTACGACAAGAGAATAAACTGTTTTTGTTGCATTATGGTTAATGTATAATTTTCAAGGCCATGTTCTAACTTAAATTGGTTCGCTTTTTCATTTGGACTTTTATTGCCTTTGCATTTTGTGTGATTTGGTTACTTTGTAATCATTCATATAAAAATCTTAAATTCAAACTATCGCAACATTGTCAGATGGAGTGCACTCGTTAAAAGTGTCAGAAATGACAACAAATGAAATAAATGAAGAAGGTTGCCATCAGCACTCGCTGCTGCTCCTCTGCTCGCCTTGTCATCGTTCATCAGCCATCATCTGGCATCAGTGGGTGAATCTAAGTGAAGTGCCACGCCCACACGCTTAAAGCAATGAACTTTAAGTAATTTGCTTTTACTGCCTGACGAGTGACGAACAAAGTGCGCCGCTTAGTTTGTTTTCCTCTTTTTCATTTTTCATTTTTTTATTTATTTTTTCTGCAGGACAGCGAAGGGCGTCATGTTTTCAAAATTGATTTGCCGGGCTTGCGCTGGGGGGCTTGAGTTGGGGTTTTTGTTCTGTTTGCAGCCTATTTTGGCGCTCTATTTTTAAGTTTGCAACGTGTTGGTGGTATTTCTGCTGCTGGTGCTGCGTTTGTTGTTGTTGTTGTTGTTGTTGTTGTTGTTGTTGTTGTATCGTATAATTGTGCAATGTTCCGGAACGGTGCTTTGTTTCAGGAAAATGCCCCCATAAACAAGAGCACATAAAAAACCGTTCACTTCTCGGCGAGCTATCTTGAAAATGCTATACAATGTTTGTCAGATGATTACTCCGGTTGGTTACTTATCCTGTGCGTCAGTGGAAAATGTTCAATGCAATCTCCACAAAGCGTTACATTGTTGACTTGGTTATTTTGGGTTCGACTCTTGCTACATGAATAACAGAAGTCACAAAAGTTTACAATGGGATTGTTGAACACAAAAAACAATTGGCTTAAGAATGCTATTCAAATACTCTTCAATTTATAATATTTAAAAACAATTCAAAAATGACAAAAAATATGAAATTTAAAATCCAAGTTCAAGAGAAAAGTAATAACTTAAAAAATTTTCTTTTTTTTTAGTAGAACATAAATTATGGAATATTTATTTGATCAAATACTTGTACAATTCCATAAAATCCTGTTTAAGATTAGGTAGACTCACTTTTGTTTATAATATATATCAGATGGCCATGAATAGGAATTTTTGCCTTGATAACATATATTTTATTTACTTAATAATGTTGGTAAATTGAATTTCTTTTTTTTTGTATGGAATGAGCTAAATAGCAAATATTTTTGTGTCAAATAAAAGCTGTCTAGCGTTCGTGATGTGTGCTCTACAATTCTCAAATTTGTACAAGCTTAGAGAACCACACCCATACTCACAGATTTACACCCACACAAACACACACTTACAAATACTGAAGCGAACCCCTTTCCACTGTGCACATTGTTTAAAATAAAAAAAAAAAATGTCAGGCAGCCACCTTATTTAGGTCGAAAAGCACTCAGGATAGGCAAGAGCCGAGAAATTCCGCACTCGACACTCGGTACGTCTCCAGCAACTGACTGTGTGTGTGTGTGTTGGTGTGTGTGTGTTTGTTGGTGTGTGAGTGTGTGTGAGTGTGTGTGTGTTTGTTGGTGTGTGAGTGTGTGTGTGTGTGTGTGTGTCTGTGTTGTGTGTGTGTTGGTTGGTATATCTGAGTGTCAGTCAGGTGACAGTGTAAGCGCCTTAAGCTGCTTGAAAGCACACGAATACAAAGTCACACACACACACACAGTCACACACACGGACACACACACAACACACACACACAAACACAAAATGCAGGACAACCATCATATGGAAGGGTTTAGGCCAGGCTATCTATAAAATACAAGCCAGCCACACTTTATTGTGTTTCGAGGGCTGCCTTTCATATCGAGCGGTTTGTCCATTTTAAATGTTCTTTAAACATATTTTTTTTTTCAAATGTAAAACATAAGTTTTACATTTTATAGCAATACAAATTATGAATACAAATTAAAAGCACAAATAGTCTAAAGGACTAAATTTATTATGCCAAATTTACATCTAATAAGTTGGATACAATACTGGAAACATTGTAAATTTCGAATTTTCAGCTGAGTTCCTTCATTAATAACATTTTGCGAGGCAACCCTCGCAGTTGCTTTCAACTCATTCTTAACACACTTGGCTGCAACTCGCTTAAGGGCTAAAAAGTTGTGCTCTAAAAGTGAATTAACTTGGCTCTTACCATGACATCGAGCAGAAAGCTCAAATTTCTCGTTTATTTCAGTTAAGTTAGTTTGCTTTCCATAGTTGGATCGCATAGTAAAATGCGGAATTTAAATAAAGTGACGTACAAATGACTAATGACTGACAGTTCACCTACAAGCGACAAGTAGACAACAACAATGCTGCAACAGTGCAACAGCATGTCAACACCGATGCGGATACACAGATGCTGCTGCAGCTTCAGATACGGATACATTTTGTGTTGTAAGCAACGCGTCGTTCCATTTGTGGCTGGCCCATGAGGCAGCTTGTCGCTGCTGGCGACTAGCTTCAGCATCACAATTTGTATCTCACACACACAATATGTACATAGCAGCGGATCCTTGCTGACGGGGCAAGCTAAATGCAAAGGAGGCACATCAACAATAAATGAAAAAAAATTTACAAAACAGCTTAATAACAAAAAAGCATTACGACAAAATTGTGTGTATGCCTCTCCTGCCTCCTGCCACGCTGCTCATCAAAATTTCATGTGCTGAAAAAATATTTTCACTGTTTGTTGTCTCCTCTTCGTGTTGCTGCCTCTTTTCACATTTTTCATTTGCCATTTTGCATTTTTATTTTTGTTTATTGCCCCGACTTGTCCATTTACGCGCATAATTTATGCATAATTTTCAATTACCTGACGCCCTCAAGTATGCAATGTGCTCCGCATGAGAAGATAGACCACCTCCCCCGGTTGCTCCCAATGATGACTGCCTTTAATTCACTTTGGCAGACAGCCAGCAAAAATATGTCTTTCCCCCTATGTCACATCTGCTTAGACCGAGCATAATTGAATTATTAAGCTTGCATTGATCTTCCTTTCAGGCTTGACAGCAGCCATTTTCCGAGTATTTTTAACATATGGAAATTGTTCGCTGGCCTAACTTAAAGTAAACAGAAAAATTCAACTTTTATTAAATTGTATATCTGCATCGCTGTTCCAATGGTTGACTTATTATTTTTTCTGCTCCAATTTGAAAGTCTAGGCACGTCTAAGCCCGACACACGTTCGCGTCATTGCTCATAGATATGCGAGTAATTTATATGGGCAAATATTTGTGCGGGACCAGCTGTATTTAGCCACGCCCCGTGGCGCTCCTTCAGCACTTTAAGTGTGTACACGCCCCATTTGGCCTGGTTGTGTTTACAGGCATTGCCGCATTACAACTTCATTAAAATGTTTGCCTGCAAAAATTCGCACATGTCCCTTATTGTCCACAGGGGACAACGCACATTAAGCCGAATTGCATGATTATGGTTCAGCAGTTCAGATCGGTTCAGTCGAATCCTGGGACCAACTGACGAATATATTTAAAGTTTAATAGATGACCAAAGACTGAGGCAAAAGTTAATGAAATTGCCGGCCAATGGCGAGGCGTGAAAATATGCAAAGTGCCTGGGATCCTGCTGCACAGTCCTGGGGCAAGGGCAACGCTGATGGATAATTAATTTTACTGAGCTGTGGGCTTGTCCCTTAGCTTCAACCATGTCTGAATATCTCTCACTTGCCCTTAATGAATTTGCCTCACAATAATTGGATTGTGTCGGGTAAGAGCTCTACTAAAAATAAATTCCACTCACAAAAATAGATACAAGAAATAAGATTGTTATGTTTGTGGTAATTGAACTGCTAAGTATCCTGTAATAAATCGTAGCTCAAAGAGAAAAACTGCTGTTATTCTACCAGATACTGTTATTTTTCAAAACTATCTTAAATAACTTGCTTTTTGTTAGTTGAATATTTAAAATAAATATTTAACTTAAGAAGTGAGCAACTGCTCTTCTCTCTAAGCCAAGCTATTCAAATGGCAAATAGCAATATATTATTCAAAACTTTTCTTCAATCTGCACAACTTGGTATACCCATTTCCCGTTAGAGTCTCCAGGACATTGGGAGTCGCCTTAAATTATGCAAACGCTGCGAAAGTAAAGCGTAAAGGCAAGCACCGATTAGCACAAGGAGTGTGAATGCCCGTGGCACTTGGGTGGGTGGGTTCCCTGGTGGGAACTGTGCCTGGAGCTACGTAAATCGGTGTCATTACGCCTCGACCAGAATCGTTTCGTTTTTCCTTACCCAACTTGGTTGTTTGTGCGTGGTCTTCACTTTATTTGCTCATTAGCTTGTCTTGACCCTTGGCAAGGATTGCGCATACTTTTGTCAGCGATTATTTTTCACACTCAATTTTGTGTTTTTTTGTGCTTGGCGTTAACGTTATTTTCTATAAAAAAAGGCCAATTAAATGCAGGTGTTTGCAACCAAAGAACAACATGGCATGTGTTCTGGCCGCAATTCATCACCAGATCTCCATAGTTGCTACAAGTGTGTGTGTGTGTGTGTGCATATAAATCAAGAAAATCATTGACCGCAAATCTGCTGTTACTAATGACCAATAAAGACAATCACACGGCAGACACGGATCAAGGGAAGATGGGAGTCCGGTTCATAAGTCTATTGAGCCGTAACACAATATTTATGCGGCAAATATGCCCCAGATATGTGAAGCAAAATACACTTCAAGTCAAGAAAGTTCATCGCTTAAGTAACTTAATCTGTCAAATGTGTATGCGGGTGTGTTTGTGTGATTGTGTGTGTGTGTGTGGGTGGCATAATCATAAATATAAACAGCTCATCACTTGAGCAGTTTGTCCACTCGTCTCGCAACTTATGTTCTTGTATAAGCTTTAAGCCTTCATAATTTGATATTCATATAAGTATGTCCATGTTATCAAAGTGAATTTGCTTAATGCTGCCCTTAAATCAATCCTTATCCCAACTAATGTTTTCATAAAAATCCATATGTATTTGCAGAGCACAATCATCTGGAAGGAGCAGCAGCAGCAGCTGTAGAAAGGTAAGCAAATCAAGGATAATCTGACAAAACGACGGAGAAACAATTTAAGTAAGAACAATATTTGCATATTTAGCGTGAAAACCAAATATTTATTTAAATATTCAGAACCCAAATAACGTAAACCAATTTTCAATCTCAGTCTATATGTTGCTGTAGGCAAAATATAAACTTTTCTTATTCCTCGATTTATAAATCAACAAGGATCATATCCTTGAATTTGTGCTGCACTTAAGTTAATTTGATCAAATTTAAGCGCTTGACAGTTAAACTTTTCAGGAAATTGAATATTGAATAACATCAACGACAATTCATTCTGTATTCTGTAATATTTTTAAAAATTATGTGAAGTTATTTCGTCTAACTAATAAATGGTAAAAACAGTTAAATATTTGTCTTATAAAATTTTCATATGCTTGATAGAAATAATATTTATATAAAACCCTGAATTATATTTTCATCAAATTACAAATTATACAACCTTAAAATATATTTTTATCAAATTAATTTGAGCTGCAGATTGGGGAATTATAAAAATTTCATACAATTTTTTTCTGTATGTGTTTTACTTTGTGTGTGGTTTGATTAATTGTTTATAAATATGTATGAATCTGTTGGGTAATCAATTATGATTTATGAGCAGGTGTGTTGTTAATTTGTTGATTTCCACTATATGAAATATATGCTCATTAATCAGGCCTGGCAGCCATTGCGAACTGATTGCAAAATTGACTATGAAATTGTAATTATTGCTAATTTCACGCGGGCTTTAGCCAATGGGCTTAATGCAAATAATTGTTAATTGACATAAATTATCAACTGCTCACATTATTATGCAGATTCCATCTTGTTGGCAATTTATTTCACTTTATCAAATTAATCTGACTACAGTTAACAGCCGCATTTAAAAGCAATGATTTTGTGAGCCTGAATCTGAATATCAATTTGCGAATGATTTTATTAGGTATCTAACAATTGTCGAGTTATCTAAAAATTCAAACTTTTGTGGGCTTTGCTTCTTCAAGTTTTATGCTTCTGTGTAAAAATGGCTTACTTAAGAATCTTAAAATCAAAATTACCCATTCAAATCGAATAAAAATATATTTACATAAGCTTGACGCCTTTTGACTTTTATTATAGAATTATGTTCTCGCTGTCAGATAAATTCATTGACCATCAATTTAATAATAAAATTGTTAGTTTTAAATTCCTAAAAAAGCAAACGCAAATTTACAGCATGCCCAAATCTTCTATTTAATGGCCATTTTGACAAGGACTGAAGGCTGGCTGGATGGGTAGTCATTGACTCCTGTTTTTTGGGAGTGGCTCAGTCTCTTGAATGTGACAGCGAGAGAAGAAGCAGAGGTGGCTGTGGGGTACATGTAATTTGACTGTGTTGCCGTTGAAATTTAATAAAGAAGCGACAAAATGATTAGCATATTTAAAGGTGAATCCGGCACATAAACTCAAGACTAAAGCTAAATTTCATCAAAGAGCAATGGAAGCTAAGGAGCTGAGACAGCAAGGAGCTCAGCCAGCAAGGAGCCTCTGGCTCATGTGGAGAACAACAACAACAACTCCAGAAGTTCATAAAAAGAGACAGCTGAGAATTTTTTAAAATATGCGCAGGATGTGAGAGAATAGATTCACAGTTGGCAAAGTGCCATTGACATTTGCTGAGAAAAGGGGCAGAGGAAGAGGGACTTGCTGTAGGCCAAGCCAACCAAATCGAAGGACTACTGGCCTGGAAATGAATTTGCCAAAAACTTATAATCTAATATATAGCATTGATATTCTATTGTTGACTAAACGAAATTTGAATTATTATTAAAATTAGTTTAATTTCGAGCTCAAAGGCTAATTTTAAATACCTAATAATAAATTTGTATATGGATGAAGTATGATTATCATAAGATATATTTATTATTATTATATTATTTCAAAATAACCAGCTATTGCTTTTCAAATCAATAAATAATTAAGTTGCGCATACGCTTCGTTGGCCACAGTTAAAGCTAAATATGAGTTATGAGATATACTCGATGTCTGCAATTTGGATTTTAGTTTGCAGAGTCAATAAAATTGAATTCTTGATAAATATATATATCATATTTATTTACACAGCATTGTAGGAAATAATAACTTTCGTGTGTGTGGAATTAATAAGAAACTGTTTTCTTTCACTGACCAAATCATAGATGATTTTAGCTATACAAGAACGGGGCACATGCATATTGATTCTATCAGTATGCAGAGAGGGGAGAGGGGGCTGTGGAGTAGTAAGTTGATTTGCTCACAGACAACAGATGTTAATGCCTCAGTGAGCAAAGTGCGTTTCGCTGTTCGCCTTTGTATGTGCCACTTGCCCCACTCTCCAATTTATTGTTATCGCTCTGACCGGGTCCTCGTTGCTCGTTGTTGTTGTTGTCTTTGTTATTGCCTGTTGTGGTCAGTATTAATATTTGTTGTTGGCCAGTTTCATACGCATTGTGGCCACAAATTGTATGCCCAAAAGCTGATTTACGTTTAACGATGGCCATTATGTGCCTGCTCCTGTGTCCTGTGTCCTGTGTCCCTTTTGCCCACTCCTTTATTGGTGTGCCAGTAACTCGCTCTCGCATTATATCGAATTATGTTATAAATATATGGAATATATTTGCCATTGTCAAATACGTGTGAGCATGCCGAACATGAAGTTTGCACAGTTTTATGGAATTTTATGTCATATGCATGGCTGATTCACATGTCTTCACAATGGCTGGAATGTCACGAAGGCCAAAACAATTTTTGACGCATAATAAAACGATTAGCATTTAAGCATATTTTACGGTCCGTTCTCGTGTTTATTGTATGAGTATTAGAATAAAATCAATTTGCTAAACTTGCAAATGATATGGCAGTGTTGTCAAACAGCTCATTTAATTTATTAAAACAAAACAAAAAAAAAACAATACAATGCATAAATAGATGCTGCAGCAGTGTAGCAGCCTTTGTGGCACTTACCGGCAAAAGCCGTGAAGCGTGGCAAGGGACGAAAGGACCATTGGCATTTGTTAAAGAACATTATCGTTGCATAATATCCGCTAATTTGTGCGCATAGCAAACCATAACGGCAAAATGTGTATAAGCCAATGCAGTAGTTGGCGAAGAGGAAGCCGCCAGCTGTGCGGGTCATTTGCTGGACAATGAGCGTGGCCCACACATAATGAGCGGGGTCAATAAATGACTAATAAATGTAATATTTATTTTGTGCTACAATGTGAATGCCACAGCGTGGCGCACCAATAATTCGAGTAGGCGATATTAGGCGATATACAGTCGGGCATATTCTTGTTGTTGTCGTTTTAATCATGACAACAACAACAATTGCGGCAAATCAATATTTGGCGTGCACATTTAAAATCAGCCCTTGACAAGGCACTCAATGCCGAGTGGCAGGCTCTTAATATCGAGGCTGTAGACCAGCCAGCCATCAACGAGAGTCCAATTCCAAGTTCGACTTCTAGCCACAACCTCAATGACAATGCTTTAGTTTTATTGATCCGGTTTTCTATTAAAAACCTTTATACAGTCCATTTTTCAAATTGTTCTCATTTTTATGCATAGCTTTAAAAGAGAATTTGATGACGACAATTTGGGCTTTTTGTTTATTCAGCCTTAAATAAATACTCACGCAGATCTTTAATAATTTGTTTAAAGCCTAGCGGCTGTGAAAGTAAAAAATTCAAAAACTCATAAATTATTTTAGCGCTGTTTTCTTTTTTTTTTTTAAATATGCAGAGACCGAATTTATGTAATTTTTCTCTCAACGAAAATACTTCAAATTGTTTTTTGTGAAATTGGCGTAGTAATTTTCGTAAGAATTTTTTGCTGCTTTAATTGCTGTGGTTGTCGCTGCTGGGGATGATGTTTAGGCTGAGGCACTGAGTTCTGCCATCCTATTGTGCAATATTAAAAAAAGCGAGAACCAAGCAATCAACAACAACAACAACAACGACGACGCAGCTACAATTGTAAATCATCCTCGGTTGACCTTGCGCATTGCAGGACGACTGCGTGGCATGCTCATTATTCTCTCCACGCTGTTGTTATTGTTGTTGTTGGTGCTGCTTCTTAAAAATACGTCAAGTTTTCGCTTGCATTTTAATGGTTGCAATCAAAATTTGAATGTATTCCAAATAAGATGCAAAGATTGTCGGCAAAGGTCAAGGTGAACACAGATGACTGACTTCATTTCGTGGCACATCAAAAGTGAAGAGACGTGTGAAAACAAAACGTGAAATCAGTTCAGATAGACCTATAAGTATATATAAGTTAAAAGTAATAATCTTTTCAAGTCCCTTCTTAGACAGTGCGTATACTTAACATTTTCATTTAAAATTTGTGGCTCAGACATTTCAATCCCAGTGAGCCCAACAATGCAGAAGTTTTTCATGTACTAATTAGAGCCAACTTTTACTCAGCCGTCAAGTAAAACTAACATATATATATATATATATCTTATATGTATATATATAGAACGAGAATTCAACAGGAAAATGAGAGGAATGAATGCGAATATAATAGTGTAGGAAAATAAAAGGCAACAGAGCAGATTGCGAGTCGTAGTTTAATTTCATTGCTAGACGAGAAGATACTTCTACTGTTGTTGTTGTTATTGTTGTTGTTGTTGTTGACGTGATGTGGGGCGTGTAAGCACATCAGCCAAATGCCTGATGATAAAATAAAATGCCAAATGTGCGCGCATTATTCAAATGTCATGATAGTCTCCAGAAAAACCCAGCCCACAAGTATCTCTCAGATACAGCCATGAACTCACTGCTTACATGTGTGTAAATTGTGTGTGTGTGTGTGTGTGAAGTATATGGGCAAACTGACTAGCTAGACAATTTGATATTTTTACTTAACATATTTTACTGAAGCACATTATTAAGATTAGTTTTTGAGAGCAGTAATCTAAATAAAGATCATCTTATAAAGTAAACAAACTGTAGTAATGGAAAAAAAAAAATATGTGTGAATTTTCATTTGTGATCTTTAACCATGAATTGAAGATTGTCAGTATAACATTTTTTTTGGGTTTTGGTTTGGTAATTGAAGTTTTCTACTTAAATTTAGTGCAGCATAATTTTTTTTTAGCAATTTCCTGCAGAGTTTCTGTTTGGATATTTAAGCTATGTTTATTTAGTAGTATCTTTCATTTCAGTAAAAAACACAAGTGCCTTTTTAATTTTATAGGTTCAGTTTGTTTTTGGCCGGAATTCAAAATTTCGCTTGCGCATAGGTTTTAAGCTCTTAAATGGACCGCAATAAAAATAATGCATAGAAGTTATTTTTATGCGCATTTTTTTTATCTGGAATTTCTTTTCACTTCCGTGAGTGGCATGAGAAGCGACATGGCGGGATTCCCATTTTGCGATTGGGGTCGAATCTTTTACGAGCTTGTACCCCCCCTCTTCACGCACTCACATTCAAACACACGCACACACACACAAACACACAAGCATTTGAAGAAATTTGTTTAACAATTTCAAAAACACATACACACAAAACAAAGAGGAAGTGAAACAAGTAATAAGAGGTGTGAAGTGGTATCTGTGACACTGCATAAATAACTAAACACCTGCAGAATGTGTGGTGGCACAGGAAACACAGATGGGCCACAGACACATCTGTCGCCCGCTCCTCTACTCTGCTCTACTCTGTTGCTCTTCCAGGCACGTCTGGGTTGTGGCATTATAAATTACGCAAGGCTCATCTGCCTTTGTTCGGAGCATTTGTCAATATATCCGCATCTTACTCAAGCGAGACAAGTCGTTGAGATTTGGCATGCCAAATATATTACCAGCCAATAAACCAAGACTTCTGTTCATGGTGATTGTGATTTGTGCATCCCCATCAACGTTTAACTATTTGTCTGGCAACATATTATAGACTTGTAAATACTATTTTATATTCTCTTGTAGAATTGTATAATATGTATACATAATTTTGTTGAGACAAATGTAAATGTGAGTAAAACTTGCTCACTTATTATCCTTATAAAATATGGTATATATTTTTTTTTTTTTTTTGCTTAAGTCACTTATAAAGCTAGAGTTAATCTTATCGGACAACTATATCATATAGCTGCCCTAAATGCAATCGGTCAAAAGTGGAGTGTTAAGTTGGGGGAAAGAGTTGCGATATTTTACACAATATATCTTCAGAAGTGTGAAACATTTACAGCCAGTCATAAATGAGTAGTAATATGAATAAAAGTAGTATTAAACTTAAAAAATAATAATCGTTGTTTAAACTGCGGTCTAAAGTTTAAGTGCATACGGTCTATAAGGGTATTAATTTTTCGGCGTGCCTGTTTCAGTTGTCCTTTTATGCTGAGGATTATTAAGATTTTTAAGAGGGATAAATTATTTTATTTTTCATTTTATTGTGTGCTATTTTTATTAAACGTTCAGCTAAGGTAATTTTGAACACATAACATTTAGTTAATATTGTCGCTATTAATTAAGCAATTTATACTTTTAAATTCTTAAGGTATCAAATAAAAAAAATAACTTAATTTATATTTATACTGAATTTAGGCTGAATAAATACCTAACTTTATAAATATATATTAATTGTTTGGTTTTAGTAACGTCTTTATTCACCAGCGAAATCAAGCGACAGCTGGCGGCAGCTTGTAGTACCCAACTGTGGGCTTTTGTGGTGAAAAGCTTTCATTTCAAAGAGAGCACAGTTCAATCAGCTGTTGTCAAAGATAACAGCTAAAGGCAACTGTAAATCAATATTTAACTTATTTCCTGACGAATGCAACTGATAAGCAGTCAACAGACAAAGCATTAATACATTAATAACTAAATTTATAATTCTACTGATAAGCCCTAAAATCATATTCTGGTCTTAAATATTTACTTAACTAACCCTAATAAGTGTCTCTAGCTCAGGTTATCAGTGCATTTGAATTTAGCATGCTGATTTGCGAGCCTTCAATCGCATTTGTTCAAGGGCTTCAATTCATGGCCAACAGATATGAGCATTGCTCTCTCTCGTCTACTTTTCGTCATTTTATTGTATCTCTCTATCTTTCTCTCTCTCTCTCTGTTGCTAGCTACTGGCGAGCTTTTTCAGCTTTGATTAATGCATTGTGGACTCTTTTGAGCTTCCACTCTCTTGAAGGACTTGGAGCCAGCAAAGCGATTTGTCGTTTGATGCTGTTGCTGCCAGTTGATTCGCAACACGTTTGCCGGAAGGTGGCCAACGCAGGCAACAGGAAGCAAGGACAATTTCTACTCGTCACGCATCGGACTCGAGCTGCCACGCGAGCTCTCGTGTGCAGTATTTGTGTATGTCTCGTTGTATGTGTAGCTGTGTGTGTGTGCGACTACATGCAGTGAAATTATTGAAATACAGAGTGATTTATTTGCTATAATTGCTTGCTTTCGGAAGTGTAGTTAAGATCATTTGTACTCTGAGAATCAATCGAATATCCAACCAAGCCAACTTGTTGCTCTGTGCCAGCTAAATGTTGTAGACCTGTTGCCCACGCATTAGCGTGAAGCAAGTGTAATTAATGTTAGTTACAAATATTTGCTAAGCAATTTGTTTTACACAGCTTTCATCGCCGGGCCTATGCAATAAGTTAAGAGCTAAACGTTAATCGCGAACCCATCCCAAATACAATGCTCAGCTCAACAATTAGGCGCACGTCCAGGCAGAGTAAATAACACGAACCGAAAGCAGAACCGAGACTCAGTCACGTCCCAATTGAGAGGCGTGGAGGTGCGACTGACTGAGTGACAGACAGACAACGAAAATTGGATTAAATACATTCAAATTACAATTACGTAACCCAAAAAATATATCCAAAGACAGCAGCAACAACAATTTTAATGAAACACAGCTATAAATCTAAGAAGAGCAGTCAACACCTCACACACACACAGACATACACACACACATTAAGCAAGGCGCGTTGCCAAACACGGCCCGAAATTGCCCACCATACACCTGACCCACATTGCCCAGGAGCAAGTCTTATTACAAGCTGCTAAACAAAATCAAAAGCAGCTTAACACTTTGCACCAATGATGATACCATGCCCACATTGTTAGCGCCCTCTGGCGTAGGCCGCAACGTTTGCTGTCATCATTTTTTCTATACGCCCTTGGCATGCCAGCTGAAATCAAGCAGCCTAACAAGCCACGTCAAGCAGACATCCCGCCAAACAGTCCAACGGCCTGTACTGACCCTTTTTGCTTAGTCAATCTAACTTCGCAACCTTTTTTCGGCGGGGCTCAGCAGACCGCTGGTGTTGAGTACAATAAAAAAAACTCCAAAATTACACCATCTACCAAAAGTTTTTAGCTGTTTCTGTAACAACAGAAAATTACAATTGTTGCTGTAATAATATTTTAACAGAATATTCTATAGATTTCAATTACTATATTTACAATTCCCTTTTTATTTTAAAAGTTTTACATATTTTTAGATTAAATTCATTTAAAATAAAAGTATATCAAATATGAAAATGTTTTCCACAGTATTGTTTACTCCATTGGTTGCTTGGTGTACTGTGAAAATGTAGAACTTTAAGAAGTGAGCAGCCAATTTGTGTTGTTGTTGTTTGGTTTTAACGCTTAGGCGGCAAAAAAAAGAAAGAAGAAAAACACCCAAAGTTAATATTTGTTGTGCCTCATTCTTTTGTCTTAAATATATATTTTTATATGTATCTATTTTTGGCATCACACACAAACAGACAAGTTGCCCGGCCTAAACGGCTCGGCAATTTGCCTGCGTTGAACCCTTGTCCATTGGCTTAAATCTGATGATGCTTTTATACAGTTCCTGCTGCTGATGCTGCTGTATCAGGTCTTCAATTGGCAGAAAAAAGGATTTTCTTTTGACTGACTTGTGAGCAACAATTTCAGCGAGCGAGCAAATATTTCCAACTGAGTTGACTTTTTGCAACGTAAATCAAAGGTATTCGGCAGCATCATTTTTAGGAGCCTAGCATACTTAGCATTTTTTGTGTTGTTCATGTATTTCTTTTTTTTTTTTTTGCTTTAGGGAGGAGTTTTCCAATGTTCAGCGCTGTCTTTTATCTACTCCATAATGTTTTAGCATGGCGTGACCTTGTGCACTGGGTATTTGCGACCTAAATATTACAGAATTAATTTATCAAATTAAAGCCGGCATGCTTATCCAATCCACTGAGCACACACACACACACATACATACATACACACTTAAGCATCTAAAGGTATTAATTAATATTGCATACTGAATTGGTGCCCAAGGGTCAGATTTAGGATCCAAGGGCAAGCGCGGATAACCAAAGCAAATGAAAAGCGCACTACTGCGAAATTCAACGAGCTGAACATTTGAGCTACAACGCTACTACCAACTTAAACTTATTATAATACAATAAACATAATAAGAAGGGCGGTGAAATGCTCAACACACAGCAGTAGCAACAAAAAAAACAACAAAAATCCATAATGAGCAAGTTGGTTTCGTGTTTCAAGCTTTTTCTCGCGTGCTTCTCTACCGCATCGACACGCGAAGCAACAACACACACCTGTACACATACACACACACACACACACACCCCAGCAAAATATATACTTACATTTACACGGCACAAGGTGTTGAGACTCTCACGCCTAGCTGCGTTTTCATGAAAGGCGGCGATAAGTTGCATCAACATCTAAAAACAGCTACAGACATAAATATATATACATATATATAATAGACACATGTGAATGACAGGGTAGGCCAGGATAGACCACAAAGAGCGAAATGTGATACATGACAGTGTCTTAATATTTTTGTAACTAAATAAAAAAAATGCTAGCTGAATGCCTTAGTGAAAGATTGAGTTTTGTTAATACAGGCTGCCAGTCACTGAATGAGTAAATTATTCACATTTGCTGATTTCATATGAAATATATATTTCTGTGTGAAAATACACTTTTTGTATGCCACTGCCAAAAGTAGGCAACATTTTTAAAAGCCATAATTTCAATTCATACACATTAAGTACACTCAACTTGGCAAACGACAGCTATTCATTTACATATAATGAGCATAATTAATGACAAAATAAAATAAAAGAAAATAAATAACAATTTTGTAATAATACATAAACTTTCTAGGCAATTTTATGAAATATACATATTTAATGCTTGCAATTAATTGTTGAGTAAATGTCTTGCAAAAAAAATTACGCAAAACCTTTGAATAAGAAATGAGATTATAAGCACAGCATAAATCTAGCTAAAATGCCACTGAGTATGGCATTTATCAAGCTGGAAGCAGTTCCCCGCTCCACTTGCTCAATTTCATTGCTTGCATACTTATTTTTATAGTCTTTTTTGCAGCTATTTGCGGCATTTTAATATTTTTTGTGGCAATCTTTTGACGCCTTCCGTTGCGCGATAAGCGCGCTGGACAAAAACCAAAAATTACAACAACAACAAAAAAGAAGAAGCAAAAAAAATGTGAGCGCAAAAAGCAAAGCCGCACCCGGCGGTGGCAGACCTTAATGTAAACATTTGAATGCCATTATCACAATATGCTGGCGATAGGCAGCCACACAACACCAGCGACAAAAAACAATAACAACAAAAGCCGCGAGCAAACCAGCCACAAAACGGTACTCATTCATTGTCTGTGTGTGTTGTGCAGCGGAGGCACTACGAGTTTGTCTGTTTATATGTCTGTTTGCCTCTCTGTCTGTCTTCTTCTCTGTCTGTCTGTCTACTTCTCTGTCTGCAGGTCTGTCTGTCTGCAGGTCTGTCTGTCTGCAGTTCTGTGCGACTTTGAGTTCGCCGCTTATTTCCAAGCAATTTACTTTAATTCGTCCCAATTTAGAGTAAGGCATATGCCAGGCACAATATCAGCACCAGCAATTTCATCAGTTGACTACTAAAAACACTTGCCACACCCCTCAGTTAGGCAGACCTTTTAGTTGCCACACCACCACACCTGCTCTCTCAGCTGTAGTGCTGTGCATATGTGTGTGTGTCTGTGTGTAGACCGGATAATAATGTTTTCATTCAGCGTAATCATCATCATCTACACGCTAAGCACTTCATGTGCTGCAGATTCTTGGGACTTGTGCTGAGAAATTGTTGAAATTGCAATTATGCTTACATTTTGGATACAGCAAATTGAAATTTTAGAAATTAACAAAAGAGAGGATTGTAAAGTAGGATTAGCCAAGATGAAAGCATTTTAAGCCCAGTTATCATTTATTGCTATATTGTTTTGTATGCTTAAGAAATTTGTTTCCAAGCAATTCGTAGACGACATATATTTACATGGCTTCAAAGCTCGAGATAAAAATATAAAAAAAAATATTTTGAGCTGAGTTCTAAGGAAATTCTTCAAGTAATTGAGAATGGCATAAGTCATGTATAAACCTTTATTTGAAGTAGTTACCCTTGTGTAGCCCAATTGTAGCAAATTGGCTTGGTTTGGGTTACTTTCCTGTTATGTTCTAATAGCCAATTTCAATGTGCAGAGTTTGTGTGCCCAACAAACTTACCAAGGCTGGCAAAATGTTTGCCACCCTCATCAAGGAGTGATTGTCAAGCGTGCAGGCAAGCCTAAAAAAATCACCAAAAAAAAACATCATGTCCAATCCGTCGATTCCGTCACGTCGTCTGGCGCCCGGTTCTGCCACGCCGGTCACCACAGCTACAGAATCAGTAGGTTTAGCAAGAGCAGCTCCGACTCCAGCTCCAGCTCCGGCTCCAGCAGCCGTAGCCACAGCTGTGCTAACTGCGCGGTTGAGCGGCGCCAACACGGTTACGAGCAGCGCGATATCTCTGGACCAGTCGACATCACCGCCAATGCAGCAACCCATGTTGGCCACATCCTGCCCGGACTCACCCATACGTCGCGTATCCTCCAGCTTGAAAAACTCTGCCCTCGACTTCGCTTCGCGCTTTTTCAACAAATGCAAAGCGGCCACATTCACTGTGGATGGCGCCACATATACAATCGGTGAGTAAACTTCGCATTTGAAAAAGGTAAAACTCTCCAATCGAGACTGCCTCATTTGCAATAATATTCGTTACTTGAGTACAAAGAAATAAATTGGATATCATTCGTCGATGCAAAGCACTAAGGTCAACAAGTGTCTGGTAGACAAACAAACCAAAAACAAAAAAAAAATATATAAAAAAATAAAGACATTTGTGGCATTTACAGTCGCGCTTGATTGAAAGGATGCAACGGAGCAAATTGGAATTTTTGTGTATTTTATTCTTTTTTGGTCTTTGTTTTTGTGGCAATTGTCATTTCTTTGTCTAGCAATTGATGCACAACACGTCTGGGTGTGTTTGAGCGTGTTCATTTGTGTGTATACGTGTGTAATTCAAACTGACATTGAGTCCAAGGTCATCGGTTGACATTGGCCCCAGTTTAAGGTTTGCAGGTGTGCCATGTTTGCATTCAGTCACAGAGGTTATTATAATTTTGTCACGAAATGGGACATACTCTGTGTATGCTCATCAGAGGATTTCTCATTTAAAAATGTTTTAATTTATTAAAAATGTGAAAGGATTTTTGACTTCAAAGTTGGAAATATAAAATAACAAGAAAATTATATTTTATAAATGTGCATAAGGGTATCAAGACTATGGCAACTAGATGAAATGGCTTCTCTTTCGTTCTATTTTGCTTACATTTTTTTATTATTTGTTTTTCTGGTAACATGGAGTACAACGAAATATTATTTGATGATGCGTCTGTGTCAGCCCAATCCACTGACAGTAAAGGTCGCCAATTATCGACCACTGTCTACACAATTTTGTTATCTATATTTTATAAGTGTAAATATTGACAAATGAAATTTTGCTTCAGGTAAAACAAGCATCAAATTAAGGTAAAATGTTTACAAATACATTTATTTATGGAATGAACAGATTTTCAAAATCTTTCTTTTGGTCTGCTAATTTTTAATAATAATTCCCCCCACATTAATGGAACTTAAATAAAAGCTGAATTCGTTGTGGCAAATGTTGATTAGATGACTTCGTTTGCGCTTTTGTGGTTCCACTTTCATGTGGCAATTTAGTTGAGTGACTGCAAAATAACAAAAAGGAACAAAAAACTTTTTCAGATACATTCAACATGTTACAGCTAAAAAATGAATAAATTGTACATTTTAGAGATTTAATTACTAAAGTAATCGCAACTAAAATATTAATTTTATAGCTTTACGATTATGTTTGAACTTAACCTATACAAATAAATAATACTGGCTTCTTGATAACCTCTTTTGATAATTAACATATGTATATAGCCTGGGCCAACTCACAGCATTTGTTTAGTTTACTGTGGAGTTTTTAAAAAATATTTAATCCAAGAATATGAATTTAACTTAATGTTTATTTTACTTTCATACCTTCAAAGGCTATTTACTGCATGCTGGAAAAAATTTGTTATGTTTAAATGGAACGTGCATTATTTTATTTTATTGTTCAACTCAGTAAATTACAATTTGCGCACAGTAAATTTCTGGATTACTGTCGAGTTGGCCAAAGTGCAGATTTATATATGTTCGTTATTTCCATAGAATGCTGTGGATTGAAACAACGTCCTTTTAAAATAGGAAGCTGCTGGCAAATCCTTGGTGATAAGTCTCATGCAGGTTGCAGTTGCACATCTGACCAACCAACCAGAAACGGTCAGAACTGTGCACCACATTGACCAAGATTTCCATGCCATGCTCTCAATGTCGGCATGCGCTGCGAATCTCGTAAGTAATCCAGTTGAGTACTTGCTCAGTTGTGCCATGCTCCTCTTAAGAGTCGAGTGGTTTCCTTGAAAACGGATCTATGCAAAAGCAACATTTCAAACAGTTTTGCTGGACACAATTGAAGGTGTGTATTTTATGTCCGTCAGGTTTTTGCATTCATTAAAATGATTGTCAGTTGCAACTACATTTTGTCTCTATTTGACTTTAAGTTCTTGTGTAAATACATCTATTTTATTCTGTTCTGTGTTGCCCATTAGACAAAAGTTAAAGTTTTCATTTGCACAAGCAACTGATTTCAATTAATTCGCAATTAAATATTGCATAGTAGTTTTACAGGGATTAATATGTCAATTTTCATTGGGGTCGCGTAAATATCAAAAGCACATTTTGTAAAAGCATATTTAATTGCATTTTGTCGTTTATCCTTTGTAAGCACTCAACTGTCCGCTCTAAAACTGTCTGTCTGCATAGCAAAACGTAAATATTTAAACCCAAATCCAAATCCAACGTGGCAAGCTATTAAATGTGCGCCAACCTTTTCCCGACTCTTGCCCCACATTTACAGACAGCCGTAAGCCAGCGATATGACCCAAAAGATAACTTGGCTCGTGTTTTATTTGATATGGCACGCAGCTCGGGAACTCTCAGCCCGAGGAGTTCCCAGCCGTCTAATCTCAGACAGATTTCGTGATGTTTGTGCGTGTTTGGATGGGAATGTGTTTTATTTGAAATCTGCGATAAATCGTTTCAATTTGATACCCTGATATCGTATGCTTATTTTTGACTTACAGCATTTAAACTGAATTTAAATGAATTAAATACAAATGTTAAATATTTAAGGATATGCATAAATTAACATGCATTAAGGCGGTCAATAATTGTGTACATGCCAAGCACAGAGATTGTTTAATAATAACTGGCTGTCTGAGCAGTAGCTACACTGTTTTTAATGCTTTTATTTTTAATTATTTCAATTAAAATGCCATTTAAACTTAATCAAAATGCGCTGCAACTAAAGAATGGTTGCCACTGCTGTCCTGCGGCAGCTGCTCCCGACGGATATGCTTGAAGCAGAACAAAGCAAAACATGGCAAAATAAGGCAAAGCACGGCAAATAATGGGAAATTGTCAAGTTACGGAAAAACTGACTTGGGAACTTGCCTTTGCCTTTGCCTTTGCCTTTGCCTAGCCCTCGCATCCGGGCAAAGAATCCTGGCTGGAAGCGAAGTGCAACAGCTGTGACATCAATTAAAAGTTGTGTGGCCTTAATGCAATTAGAATTGCACCAAAAGCACTTGCATAGTGATGCAAACTCTATTTAATCGTCCAGCAGTTGCAGAAACAGCTGCAACATGTTGCGCCCCATAAATAAGTCTCAGCGATCTTAACTGTCAAATTCATATGGAGATCCAAAAATTTCTGCCTAGTTTAATCTTTAATTGTTAATTTCTGTATGTTGGCGGAAGTAAGTAGAAACGGGACTGGCCAACAATCCAAGCGGGCAACCAGAATGAAGACAAACGACAGCAACAGGACACAAGTGAAACTGGGCGTGGCAATGGTTGTCTTCAGACCATTTCCAGCTGTAACCCAGCTTTCCGTTTCTGTGCTCAGCAGTGCTGCGGAAATTGCATTGTCAACGCCAGATGCTAAGAGACGTCCAACCATTTCAACCACCCACCTGGCAACCTGCTGCCTGGTTTATGTCCCAGTGGCCGACCAGGACCCGCCGGACATGCCTCTACTAGTTGTTGCTCTGTATCATAGTTGCGCAAATTAAAAATAATGACTAGCTTGAACTGAAAACTGTCTTAAACCGAATATATTGCACCCTAACCATATATAGTATTTTAGTAATCAAGTCAATTATTGAGCCACTTGCAAATGTATACAAATTAAGTAGAAAAGGAAACATTTTCTCAAAACTGAAATCGATAGGATAAATTAGATAAATTGTGAAAACAATTAGAAAATTCAACAATCATGGGATAGTAACTAGCCAGTAATACTAAGTACTTAAATACTTAATGGTTTTCAATAAAATTTGTACAATTTTTAATTATAAATTATACATAATTATTGGAATAGTAACTACATACTAATAATTATTACTTAAATATAAAATGCTATTCAATAATATTTGAACAATTTGTTAACCAACGTGTGGCATTGTGTTGAATATGAAATGTAAAACAGCTAAGAAAAAACAAGCCAAATAACACTTAACCAAATGAAACAACTCTCGTTTGGCAAGAGTGCCAGGAGCAGTGGCAGAGTGAAATCTTGTTAATCGAAGTCCAGGCACAACTTCAGTTTGATTGCGATTCAAAGGCTTCACTCGTGCAATTTGTTGTGCTGTGTGGCTTGGCTTACCATTAATCAGGAAGTTACACTCTTGCAACGCCATTTTGTTGCATGGCAGCCATTGCCGTGGCAGTCAGCTTGGCGTTGATTTACTTATCGTTTCACCAGCTACACAAACACACACACACACACACACACATACCCTCGTTGTAACCTGTTGCAATGGCGAGTGATACACGCAAACTGCTGCGACAATTTATCGATTAAGCCCAAGCAACTGAAGGCACATAAAAAAAATAATAATAATAAAAAAAAAATAGAAAATCGATTTCACGCTCAAATTGATTGGCTTTTATTGCAGGGTCATTTAATTTATGGCAAACTGGCGAGCGACAGCATTTCTTTGAGACTAATATAAATTTAAATTGTGACGCAGACAGCGAAAGCCGGAGACCACCAAAGTGGAACACAGCTAAAGCAAATTCCATGAGCCTTGAGGTGACGACCTATCCATGCTGCTGTTGCTCCAACATGTTGTAAATGTTCATTGTTGCCTCCTTGCCTTCTGGCTGGCAACATTGATTTTCTGCTATGCTGCTAAATGGCAGACACAGAGCACACCGCACAGGACCCCCGATCCCTTGCCCCCCTTTCAGCACGCACAGCTATTATTATGTTGTGGATTTTCGACTACATCTATATCCCTCTCTCTCTCTCACTCACACTCACACTCTTCCTGTCTCGCTCTGTGTGTGATGTGCTGCCGTTGGCGAAGTTCTGTTGAGGTTTGCGGCCATATATTGTGGCAAAAGCGTTTTTATATCAACAGCAGAAGTGGGAGACCAGACCAAACCCGACCAGCCAAGCCCAGCTCAGGGCTCGGAGCAAGCTAGACTAGAAATTCTGGCATCCTTTTCCTACCCACTGCTCGATGGTGTCACTTCGCTCGAACGCTGCTCAACGCAACTCGTTCTCCATTTTGGCAATTTGCTTCGAATTTGGCATTAATTTTTCATACAGGAAATTGAAATGTTCCCATAACGGGAAGTTGTTCACTTGGCAAAATGGTGCCTGCATTGAACGACAATGTTGCTGCCTTTTTTGTTGATGGAAGTGCTTTAAGGCCAAAGAAATTATACAGTTTTAGCGCCGGCTTAAAATTCAATTAAAACTTTATTAGTCAGGACATAACGAGATAAAGTTTAATAAATAAATTGTGGTTAAGACGCAGCTTATCGAATTTGGCCACCTAGCCAAAAGTTATATCCATCCACTTTTCGCCACAGCACCTGACGCGTGCGTAACCCAAATAAACGGTAAGCTGGCTGAAAACTTGAAATATCCAATTATTGAAAAACGACCGACTGCCAAACCATGTCGAACCGTGTCTGCATTCAATTTAATTGCCATCACTTCTATACTTCAGCGCATTCATTTCCTAAATGCCCGTCCGTCCATGTCGAGTTGCCGCATCTGTAACGGTAACTTCAATCAACGGAAATTGAAACGCAAACCCGCACAACCCTAACCAGTCCTAATGAAGGCAAAACGACCAACAAGTGCAAAATAAACGCTGTTACCATTGCCAGCCGCTTTCTATATTTGTCAGTTTGCAGGAGCCATATTTTTATTTTATTGACAGCAGCAGTTTCAAATAGATGAAAAGGCCGAACCGCAACAGAAACTGTGGAAATACAGCGCATTTTACACATTCAGTTTCAAGCAAGCTCCAAAAATTTGTTTTTGTTTATTTTACTGAAAAAAAAAAAAAAAAAAACAAGTAGGAATGATGTAGTCGAGTGATCTCGACTACGATATACCCTAAACACAGTTACTAAAAGAACCTAATTTTATTGGTAAATTTTCTTTTAAAAAATGTGATCTGCAAAGGAATATATTTTTGACTATAAACTGGGTGTTCCTCATTTGATGTTTGTGAAATTCGAGCAATTGGTTAATAATATGCATATGCATATTATGTATTAATTAAACGATTTCGCCTTTAAATTGGGGCTTTTAATGCTATCGGAAATCGAAATAGATCAATAATCGAGAAGGCAGTTATCGATAAAAAATAAAGCAAATTTGATGTGAGTCGGATATATATGAGAAGCTATATTTTAAAATTGATATCTCTTGCTCTTTTAGTCTCTGAGATCCGCGTTTTCATCCATACAGACGGACATGGCTATATCAATTCGGCTGTTGACCAAGAATATATAAGCTTTATGGGGTTGAAGATGCTGCCTTCTGTACGTTTTATACATTTGCCGAAAACTATTATACCTTTTTAGACATTTTCAATGGGTTCAGGGTATAAAAGGAAAGAAAAAGGCCAACGAAAAAATGTAATTTAAAAAAGCAACTCAATTGACGTGCGAATACTTCAGCTCTGTGTGTTCACTGTTTGGGTTGTGTTCGTTGTGTGTGTTGTGTGTGGTGTGTGTGTGTGTGTGTGTGTGTGTTGTGTGGGTTGTGTTTTCTCTTCGATTCATTGGAAACCAAAAATTGTTTATGCTTAAGCAATCGAATCAACAGAATACGTAAGGCAACCGACTCCCGCGCTATTCGATTGGTTTTATTTGCGTACTCGAATGGTAAAAATAGATTGAAATAATATGAACAGAACGCAGAAGATATCAATATCCTTGCAGAATTTATTATTATATTATGTGTGGTTGTTTTAATGCATTATTATAATTAATATTATAAATAAGTTGACTTTTCAAAGAGTCTATCACTTTTCTAACCTGGCCTACGCTGATTAGCAATCAATTTACAAAGTTTTCCAATTATGCGTTTGCTCATAATTGGCAACAATTTTATTGGTAGTACATTTAATTAAATGGACTGCAATCAGCTGATTATAAATAGACTCTGGAGTCTATCAAAGCTTTCACTCTCATCTTCATCATGGAGCGCTGCCACTCGACCTAATTGAATTTGTCGGCCACTGAAAGTGCCGCATTTGCATCATCAATCATCGGCGCGTTGCATACTTCATACTCCATACTTTTGCTGTCAGCATCAGCAATATTTTATCAATTTGCCAAACACTTTCTCATTTCAAGCTGGTGTCAGCTGATGTGTGGCCCAAGCATCTGGCCAAATAAATTATTATGGCAATCATCGGTGACTTTTATTTAATTTGAGGCACAGCCTACGTTGCGTCTGTTCCTTATCCGAAGAACCGAACCAAAAAAAAAGAAAACCTAAAAAAACGTCACAAAAACAAAAATGAAAAAATATATCTGGGGGCAGAGAAAACCAATAACACAGCAGGTGATATTTTTTATAGACAACTTCTCGTTTTATAGCCTGTTGAAATTGTTGCCGTTCGTTAAGCACCTGGCGAGCGAATCCTGCCCAGGTTTTAAAATTCTAAGTGGGGAGGTGTGTGAATACAAAAAGTTGAACTTCAATTTAAAGTTAAGAGTTTTTTTTTAATATATTTGTTTTTCTCACAAAAGCAATACCGAAATGCATTGAATAAAGTTGTTGAGAGTCTGGAAAGTAAAACTTTACGCTTACCTGCATTTGGCGGTGCAAAGGTACTCAACTTTGACCGCTCCGCGCTTTCCAAAATGTGCGGGGCGTGGCACACACAATGCCCACAAATGTTTGGCACTCAGTAAAGTTTTTGCCTCGTTGTTCATAGAGCGAACCAAGCTGCTAAAAAGCTGTCTTAATGGAAAAGCGTACTTAAATTACGAGTTCCATTCAATGCCTTTAGGCATTTCCCCTTTCCCTTTTCCCATTTCCCATTCCGCATTCCGCATTTATCTGTTAGTCAGTGGCAGAAATAGTTTGCGAAACGCTCAATAAACACGCTCGTTTAGTCCGCTTATCACTGGACCTTTGTCTGCAATGCTCTTGGCCCGATTGTGAATCCAATTTTCATTTTGCATAATTTGAAGCCTGCGGCAATTTTAGCTCTACTCTGCGGCAAAGTTTTATCAAGCAGCTCGTGCAACTTGTGGCCACTTTGTATTTGTAATCGCTTGTGGCCAGCTCAGTCTGCTCTCCGTTGCACCGAAACGCTAACAATATATTTATAACATATTAATTAATATCTAATACAATTTTATTTCTCCTTTATTCTTGACAAACATAGTTTGTAAACTAAAATCTTTCAGCTTAAACTTTTGACATAAAACCATCTTTATTGATAACCAGAAAAGAGAAGACCAATTTCAACCGCAATCTGAGCAGTTGTTTTAGGGGAGTGTCCTCGAGGCCACTGCACTGCACTACTTGTCCATCAAATAAACTACTTTTTGTGTCCTTGGAATGGGCTGGGTTTTTGAGTGGGAGTGAACGATGGGTGTGTCGCCTTAGAAACTACAAATAAACGAAATCGCCAACACACACGCGAGTGTATATCAAAAACTAGGAGTGTGGACAGGTTGTCCAATATAATCACTGGGTTAGTTTACAAGCGTGCTTTTGTGGGTTTATTACCTCGTCCACAGGTTCTGCAGACCGATAAAATTCAATTAATTGAAAAAAGAAAATGCAGACATAACAAAAGAAAATATAATGTAGCCAAAACAAATCTAACAAATGGAATTTATTAAAGGGGGTGCATTATTGATACCTGGGTTAGTTTGGAATTTAATGGATAAATTCCAAGATCTTTATCAATATCAATCAATACATAAACTGAGTAAAGCCTTAAATAATTCACGATTTTCCTCGACAATCCCCAATAATGTTGTTTTCACGAAACAGCCCCATAAAATACTGGAAATCTATTTGTTAATCGGTAAATCCCCCCCTTTTGTTCATAGTTAACCTAATGAGAATATAATTACTTGCTTTGCTTAGACATAAAAAAAAAACCTTGGGAATAATGTGGCATCCTTCATACAGCACATCTCCCCTTCACCATCAGAATTACGAACCATTTTTCTTGTTTGCTTAAGCAATTTCTTTTTTAACGCTGTTTCGGTTTTTATGTGCAACACAAATCAAATTTATGCGTTAGCCAACTAAATGGATGGCAGTGGCCACCCAAAGCAATTTCTATAACTGATATCAGCCCCAATCCCAACCAGACCCCATCGCTCCCCTACAAAAGTCGATGAAGTTAGAAAACGTGTTTTGAAATTTGATTTCGCATAGCAAATGCCCGCAGCTGCCAGTTGCTATTATTATCATTATTGCTATTTCTACGATATTTGTATATCTATCTCACACACACACACACATATGTGTATGCAATGCTTCTCATCCCTCCCATTCCTCAGTCCCCCTCTGCAATGAGCGCTGCACACGTTTGTAGCGCAAATTGAAATTGAATTGCGAACTTTAAAAGTTTAGGGCCACATTGAAACTGGGGCCAACGAGCTCAGCAACCCTGCAGCTCACTTAGCAAGCCATCAATGCGAGAAAGAGATGGCCAGTGAGTGGGAAAGAGAGGGTGAAAGTGCAGCTTTAGATCCTGTTGAGACATGCCAAGCAAAATTCCTCCAGAGATGTTATCAATGGGCGGCAACTTTGTGATTCTGCCTCCTCTTTTGACCATTGCTATGACAGATATATGTGGAAAAGGATGTGAAAAATCGTGTTTCCTTTTATTTGTTTTTGTATTCGTTTCTTTGTATTTTAACTGGCATCACAGAAAACCAAACACACACGCACACACACGCACACTGACGCACAACAAGAGTTGAAATCACTTTTATCGTTGACTGAACTCAATTATTTATTTATTTAACTATTTCGTATTTTGTATTTTTGTATTTGGTTTTTCGTTTATATTTGCAGTTACTGCCTATAAGCTAGACTTAAAGAAATATTAAAGTTTCAAATTGCTTTTCTATCACAACTGAGACTTTTAATCATGTTCATATGTGGGTTAGAATTCCCACAAAAATGCAGGTTATCAAACAGTATTACGAGCAGATCAATGAAGCGATTAGACTACTTTTGCAAACCCTGTCAGATTAGTTCACTTCGATTGAGTCATGCATATTGAGACTGTACAGGGTGTTTCTGAATCTAGCAGACTATTTACATTTTATTTATTTCATTTATTTATTATATACGATAAATGCAGAAGTAATTTTATATACTCTTGAAATTGGTTATTAATAACAAAATGCTTACCCTTTGCGAATATTTCAACTAAATAAATATGTGCCTTGAATTTTTGTATCCAATTTATATTTTGATGATAAAGACATGAAACTTTATGGAAATTTAAAATTTTGGCAGCTATAAAAATAAACAACATTTTTTTTACACTTACCTCTTCTTTTACTCACATGCTGAGTAAATGTAGTTTTCGTAGTTCTTAGTCAGCAGCACTTTTGCTACACCCTGTACTGGCTAACAGTTGGAAAATCTTCCTCGTAAATCAGACACCGATTCGACCGTCATAGCCGGCCTGGCTAGGAAGAGCTATTATATTTGTACTGTATGGGCAAATGAGAGACCGTATTGTGTGTACCCTTGTCCGCACCCGTAGAAGTAATAGAAAGACCAATTCATGGCCCTTTGGCATAAACTCAACGCACATATTCGATTTTCGCTTAGCAACCAGTACTTGTGTTTTTTTTTTGTTTTTTTTGTAGACTGATTTTATTTGCTTTTAATCGGCCGACTGCGCCACTAGGACCACTACTTGACCAAGCTTCATGCTGTTGTAGTGATTGCATCGCTTCAATGATTTCGCTTTTCACCAGAACAAATTCACAGCTGGCCAAGAGAATTTTAACCGAATCAATTTCCATGGGAAATGCATGCGAGTATTTCAATAATTTACAACTTTACCAACGCAAAACATTTCCCCAATTATGATGATGATGTACTTAAATAACCGTATTATTTTTAATACACACTCTCACGCAAACCCACAGACACACACACACACACACACCACATATATTGCATTTAATATGCATAAAAGGTAAAAGTTGTGAACATTTTTCAGTTGCATGGTAAATATTTAATGCTGACCGTGCCGCACAAAGCGTATGTGATCTGAGTGGCAGACACAGAGAGAGTGAGAAAAGGGGCAAGTTGAGTGCAATCAACACTCATAAGTTGAAGAGAGAGAGCACTGCAGAGGGTTGCAAGTGCGTATATATATTTTAATGTTTATTAGAGGTGACAATCAAGTTAACAACTTGAAAACTAAAAAGTTTACCTCTAATCCTGTGGTCGCAGCAACGGCAAAGCAATAAAGCTTAAAACTCAAATTGACAGCTTTTGGCTCTGTTCAGAAAAGGATATACAGTATATATATATATATAAAGTGATTTTCTTCATATTTATTATAGCTATATATATTTATATATTATTTATTATATTTATATATATTTATTCTTGCATATCTATTTTCACACTTTTATTACTGGCAGTTCTTCAACCAGCCTCTGGCAACAATTTTCAAGTGCATTAATACGCAATGCTGTAAATATATATATATTCTGATTAATTGAGCTGGAAACATTAATTAATCATTAATCGCGCTGAAATGAAAGCTGAAGCATTAATTACACACAACAATAAAAACGAATTTGAATAAAACCATTTTTTCTGTATTGCAGATTAAATAATGTTGCGAATAAAAGATTTATGGTACTTACTAAAGCTTTTGAGATATTCTATCAATTTTCTATTGCCTGAAGCCAATTCTAAAATGTCGAGAAGACATTCACAACAAAGCTGCTTTTCACGTTAAGCTGTGCGGCAACATTGCGAAATTCTTGCCTCCTTTGTCAGCCAGCCCCAAATGCAAATACTGGCGCCGTCTGTTCCCCTGAGGAAACTGTAATATTTCGCTATTACTTGACATCGTATTCTATTTAGACAATTTTCATATTGCTTCGAGCAGGTTGACACAGTGTGTCAAAGTGTCTCCCAATGACCTTAAAATAGCTTTGGCAAATATTGATTATGCATCCACTTCGAGACTCAAAAAGGTGGAGTGTTGAAGGTGAAAGCGTAAATGGGAATACGAATCATATTGTAAATCCTGTAGTGCATCCGTTCACCTTTTTTTTTTGCAGCTGACGGAGCATAAGTCCGGCAAGCAATCTGCTCTTGCCAATGCAGTGGGATTAAAAATTGAGTTGAAGGAAGCGCACACGCCGGCATTTGCCAGGATAAGGCAGACCAACCCTGACAGGCACTGCCAAGACACCTTTGTGCATCAGCTGCAGGGCAGACAATTGGCTCTCGATTGTGTTTGCCTTGTTGGTATTGTTGCCGCAGTTGTTGCCATTGTGGCAGCTCTACATTATGCGCCATCAGTCCAAAGTGGGTGGATTGCCAATGCCCTGTTCATGCGGTTTCCTGCAATTCAAGTGGACTGCAAATTGCGTCTGTGAATTCACAATGTCCTCGGGCTGCATTCGCTTCGCCATACACTTAAAACAATTTTGGATTACCAATTCTATTTTTCTTCTATTAAGTTTCGGATTATATTTTAAAGTTGTTTCTTTATTTCTTAAATATTGCAATTCATAATATATTTCTTATGAAAACTTACAAAACAAAGGTCGCTCTTTTTAGGATTGTGGCATTCAAGGCGATTATCATTTTGCATATTTTTTCTCAGTGTATTAACCAAACGCATTTTGCGACTATTGATTATATTGTCAGTAGAACGACAATTGCATTTGCCTCATCACTAAAACCACATCCGATTTTCAGTAATTGCATGTGTGAAGGCAACAAGTTTATCGCTAGCTAAATAACACATGGTTAATCAGAGTACTATATTTACCATCAACAAGGCTTATATAGTTGGCTAAATATATGTGATATTTAATTAAATAAATGTATGACTAAAACTGTTGGGTCTTTGCCTTTTTGGCATTCAATAAAAATAGGTTTAGAGCCAACAATATGTGTATGAATTTAAATTGAGTGCAGCTAGGGCACACTTACAAATACAAACGTACACACACACACACACTCAGACACACAGACACAAATAGACATACAAATACACACAGCTAACCGAAAATTGGTCCTCTAAGGCACATAAAAATAATTCACATTGTAGCAATTTTTGCTTACACATGAGCAAGCAGCGTGGTACACAGGGGGTGGGGGTGGAGGTAGGCACGCAGGGATGGGGGAAGGTAGGCAGTTTGTCAGCCAGGCAGTGGGGATTCTGCAGACATTATACACACGCACTGTTGTCGTTCCTAGGGAAAGCGCTGACAACCATAATGAGATGTCAGCGTTGACTATCAAGTGGCTTTGGTGGCTGCTGCTGGGCACTTGGCTTGGTTGGACCCAAGCGACCTGCTTCAAGTGGATGTGAGCCAAAGCAGGACACGACAACAACGACCACCATTTCCATTTCCAATTCCTCGTCCACATTCACGTTTCATGCAAAATATAAAGCAACCAACAAAAACAACAACAACAAAACACCCAGCGTCGACGTGCTTAACATTTTTTAAGCCATAATGAGCAGCAGCAGCCAGCTAAAAGCAGCGGCAATAAGACAAAAGTAAAAGGCGGCTGGGCGTGACACCTAAAGTGCTCTTGGCCCGGCGACTGCACACGCATAAATATCCGTAGTCGGAGGACGCACTGGCTGGCAAGCGGACAGACTAATTTCTGCTCCACTTTCCCATTGCCATTGCCACCCATTTTTAATGATGATAAATGTGCATGTCCTCCAAAGAGCAACAGCAGCAACAACTCAACAGAAGCACAAACCATGATGATGATCCTGTTGTAACTGAATATTTCGTCTTACAACTCAACTCAAAGTGGAAGTCCTGCCAATTTCATACTGTTGATAAGGATAATATTCTGGAATAAATTCCAAGCGACATCAAATGTTATTCAAATTGTAAATTATGCCAAGGACATGCAGCAAATTGCACTTGAAGAGGCATCCCAAAAGTGATGCGAAAATCCTGTACTTAATCCTCATTCTATTAATAACTATGCAACAGCGACAAAGCCCATTGCTCGGAAACCCTGTCAGCCCCCTTTGGCTGGCTGTCTCTTGGCTAAATTGTTGGCCCCCGGGGAATGGACAGCTGCCAGTTAAAGAGTAAAAGTCATTGACAACAACTTAAGCCCTGTAGCCGAAATACCCATCAATGACAGCAATGGAAAACAAAGTTTTCCAAGCAAAGACAAAAAGTTTTTTGATTGCCACGCCACGACGCAACGACGCCTTTAAATCCAAAATGACCAAGTTTACCAAGCCCAGAACAAATGTTCTTTAATAATTAAAAGGGTCTCGCAGCTCCCCTCACTTCGGTCCTCGTTTGCTGGTTTGCATGTCCAAAGCGGGTGAAGCTTATCGAACAAATCAAACCAAATCGCACAAGTAATTGCATTTAGTGCACCCAAACATGCGAGAACAATCCCATCCGAGGGAGCACCGGGAAAATCAGGTAAAGGCGTGGCCAGTGTTACTAAATTATAACTCTGCTCGCACAATGGGCACGCACAAACCACCACTCCTCCCCCCACTAGCCCTACGTAATGAAGTAAGTTGCTGGAAAAGTTAAAGTCGAGTTCTTTATTTATACAACTGAAAGTATTTCTTATATGTTCTGCTAGCTGACGTTTATTGCCCAAGATTTGAATGCCTGTTTGCCACATAAGAGAAAAGTTTCTGCCAAATACCAGCTTGAGTTGAAATGATTGTTTGACACATTAAATGTTGCCAACAGTTTTTGATGTTGTGGCAAAAAAGAATATTCAACAACAGGCAAAACTGATATGGGACATAAACAAAATCATGACAGTTAAGCTTGTTTATATTTATTTGTAACCTAAAATTTATTTAATATAAAATAATACAATTTACAAACAGAACCGACTCTTATTTTGTGTATCTAACAGATCTTAGAATTATTTGGGTTATATGTATAACAATGTCAAATGTCAACAGCTAAGCTAAGCAAAATTACTATTTAGATATTATATTATTATTTGTGCAAGCAAAATGAACTAATTATGATAAGTTTGTAACTAATTTGACTTAGATTTCATTAAAGCCCACACAGCACTAAATATTGACCAGCTTGTTGGGATGTGAGTGCTGCCTTCATTTGTCTCTTTGCACAGCCAAGTCAATCAGGGCCTACTTGACCACAAGCACTAAATCACTCTCAATGGGTCAATGCTTGTGGCTGAATCAGCCCAAGATAAAGCTGAAACTGGAAGCTGAAACTGGAGCTGAAGATGTCTAGCATGAGCTTGAGGTTGTCTCGCTCTTGCCATGGGCCAGGCCAACTGCGTCCACTTGTCAGCTGTTTATATTGGCAGAGTACGCATGTACTTGTTACAATGCTTCTAGAAGATTGCAATCTTGGGCATCTCACAGCCGCAGCCAGACAGGCACTCAACTCCGGCGTTTGCTGCGGCATCGGCATGTTGACAGCGACATTTACATAGAGCAGCTGCCATCGTTTTTGCTTATTGTTCTTCTTCTTCTTCTTCTTAGCCGTCAAGTGGCTTCGAAGTAGGTGTGGCAAAATCAATTGCACGCCATTTTAACTTGCGGCCCACCAGCCATTGACATCACGTTAAGAGACGCCCCCAGACTTAATCTACATACACAAAAGACGCATACATTATTTATAAGCATTTTTTTCGGGGTCGATTTTCTTCTTTTTTTGAAGACAATAAAATATATAAAATGCTAAAAGATTTGCCAAAAAAAAAGCCGAGGGGGTAGCGGGTCGCTCGATTTAATCGCTGACTGACTTGAATCGAGCGCACGAATTGACACTTGAGATGGATTAGCATGAAACATGGGAAAATTGATTGCAAAGAGACTCAGTCTTAAAATACTACTTGAATTGTGCTGAACACAAAGGAATCACAATTTGGGCCGAACTCAACAATTTAATATTTAAATGCATAATTTGAAAATATATAATAGAACATTAATTTATGAATGCATTTAATTCTCAATTAAATATGTCGTGCACGCGTTTTTGGTTTGTGGTTTTTATTTATTTTTAAATTAAATTAAATTGCATATGAAAAATGAATTCTAAATTTTTGCTGTCGGATTTAGCGCTTTGTTGAAACACACAAAAACAAAAATGCTTTCACTCATCTCGAGTAAAACCTAAGCAAATATTGTGACGAATGTGCCGCTCCATAATTCATGTCGCCATTTGTGTAATATAGGCAAAAAAAAAAGAGAGAAAAAATAAGGAATTTGTGGTCGTTGCTGGAGCATCAAATTGCTACAGTTTTTCACAACTTTGCCATTTGGGCACTTGAAACTAACCAACATTTCGTTGTCTTCTCTCTGCTCGCCTCATTTCCGTTTCCGCTTCCGAGCATCATTATAACAAGCAACAATAGCAACAACAATTAAACATCTGCTCAGTTCCCTAAACAGCCATTATGCTCAAGTTTATAAAACAAGAGAGAGACAAAGCATATAGCTAAATTTCGAGTTAGAAGTCAACTACATATTTAGACCATCAAAAATCCGGCCACATAATAGCCTTGTAAATCGGTTGTACGTATTTGTCACGGCTTGTCACTTGACAAGTTTACGGCAAACGCATTCGGAATTTGTATTCTGGGTTTGGGGCTATGTTAAATGCTTTGTCATACATCAGAGTGATGTCGTTATTTATTAATGAACTGTAAATGTGATTGATGTGCTTGATTTGTCACCACTGTACCCATGTCCTGTGCTTGTTATGCCAATGAATCTGAATTTCCCACACTTGACATTAATATATAGGCACTTTAAATCAGATGGAACGCAATTTATTCAATTTAAAATAAGTTTCATTGCCTGAGTTGCTCTCAAAGTACGCAGTTATTATGATATGCTCAACAGGCCCTCTTTATAAAGAATATAACTCTTAATTTAAAATCAAATCAATCAGTCGAGTGCTAAAAAATGCACAACAGAAACTTACCTGAAGAAAGGAAATACAAATTGAAAGATATGAATGCAGCTAAGTGAAAAGATGGGAAACTATAAATTATGGCATATCCTTAGCTACGAGCAGCAACTGCCACTGACACTGCCACTGCCACTGCCAGTGCAGCTGTTGCACATGCAACAACAGGAAATAAACAAGAACAGATGCGATGGGTAAATCTGAAACCAGACAAAGAGCCAGAATAATGTCATTGCCATTGTCAACGTCAACATATAACAATGGAACTAATTTGGCTCGGTAAATTTACTCTCATTTAATGGCAGAGACTGTGCTGTGCTTAAAACTTGGTCTATTTGGGGGCATTTTACCAGCTGGCATTTGGAAGTAATTAGTGCAAATTAGGCAACTGATTAGAGAACTAACAGGGGAAAATAACTAAGGAGGAAAAAAAATCAAAACCCATGCAAAACTTTCATTATCAGCACCTGAGAGCAGCTCATTATGCATTTAGAATGTTTGTGGTTGAGGTTAACATCGAAAGGAGTAGAATGAAATGACAGTAAATGCGCATTATAAGCGCATTAAAAATGCGAATTACAAGTGGTGAGTCGAAAATACACGACTTACAGATACCCATTACAATAGCTGGAAAAAATCTATTGTTGTGCGATGCTTAATCGAGCCAAACCCAAATGTTGACTGTAAAAATCAATTTTTTTCCAATTTACATTAAATCCTTTTATCCTGCTTGCGCTTTTTGTGTGGCGACAGGGTATCAGCAACGTCCGCTGCAACAGCAGCTGCATAAGTTAAATCCTGGCAGTAAGTTGCCTGGCTGAAACCTTGCTGCGATAGAAATCCTTTTTTGCACTACTAATTAATTAAGTTGCGCGAGTGGCAGATGCTAGAGAAGGATTCCGAAAGAGGAAAACAAACCTTGAAATGGAGGGATGGCGTATTCGGGAGAGAGGGGGTAAAAGCGAGGTTGCATTCAATTTAGTCAACTCATACGCACTGTTGGCCTTGGGGCACATTGTTTAACATGATAACCGGCATCTTAGCACCTGACATAATTAAACGTTTTTCGTTGTCCCGTGTGGATGACGCCGTCAACTTCATAAGCGCACGCTTGACCTTCTTGCAAGCCAAGAAAATATATATATATATACACATGTATTATATATATATATATATATTTGCACATGTATAAGTGCACACACACACACACGCACACACAGACATTAAGACCTCAACACATAGAATACAAAAAGGCGCTTATGAGTTTTGTGGTTGCTTTATACAATAACAAGAACAACAGCGACAACAACTAACTTAAATATGCAAATATTTGCACAATGACAGCGTATAGCAGCGGGCTTTGGAGATGGCTCCTAGCAGCGAGTGGAAGCCTTGTTGATGATACGACACTTGCAACACTTTGCCACACAAATCTATTCACATCCGCAAACACACACCAACAAACCACACACTCAATACACAAGTATGTCTTAAGCAACCAAGGACCTGTTTATTATTTGTGGTCTTAACCATTTATCGCACATTTGTGGCTTCATTTTGTGACCGACAAAATTGAATTATTCTTTTTATTAATATTTATATTATAATATCAATTTGAAGCATCTTGGCTCTGAACACCGTTTAATGACTGTAATTAAGATGGATTTACATGCAGCTGGGCCTCACTTGGGTTTGGCTTGGCTTTTTTTTTGCCTGGGGAGGCGTTTCAAGGACAAGTCTTATCCTTATCAATACGTCAGAGTGTATGTCTGATATGCCCCAGAGAGTCCAGCACAAGCAGTCGCTCTTAAGTTGAAGTTTACTCTTTTAAATTTGTATTCTCTTTTTGTTTACTCTCTTTACACACACTGAAGCTTTCCCCCACAGCTTTGTGAGCGAAAAAGCTTTTATAGCTATAACAATTGACAATAGATGTCGCTTGGCAAGAAAAGCTACACAGGTCCGTTACATTTTTGAAAAGATAAAAAATCAGACAGGTTTTTTTATATTAATGCGTTTTTCACAATTGGTTTGGAATTTATTGGTCTGCAAGCGTCTATAGTTTTAAAGAGGGCATACAAGCAAATTAAAGTACAGTGATGTACGAAATATGTTTTAGAACTTATATTTATAATTCATTATTGAAATATTAAAAAGAAATAGACAATTTGTTCTTAATATTTAATAACTTTTAATTGTTGGTTCAAGCTTCAACATAATCTCCTCCCACTTTAGTCACCTCACATTTAACTCTACAATTCAACATCTCGTTTAAAGATATTTTGCTGTTTTTCACACTTCTGTGAATAAACAAGTTGTTGATCAAAAGTCGTTGTAAGCAATAGCTGTCAAAGATCGGGAAATGTCAAGAATTTTTGGTTCCGATGGCCAGACAGCGATATGGCAACGCTGGGTTATTAGGCAAAAAAGCGTTGAAAGTTGTCGTTGCCAGCACAATTTGTATCGCCTGCCGATCGGCTGGCTTATTAAGTTAAATTTAATTGGAGTAGGTAAACCGTCAGTCAAAGTCAAAGCACCAAAACGCTGTCAACGCTACCCCTCCCCCAACACCTCCCCCCAACACCTCCAAGTAACCCACTGTTTGCACAGCCGAGCCGAGCAATAAGAGGCTGTAGCCCAATCTTTACGTCACTCTTTTGCCATATGCCAAATATAACAAACCCCAGCATCACCCCACCCTACCCCACACCACTCCACTCCCCTTCTCGCTTAACCCCAGGTGATTTGCGCATGCGTGGCGCGCATATTTCATGGCAAGGCGATAATTAATGCAACCAAAAACCGAAATACAAAGTGCCTCTTGTTTTTGTTGTTGTTTTCGCTAACTTTTTTTTCTATTAAATTTGTTAGTTTTTTGTGTACATAAAGTGCTTTGATTGGGTACATTACAATTGTGCAGTGGCTTGCAACAATCAATAAATAAAACATTTAAATATAAATTTTAATAAATGACTTAAATTTAACTACTTTTAATTATATTTAAATAAAATCTAAATTAAATCTTTGCCAGGCATATGCATTCATAAATAAAATACACAATGAGTTTTAAAGAACAGTTTTTCCCTATTTTCCGTAAGATTTTTCCATACTTTTTTGGCAGTGAATTCGCATTGCGTTAACAACTTTTGAGCACATGTCATGTTTACTTGCTTTGGCTCACGCGCTCGCACAGGAATCTGTCAACAGCTTTGAATTCGACTCTTGGCCAAATCGATCCGACCATTTGATGTTGGCTCTGTGCGTCTCTCTCTCTCTCTCTCTCTCTCTCTCTGTCCCTCATTCTCGTTTTCTCTTTCGTACTTTTTGCGGCATGCGCAATTGATGATTTATTGGCGTTCACCCGCTTTGGCATTTGACGTATTTGTGCAACATGCATTTTGACATTTACTGCTGATTTGTGTGAAATTGAAATAATAAAAAAAAAAAAAATAGAAACACAAAAAATATGAAACAAAATCAAATATTATTTGGCAAACGGTTGCCAGCCGCGTTTGTTCACTTAATTAGATGCAGATTTCGATTCTAATTTTTGATTTATTAATAGCTCCAATTTATGGCAAGCGGCGACTTTAAATTGGCGCCGGCAGCTTATTTGCGTGTCTTTGTCTCTCCACGGTGCGTGGCACGCAATGCCAAGCCCCCCAATGGCTGGGAACTGAGGCAGCGCTCTGCGTGGCCAGTTTTTCTTTTTGTTTTGTTTTTTTTTTTTGGCCAGCAAACCAGCTTGGTCAGCTTGCGGCTTAACGTGGCAGCGTCAGATGTTAAACGTCGCTTAAACAGTGCACAAGCCGCTTGCTGCAATACACCCAATATTTATTATTCATATTCAAATTGTAGTGCAACTCAGACAACTGTGCATAAAGACCAAAGCTGCTGCTAAAGAGACCCAAGTGTTGACCAGGTGAGCTGCACAAACACAAGCAACAAACACACAAAAGCAACACAAAACTTGACCCAATTAGTTTGCTATTTGTCTGAGTAAATTGCAAATTTTGGGGAAATTAACATTTTACCAATTGTTGCAACAGGCCAATCAATTGTGTTTGTTTCAAGCACTGACCCAAAACACATTCCCCAATTATCCCCCTCATTGTTCCCTGTCCTGCCACAAGAAGCATGCTTCTCTGCTTTCTCGTTCGCATTCCT
This sequence comes from Drosophila fungiperda, assembly GCA_035042345.1. Classification (NCBI taxonomy): domain Eukaryota; kingdom Metazoa; phylum Arthropoda; class Insecta; order Diptera; family Drosophilidae; genus Drosophila; species Drosophila fungiperda. The sequence continues at coordinate 145,704 of JAWNLM010000187.1, read as the reverse complement.
GCTTTAATTTGTAATCGCATTCATGACGTTCCTCGTTGCAAATGTGAAATATTTACATTTGGTTGAGAGCAGTAAATTGAATTTCACTGCGCAAAAGTGCAGTCGTAGTACAAATTATGAAAATTTAATCACAAGCACAGTATTCAATGGGATGTAAATAGCACTCACATCCAAATATTTTATTTCTTAAGTCATATGCACAAATTTAATTTGCATGCAGCAAATTTATAGCAGACACCAACACACACATTTGCATGTTGATTTGATTTTTGGAATTGTACATATTTGTTAGTATTTTTGACACATTCCTCATACAATTTAAATACAATTTAATAACTGTTTTATGAGTAATTTAGTTTTCTTTCACACATTTTTTCATCTGAAAATCTATTTTTTATAACAAAATAAGAAAGTTTATCAACTATTATTTTATAATCAGGCACTTTGTTTGCTAAATTATGCCTATGTTAAGAATTCTTTGATTCTTTTATATATTTTTGTGTCATATTTAGATTATTAATTCAGCAATTACTTAGCAGGAGCAAGAGTATTTTTTAGTTGTGCATTTGAAATCATTTTGCTGAACATTTTGTTATTTTCGGCTTATGCTTAGCACACTTTGAGGCGCTGCTTAAGCTGAATTCACATTGTTGTAAAAATTCTACAGCAGCTTTGCACACACACAAACACACGTAAGACAAGCCACGCCCCTTTTGGCAGAGCCGAGATACAGACAACAGTTGTAGCTTATCTTGGCCCATCTTTGCCTCAATTAATGCTAATGGGTTGCCTCTTGAGCCGCCGCAGCTTTTGTGCACATTTAATGAACTCACTGAGCCATGCCCACATTTAATTTTAAGTAGAGAGAAGAGAAAGAGCTGTGCCGCCCTTTAGCTAGCTAACTGTAATCTTGTTTCTTATGCTTGCCATAAATATAACTGATTTTTTGTGTTTTTATTTTCTCTCATTTCAGGTAAGTCGCTCAAATACTTTGCCACTTAACGCTCAAAAGTATATATGGGGTGAGGGATAAAGGGAGGGGCAACAGAATCCTACTACTGGGCACTGAGATCAGGCTTGTTTATATTTGGCATCATGGTAAGTCAGCCCCGCAAAGCAAATACTTTAAAATCCACAGCCCAACGCCGAAAAAACAAGAAAAGGGACAACACAAGAGAGAGAGAGAGAGAGCGAGAGAAAGAGAGAGACATAAAACACTTGTACAACTTACGAAAACATCGGTTGAGAAGTGTTGCTGGGGACGCGTCCCAGATAGGTGCCAAAGTTTCCTGTTCTCTTTTTTAACTTTACAAATTTGTATGACGGGCTTTGGCGCTTATGCTTATTCATCTGCCAGTGTGTGTCCGTGTGTGTGCGTTTGTGTGTGTATTTTTGTCCGCTTCAAGGGTCTTCCTGAAATGGCTTTTCATTTGTTTTGTTCGGTGTATTAGCTGGAAAAGCAATAGCAATAACAACAACAACAACAATAACAATAACAAAGGACAACCACAAAAAGTGGGTGGCAACCTGTTGAAGTTCCCAGACTGAGGCGCCAGAAAGTAAACAACAAAAACGGTTAACGCTCCGAAAGGCTGCCAACAACTGCACAGAACACGTCTGAGAGAGAGAGATAGAGGAATGGAAGAGAGTGAGTGAGAGCGGGGTATGAGTAGCGCGAGAGAATCCATTCAGTTAAAGCTTTGCAAATAGCGGGAAATTTAGCTAAGACTAAACAACTTTGGCTTTTCATGCTTAAAGCTTTCTGAAAAATACGCAGTTAACTTTTTTAATTTTTCAGTGAACATGCTGCTGAGCTTATTTTAATATTGATTCTAAGTAAATGTACAAACGAAAGCAGTTCTTGCTTCATTATTAGATTAATACTAAAATTGTGATTTGAATGAAGTCATTTTATTTATTTTTAATAATCTTGATTTTGTTATTTGATGGGTAAGAGTTCATAAACAATTTCAATTTATATTCAATTTAGTATGTTAAAGCACTTACAAAATAAAAAAATGAACTAATTCTCATAATTATTCAAACACATATTAAGACTGTGATTTTAATTAAGTCGTTCGATGTATTTTGCTTCGTAATAATTTATTTCTTACGTAGTAAAATTTAATGAGCTATTAATTATTCAGATTTATTTTCCATTTTGATTTGACTTTATCAATGATAGGCTGTAAACAAGCCTATCCCAATTATTCCCGTGTGCAAGCTTTTGTGTCCAAAAGCACACAAATAACGGGAAATTCGTGATGGTAATGAAAATACCCAGACAACCGTTTATTTTTGACAAATATTCTATCTCCCTCTCACACACACTCACTCACACTCTCTGGCACTCGCGCTCTTCATCTGTTGTGTGTCTCTCTAAGTTTTCCGAGCGCAGATTTCGAGCTTTGCATTTGGTCGGGTTATTGGGATGTTTATGCTCTGTATCTGTGGTGCAATTGCGAGAGTCTAGATATCTGGCGTCTCTGTGATTCTATATGGCCACAAGTGGCCCGCTGTTTGATGCCCGCTGCTTGCCGTCTGTTAACGGCTGACTGCTGCTGGCGTCGTTGGCGCCGTCGTTGCCGTTGTCGTTGACGTTTGTCGTTGCCGTTGCCGTAACTCCGAAAAATCCAGTTCCAGTTTATCCCCAGCAGGCAGCATGTGCGGACGTTGTTGTCGTCGTCGTGGTAATCGTTGTCGTTGTCGTTGTCGCTGTCTTCGAAGCTGCTCTTATCGTGTTATTGTCTCGTCTTCGACCGGTCACTGCTGATGCTGCCACATTAATTCGCGTTCGGATTGACAAATCGCTGATCGCACAGTTCGATATCGCATCGCGATCGGTCAACCACACACACACAATTAGTCAAATTAACGGCACAAATCGTTGGTGTCAAGTGCAACCTGAAATCACAGCAAATCAACTCAAAATTCAAATATAACAAAAAATTGGTCATTCACAGTGTAAATCGAAGTGTAATCTTTTTTTCTCGTATATTCTTATTTTTTATAATTTATGTTATTCACTCAACATTTATTCGGTATAGATTAGGCTGTCCATATTATCAGAGGCTCCACACCTTCGTTTTTGTTTTTCTTGTTGTTCTTGATTAGCTTTATTTATCGTTTATCGTGTTTTGTATGGTCTCCTTTATGACTCCACGCCCATTCGCTTGTCGCTCATAATTTATGTGCAATGCAATCACCCAGAAAACCGTACAATTCAATGTCAACTAAGAAACAAATTCTTAAACTGGGAAAGCAAGCAACACCAACACCAAGCTATAAATTGAATGATAAATGTTGCGTTTTATTCGGCATCATCAAAAACAAAGTGATATTGAAAACGTTTTCAAAATAATATTGTGAGATGTTATCAGAATTGCTAATTTAATTAATGGACTGAGCAATTACTTAAGCCACGCATTGCTCATACGACACAGCGGCACGCGCTCATTGCTCATACGTCGCGTTGTCTGTCAAGTCAGTTGCCAAACAGATTTGGCTCATTTGACGTCATTATATTTTCGGCGTTCATAACCATTGGCAAATACCGTCTGGCTATCAAATCAATTTGCCACCCGGCGCTGCTCCATCAAAAATGTATACAAATGATTACCATCGATTTACATTTATCTTTATATGTATTTGCATAGCCGCAAAGCACGAAAGTTCACAAATTTAATGTAAAAACGCATAAAAAAAATGATGTGCCGCATTTGTATGAACTGCGCATTTAAGGGGACAAAAATGCTTATAAATTTTATAGCACAATTTGCAATGTACGTGTTTCTATTGCCAAAATGTATTCATTTTTTGCTAACGATAAAGAAAGCTAAAAAAAAAATGACTGGGAATACAATAAATCCATTACGATAAATGTTTTACTCGATTTACAACATTCTACATGGCTTTGCAAAAAATGTGCTTCACTTTAAAGTGGGAAGAGAAATATTTGAATAAATTTAATAATATGCTATATATGTTCCCTGAAATAAACCTATATTTAGTAGTTCCAGCAATATGAAAATAATCTCGTGATTAACTTCTGCTTTTGTGAAACGATTATTTCACTCATTTAATTTACATATACAACAAATCAAATATTCTAAAATCAGAAATCAATTACATTCAACTTTTATATTATTGAAAATCTTGTTAATACGAACTACTTATCGATGTGTTAGCTTATTGAAGCGTCTATTTGTGTACTTAATCACCTTTGCCAAATTACAAAAAAAAATACTCATTGAGGCGTTGTAAAATGTTGCGATGCCAGCGTCGCTGCATTCCGTCATTGACTGTGCAAATTGTTTATACAAATCTGAACAATTTTCTTTATGAACTACGAAAAATACAAAAACAACAAAATCAAGCAAAAAAAAACAAAAACCAAAACAGCTTCAAACGTTGATCAAAGTCAACTGCGCACCGGACACAAGCGTCGCAGTCGCAGTCGAAGTCGACGCTAACATCACCGTCAGCGTTGCTGCCCAAAAAATTTGTGGCTAGCCAAAAAGTTCTCAACATTTGCATTCAGCCAAACACACCTAACGGATGCAATATCAACAAACGCGCACGCAGATACAAAGATTCAAATGTTTATTTCTTTTGGTTCTGCGCACGTTTATATCGTTTACAGTTTGCCGACGTCACATGACCGAAACCAGACAACGCTGTCGGCCAAACTATATATATACAAATAGTAAAAAAAGAAAAAATGAAAAAAAAAAAACAATTTTTGATTGCCCGCATGGCAATTGTCAACTAGCTGCCACACACCACACCACACACACACACACACAGCCTGAAACTCAGGTTGACAAAAGTTTTTGGTGACTGCCTCGATTGCATTTGCAAAACTTTGTCTGTCCCATGTCTGGTTTTTGGTTTGCGGTTTATTTTGTAGTTGTCTATTTCAAATTTGGTCTATTGTCAGATGCCAGCTCGAGATGCGTATCAATCCGCAACGACTAAAGTTTGAAGTTGTATTTCGTATTGATCTCAAATAGCTAATTGACAAACCCATGGGATCAATTAAGAAATACCACAGTTTGGCTTAGAGCCACACTTGCAGACTCTGAGCGTTGCAACAATGCGGCCAATTACAGATATATACTTATACTATAAATATATATATATATATATATTTTTTGGTTACCCTTAAATGCCTGTGGCTGCCAGTCGCAGACATGCCGAAAAATGTTTAACCTACATTTAAAATTATGAGCCGAAATTCCAACTGCAATTTACAAGCAGCAAAAATCTCATTACATTTTATGCAGCATCCGCAACGGCACCAAAACAGCAACTGATGCAAGATACAACAAATTGTGGTGTGTGCGCAACTCATCAATTCTCAATGCCCATCAGATGGCGACGACTTGCGACTTGTAAAAATCGTCGAACCCGTTCATGCAACATGCAACACACGCACTGCTCCCAACGGGTGAAAGATAACAGCGAAACAACGGGACAAACAGACAAAGAGACAGACGATCCGACAAAGGGGCAGAAACACGCAGAAAGCATTTAATAAAATGCACTTTAACATTTAATTTATTTATTTTTTTTGAGCTACTGATCTCGATTTCATTTTTTTAATATTTTCCTCAATCGAGTCCCATGAAATTGTCATGCATTTGGCTAAGGCTCCCAAACTATTTCGAAAGGTCAAAAAGAAAGCATTACATTCAAAACAAATTATTTTTCCAGATAATATCATTGTTTGTCCATTTTCATAATGGTTTTGCAATGCAATAAAGTCTAAGCTTTTTTCAAAATTAACTCATTTTTATGCACTTTTAATGACATATTTTTCTCAATCTTACATCGATAAACAGTTCGATAGAAAATTATTTAACTAGCGATTCAAATTCCGCAGATTCTCATCTACACAATTAAACATCAAGTTTGTCATATCAGCATTATTTATGCTCAAGTGCAAACTCTTGCAAAAAAAGGGAAAAAAAACCAAAAAAATATTATAAGACTCAACCCAAATATGGAACCAGTTTTCTGATGATGGTACCCGATGAAAAAAAGAGGTTGGACCACTTGCTGGGCGCTTCGAAAAATATTTTGAATGATGTTAACGATGCCCTTTGGGTGTTAATTACAAGTACGATTTAATCTGGACAATCGACTGTCATTAATTGTAGCAGAATGAACCGCAAATGTGCTAATGAGACTGCCAGACCTTGAAATATTTACGGTCAGCCAATAACAAAAACAACAAAAAAATCGAATCGCGTAGAAAAGTTGTTGGAAAACGCTTCAAGAAGAAGCTGTACAGATTCATTCATTATTCAATTAGCCTGACATAACAGCTTTTTACCAAATAAACAGCCCAAATGTCGCCCATATATACAAAAACAAAAAGTTTTTGTTTATAGATAAATTTAGACGCAAGAACGAAAATCAGACGAGAGCAAACCAAATTTTCAGAGAAATTTGCCACAAAAAAGCACAAAAACAAATGTTGCAGCTGAACTGTAAAATAGGAGGATTTTTTATAGTTCTATAAACGATTTTTTCACTGGATTTTTTTCCATTTTGTTTTGTCTTTTTTTTGTTTGCTTGTCTGCGTGTCAATTGAGGCTTATGTTTTGTTGCCATGTCGCATTGTCTACCAACATTGTTTTGTTGGTAGGCAGAAAAAAGTGTGCGGATTGGTTTGGTTCAATAACTGACTGAAATAAAAATTAAACGTTTCTTTAAGCCATTTGATTGACTGACACCAGGCTTCGCGAATTTGGGCAGCTGTCACCAGGACAGGTATAAAAAGATAAAAATATTTGAGTTTTTGGGTTTAAAAACTGTTAACTTAGAATTCCTGATTCACATGAGAATTTGAAGCGCGAAATACAATTGACTAGTTGCCTCTCAGGGATTGAGTTTGTTTAATATAAAACGGATTGTTGACAGTTAAAGTGTCTTTTTGTGATCTTATTTATCAAAAGCAGCTTGTAATCCATAAAAAAAAACCTTTCTAATCAGCTGATGTTTCTTAAATATCAAGAGGGATAAGAGTATTAACTGCAGCTTAAATTTATCAATACAACAACAAAACATTGAATATAATTTAATATCTAAAGTGCATATAATATGGGTATCTAAATTCAACAAATGTGTATCACATCAAAATAAGCTTTTTCAATGAATTCTCAAAAATAAGAAGATTATTTTTACAACGCACATTGACATGGTAATCCAGCTACAAATCATAAAAAAAATATATTAATATATAAATAAATAAAAAACGGAAAAACGGAAAAACATTTAATAGGCTTTGGCGAATATCTCAAGTTGAGCTGGGCAGTCTCATTCAATCTAATCTCTGATATGTATAGCCAAAAGACAGGGCAGATTTACTAATGTGGACATCCAGTTTTTTGGACCTTTTCCACATTTATTATTCTGTTTGTGCGCCTGCCAGATTGGGCACCAAAAACTTCATCAAATGAAGGCAAAACGAATTTAAGAAACACCTGTCCAGGTACACCAAAATATATATATATATATATATATATATATATATATATATATATATATATATATGTATATTTGTATGTGTGTATGTATTGTAATAATAACAGGACAATAACAGCTTTAAGTCCTGACAGCCGTGAATTGCATGACAAACTTTGATTAGCCGCTGCTTTCTTTGTGACCCATAAAGACGAATCTTTAATGATGAATCGCTATTTAAGTTTGGGTACAATGAGAGCCACTCTGCATTTGTTCAGAACTTAATCAAATTCCCGCCCCATTTGGACATGTTAAGTGACTTAAGTGCCGTCAAGAACGTTTCGCTTTATTCGTCGTGTTTTTTTCGCTTGGGGGAAGAGGGCAAAACGCTTTTTGTTTTTTGCTTTATATTTTCGTTGGCGCTTATCTAATCAATAATCGCAAAAAACGTCAAAATAGCAAACGTGCAAAATCTGTGAGCATATTGACAGAGACAAGGATGAGCTCACCCTTTCCCATCTCCAGACATGCACCACCCCACCTCCCTCACCCAGCCCCCTTCTATCATCCCCTGTGCAAAGGACAAGTCCTGTTTATGGTAGTGTGAACGAACGTGCTCGGTGCTCTGAAACCAAACAAACAAAAGCAAAAATCTGCTAAAAGTTCATTGTGCCAATCAGGTAGTGCGGGGTGCGGGGTGCGGAGTGCGGAGTGCGACATGGAAAACTTTTGAAGCAAACAATTGTCGGGTGGATCTCGACGGCCTAATAAAATCAACACCCACAAACCAACACACCGTAATACCTCGTGGAAAATTCACAATATTGATGGCTCTGCTGCTATGGCCGATAATGGCATTCTCGTTATTTCGCAGCAACGCAATTTGACCAAATTATTTTTGCATAGCATATTTTTCGAAGCATGTCCTTGCAACGTGAAAGCGTTGTTAAATGCCCAGACACGTGCCACACAACCCATCCAAACATTATGGTTTTATACTGATTGGAGCTGAGTGCCGGTTTTTCTGCACATTTTAGTATTTTGATGCAATTAGCTCAACCAAACGACTCAATTTTGGATGCGCTTTCAATTTGTATTTTTTTCAATTTATTTTTGAATATTGCTTTATAAAAGAGGTTCGATCATGTTATTATTGCTCAATAGTAGTGAAGTAAATGGAGATTGGAATTAAGCCACTAAATCATAATTTCTAAATTTGAATTCTTGAATATTGTACATTTATTATGTTTGTGTTGTTTTTGTATTTGCTGAGACCGGTCAAATACTTTAAAAATGTTCTCATTTGGCTTATTTGAAGTGCGTTGCACAAATGCAGATATTATTATTATTTTCACGACAACAACTTGCAGGCTTATAAGGTAAAATAACGAAACTTCATTTACTAATTATGCAAGTTGCGTATACGTAATGAGAATCTCTGTTTACGTATTTATTTTGTGTTCAGCATTGCCAAATTAAAGTATCTCTTTCGCAAATAGCAAACACGAGAGTGCTTCACAACTCAAATAGTAGAAGAAAAAAAAACTTTGGCCACATTTATTTTAGATGACAAGTTTGTTGGCCAAGTTACTGTCGACCAACTGATGCACTGCAATCACAATACATTCGCAGTGCTGATTTGGGCTCTTAAAAGTTAAGGGCGCCATAAAGCCCAACGCAAATAGACAAAAGGCCCGCCTGCCAAAAATCAAAAACTTTACCAAAACGCTCTTTTTCCAATGCCCAAACACACTCACAATCACACACACTCGCACACACACTCGCACACACACAAAATCAGAATTGTACGTAGATGAGTTTTTGGTTGCCAACTTTTTGCTGACAATTTGCGACTTTTTGCGTTTCGAGCGATATTTTCATTCATTGCCCTTTTCGTTATTGTTATTGTTTCTGTGCCATTTTTGCCGTTGTGCAGCCTTCCAAAAATGGTTTCACATTTCAGCGCGCCTAGAACTATGCAACATTTGCCGGGATGCCTGCCAGTCCCAGACTGACTCTACGCTGTGTGTCTCCCATTGACATTGCAAGAACCTTTGCGCTTGCCACACTGGCAGCCAAATTGTTTTAGCAAGACGCATTTAAATTTTCAGATTTTCCTCTTACAACACAGTGCAGACCCTCAGAATAGTGGCAATAAAAGTGGTCGACATTTAAAGCAATGCCTTCCGAATTTTATTTCTTTTTAAAGCTGATGAAAACAAGTATTATTTTAAAATATGTAAAATCTGATTTTATTCACATTTCTTTTCATCATTTTTCTAACTATTCAGCAAGGATTCAAAATTATTCGTGCACTTAAAAATAAGCAGCTAGTTGCCACACAAATATGTAATAATTCTATAAATTACCTAAATAGAAATTTGATAATATTATTTCTAATACCAAGAAATGTGTGCGAAATAATCTTCCAACTTGTTAAGTACTTCGCATAAGTTTTGAAATATCAACTTACTTTGCCGTCTCAGTGAACCATTTTCGATTTATTTTTTTTGGGTATCCTTCTGTCTCTTTTCGGCGTTTAGGACGCTTTGCCACTTTTGATGCCACTTTAATTAGGGAAACTTTGTTGAAGGCCAGCTGTCATCCGGTAGTATTGGTATCCTGGGAACCGACGCAGGTGCTCGGTCAGCAACCGCATTTGAATTGCTAATTATTTTGTTGATTTAAGTAGAATCAAAACAAACAACAAATTTGCTGAAAAGATGCACGTCTAAGAACTTTTTAATGATGATGCAACAAAAGTTTAAAGTTTGCAAGTTAAGTTAAGCCGAAGAAAAAATTCAACTGTAATTTTGTTTTAATTAATGCGTCATAGCTGCTGCCAACTGCAGCCAAGTTGCCTCCACCAGGACAACAAACAAACAACCAACAAACACAGCAAGGGATTTGTCGAAACTTATTTTTGACTTAGATTTGGATACAAAGTTCTTGGCTGACTGCCAAGTTCGCGCTCTGACGCGATAAACCTGCCAAGGCGTCAAAGCAGGCGCTCCATGATTTTAACTAAAGCATTGGCAGGGGGGTGGTTAGATAGGGGGGTGCTGACTATATGCAATGAAATAGAAATGTGCACATAAAACAGAAGCACACGGTGAAGAGCTGCTGCAAATGCCAGACAATATGTTGCAAACTTTCACATGTTGCAAGCGCAAGGCAAAAGTTAATCTTTTGCATTGAACCCACAAAGAATCAATAAAGTATTAAAAATCATGTTTATACATAATCTTTATTTATGACATTCGCATTTTACACCTTGCAAGTTTACAAGAGATTGAAAAAGATGTTGCCTGTAACATTATTGGATATTCTACAATTCCAGCAAGATATAGGTGCTATAGGTGACTCATTTTGTGCAGTGTTGAGGAGACATTCTAGTTAACTGCACTCCATTTGATGTAATACCCTTAAATACAGCATAGGGCCACTGAGCCGCCAGTGAGCACTTCCATACATGGTTCTGCTTTCAGACCAGTCGCTAATAAACTTGATAAATGGCAAATGGCCTCAGCACGATTTGGGGTAACCTCTGTGCGCCATTTTGTATTTCACGCCATTTGATGCGGGCGAATGTAGCCGTAAGATTTCAGAAATTGCGCATCATTAGAGTGGCAGACAAGCCAAGCGGTGTCGAGTGTCGGCTCTCGAGTGTTTCAGCAAAGTCATCAACAGCTGGTAGGAGCTGTAGGCGGGGGCATGGCAGAGGTTTAAGACGGGGGGGTGCCTTCCTCACTTTTGCTCTGGCCTTTTATTTGCCCAAAAACAAAAAAAAAAAAACTTGCCTCTTTCGTGTGTAGAACAAATACAAATACACAAAATACAGTAAATATGATACATATAACACACACACACACACACACCCACACCGACACACACAAATGTAGCAACGCACTGGGTCAACAAAAACGTGGGCGTTGGTGCCGACTGTGGGCGGGGCCAGCCAGAAGTTGGCATATTTGTCAGCGTTCAACTCGCGCAATGACGTTGCTGCTGTCATGTGACGTAATCTGAATCCAGTTATTACAACCAAAAAACAAAAAAAAAACAAAAAAAAACAAAACACAAGCAAATTAAACAATAAAAGTAAAAAAGCTGAAAAAATTCAACTGGCAAATTTGATCAAAATAGCTGATCCTAAAAGAAATTCACATTTGTGTAAGCGATTTATGTTGCCAAGCGTATTCAACATATTGAAATTTGAGAGCTTCAATGGCAGCTTTGGCACACTTTGAGATTGCGCATACGCATCGTTGGCCGAATGTCGAATTTGTCGACTCTTTAAAGCAAAAAAAACTTGCTTTGTAGCAGCAACAAAAGCACACAATAAAGTTTTGTGGCAAGCAAAGTAGTAAACAGCGCAAACAATGTGCAACTGCAACTGCAAAAGCAGTTTTTGAGCGTCGAGCAAAATTCGTTTGCCGGTTTGAGTTAAGTGTTTGGCCATTTACACAAAGTAGAGTTTTAGACGTAATTTAAAAATTTAAGCTGAGTAATAATGTCTAGAATTAATCTGTGAAAGTGACGTAACCTTAAGAATTCGAATTGAACTTAAATTTTAATTTAAAATCAGTATCAGCAATATGATATAATATACATAAATTATTATTTAATAAAATATAAATTTAAATTTAAAGTGCCTTATACTCTTTATACATCTTATACTCTGATATAATTCCAAACATCTTAAAATTCATCTTTAGATAGAGATTCAAGTGAATTTAAGCTTAATGCCATTTTTAGATAATACTTTAAGAAAAATGCGAGTTCTTTGAGAAAGATTTTTCAAATTTGCAAATAATATCATGAGCAGCATACTAATTATTCCCTACTTAAAATCTCTTTTACAGTTAAGCAAAGTTAAAGATTTTGGTAAACAATTAAAAGGCGAGAATTTTGTCATTTTCTATTACAAATTGGATTTTTTTTTTGTGTTACTTTCAGCTAGTGTCAATTAGCACTAAACAAACAATTAAAATGCACCGAAGCCATGACCAAAACTTTTGCCAAACATGTCTTTTACAGGTAGCAATAGGTAAACGTGTGGTTGTGGAGGGGATAAGGGGCGAAGGGGCAAGGGCAAGGGGCACTTGAGAAGCCAGCCGATTCAGTTGTGCAATACCAAAAGCCAAGCGTTGAAGAGTTGCAGTAGTTGGGCCAATGGTCACTGGAATTTACTGCAGCAAGTGTGGAGGTTAAGTTGCAAACTAAGTTTTGGGGGTCTGGGGCAAAGGAGTGGCGCTTTGGCTTTGAGGTTGAAAGGGGATTTTGGTTAGTTAGTAGCTGCAACAGCTGCAAATGTAAACAGAATGAGGTCAATTCGAGCATTCTGTGCTTTTGCATGTTGCACGGACATTAGAGCAACTGTTGATAGACGTTCACTACTAATCACCAACTACACTGGATTCCCTTACACACATAAACACGCACACACACACACACACACACACACGACGACATGGAACCAGAGACAAGTGGCACGTGCACAGACACATGCAAATGAAGCCACAAAATGACTTTTAACTTGGCTCCGGCCAGTTGGCAATGCCAACTCATTTTGCTTCTCCACTCGTCGACTGTCGTCATTTCCATTGCTGTATTATTTGCAGTTCCTTGTAAGTGTTATAAATTTGTTGCCACGTTTTGTTATCTTTTGCATAATAAGTGGATGTCAAGATTCTTAAGCGTTCCGCATAAATTAGGAATAATATACAAGCAATGTGCTTTGCACAAAATTGTCAAAAATAATATTCAAAAGTTTACACTTGAATAGAAAAAAACTCGTTAAAATAATTAGAATTTCAAAGTGCTAAGACTACAAATTAGAAACACTTTTGTTCACAACTTCTTTAGTTTACCTAATGTGTATTTTTTTTTGAGTGTAGCTGGCCATTTTGCTTAACCTTGTGCTCTTACATCGCATTCCTTATATGTATAAGGCCTGTCTGTAACTATCCATTAACCCCTTCTTTTTGCACTCACTGCGTATGCTATAAATTATGAATATGCTGCGTAATTTTGATGCGACAATTTTTGCCTGGTAGGTTGTCAGTGCCCCCCAACCAATTAATTGGCAATTGCCGCAAGGACCTTGCTGCACGGCAACCCTTACTTTGCTGCATATGTTTGCTGGCGTAGTAAAGTCATAAAACGTTGCCCAAAGTCAACAGTGTAAGTGCCGGAAGTGGGATGCGAATAGGGGATGGCAATGTTGGGGTTGGATGTTGGATGAAATGCAAACATAACCTGCGAAAAAAAAAAAACACGAGACAAAGTTTTTCATTTTGCTGTCGTGTTTGTGAAGTACATAAAAAGAATTTTAACAAAAAGCAACCAACACATCGCAAACATCCCACTTCAAAATGTTTTTTACTTTTTTTCACAATTTATTTATGCGTTTAATAACGACATCATCAGCATGTAAATACACAAACACACATGCAGGTGTGAGTGGGTGGGTGTGTGTGTGTGTGGGCATGGCTTGCGCCTACTCCCAGGCGGCAGTAATAAAAATGTCGCTGATTTGACAATGTGCTTTATGTGGTGTGACTTTTGAAAATATCCTGTAGCTACCCCTTACCCCCTACCCCGTACACATTGTGCATTAATTTTGAACGACTTAAAGTTCGCTTCCTGTATCGTATTCTCATGAAAGTCACATTAATAAAGCTGGCGGCTCATTAACTCTTAGCCTAACCAGCAACTGTTGCTCTGGCAACTAAGACCAGCACATCTGACCAACTAATCTATACCCACTCGACATTCCCATTCCCAAGACGAAGTCATCGCTTATGCGTCAATGGCAGAAATGAGTAAACAAACATTGCCTATAAATAAGCAGCTAATAAGGATAATTGCCTGCTTTACAAATTGTCGCTAGATGGCATTCAAAGTCCTTCCTCTCACTCCACTCCACTGCACACCACTCCAAACCATCCCACATGGAACAACTGTGGGCTGTGTTCTATTGCTTATTTGTATTGCACACATCTACAAGTCAAAATAGTAATAAATTGCTAAAGAAAATTGCGTGGCGCTAAAGGAAAAACGATCCAAAGAAAGCTGGCCAAAAGCCGCAGCCCCAACATATGGCAAGTCCTTTGAATTTTATACACATAAAATGTGTATATATGTATATAGACATTTCTTATACATACACACCCACATATATCTTCATATATTTATATATATATGAGGGGCAGACTTATTTATGGTCGTGCGGTGCGGCAAATTAATAATGCGACTTTCTCAGTTTGCGGGCTCTCGGTTTCTGCCTGTGTATGTAAATAGAATTTGCGAGGTGACTGCAACTAACCCGCAGCTGGTGTTCCACACAAAGATGGGAGGGGGGTGCCGGGTGGGTAAAGACTCAGATTAGGTATGCAATACCTATAAAATTTGCTAACCGACCGTTGTTAATCCAATATCTTATGAAAATTTTACATAATTAAAACTTGAAACCTAATATTTATGTTAATAAACTAACTTAAGGTATCCAAGGTGGGTTAATAATATATAAAACATAATTTAATGTTCTCATTTCAAACTAAAAATCTTGTTTTTCTTGTTGCTAATGAAATTTATATCCATCTATGAAGAGGTTTCTAATTTTCAATCAAAAAGAAAGGAAAAGCACAGAAAATAATTTGTAGAAAATTTAAATATGTAATTCACAATTTTAGCTTACTAGGTCAAAAGAATTTGTATTAAATTTAAGTTTACATTGCAATTTTGTAGATTTAAAATTCATACTTTAAACTGATCAAAAAATTAAAAGCTATTTTGTCATTTTGCCCTTTTATTTATATGTATATTAGTTATTTAAAAAAAAAATGGCCTAAACTGTTTTGGTTCGTCAGTAAAAATATGCAAAAAAAAAATAAAAATATGTTTTATTGAATATTTTATAGATATCGAATGCTTGGCTTTGAACAGCATGCTAGGCCTTGTGGGCAAAGGTAATTTGCAATTGAAATTGTGGCGAGAAACGAAAGAAAATAAATTTTGTCCGCTTACTTTAGGACCATGTCGCCTGTCTGGCTTCCTTTCACATGTCCTTATGCTTGTGATGGCCCCAAATGGTAATGAGTAGCTCTCACTCTCTCTCTCTCTCTCTCTCTATCTATCTACATCTCTTTCTCTCTCTGACATTTCCTTTCCCCTTTTTTTTCGTTCCGCTCACTTTCTTGGTACAAGTGTCACATTGGCGTCCTTCGCTGCCAGTTTTCGCTGAAGCCAGCAAAATTTATTGCACACTTCCTGTTCGCAAAACCAAAGGCCTAACTACCTGAAAGTGAATATGGGTGAATGTGTGTGTTTGAGTGTGTGTTTTTGTGTGTGTGAATGTTACATTCAATTACATACAATTATAGCTGGCTTTTGTTTGTTATTACATTTATCGATCGACACGATGGCAGCCAACCCGTTTGATTAACTAGACCCAATTTTGAGTCGAGTGTAGCATTTGCCCCATCGATTCACTTCTGTGCCACTTTAATTTTTCCCTTTACATTCAACCAATGCGAGTCGCGTCCTGCTGGCGCCACACCGCTAACAACAACATGAGGAAATCGTTCGTATAAAATTATAACAATTAAAGTGCGGCAGACAAGGACAAAAAGGATGCATTGCAACTTAACGTGGGGGAGGAGAAGAGTCGGTGGTTTGTGTGCAAATGACAACGAAACCAAATGCAACTCGGTGGCCTATTAATAAAATACTTCAGCCGGGTATATCAACATTGGAATTTCGAAATATTTCGATTATTCGACTGTGAAAATTACAGCTATTTAAAAAAAAAATTTAAGTAATTTTATCAAACGCAATGCCTCCTAAGGGCTCGCCAATCTCCGACGAATAAGATATAGTAAAATATAGCAATAAATTACTTTCAAGATCAACATAAATAAAAGAATAAGTTTTTGCTTAAATACTGTTATTATGCATACTAAAATATAATAATGAATTATTTGCAAGATCAACATTAATATATAAGTAAATATTATATTTTTGCTCAAAGCACACTTTGGTGAAGTGTATTTAATTTTCATCTTGAAGTATTTTGCTTCTGTGTTTTATGTATTTCACTTGCCATGTAACATGTCGTATTTCCCCTCTACCCACTCAAGCAGCTTCCTTCCTTCCAATCCTCACTCGTTGACTGTCTGCTACTTTGCTACTTTGTTACTTGGGAGCATTGTGAGCATTGTGTATGCGCTTTTAATTATTTGTGTATGTTTTTGCTGAAGTTGCTTTGTTTTCATACGATTCTCATTTGCTGTTACGGCTCTGTCCTTGACTGTGTCCTCTTCTGTCGCACATTAAGCGCCACATTTGAGGCATGCAAGTGACAGGTTTTAATTAAATAATTGACTTGTGCCTTGTGGCTTCCACATGATAATGGGGCACAACTACAAATGCCACCAAGACACAACTAAACAAGTCCAAATGAAGATGGCTCTTGAGCCAATTAAAGTGATGCGAATAGCAGAGACAAGTTATTTGCCTGATTGGGTTAAATGGAACCATATAAACGCTTTTAAATATTTATGCGGGCTAAAAAGTTTTATCGATATCGTGTACAACAAAAGGACCCATTCCGTTAGACGAATGGCCAAAACTATGCGCTGCCGTTGCCATGTTTGTTGCTGTTGTGCATACCAAATTTTACATTTATGCCACGAGTTCCCTGAACTCCTTGCCCCAGACCACCCAACGTGCATTGACTCCGAATCGCATTGCTTATGTTGGTCTTAACCTTTTTAGATAACGCAATTTATGGACCAAAAGCATGGCTAATAACTTGTGGCAACGCGCTAATGGGCTTTGGCATTGATTTCAGTCAGCCAGCTCCTTAATTCTGTCGTAAAAACGTTATTGATACATCATTAGGCAAGCGATAATCGTGGCGTATACGCAATATTCGTTGACAAACTTTAAGCTAGCTTTAATTTAATGCCAACTGCGCAACAATGGCCACAGAATTTTACACTTTCCACTTGAAAATACGCTTAAAAAGAACTGATTATATCTCTGGCAAGTGGCCAGCACTCAATGCCTGCAGGCCAGCAAAGGGCAGTGGGCGAACCCTTAAAGGCCAAACAAAACGAGCCATTAATATTTCAATGTTCTCTCAAGTTTATGAAGTCTGGCAATTGACATTATTAGCACTTAAAATCTACGATATTAGCAAGTTATGAGCCTTAAAATTTCTTATCAATCATAATCTTCATGGTAATTTTTATTTCTCTTTGTTTGTCATATTTTAAACGTATTTCTGATAGTACAGAAATTGCCCATATAACTTAGATATGAAATATATAAAATTTCAGTTGCAAATAAAGAGATGAAAAGTTGAATGGATATTTCTGACATTAACTTAAATAAAATTAAAAATTTGTGTTCATTCATAACTTAAATTTATATAAATTAATATATTTCATAGACAAACAAATATTAACATTGCAGCTGAATTTAACTAATGTAAACAAAATAGAAAGCTCAAAACTGAAATTATCAGATTTAAATATTTGAAATTTAAATTGCTTCCTAACTAAAATCAATTGAAAGGTTTTAATAAAATAAAAAAAATGGCAGACAAATTTAAACAATGATTTTAACTATATAAAAAAAAATATGTCATATCATAAGATAATAAATGTTTAAAGGGTCTTTAAGAGAGTTTTGTGAAAAGGAACAATTACAAAAAAAAAGAACTTTTTAGCAGCAGCTGAAAAGGCATCACGTATTGCCACAGAAAGTCGGCTTTAAGACTTTAAGATATTGAAATATTTAGGAGTGATGGACAGGTTGCAATAATTGGTTGACATGCCACAAAACGAACGTGTCGCCTTAAAAGTGTCGCCCCACTTTTATTTGTCGTACGTGTCAAGCGAAAAGACATGCAAAAATGGACTGTACCACAAAAACTGAAGTTTAATAAAAATATATACGTATAAAAGATAAAAATAGAAAATTATTCAAATATTTAAGGCATCAAGTGCTATAAAGAAGCGAATTGCTTAATATAAAAATTTCAATTAAATTGTAGAAGAAAAGGCTTCAAATCAAATTATATTGACGAATTTTGATAAATGGACAGGCAAATGTCGAACTGACCAACATATACATAATAAATATATATATATATATATATATAGGTAAATGTATGCAAAAGCTATTGCTGTGACATGGTTGTCAATTTTGTGCAATAAAAATCAGAATCGAATAGTTGCCCAAAAACAATGACTCAAATGCTGAACGAGTGTTGAGTCAAATAATTGACAGCAACATGGACAAAAACAGAATTTATTGACTAGCTGAAATACAGCGCTGGCCACTTGCATAGTACCACTGTGAACGGTTTAAACAGACTATTTTTTAACGTGAAAACATATTCGTATTAAATGCCAGCTTTTTCTAGATATTTGCCCATTGCTGTAGCGAAATAGGCAGCGTTGCACAAATAGCATCTGCATAGATGCCACGTTGTGTGGCATTCAATGGCAAATTGAGTGTCATTTTGATGTTGCATTCATTTCAATGACATTTTTGGCATTCAGAACGCTGCGTATGCTTTCCATTTATTTGATAGATTTCGCTCTTGCCATTCATTAATTTTGGTTTTTTTTTCCCACTTTTGTTTTTTACTATATTGTTTTCATTTTGTTTCTTTACATTCTGACATTGTGTTTGGTTTTAATTAAATTTTATGCTTGCGCAGTCATAAAAGTGGCTCAACACATAACGCAAAAGTGAATTAAAGTGCAATCAATTTCCCAAGAATTCAACATAACAAAAATTAATATTCAACTGGCGCAAACAACAGGCAAAGTTTCCATCACGCAATTTCACTGAAAACTCGTCGGTAATAAAAATGCGAATGCGTTCCGCGTGAAAGGCGTCGCGTGTCCCTTGGAATATCAGACTATATCGGGAGAACATGGGCGACACATTGGATGAGAAGACATCGTCGCGACGTGACAAGCCGCAAACGCTGAACATTAGCCCCGCTGAGGCAGCAGCAGCAGCAGCCGCAGCTGCCTCAAGCCTTGCGGCCACCGATGCTGCTGCGACGAGTTATGCGCACCCGCGATTACATAGTGAACCGGAACGGGAACGGGAACGGGATCGGGTACGGGAACGTGATAGCTCGAGCGACACGCTGAGCTGCATGGGTAGGCGCCATGATGAATTTGCTGCACCACCACCACCACGTCGCGAAAGTCTCAACAGCTGCGACCAGCAGCAACAGCTGGCCAGCAGTCCTGGCGGCACCGGTCTACACAAGGCACTCGGCTCGACTGGCCGCGCGGCAACAGCAATGGGCCTCAATTCACGGTACTCGTCCAGCGTTGTGGTCAGCGGCGGTGTTGGCAACTTGGCCGGCACCACAACGCGCAAGTGCGTCCTAACGCTGGACGGGTACTCCTATGTTATAGGTAAGCTGGCAACTGAAGGCACCTGAAAAGAACCCATTCAACGGGAGCCAGTTGCTCAATAAATGAACTCTTGCCCTGCTTTCAACTTTTAATTCATAGCCCCAACTCCCTCTGCCCCATAGAATTAAGTGCTCCTGACAAAAGCATAAAATAATATTTATATATCTATTATTCTGTCATTGCAGGTAAGTCCACCGAGAGGGCACAGAGAGTCAAATTCAAATTGAAGCGACGGCCCAGGTAACATGGCCCATTGCAGCATTAAATTGAAAATGAAATTGAATTTACTTCCAAAATGGCAGCAGGATTGGGAGAGAGAGAGGGGCAAGTCTGTGCACGGATAGCTATTATAAAACTTGAGTGGTACAAGCAATCTGCTAACCCTCCAATCCCTTCTGCTAACCAGGACAACAATTCATTTTGAATTGCTGTTGGAAATTTATGAGCAAGTTTTTATGCTCCTTGCATATGGCCCTGAATGTTGAAACAATCCTGCAAAGCAGCAGCAGATTGCGTACAGGACGCGTTGCTGGGGCACACACTTTGGAAAATACGCAAAATAAAATGAAAATGTATTTTCAGCCGGGATCATAGTTAGTTTAGTCCATGCTCCGGCACCAGTGACAGCCTCTGAGAGCCACCTAGTGCCTGGGCGCCAGTATAAACGTATGCATCTAGTTTAGCACTCTCGGCATGCCTTTGTCCACTTTGGCTTTTGGGCATCGTTTACATTTCTGTGGTTAGCATACAACAACACACACACGCACACACACACACACACCCAGCTACACACAATGAACGAAATGGATGGATATTGGCCAGTTGTTTCTATGCTAATATACTGACACCGACCACATCGAATGGGTTTTCTGTGCGTGTTCATTTAAGATAAGCCTCACTGAATCAAATTTAACCCCAAATCAATTTTAAAACCAAAATAATCACATAAATTGAATATATATGTTTGTGGTATTTGAAATGAAATCGCATTTGGAAAAAAATGTAAATAAACGAAATAAAATTAACCAAAATGCAAATATTTTTAGTGTTAAATTAAAACAATTTATATAAGTGTAACTAAATCAGAATAATATTTTTTTTATATTAAGCTATACATATTATCACATATGCAAATCTCAGGAAGTCAGGTCACTGACGAATCTCATCGATGCCTCTTCGCCATTGTCAATTTAGCTGATATTTTGAATATTTTCTCAAAAGTATTAATTTAAGCAGGAGTAGCGCAACAATTTATTACAATACATCTTTAAAGTTTCCAAAAGATTACTTAAAAAGAATCTTTTATTTAAATTCAAGATACAATACAATTTCCTATAAGGCGAATAATTTAATAATTTTAAGCAGATTGGCTTTCCAGGAAATTTATTATTATATAATGCAGATCAAGTCTTTAACATATTGGTGATAATAATGTAATTGTCTTAGGCATCTTAATACGTAAAATTCTAAACAAATCGACAGATCGCTGAAAGTTCACCATTTTTTAATAAATAATTTCAGCAACTGATAATTCATGCGAAATTTCAAATAAAATTTGATTATTATCTTAATAACTCCACTTGTGAAGTCAGGTGAAGGATCTACTTGTGATTCGGATAGCGAAACTGCCAAAAATTAATATATAATTTCTACCAAGTTTAAATCAGATTTTTACAGATGACCAATCTTATGTCAATGTATATACATATCTGATTAAAAAGATATTTATTTATCTGTTGATTTTATTTGGTACTTATTTCTTGAGTATTCGGCAAACGAGAATTTACAGACCAAATTAAAGTGCCTCTCAGTTGGACCTGGCTTATACCCTTTTGGTCCACACAGACAAGCTTCATCTTCTGCTTTTGTTCAAGTTTAGTATGCTCCTTTTTTACCTATTTTTGATGTGTATATGTATAAATGATAAATGACAGCAATTTGTTTAAATGCAGCAAATTCGGTAAGCCAGATGGACTGTGCTCAGTTTGGCTAACATTGCGGCGCGGCGCGTCACGTAGCTGCCACAAATTGTGGGCCGATTTGAGGCGATGGCAAACCAACGGTATGAGCACCAAGCACCCAAGC
Organism: Drosophila fungiperda; assembly: GCA_035042345.1. Taxonomy (NCBI): domain Eukaryota; kingdom Metazoa; phylum Arthropoda; class Insecta; order Diptera; family Drosophilidae; genus Drosophila; species Drosophila fungiperda. Next base: position 123,694 of record JAWNLM010000187.1, on the reverse strand, counting down.
TGCGACGGGGGCCAAGTGACAATGTGGCGCGTCCTTTGGGGCAACAATTTATGGGCGCTGCAATATTTTGCAAATATCCGTAGCATATCCTGCGGCGACAGCGCAGACAAACAACAATGCAATAAATAGTCAAGTGCTTGTTTTTGTGTTTTGTTGTGCCACAGACTAGTTAAGTGTGTGCGAGTGTGTGTGTGTGTGTGTGTACGTGACTGAGTGTAGTTGTTGTTTTTGGAAGTGTGTCCTTCAATTGACATATTACACTTGTTGTTAGCTCGGTGGCGGTTGCTTTCTATCGCTGCACTCTGTGTTTGTTGTCAGTCGCAGACAAAGGACTCAAAAGAGTAGGAGACCAAAAGGGATGCGGCCATCGCTGTTGTCGCCGTCGGGTTTCTCTATCTCTATCTCTGTATATTTGAATGTCTGGCTGGTAGACCGGTGCGCCACTTGGCTGATCAAGCGGTCAGAAGCGGGCAAGTTCAGCAGCGGGTGATGCGGGAAAAGCCTGCAACTTAATTGAAGTGCTGTGTGGAAATCACAAAGATAATAACTCAAAGTGCACGACTAGCAGTTATTCTACAAGAAGATATTATATACTTAAAAATAAATATCAATCTCGTTTAATCAGACTATTTGTGATTATTTATAATCAGTAAAAAGAAACTTAATTTTAATTTTTTAATTAAAAGCCTAAATTGTCTATCTTAAAAAGAACTGCTAAATTATGAATGAATCGAATTAAAATTGAGAGATTATTAATAATAAATAAACTTTTGCTATGCTCTATTTTACACTTACCTGTTCCATTAATTTGCCAACCCATTTCTATTTCACAGGACATTAAAAAATGGTTTTGTGGCCAATTTGACAGCGGCTTAATGAATCTTAATACCATTTTTTTGTACCCGTAAAAGTGGCTTTTTGTGTTAGATTAAAGTGAATTTCGAGTGAAAAACGTGTCTGCAAATTTATCATCAATATAAAAGCGATGCAATGTTAAAAAATTTATATCTCTTGAAATTCTGTTCAGTTTTGTTTTCACTGTTGGATGCTTTTTATTGGGAAGCAATTGGTCAACAAATTTGCTTACTACATGACTAGACTAGAAAAAAAGGGTCAACTAAATTAGTCTTTTATAGTGGCTTAAGACAGAGAAACCTTTTTCTAAAGTTAGCCGCCTACTTTCAGTCGCAAATATATTCGCGGATAAGGATAAAGCCAACTCGACATACATAATTCAAATGTCCTTTTGCTTTTTACCTTTAGCCGGGCTAAAGGTGACCTTCGTTTGGCTTTGTTTTAGCCATTCTTCAGCAAGTCATGAACATTTGCATAAAGTCGAGTCATTGACTTAAACGCGCAAACATTTCAGATTCCAGCTAGCAACATTTTTTGTGTAACAAAAAATGTTTGAACAGCTTTATTGAATTTGTATGGGGCCGAGCTCAAAAGGCTTAATATATGCAACTTTTTACAAAATGTTTTTTACCAGCCACGCCTCAATTTGCAATCAACATGGCTTTTACTCTCTGTGGGCCAATGATGCCAACAATGGCTTTCAAGTGACAGTAAAGGCATAATAAAAAATTACATATTCTTTGAGTGAGAAATACCCTGAAATCAATATACCCTGAAATTAAGATATACATTTCGATATAATCTTCATATATGCTTTCGATAGATCTCGTTAAATTCAATAACAAATCTAACACATAATCTGCAAAAAAAAAAGGGGTTTTTAATCTCGAAATCAATTCATTAAAAATCCTTGGGGCCTGCACACTCAATCAGCTTACAACTTACAAGATACGAAACATAACAGATTATCTGGTTTGGACTTTTTTTTTAATTAAAAAGAGTTCAAAAGAAACGCCATTGTCGCCGCTGTTTGCGAAATGTATGAAGCCTGCGGTTAAATAGCCAAAATGGCGGTGCCAAAAACAGATATTACAATCAACACACGCACAACAACACACACACACAGCTACACAGACAGAGGCCAGAGTCTGCTGTTGGTTGGCTAGAACCCTACCAATTGCCTGGCTTTTACCCTTTACCCTTTCGCCATTTTCGCTGTGCTCCCCGCTGACAGCCCCTTACACCCACTGCCGCTGGCTACTGTTTGCACGTGTGTGTTTTGTCTTCTTTTCCCAGAACCGTTGGCAACATTCAGGCTCAAAGGGTTTAACGCATGCTATTCGGCGAGTGTCCTTGAAATACATCAAAGACTACAAAAACAGACATTGTGTCGTCATTTTGCTCTAACTGAACACAAAGCCAACAATCGACATGTTTTGTCATCAAAGGGCTTTGACCGAATTTAACTTTTTAAACTAGATAGTTTATCGGTTTTTCTTACAATTTTGTTTATTATTTTTTGCATAGGCATTTTAAATGTATACAAAAATACACAAATTCTACTCTTAAAACACATCAGAGGGAATCAAATTTCACTTACTTTCTTGAAGAAACTCTTCAAATAGTTTTCTCTTACTTAGAGTCTATATACTATTGAATCAATCAATCAATCGGATAAACCAGTGCAAATCTAAGTAGCCATTCATTAGAATGAATTGCAAGTATCCGGTTAATTTACCAGCAGTTGACTGTAATTTAATTCAGCAGGGAGCAACAACGGCGCTGCCAACTTCCGGCATCAAAGTGTCAACAAGGATATTCACTCAGTAGCCAGCAAAGCGTTAAATTTACACAAACAGCTGATGCTTCCATCTCCTGTCCTTGTATCCGTCCGAGTCCTTGCAAGACCTACAACGCCACTGGTTGACAAAGTCCTTGTCTGAATGAAGCTATGGAAAACAAATTGAATAAATGTTACAGTTGACACTTAATTCTTTTCCTGGACTTAGAGAAAGTACATCTTGCTGGAGAAATTAATAGCTGGAATAAAACCTTTACAAATAAATGATTTTAAATTTATAAGGATTTTTGTAATTTCCGTTCAATTTTAAGCCAAAATTTTGCTCGAGCTGGATAATTGCCATTGACAACTGACAAAATGTCCAATCGATCAGTGTTAATTATTACCATCCATTTGTATTTCAATTTACAAAATCAGTTGACAGCGTTGAGCGGAAGTTAAATCCGTAGTTGTGAAGCCGTAGAACCACAATTTGTAACAATTTCCAGCTGTTGATGGCATTTAAGGCTCTGTGGTTGATGCGGATGCTGCTGATGATGGTGCTGCTTATTTCGTTGTTGTTCGTTTTATTAATTAATTAATCAATCAGTGTGCGCTAAAAAGAAATACTCAATACATCAAAATGGCTAATTGAAATTCACTTTAGTCCATTTGTGACGCCACAAATTATACATCAACAGTGCCACCAGAACCACATTGAACGACTTGATGAGCTGCCTAACCAGAGCCCGACGCTGTGCACTGTAAATGAATAAGGATAAAATAAAGATAGATAAGTAATTTAACAGTTAGTTAACTCCATTCTCACCTACCTCATGCCCGACTGCTTTTCTCTGAAGACAATGCCAGCAGCAGCTGAGAGTCGCAATTGTTGGCTCACATTGCGATTGCTGGCCAAAAAGATAAAAGCGCTGCATTCACGGAACAATTTAAAAAGAGTTTATTTTAAAAGTTTGCATACAATGTGAAAAAGAAAACCAACTTTTCTATGTTGAAAGTGGCGTTTGAACAATGAGAAGTTTAAGCCACACAGCAAATTTCCCTCGAGATTTGTCTGAGTTTATTTTATTGCCAGATTCACTTGCCGACAAATACTCAAAGATGTCTGAATGCTCATTTTTTATTACATCTGATGGTTCATTATTTATAGTTGAAAGTTAATTTATAATCTTTTGATTACTAATGGAAAATTCAAAGTAATTGCTTTTATAATTTAAGAATAGGGGAAAAATGTTTAAAGACTAACTAAAAAATTAAATTAACAACTCTTTAATAAATAAGCTGATATATATCTCAATATTCAAACAGAGAAATAAATCTAAATACCATAAATAAATTTCCAAGCAACACTTTGTTAACTATTCATTTGAGTTCTTTGTGGGATTTCGTTCAACTGAAAATCTTTTCTACAATTTTTAAGCTCCAATGGCAGCAGAGAATGAAAAGTATTTTTTTTTTATGCTCCATTCGATCTAGGACCATTCAGCTAAAACATTATTGACTTTGGCAGGAAATTGTGCACTGATTTTGTGGACAAAGTTTGAAGAAAGTTTTCTGGTCATGGCAAATTGGACCGCATGCATTCAGTTATGAGTGGCATTTTAAACTTTAAAAACTTTTGCATAACGTCAACCTTTATGCCGCTGTCCCCATGTCCCCGATTACGACCCTCCCCTCGCTGTGACCATGCCCATTTACACAGCGACGTTTCACAAATCTCTTTGGCGTAGTCCATAAATCTTCTAGCTTCGTGCAACATGAAAAATTATTATACGAGCTGTGAAACAAACGAACCAGAAGTGCCAGATAGCCCCAAAGAACTGAACAATAAATACGCTTCTAAATATAAAAAAATTTAAAAATTATTTACATAAATGTAGTTCAAAAAGTTACTGTATACATTATGAAAACTGTTTGATATATCATCTAAACAGATCAGCATGAAATCATTATTTAAATCGTTTATTTCTGAACCGACTGGTTACAGTTTGAGGGCAACAATAAGCATAGGAATCTCAGAGACTCATTTACATAGTTATAATAAAAATTACAAATAATACAAATAACATTTCTTGTGTTACATCAGTATTCACTGAAGTATAATAACTTCAGTTAGGGTATGGAAATGATGTAGATTACGCTTGGGCAAGCTGCCAAGACGACAACGGCGACTTTGTGGCCAGTATTTTGCTTCGCATGTAACATATAAATCCACTCTCTCCCCCCCCCACCACCACTCCGTCACACTCTAAAATGCAAACGAATTTGGGAAACTGCAAATGGCTAAGTGAAATTTAATTCGCTTGCTGCACATTGGCCAATTCATTAATTTTGATTTGTGCTTTTCTTTTTTTTTTTTGGTTATATTTATTTAAGTCGGTCACAATGAAAAGCGGAAATGGACACGGAGTGTGTTAATCTTGAGATTATGTCTCGCGCAGGTTGCAGACGAGTCCCTCGTGAGCCGCCAGTGTTAAAGCGCTGCTAGATAGGGCTTGTCTGTGGATGCAAGGAAATGCAGGAGATATATGAGGCATATATATGCGTATATATGTAGTAGTGATATATGAACAGGGACACTCACCCAGGTTCATAGCTGGAATCCACGCCAGCCACTTCCACAATCAGTTGCTGCGGTCGATCGTTGAAGTCCGTCAGATTTACCAACTGTTCCTGGCCACTCACATTGATAATCACAATAAGTGTGTCGTAGTCCTTGAGAGTACTAAATACCCAAAAAAAAATTTATAATTGATTAGTACGTGATATATTTTTGGGAATTGACCTTTCACATACCGCTTGAGCGCAAACACTACCCGTGATAAGGGTTCAATAGTGAATTTGCCACGCCTCAAAATCGGCAACTTTCGCAATTCAATCAGAGATCTGTAAACCTTGTAATGACTCTTGGCAGCCTCCTGCTGCGCTTCCAGATTCAGTTCCGGATAGTTGGGATGCACGGGCAGCCAGGTCTTAGCAGCGTCTGAGAAACCTAAGGGAGAAAATATATATATACACATATAAATAAAGTTAAATAATATATATTTTATACATATACAAAATAAGTGAATAAATCAAAAATGTTTGTATACAGTTTATCATCTCAGAATCTTTTTTCAACAAAGTTCTTTTTCAAATTAAAAAAGTTAAACCATTTAAAAAATTGTTTGTTTGCCAGGCAGTTTTGAGTTTGTGTAAAGGTTACCAATAAATAATATTTTATATATATATATATATATATAATATTTATTAAAATGCAACTTGCCTGCATTGGTTGCGTTGCTCCATTGAAAGGGTGTTCGCACCGGATCCCTGGAGACCATCTTAAAATTGAGTTCACCAGCATTGCGTGCTGGTGGATCCACTGTGTCCTTCCAGCTGATGTCGCGGTAATCCTCCATGCCCAGCTCCTCGCCCTGTCAGGACACGAGTTAGAAGCGACACACTTTTTTAAGATAAAGACACACTCACATTGTAGGAGACCGCAACGCCGGGTAGCGTCAACAGCAACATGTTCATTGCGTCGACGCTGGCGGGGCCGAAGCGGGAGGCGACACGGGGATTGTCATGGTTGCCCATGACCCAATTGGCAGCGTGCCCGCGTGGCATATAGATCAGCCATTTCTCAACATTGTAGACAAAGTCACGGGCATCCGATTCCCCATTCACATCCGAGACAAAGTGAAAGTTAAAGGGCAAATGGGAGCCCATCACACCGTTGCCATCCTCGTAGTAATTCATGAGCTCAGCTAGTCCGGCATACGCCTCAGTCATCATTATGCGAGCGCTATCCTCCGGATGCTTGGCAGTGTAGTGGTCCAGCAACGTACGCCAGTGCTGCACCATGGTAAGCACCTCGGGCAAATCCTTGGTGTAGATGTGCTTGGTGTAATCGTACGACAATGGATCAGTTGACTGGCCGCTTAGTGGCTCATCGAGTAGGGTTTCATTCTCGAACAAATGATTGACTGCATCAATGCGAAAGCCAGCGACGCCTTTGTTCAGCCAGAAGAGCAAAACCTCATCCATTGCCTGCACCACGACGGGATTACGAAAGTTCAGATCCGGCTGCTCCTTGGTGAACTGATGCAGATAGTATTGCTGGCGTTGCTCGTTCCACTCCCAGGCAGAGCCATAGAATACCGATTGCCAATTGTTGGGCGGCTGGCGAACACCCAGCTCATCCAGCTGCCCATCTGCCCAAACATAGTAATCCTCAAAGCCAGGCGTTCGGGCAGCTGACTTCTTGAACCATTCGTGCTGATTGGAGCTGTGATTGGGCACAAAGTCCAGGATGATTTTGATGCCCAGTCGCGAGGCTGTGTGCACCAGTTCCTCAAAGTCAGACATGCTGCCATACTCCGGTTGTATAGACTTAAAGTCGGATACATCGTAGCCAAAGTCCACCATTGGTGATTGAAAAATGGGACTTAGCCAGGTGGCCGTAATGCCCGTTTCGGCCAGATAGGGCAGCTTCGAGATGATGCCCTGCAAATCACCGATGCCATCGCCATTGCTATCCTTAAAGGATCTGGGATAGATCTGATAGAAGACAGCATGCTGCCACCAGTCAATAAAGTCATCCGTTTCAGTTTTTACCAGGCTGGCCATGCTCGGACTGGGCAGCAGTAGGCTGCAAAGTAGTAGTAGAAGTAGTTGGATTGCTCCGATTATCTGATATCCTGGCCACATGCTGTCAGAGATTTGATGCCTTGGCATCGACTACAGTTGCGACTCGGTTTCGGTTCTGTTATAACGAGTGAATTACAAATAGCCAGCGTTGCCGTCATTATAATTTTCACATCATTAACTTAATTTTGCAACGCAGATTACAGATAATTCAAATTGGTGACGAATGACAGATTCAGATTAAAACATTTCCGTTCTCACAAAACTAACAAATTTATTTAATAGCTTTATATTAATTTAATTTTTACAAAACAAACGTATTATATTTTTCTGTCATTGCAGAAGGTATTAAAGTTGTGTTATTAAATAAATAATGCATTGAATAAAGTCCATAAAGCTTTGATAAATATCAATATATAATTATAATTATTATTTAAATATATTCTGGTTAAAAGTGTAACCTGTTAAGTCGACAACAGATTGTGTCCGGATTGCAAGGGTCTTCTGCAATCATAACTACTTTTTTTTATTATTATTTTTATTCTTTCCTTATAGACATCATTCTATCTCTTACAGTATTTTACATTAAGAAGAGAGCGTGAATTCGTAGAATGTCTGAGCTAAAAATCCTCCTATCATTTTTGTACTCTTTATTTTATTTTAGCTCGTCTTTTTATATGCAGCTTTCGGTCTCTTAGCTCATGTTGCTTTAAAAATAAATCGTAGAAGCTCTTCAAATGCCTGAGCTTTTTATCTTTCTTTATTATTGCTCTTTCTTTCAGTCGACATTAATTATTTGTGTTATGCATCTCATTACCTACCTCAAATTCTCCTCGCAAGTAAACAAGAGAGAAAGGAAAAAAACAAAACAAACACACTACAGCCCCAATGTCACACAAACAAACACGTCACGTCAGCCACAGCTGTCGTGATCAACTAAAAACTGAGAGAGCAGCGTTCAAGCAATAAGTTTGCCAACTAATATGTGCATACTTACGATCCACTTAGCGTCCCCAGTCGTGCTCACAGAATCCACACGCGTACACCAAGCAAGCCGGCGAATATTTATATTCATGCAATTTCGAAGAGCTCCAAATTAAGCTTAACTTTAATTTAATTTCGACTGCCAGCAGCGTTAGCTGTTACAAAATATATTTATGGGTAAAAGCGAGCAACAAAAGCACGTTCAGACAAAAAAGGGGTAACAACAAATGCTTGCACATTAATTAAACTGTCCGAAGCTCTGTTAAATGTAACAAAAATTTCCCATTACGACCAAATTGAAATTAAATTGTAAGTTCAACTATTCAAACTTATGAATTATGCTCGAGTTGAATTTGATTAACGGCTGCTTAAATAAAATCCATTCATATATAAATAACGATGACTCCATACAAGTAAAAACCTGATGACCCTCAAATCAAAACAAAAAAAGTTCTCTTTAAAGAAAATGACAATATTAATTTGCTGCTATTTCTGTATATTACCAAAATATATTTAAACATTTTTCATAAGTATTGCCATTTTTGGATTTAGTGATTTACTTGCGGGCCTTTAGCTGTATAACTAAACCCTCATAGGGTGACAATTTGACCTCGGTGGACTTCAAACGCTCACCCATTTTGTGCTGAGAGAAAATGCTGCCAATCAAAATGGTTAGATGATTGGGCATATCGATGAAATCACTGACATCCACTTGCTGATTGCGATTGCTCACATTTACGATGGTCATCAGGGTGGGTTGACCCTTCAGTTCACTGTGTATAACGAAAGAATGATTGAATATGATAGTTCTCAATTTGAAAATCATTGATCACTCACCGCTTAAAGGCGAACACTCGAGGATTCAATGCCTGAGCGGTAAATGAGCCATCCTGAAGGACTCGCGATTGCCTCAACTTGAGCAGCGATTGATAGACCTTATAGTGGCTGCGAACGGCCTCCTGCTGGGCATTAAGATTCAGCTCTGGATAGTTTGGATGTACTGGCAACCAGGTGCGAGAGGCCGTAGAGAAACCAGCATTGTCCTCATCATTCCACTGCATCGGAGTGCGTTCGGGATCGCGGGAAATCAATTTGTAGTTATCAGCACCAGCTTTGCAGGCGGGCCAATCCAGCGTATCCAAAAAGCTAATGTCACGATAATCCTGCATGCCCAGCTCCTCGCCCTGCACAAGCAATTAAATAGAAACTTGATGCACAGTTCGAGATTAAAGTCCACTTACATAGTAGGTAATACCAATGCCTGGCAAGGTCATCGTTATCATATTCATGGCATCCACTCTCTTCCCACCGTATCGGGAGGCCACTCGTGGATTGTCATGATTGCCCAGCACCCAGTTGGCAGAGTGTCCCGCCGGCATATAAATCAGCCATCTCTGAATGTTGAAGACAAAATCCTGAGCGGTAGACTGTGCATTCAGCTCAGTAATGAAGTCAAAGTTGAACGGAAAATTGGCGCCTTGTACACCGTTTGCATCTTCATAGAAGTCCATTAACTGGTCAATATCAGCATATGCCTCGGTCATCATGATCCTTGCTGGTCCCGGATTATTTGCCGAATATTCGTCCAACAGCTGGCGCCAATGCTGAAGGAGTTCATAGTTTTCCGGCTGATTTCGTGTGTAAATGTGTTTTAAATAATCAACGGAATTTTCATCAGTTGTGGTGCCACTTAATGGCTCATTCTTAAGCTCCACATCCTCATAGATATAGTTTGCGGAATCGACGCGAAAACCGGCAACACCTTTCTTCAACCAGTACAGTAGAATATCGTCCATGGCTTGCCGCACGTCAGGATTGTGAAAGTTGAGTTCAGGCTGTTCCTTGGTAAATTGATGCAAATAGTACTGTTTTCTGCCATCGTGCCACTCCCACGCGGAGCCAGAGAACACAGACACCCAGTTGTTTGGCGGTTTTCGTTTTCCATGAACCATAGTACCATCCGACCAAACATAGAATTCCTCGTAGCCAATCTCACGATTAGCGGATCGTATAAACCATTCATGTTTGTCGGAGGTGTGATTGGGCACAAAGTCCAAGATGACTTTGATGCCCAGGCTATTGGCCTTTTCAATCATCGCTTCAAAGTCCGATAGTGTACCATAATCACTTTGTATGTTCCTGTAATCGGATATATCGTAGCCAAAATCCTTCATGGGCGACGTGTAAATGGGACTTAGCCAGATGGACGTAATGCCTGTGTCCACAAAGTATTCCAGCCTGGAGGTAATACCATTAAGATCACCAATTCCATCGCCATCGCTGTCTTGGAACGATCTGGGATAGATCTGATAAAAGACCTCATGGCGCCACCAGTTTTCATTATCCTGCTGCTTATGATCGTCCTTATGTGCCAATCCCAATGAAAGGAGCCAAAATAGGCCCACAACTAAGCTCCACTTGAGAGTCATCTCGTTGAAGTTCTAACTGCTTTTTATGATTCCATATCGATTTTAGCGACTTTTTATAGCCTTCTTACTGCCATTTTGTTTACGTACTTTCGATTAGATTCAATATTTATTCAGATGGTTAAAACAATTACTTTTATTGTAAGTTAATAAATATAACCTTTATTTAATTGGCTTATACAATTTAGCTCAATGGCAAATCATTCGAAGTTGACCATTTGATTAAACAGCAGAAAATGTATTAAATACATATTGATATTTAGTGCGGGAGAGGGGGGGGGGGGTTAAACAGACTTCTACTTTGGACTGGGCCAACAACTGAGTTGAATATTAATAGTTAAATTCTGGAACACAAACACAGCGCACAGGAAGTAAACAAGTTCCGCTGAAAGTTCATAATTACATTTCTGATGGAATACACACATGCACCATGTTGCAAGCAGTGTTATTTGCCCACATTTTGCTTACCATGCACACAGTTAAGGGCTAATTAATCTATTATTCCGCTATAGTTCTGCTTATATATAAATACTAACTGCTATTCAAGTATAAATTATAAACTCGACTACAGAAACTACGGAATATTATATTAGACGAGGTACTTTAAGATTTTGTCTAACAAAATTCAAGATAGAAAATTCTTTATTGTTTGATGTGATATATTTATTATGATGGAAATATTTCTTTACGTAAGGCATGGTAAAAGATGTCTATAATCAGTCCTTACTTAGAATGGCTTCTTGGTTTTAAAAAGACAATATTAAATGCCACATAAGGCAACAGTGGGTCAATCTCCAATGTACCACACAAAGGGGGCACAAACCCTTGCACCACAAGCATAAATCTGTGCTGTGGTTTTTCCATTAAACTTTTAACAAAATCATATGAAACTGCCCAAAGGCTTACCATTAGCACAGTTATGTCTTTTTGGCTTAGAAAATGTGGAATAATGTCTGTAAAAATAACCTGTAATTTATGCGATTTTAGATGTAGGGATTTGCCACAACTTCTTCTGCACATTTCGAGGCACTTAGCACGTTGCTGTTTCATTCGCTTGCAACCACAAGCTTCCGCTTCGTGACCGTGCACCAAATTGATAGTCGCATGTAGCACCATTTCAGGTGAGAGGGATGTGCAAGGCAGGGCACGTGCCCCTCGGGTAATACTCTTACATGTTGCATGTACGACGTCTGGATAGCTAATTAAAATAATTTGAAAAATATATATATTGTTATACACCTGGTGTTGTTTGCATCTTTTACAATGTACTGAGAGTTTATGGCATAATATATTTAGTACAAGGTGCTTGCAACATGAGTATGCATATGAGTATGGGATGCTGCTGTCTGCTCCTGTCAGCCAAAGGGTTTACCGCACAAAATTTCTCAACATTTTTACGCAAATATGTGCAAAGGACTTCATGTGAAATTTTTGGCAAAGTTAGCAAGCCAACTCGGCATCATTTTCAAAATTTTCCATGGCAATTTATTAAATTCCGCTGAAAGATGGGGATGTGAAATGAAAAGGGTTTGGCATTTGATTGGTGAAAGGAAATGTGAGGAAGGCTCCTCGATTCATTCCACGTGTGTCTGCGGTTCTAAATTGATTATATTGAAATTCCCTTCGATTAGACAACTTGTAAAATTCAGCTTAAGTTTAAACTGCGGCCAAAAGCAGACAAAAAAATGTATCAACTTTTTTCGGGCGCAACTTTAAAGCGTGTTAATCCGCCCAGTCTGTCTGTCTATCCATCCGTCCGTTCCTGTCCCTGAGTCCCTTCGTCTGTCATCCTGTCATGACATGGCAAAGGCTGAGGCTTACCTTTCATTTTCATGTCGCACACTGATTGAATTGCGTCGGAAACGCCAAAAAGCGTTGTTGCCTTTTGGGGTCGGACCCTCGCCAAAGGTATTTATCCATTTTTATTTTTTATTTTTCTTGGTAGGTCCCAACAGGAGCAGCAATAGGAGCCGCCACAGCCACATGAATAAATATCAGCCTAGGAGTACATATTTTAATATTTAATATTATCAAAGCAAAACGAGTTTAGCATATTAGAAAACAGCAAACACCAAACAACGAAAAGAAAAAATAAAGAAAAAAATTGACTGATTAACTCGTGCCACAAATTGAATGAAACATCTTATTGGGTCAACATTTGTATACCCTATCAAAGTAGTATTGTTCTTCTGATAAAAAAAATCTATCCTACCTTAATTAAGTTGTGCAAGAGTATTGCATTATCGGCGATAGAATTTCCAACTTTTATTATTTTCCATATCTACGTATGTTTGACCTCATTTTGTTAACCATTGGAAACCCTAAAGCGCTGACAAATTGGTTCCGTGCAATTCAGAACAAACGATGGATTCGTGATTTTGATTGCTATTTGCGTTGCCATTTGATGTCGTGAATACGTTTACGCTTATCAAATACTTGTTATCAAAATCGATTACAACAACAATCATCATGCTCTGCCTGCTTTGTTGCCACTCGTAGAGATTGTATACTTTTACAGGGCTTTCCATGCATATTAAATATGTATTGAAAGGCGGCATTTAAAGTACCTTATTATTAGTTGAGTAAGTTTAAGCTTCATATTTCATCGAGATTTTAATATTCTGAGAAATAGAAAAATATGCATATTTGTAGTTTGTGAATAAATTAATCTTTTGATGCTTTTGTTAACACAGATAGAAATCGAAAGCTTTAGATTTTAGCTGGACTCCAAAAAGTATGCTTGAATTATTACTTTCAGATAAAATGTGAAAGACAAGATAGAAAACTGAAATGCAGTATAAGGGACAAAAAAGAACCTTTATCTTCAGCCGAAGGTTGAATACTCTTCGAAAAAAACAATATTATAAAATACCCTCTACAAATGTACAATAGTATAAAAATTAATGATTAATATTCTTAATCGCTTAAGAGCTCCAACTTTGAGCTGCTCCTGTAAGTCATCCTGATGAAGAGTGCACAGTTTCATTTCAAAATCTTTCTGCCTAAAGGACAACAAATGGATTAGAAATTAAGTCAGGTAGCTCATTTTGGCTCAGGCTGCGCAATGATCACAAATGCGTCAGCACAAACCGTTTATATATGTATATCTGTGGTTCTGATAGTATTTTCCAATTAGTTTTCATTTCCCAGAATTTTCCACAAGCCAACCACATTTTTTTCTACTATTATTCAGCTATGGTAAGCAAAAGATAAAAGCTCGTGTCATCGTCAAATTCAACATTGTATTATCTTTTTAATAACATTCCCTTCATGCAACACAACTGACAGGTTGCTGTCATAAAAAAACGGTAGCTCCTCACTCAGATGTACTCCCGTTGTGTTTGCATATGTATTGGTTGTCGTAAATGTTACACCGTAGCACTTTTACTTTAAGCAATTGAACATGTTTGCAACACGTATTGAGATTCCGTCAGCAAAAGCGTGGAACAGTTCATAAATCAGTAAATCCGTAACTCAAAATGGGAAGCGACTTCAATTAATTATGTACAATTTGATTGATGTGCGTGAGGTGAATATTTAAATGATGTCAGCAACGGGTGCCTCCATCAATGGTAACAAAATAAAACCAGTTAAGGCCGACTTGATGACGTTGTCGTTGTTCAGTTTTAATTGGCAATTAATTGCACTATTTGCATACTATGATATATACAATACCTGTATATATATATATATATATATATATGTATACTCGATACAGACATATTGTGTGTTTCCCATTGTAATTGAAATTGTTTCTCATTCATCAACAATACATATCGATAGTGAACAATACGTACGAATTGTATCAAATAAATTACTAAAGTTTTTAAATTATTTTTAAAGCTGTTAGCGCATAATAACTAATATATAAACATATCTAAATAAATTTGTATCCATTTTAAAAATCATTTTTTTCTTTAAGAGCTTGAATCATAAGTTAAACATTTATTTCAATGAAATTGTAAAGTGTAAAAAATCAATACATAAACTTGAGAATATTTAATATAATTGATGAAGAATCATATTACAAAAATCACAAATAAAACAGAATTATATTATCGTTATTGGCAATAACAATGGACGCTCTGTTATGCCAACGTCTCTTTAGCATGGACCCATATTGCGAATGTTGAGTGCTCGTCCCAGTTTCTTGTAATCCCGCTGAGTACACTCGAATTCACAGCGGTTTACATAGGTAACACCATTGGAGCCGCACACCTGTCCCTTCTCCCTGAGATTGCAGGGACAAAAGCTGGCCTCGGTTTGACCTAACCAAATGGCAGCCAGCACCAAGACGACCAAAGCAAACAAATTCAAAGACATCATCTTCACGTGGGCTAATTAAAGCGACGGCAGCAAACTGAATGATCTATATATATATATATAGAAATATAAATATATATGTACAGTACTATCAGCAAGATGCTCTGAGATTCGTTGAGATGCGTCACAACGTTGCCCGACAAGCAATGAATTTGAACTGGCTTCAAAACGTAAAGCTTCAAGTGTTTGCTTCTAAAATTGTAAGGTGTTTTGGAGGGAGGGTTGGGGTTGGGGTATTTACGTACATAATAACTATCTGAGTATGCGTCAGTTTTGCTAATTAGTCAACAAATCGCTGACTATTGCGCGTCGTGTTATTGTCTGTGAGTGTTTTGAGTTGAAAACAAAAACAACTGTTTTATACTCTTCACCTCTTAGCTTACGCTTATCTTACGCTCATCGTTCTATGCTTTGCATTGTTTTTCTCAATTGCTCTGCTTGAAATTTGAAGTGCTTGGCAATTTGGAAGGCTGTCCATTGACAGCCTGCCCTTAGCAGCTGCATCAGCAGACCAATTTTGCAACTAAGTTGGAAAAGTTATCGTGTGCTTAGTCTAATTTCCCAAGTGACTCAAAGTTCTGCAAAATTACTGAATTACTTGGAAGTACTTAATAAGACTGCGAAAAGAGTGTGCCAATTGACTTAAACCAACAGCGAGCTATAAATATATACATATATATATATATATTTCTATATGTATGTATCTGTGGTGTCATTTCATTTATTGAAATTGAAATAGAAATGGAAAAGGAAATGAGAATTAAAATGAATGCAAAAGACAAACGCTATTATTTTAGGCCAATTACGTTTGCCACCAGCCGGATTATCAAGGGCTCAGAACCATCGAAGCACCCAGCACGAAAAGGTGGCCAAGCTGATAAGAAGAGAGGCAGAGTCACACAGAGAATGAGAGAAGCAGAGAGCCAGAGAGGCAACGAGTGTTGCTTGATAATAGAGATGAGCGCGTGATTTGTTTTTACTGCGCACGAAAATCATATAAATTTGCTCAGCCACTTGGCAAAATTGCAAGTCTAGTTCTAGATTATTTCAAGGGCATTATAAAGGCATTGCGCATTTTTATGTCGAATTAATTAATATTATTATTATTTATTGAATGTGGACAATCAGTACAATATTACAAACCTACCTGAGTTTTTATAAACGTTTTCAAATACACAGACACCAAAAACTAATACCATTACATTCAGTAATCTAAATATAAATAAAAACACCACAACTACGAAACGCTTGCGATAAGATAGGCACTCGTGTGGAAAATCGAACTAGACTAGCCCAAGCAAAGCAGAGACACCCGTCAGTATCAATATTGAGCTGCTTGTGGATTAACCCATCAAATATACAACAAATACAATGAAATTACTTGGATTGACTTTGGCTATGTGCCTGCTACTGGCGGTACTTGTGAGCGGCCAGAATGATGAGGGGAAGGACGCACCAAAAAGGATGTGCCCCTGCCCACGCAACTTTGATCCGGTCTGTGCCAGCGATCTGATCACTTATCCAAATCGCTGCATGTATGATTGTGCGCGTCGTGACTTGGAGCGTTCCGGTCGCAGCTTGGACTTATTAAGATCGGGAAGTTGTTAAACCGATATCAACAATGTCTACAATATTTATGGTGTAGTTATTCTGAAGACAAATAAATAAAAACGAACACAAAATCATATAAAATTTCGTTGAAATCTCAATAGGTGTACATATATATAAATGAGTATCACTAATATTATTGCTTATCAAGCAAAAGCATTCAACTGATAAGGACAGGAGAATGGGGAAATATGCCTTGTTTTTGTGCATTGATTCAAGTTACGAATTCATTACCATATTGACCATATTTAAATACGCAGTCGGAATATCAATGCGATGCAGTAAAATCAGCCAATAATTTACCAAATATTTGACATTTATTTACATTGAGCTGAATAATCTGAATTTGATATCTTACACTATAACAAGCATAAACAAATAAGATCGTTACCCTCGGGCGACTTACAATCTATTAAGAGGTGCAAAAAAAATAGTATGAGTGCAACCCAGAAATTAAAATCTTTGAAGGAGGTTTCCAATAGTCTATTCTCCTAATATGGCTTTAAACTTGCGGAAGACATAGACGGTATTGGGCGTAATCAAAGATGGAGTTGCATTTTGAAAAAACAAAAAAAAACTTTATATATATAAAAAGAACTCATATGCAAAATCTAACTAGATTTGCTCAAGTAAGATATCTCCGTCAGTATCAATATTGAGCTGCTTGTGGATTAGCCAAAAAAAATATACCCAAAACCAAGATTACCAAGTTACCAAGATTGATGTTGGTGCTGCTGTCAGTATTTGTCAGCGGACAGGAGGATTACAAGTCGGAGGCAGCTAATGGGAAATGCATCTGTATATTCCGCAATAGTCCAGTCTGTGCCAGCATTTCAAAGACCTAACCAAATTACTGCACATATGAATGTACACGTAGTAAATTGGATTTTAAACCGATATCTGCAACATTTATGATTTTGATTATCTGAAGACAAATACATAAAAAAAAAACACAAACAAATACGACACATTTTATTGAAATATATAATGGTTACACATATATATAAATGAGTAATATTATTGCTTATCAAAAAAAGCAAGCAGATGATAAAGACTGTCTTTATCTGGTCGTAAATAGCTATAAGTCAGATGGCAAAACACTCAATGCTGAAAGTTTGCTAAAGTAATATTCAGACTTTACTTAACAAAATATATAGATCATGGTTTAATTATAGCAATCAAATTATAAATAAAGAAACAACATTAAGTAATCCCCAACGAAACACTGATATAAAAAACAGACTTACTAAAACTTAAGGACTACTTTTAAAAATTTAACACAAACTAATACGCAAAGTTGCACTTTCAAATATGTCATTATATTGAACATAAAATAAAATTTTTACGAAAAAAATACACAGAATTGTGATATTTTTAAGCAAAACAATTGTGTAACCAACGCTTAATAGTCTGTTGGTATTTGGTAAAAAACTTTCAATTATAACTGGGCCTGGTTGTCTTCAAATTGCGTTTTAAGAAACTGTGCATTTAATATGCTGTATACCAATTTTTTTTTAAAATTTCTACTCTATGGACTGGATACCTATCTGAGTGGTTTCAATCTCTGCACTCACCCAGCCCAGGTCTAACCAGTTGATTAAAGCTTATATACAATTTTAAATACTTGTAATAATATTTATTGTACAATCTTTACTTTCTATTTAACATATCTGCAACGCCCGAAGTGAGCTATGCAGAGGTTATGATTTTTCTTTATCTCACACTTCAGAAAACACCCATTGGTATAGGTTTTGCCATCACTGCCACATACTTCATATATAATGTGGAAACACCTACATAAATTGTTTTCCTGAGCGGAAGAGGGGAATACAAAGAAGGCCAACACGCAAATGGCAAAAATTACCAGAAATCGCATTGTGAATAGAACTGAATGAATAGTTAAAACTGACTGAATCTTCAAATATTCTGTGGTTATTTTTACATGCAACTTGAAAATAGCAAAGAGCTTATTAAATCAACAATGTGAAGCTGTGTGACAAATCAAATCGACATCACTAATTAATTTAAAAAAAAATCCCGATTCTAAAAAAATGAAATATCTAAAAACAATAATTACCAAGATTGATGTTGGTACTGCGACTGCTGCTGTCGGCATTTGTGGGCGGACAGGAGGATTCAATAGTCGGAGGCAGCTAATGGGAAATGCAACTGTATTTTCCAAAACTTTCCAAATTACTGCATAACAACAGCTATAAATCAGAATTGTGATATTGATTTGTCATTGAGCTTTTTGCTAAAAAACTGTCTGATTATTTTACACAATTTACTATCAACAAAAAAGATTACGCATCGTATAAATGTTTTCAAATAATGTGTGTTTTTTTCAAATTGCGTTTTAAAAAATTGTGCACTTAATATGCTGTGAGATGTATTCTTATTCTAATGCAGCCGCTTGAAAGGCGATAGGATATATTGATCCTCTTGGATATATAAAAAATGGCAGAGTCTTGCCAGGCTCTGCTTTCTTTCTGTAAATCCTGGAATGGATTTCCAATATGACCGGCTGTCTTTAAGCTGCTCGCTTACATTGTTCCAACGAATCTTGCTCCCGTCTGGTCAGCGAGTGAAATTCTTCGCCAACTCTTTTGCGATTTCTTTAGCTTAGGAGAGTAACCCTTTTGGTATACTGCGTTCTGTAGCTCCTCTAACGACTCCTTGTATCGGTTCACGTGCTCGTTTGGCTTGCTTGGCTTGTCCTAACTGCAACTGCTTCTTCTTGGTGCGGAATCAACCATATTTTGTTCGTTATCCAGTTTATGTTGCAGTTCCACCACCTGCTCGACGATGGCGCTGTACTTCTTCATCAGCTCGCTTAGCTCGTCTTTGATCTCCTCGCTCTGAACCTGCACTGCTGAGTACATAACTGAATGATTTGTGTCTTGCCAGGCGTTTCCGCATTTAGTCGCTCCAGCTGCTCCTTGCTCCTTGCTTTTGGTTCGGTGCCTCTTCGGCATCACGATTCGCACGATCACGAACCTCCATGGAGCTGAGTCTGCCTTCCAATTCATATTTTTTGCGCAAGAGCCACTTTTGAAAGCGACTCCAAGTGATGTTATTGAACTGCAGCCTCTTGAAAGGCGACTGTATTGATTCTCCTGGATATATGAAAATAGCTGAGTCTTGCTGCGTCTCATGTTCATATGTATACCTACATTTGTAAAAATTTCTACTCTATGGACTCGCTATCTATCTGAGTGGTTTTAATTTCTGCACTCACCCTGCCCAGGTCTAAGCAGTTGATTAGATCTCATATAAATTTTGCTTACAAACACACCTCCAAAACAGTAACAGGCAATAAGTGTCCAATTTTGATTACTTGTAATAATATTTATTTTACAATATTTTAAACATATTAGCAAGGCCCGTGTTTAGCTACGTGTAACAAGCGATTTTGGTTTGCTGCTAATTGTATCGCACAGTCCAGCAAACAATGATTGGCATAGGTTTTGCCATCACTGCCACATATATAACCTAAAACGAGGGGACACGTACATATGTTGTTCTCCTGAGCGGAAGAGTTGACTACAAACAAGGCCAACAGGCAAATGGCGGAAAGTACCAGAAATCGCATTGTGAATAGAACTGAACAAATAGTTAAAACAAACTGAAGCTTCAAATATTCTATGGTTATTTTTATATACGACTTGAAAATAGCGAAGAGCTTATTAAATCAACAACGTTAAGCTGTGTGACAAATCGTATCAACATCACTACTATATATAGTTAAAACAATAATCTCATGATTGTAAATTGGTTCAATATTATGTAATGCGGTCATCACAGCGTATGCTCAATATATAAAAAGAATTTTTCTCGACTTAACAGATGTTGTTTTTAGCGAAATTGAGAAAATCATATAATCGGCAACGGCCGAAAAGCAATTTCAAATGGAATTTTTAACCCAACCAACGTGAAAGGCTAAAATATACAGCAATATAAAATTTGAAATAAAAATAGATAAAAATTTGCTATGGTTACTGCTTACATGCCCTTCACAAAGTATTTTATAGAGGAGTTTTTATTTTAAAAAATTTAAATAATTTACATATTACTAACATTAAATTATACTTATATTATTTGTACTACATTTTATTTCTTAAATGCAAAATTTCATAATTTTTGAAGAAATAAATTAAAGCGAATATGCAAACTATATTAATCTTTAAGATATTTATAAGTAATAAACATACCCTTAATTTTCAATAGTAAGAGTTCTAGAAAAATATAAAAAAAAATAAATAATTAAAGAACAAAAAATATTAGAAACCATTAAATATAATAACAAAATAATTCTTCATCTAATTAAATTAGCAGTGAATTCATTTTTAAAATTGTGCACACTCTAAAATAAATCACATTTAGTTAAAATATACTTAATATTTATTTGTTTTATTTATTTTAGCACTTTAAAAGAATTCAAAACTACGCCTTAACTATTCATGTCGATCAAATAGTATATATTTATAACGATGTACCTAAGTATAATTTTGAAGTATTCCACTGATGACCCGGTTAAACACAAAGCTCTTACAAAATGCATAATATGAACTCATCCTATTTACTACCCTTTTGAACCCTTTGACAATGGGCTAAGTTTGCACCCCTAAAAGTGCTGATTTATGCAAGGGGCAGGCGAGGAGGTTTTGCTCTATATACATATATATATATATATATACGTACATAAGTATGGGTTTATGTTGGGACTTGTTGAAAGGCTATTCGCTTACACACACACATATATATGCAAAATATATTTATAATTTTCTAACAGCATTTTGCATATAATTTTATGTTTACAGTTGCCAGCACGCCGGAGACTCTGCCAACTAAACGTGAGGAGGCGAACGCGGGGTCAGGAGCGGACAGCGGTGGCAGCAGCGGCATTGGAGCTGCAACAAGCAGTGGTGGTGCAGCATCATCAGCAGCAGGCGACGGCCCAAGTGAGCCAAATAACGGCGAACAGAGCCCCACAAGCTGTGAATTGGGCAGCAGTATTCAATGCGCCAATGCGACAATAAATGGTCAAGTGGCAAGTAAGTAAAACTCAGGCGATACATTTTTTATACACTCAACGGCACACCAGCCGCGCGGGATGGGGCATGAGTAGCTGACACTCTCAGAAAATCAATACAGATGCTTGTGCTCAAATCAAAGTTGCTACACTCAGCAAAAAAAAATTTACTTCCGCATGTGAGCTGCGATCAGAAAAGGTATATCAGGGGACTCCAAGAAAGATTTGAGCAATCTGAATGCAACTTTGACTTATTAAAATAGAGCAGCTTCTAAATCGATTTAATTTCAAAATCTTTACCGTTATAAAGGCAAATAAATAAAAATGAATACAATTTAGAAGATATTGCCCTGGGTTTAATATTTATGTTTGAGAATCCTAAATTGATTGAGTTCATTTCTTAAACACTTAATAATAATTATTTGCCAGTAATGTATGCTGATTAATAAATGTGATCAGTAATATCAGCAGTCGAAAATATATTATTTCGAATACTATATTTTTTAATATATATATATTTGTGCATATAAATAATGATATAATGATGATATATATATTTGTGCATATAAATAAATAGTTGCCACCGTTGGCTGCAAGTAAATGCTTTGATTCCGCTCAGATGTCGATACTTTACTTTGGCGATGGCAATCAGGTTTTCCAGATAGCTTCTAGTCCAAAATCCCACATATATATATAAAAAAGAATCAAATATTATTCCTTGAATCTTAAGAAGTTACCAATTATATAAACTAATAATGCTTTTAATTAGTATTTCTCAATACGTTTTCTTATTCAACAATAATTTCTACAAAAATCTGTAATTGAAATGGTAAAAAGCAACGCCAAATTTTCTTATACAGTTGTTCAATTTAATATACATGTTTTTCTGTGAGTGCAATCAACAATTTCAGTTGCTGGAGAAAAGAGCGAATTTTGCAATTCCCAAAAGCAGACTGTGTATAATTTAAAAATTGAACAAGAACAGCAGTCAGTTCAGATTTTATGGTTAATCCCGATCGAGCAGGACTCACCTGTTTTGTAGATGGGACAACATTTGGCACACATTGTGTGTGGCTGCTGATTTCTGGCATGTTCAGCTCATTAAAGTCGTGAAGAGTGGCCACTAAAAGTGGGCATAAAACATTTCATCAGTCCGCCTCCAAGTTGATAGCTAAGAGTCCTGAAAATGGAGACCTGATAAGCGGGCGATGGTAACAACTTAGCAAACGTTACCGTTAAGCAGAGGAATCTCGAGTGTAACATAAATTTAAGTGCTGCATAAAAGTCAGATTTTACGATAGCGAGCTGCCAGCAAGTAAGATTACCTCCGCCACCATAAGAGGCATGCGATTGCCTGTGGCGACTCCGCTGCACTGCCAAAATAAATGCAATGGATTTAAGTGTTGTTTTTGTAGCTGTTGCTGTTGCTGTCGTTGCTCTTGTCGTTTAGTTGCCGCTTGCCACATTGCTGAACCTTTTCGTGATTTTCCCTTTGTGTTGCCAGCTGTTAAGTTCGCAATGCGCAACGCTTGACAAATAAGTAAATACTTAGCCATTTATTTGCTAGCATCTCTTGGCATCCACTCCGATTTGCGTTGCCTTTGTCCTTGCCACAGCCGGGAGCAGTCGCCTGAAGACTTCCCACACACAAGTTCAACTGAATAAAGAATTGTGTGCCACAAATAGCTTAAAGTTATTTTACAAATTATTGATTTTTTTTCTGCTAAAATGTGAGACTGCGTTTAGCTTAAGGCTGCGACATTAACAAGCTTTTCTATATTTTCCTTTTTTATTATTTTAATATATTTAAAATATTTGTAACCATTTAAATTCAGTTTGCATTCATTTGAAAGTCAAGTATATTTGCCATGCCCTTTATTCTTCTTAAGCTAACTTTAATTCTGGCTAAAAGTTCTTCCCTGTTTGTTCAGAGATTTATACCCTCATTTATGGACGATGTTAAAAATAAGTAAAAATGAGTAAAATCGATTTGTGCAAATTTTATGAAATAGGCAGAAAGGAAGCACCTCCGATCCTATTATTATTAATATATTAAATATTAATTTATGATTTATTTATTTTATTTATACATTCATTCATAGATTTCCAATAGCAAAAAAATACACAATTTTAAAGGCCGAACAGTTTCATTTAATATAAATTATACGTTTATTATTATATAATAATAAAGAATTATACGTTGAAATATTATTGATCAATTCAATGTATAAAATCGTTATTTTTATTCAAAAGCTAACTTATCAAATTATGGTACATTAATAACAACAAATTAAGCATTCATTCGCTGAAAAGTCAATAAATGTCAGTTATCATTTGCGTCAATTGCGTTTTTTTTTCTTTATCAATAGCAGTATAATAATAATAATTAATGGTATTTCTGGAGCATGATAAATGTACTCATTCATCACTACATATTTGACATATTTGGGGTATTTATTGGAATCTATGTCAGTCAAATCAGTTAGCTTTGAGAAACAAAAAAAAAACAGATTTTGCTGCTTAAAATTAAAGTGTGTTTCTCTGTCCGATTGTGTCAACTGGCATAGTTATACATAATTATTGCAATCCGACTAATTGTCTATCAATTTTTTTAAATTGGAATATTTGCAGAGCACGGCTCACTTACAATCGTACGGCGTTCGAATAGTCGCAAGAGTTTCGCACAAATCGAAGGACAATCGCAAACAGTCGCCTCGCCCTCGTCGAGCAGCAGTTTCTTTCAGACGCCGCTCAGTGAGTCACTCGCCGAGCGTTTAACTGGTCGGGGTAGCAACGGAACTGCTGCGTCATCGTCTTCGTCAACGATCGGCGAGAAACGTTCGATAGAAAGCGCATCGAGAAATCCGAACTCTGCAGGCAAAATGCAGCCGTCGTCGCCAAATAAAACAAATTTCGCAACCGATGCGAAACCAGCCGCGTTCGATCGAGCCAGGGATTACAGAGCTGTTCGCGAAACTAGCGAATTTATGAATTCGACTATCGATCGAGAAACGTCGGATCAATCGATAGTCACGGGCTCAAATATGTCGGTCGCCGATGCTTGGGAAACGGAAACTTTGCCACCTGTTGATACGCCAGATGCTCTCAATAAAGCAGCTGTGAGGTGAGTTTATGATTAAAAACCAAGAAAATGGTGAATATAAAAATAGGCAAGAAAAACACCATCGAGTAAGTTAAAAATAACATAATTAAATCAAAACAAATTATAGAAAATAATATGCCAAAGTATTTCATTAAAAGCTTAAACTTATTTTAAGTTCAGTTCATGCCCAAATTAATCGCGGACTTTCCGTTTTGCAGAATACGCAGCCTGCTGCGCCGGATGGATCATGAGACCGTTGCCCACGAGGATATGTATCGCAATCTGCATTATGCGGCACGTGTGCTCGAAGCTGTCTTCATAGACGAGTCAAGGTAGGTGCAAGAGTTGCATGTATTCTTTTTGCCTTATACACCTACTATTTGCGACATTTTCTAACTAAAAGTCTAACCACAAATCTGGAAAAAAACAAAAAGAAAATTGTAATTTGCTGGCGCTTTTGGAGATCGTAAATTCAATTGGTTTAGGCTTTAGCGTATTCCTAGGTATTTCCCATTGATTATGCTGAGTAGCTCGAACATTGAAAACATAATAATAATAATTGAATTTGCATTAGGATTGCACACAAAAGGCGAGCTTTAAGCCAGACCCATAAATTGTTGTGTTCCATTGGAGTATGGCAAACATTGCATATAACTAATATATCCATTTTACAATATCATTATAATTCATCTATCGCATACTTTTTGCAAAACGACCACTTATTTTTATTGTTTTTCCGTTCACAACTTTCACACGATTTTTATATATATTTTATTTCTTTTTATATCTGTGTGTGTGTCTATTGTTTGAGCAGAAGCCCCACATCAGGTAAAAGTAAATTGGGGCAGATTGCGTCTTCATCCGTTGAGAGCGAAGAGTAAGTCTTTATAGAGTCAACTTCCGATTTGGTTTTTTGCCGTTACTTTGTTGATTTTTAACTCTATCTCTCTCTATATATATCTATCTCTATCTATCTCTCTCTCTCTGTTTTCCCGCCCGTCCACCTCTAAAACCTCAACCGCGTGCTCATCTCAACTATAAAACTTACCCACCTCAAAGATCACCACAACAAGCTATTACAATACTCATTTCATCACCTGCTCTCTTTCTAAATCCTTAAAACTCTATTTCTAACTCTTTAATTTTCTATCTCTCATACGTTGTAGTGCTATTTTCTGTTCATGTGTCGAGTGTACTAAATACTCTATACCATTTATTAATGCCTTGCTCTGCAGTAAGTCTCTCATCTTCACTATATATCATTATACGATCATCCCATGTATCTCATTAAAGATTATGTGATTATACGCGTGATTTTTAGCTAGTCTAGTCAAGTTTAATTAACTAACTATTACTACTACTTCGAATCGTGTAAAATTCTCCCACTTGGCCATCAAGCACCGTATTACTGAAGAACTTTCTCACGCTATCTCTTTGCTCTTTTTCATCTCAAATACACTGCAAAAAATCTCGGTGTATTTATTATCGATGTGTGTACTCAGTAATTTTGAAGAGTTTGTTCGTCCCCTCCGAGTGCGCCAGATTATCCATCATCTATTTTTCGCATCTTCTGACCTTATCTGACTATCTGATTAAAAAACTATCTCGGCTCTTTGCTCTACCAACACAGACTACTTTGCGATATATTGGCCTGAATATTTTTGTTTTTAAATTAATTTTTAAAAGTCGATTGTTGGGAGTAGACAGTTGTACAAATTGCATTTTTATTATTTACCACACACACACATACACACACACACCCAGTGGACCCAGCCTTCAATTAAAAGCCCGAGTTCCCAAAGCTCCTGTCACTCACAGTCGTATTCATTTTTTATTTGCTCTCCTCCCCTCATGTTGTGTGTGTAAATTATTCAGATGCTTCCGACACAATTGTTCGATTTGCATAGCCAAGTGTGCGGGTGCGTACCACACCCAACAAAGTATCGACTTGCAACTCACTGAAAGTATGCAACACTTTGTTCGTTCGGCTGCTTTTAAACAACGAGTGTTTTTTGCTCTATTTTGTCTCTTTGTTCGTTTAATGGCGCGCCTACTTTTTGCAGCTTTCAACAACTAATCCACTCGCTGTAATTTACAAAAAAAAAAAAAAAAACAAACATAAACAAAAACTTCAACTGATGTACTTTTCATTTTTTCTTTCTACTGCCAACCATGTTTTAAAAAAAAAATTCACAAAATCATAAAAATTACAAAATATATATATCAAATTTGTATGCCAATCAACGAAACTTACCAAAAATATATTTGTCGTCTGTACCGGTTCGCTTTAACTCACTGCCAACTGCTGTGCAAAAAAACACTTGACCCCGCCCCACCGTCCACCAACCTCCTCGCCTACTCTGCGTGACTACAAACAAAAAAATATAGTGATAATGCTGTTAAACGCTGCAATGGAAACTGTAAAAATCTAAACAACAACAACGCAAACAGCAGCTGCGGCCTGCATAAAGCAGGAGCGCCAGCGACTGAGGAGCAGTCGTCCGACAATCAGACGACGAGCATCGAAAGTCGCACGAAAGGCGTTTCACTGGCGCCGCAAACGCACAGCGGACCCACTGGGCCGCCGGAAGAGAGCAAA
Organism: Drosophila fungiperda; assembly: GCA_035042345.1. Taxonomy (NCBI): domain Eukaryota; kingdom Metazoa; phylum Arthropoda; class Insecta; order Diptera; family Drosophilidae; genus Drosophila; species Drosophila fungiperda. The sequence goes on along the minus strand of JAWNLM010000187.1, from coordinate 96,334 downwards.
ACACTTGAATCTGTGCAGGAGGAGCAAACAACAGCGACAGCGACGACGACGACGATGACGACGACGGCGACAACAACAGAAGTCCCGAAAGCAAGTGATGCAAGTGGAACGAGTCAAGCTGCCGGTCAAAGTGTTTCCAGCAGTAGCAGTTGCAGTAATAAAGCGACCGTTCAGCGACAAAGACGCCTGCGCACACCGATCTGGGCAAGATCAATGTCAACGAATAAAACGTACTTGAATAATGGTTTTATACTCTGAATTAATTAGCGTAATTTCGATTTTGTATGCGATTTTCAGTTAATTGTACAATATTTAACGTTACGTTATATTTTACGTTGTTACGTTACGTTAACCAACACAGCCCCAAAACTAACAACTCTCTCTATATCTCTTTTTCTATATCTCTCTGCCTATATTTGTCTGTCTCTCTTTCTCTCTCTCTGTCTCTGTCTCTATCTTTATAACCAATTTACTGTCTACGTTAACTTTCACTGCTGTAAATATTGTCCAGATACTGTTTCCCCTACTCTAATCGCTTTAAATTTCAACCTATTTGTATATAAATAGATATAATGATTCCCACATTTTGTACCACAAAGTATTCCCCGTTACTTCGCTCAATGTACCAACTACCGCGACCCCTTGCATTTTTACATACCTTTTGTAAATGTTTTTTCATAATATTGAATTCATGGCATGTGATATATTGTCATGATCATCATTTTAACTTTTGTATAATACTAATGTAAAATTGTTTAAATTGCTTGCGCATGTGTGAGCTCTGTTTGCGCCTCTCTCTAGCTTTAACTCAAGTATCGATCTGAGCAAACCACATTTTATTCGAGTTCAAAAATCAGTAATCGGTTAACGTCTTTCTTCTCTGATATCGATACTCGCTTACACAGCCTATCGATTAGGACTATGTTAACTTACAGCGCGAGCATCGAAAATGAACAGAAAAATAACAGCGCTATGGCACCGATCGCGTGGTGGCAACGTTGCGCGTGTCTCTTGCCGCCAAAAGTGAAATAAAAAATCATATATGTTTTGTGCAAAAATTGTTTTTTTTTTGTTATAAATAGTATAGTTTATTTTATTTGTAAAACATTGTGTGTGCTGTGCAGCTGTGCATTGTTTAAGTGAGCATGAGCAGCGATAAAGTGAAAAACAGCAACGAGCCCGATGACTCGGACGAATCGTGCGACGTAAGTTGGAAATTGCCAATTGCAAACAGCCAAAACAACAAATTAACAGCAACAATTTCCGTTTGATGCATACAGGACGAATCGGCCAGTTTCACAACGAACAGCACCACATCGCGCAGCAAGTCGCCGGCATCGAGCACGCGTAGCAAGCGACGCGGTCGCCGCAACACCAAATCAAAGACAAAACCAGGCGCCGCCTACAAATACGAGTAAGAAAAAACAAAAAGCGAAAGTAAATCAAAATTTATCGATTTGCTCACTTTAAGCACACATGTCAAGGAGAATCATGGCGCGAACATATTTGGCGTGGCATTCAACACGCTGCTGGGCAAGGACGAGCCACAGGTGTTTGCCACAGCGGGCAGCAATCGTTGCACCGTCTACGAGTGTCCACGAAAAGGCGGCCTCACCCTCCTCCATTGCTACGCCGATCCGGATGTAAGTAAAGAGAATAGCCAGCAACTATCCAGCAAATTCGAGTTAATTCATTCACATTATTCGATGCCAGCCGGATGAGGTTTTCTACACCTGTGCCTGGTCCTATGATCTGAAGACATCGGCGCCACTGCTGGCTGCTGCCGGTTATCGGGGCGTCATCCGCGTCATTGACATCGAGCAGAACGAGGCGGTGGGCAACTATATTGGTCATGGCCAGGCCATCAATGAGCTCAAATTCCACCCGCACAAACTACAACTGCTGCTCTCCGGCAGCAAGGATCATGCCATCCGGCTGTGGAACATACAGACGCATGTCTGCATCGCAATCTTTGGCGGCGTCGAGGGTCATCGCGATGAGGTGCTGTCCATCGACTTCAATATGCGCGGCGATCGCATTGTCAGCAGCGGCATGGATCATTCCCTGAAACTGTGGTGCCTCAATACGACAGAGTTTCAGCACAAGATCGAGCTGTCGCACACGTTCAGCCAGGAGAAATCAACCCTGCCATTTCCAACAATTACCAAACACTTTCCGGACTTCTCGACGCGTGACATCCATCGCAACTATGTCGACTGTGTGCAATGGTTTGGCAACTTTGTCCTGTCCAAGTCCTGCGAGAATGCCATCGTCTGCTGGAAGCCCGGCCAGCTGCATCAGAGCTTTGAGCAGCTCAAACCGAGTGACTCCTCATGCACCATCATCGCTGAGTTCGAGTACGATGAGTGTGAAATTTGGTTTGTGCGCTTCGGTTTCAATCCGTGGCAAAAAGTCATCGCGCTAGGCAATCAGCAGGGTAAAGTGTACGTCTGGGAGATGGATCCCAGTGATCCGGAAGGCGCACACATGACCACGTTGCACAATTTGCGTAGTGTGGCAACCGTGCGGCAAATTGCTTTCTCGCGGGATGCCAGCGTCTTGGTTTATGTGAGCGATGATGCCACAGTTTGGCGCTGGAATCGACGACAAGCAGCCGCTCTTTAAAGGAGCCAAAAAAAAGAAAAAGCAAACAAACCACAACCAAATCTCACGTGGCCAAAATCGCAGCACAACATGTATTCCTCTGCGCCTAGTTCCTAGTTGTTAGTCTTTAATCCTTTACCTCAATTAAATCTTTTTGCATATCTTTTTACAAATCACGTCTCAATCAATAATTTTATGTATGCCAGCAACCACAAAATTAACTTGTTTGGTTAGCGGTTAAATCAACAATCTTTGCATTGACTGTTGTGGTTGTGGCAGTTGCACATTTTGGCACACACTTCCCTTCAAAGTAATCAGTTAGGTAATTGCAAACGCAGTCAGCTGCATGCAACGATATCCGGAGATGAAAGCGGATGCGACAAACACTATTTGCCACCAGTTGCAAAACACAATTAGTGTTGCGTTGCAGTTGAAAGCCTGGCTTTCTGTCCCAGCGCAGTTTTTCCCCAGGTGACCATTTTCTAATGGAGGTTTGAAATTGAACGCCATTTATATGCTGCTGCTGCTCTGCTTGCCACTGAGTGGTTGAGATGATATAAATGCCATGAAATTGAAACTGCAAACAAAGACTCCTTCATCCACTCAGTCAGCCAGCGAAGCAGCCAGCAAAGGATAATCCAAGCTGAGCAGCAGCCCCATAACAGCTCCCAACTGGCTTATTAAGCAAACAAAGTCTCGCAACGCTTGCGGCAAAAATGCAAGCTAAACGAGAAGCATAAATATCATATATTCATAGTATTTTATATCTACAATATTTTTTTATATATATATTTATTTATATTTTTTTTTTTGCATTTTTAAAGCCAACAAAGAAAAAATGCTATAAATTTTAAATCATTCAGAGCAATAGTTAAGTTTTTTAGTAAATTCCACTTTTATACAAAATATACTCGGGTTTTTGGGAATCTGCTGCGGCACTCAATTTTTTTATATTGCCAAGCATATAAAGTTGTCTAGTCGCATATTCATTTGCTCTTTGTCTTTTATCTTTGTTGTCGGCAGCTGATTGAGTTTTTGCATTTTCTCTTTGTGCGATGCTCATTCGCCGTTTTATTGTATGCTTATGCAGAAACCAATCGAGTTGCTTAGTGCAATGTGCATGGGTTTTCTGTTAATTGCACTGTTAACAGAGCATTGCACAGTCGGCTATAGCCGACGCTCGTACTTTGGTGTTTGCTCTCACCAATTTGGATGTGAGTAATTAGCAGCTACGTTTGCCTGCTGCTGGAATTAAGCTGTCAATGCGAAGCGTAGTTGACTTTTGGCCTTGACACGCAAACTCATGCGCCGCCTACCCTTTGGGGGAATATTGGGTGATTTCGACCGACCAACCGACCGACTAATCCCAGCCATTTTGCCGCATTTCTTCCAATTGATTGCACACTGTCATTGTTGCTGTCACTGTCCTGGGAGCCTTAATCCTTTGCACCACAAATCGTGGCTGGCTGTGCGTCATTTCCATTTCGTCTCGTCTCGTTTCGTCCCTTTTCGCATCGTTCTGTTACATTTACAGTTTATATTTTGTTTTGTTGATTGTTATTGTTGTTTTTTGTTGTTCTTCTCTCTGTATTATTATCGTTCTCATTCAGATGCAACTCAGAACACCATTCCGTTTCGTCCACCAACACCGACTCCGTCCATCGCAGCAGCTCCACACATGTCCTGCGCTATGCTCGCCACAGCATAATAAGCTTCAACGAGGACAGCAGCAGTAGACGAATCACGCCCCTTCGGTTTGTCACCCCTACTCCCATTCCGTTATTTCGTGTCTGTGATTCATATTACATGTGTAGAACTTGGCTGTTACACTCTACAAAATTACAATTACCCGCACCCTGCAAAACAGAGCAGCACAACAATTTGCGTTCTTCAACTCGCACTCTCTCTCTCTCCTCCTCAGGCACAATTTCACTCACGCCCTGCAGTTCTGTTGCGTTCGCACTCGCACTTTGTGTTAGTAAGCACTTGTCAGCCAAAAAATTAATCAAGCCAACACCGCAGGACAATTCACTTGCCGGCGTCTCCTGTCACTTGAAATTCGTGCTTAACATGTGCGGATGACACCAAAAAATTAGTTTAGCATGTCATTTGTCGGCCAAAAAAGTAGCTGTCAGGGCGCAATCTTCTCAAAAGTCATCATTTAGCGAGACTTCATAAGCCGCTGGCACTTAAATTGCGCGTCTTAAAAGCATTTTAAAAGCGTATGAATGAAAAATATTAAAGTCTTTCGTGCATTTCAATTCCGCAAATGTATGTCTATAAAAAGCTTAAAGCTGCCATGCAGAGGCCTGTTTGTACAGTTTTGATCAGCTAATGCGTATATTTATATTCATTGAAATTGAAAATGGGCCATTTTCAACTGATCTAAGCGTTTTATCAAAAGTAATTTCAACAATCACATATACAACAATTCAGACCTTTGCTGACGCAACTGTTCGCTTTATATATTTATGATAAAAAATAAATAAATAAATAATAATAAAAATAAAACGAAAAAAAAACAACAAACAAAAATTTTTAATTTCTGTAAAATTTGACGAAGGTATTAAACCGGATCTATGTATGTGTGTTTGTATATGTTGAAGGCCTATTGTTGTTACCGTCCATATCAATAGTACAAAATTCACAAATTAAATTCCATTTGCGGCTTCATTCATGCCGATAAGGTGGAAATCATTTTAATGTGTTTTTAGTATTTTGTTCAACGCACTCGCCGACGCTCGTGAAAAATGTAAAAATTGTGCAGAAAAAAAACTTTACGCGCATTTCAAATAAATCATAATTAAAATCGCAACATTTCTGCCATCATGGTGCCAAAGCCGAAAAAGTAATTGCATATATGTCATTAATTCCAATTAAATTTAATTATACCATGTAAATCATTAAATAAACCAATGAATGATTCATTAAAGCACATTACACGAGCACTTCCAAAATGCAAGCAATTATAATGTGAACAAATTCCAATGTGCTGAAAAGCCCAAACTCGCATAAAAATAAATTGGGTCAAATTGGGAAAAGGGAAGACAAGTTGAAGGTCCTCGATATGTATATAGATATATATACATATAGCAAAAACTGTTCTATTGTATACAAAACGTTACAGTTAGTTAGCAAATTGTGAGTGGCACAATTTATATAGACAACGGATCGCAATCATCAATCATCTTTTGCGTGAAGCATTAGACCAGTAGACCAGTTAGACGGGCCAATACGATTAAGTGACCCAAAAACACAGAAATACGAAAAGAACCCAGGAAAATAACAACAACACACAACCAATCACCCACTCCCCCCTCGCGCACCCGGCTTACATCGAATAGCCCAATACAAAAACAGAGTAGACGGCGACAGACAGAGTTGAGGCCCATCATTTTTACTGGATGGGGCGTGGGAGGGCCTCAAGCTGATTGTTTCAATAGCAAAATCAATAATAAATGATGTTAACTGCCAATTTTTGCCACATGAGCACAACACCACCAATAAAGTAGGTGCATCAAAGTTGAGGATACCTTCTGGCTGATGTCCTAATGCCACTGTTCCTAGTATCAACAACAATACCAAATGTCAGCAATCAACACACAACGCCAAATACTCACTTTAATCAGGTTGCCCGTGGGCGACCAATGCGAGGGTTTCTCAATTCATTTCTCTATAACTAAAAAAACGAAACTTTATTCTTGGCATATACGAATTAATATTCCAGTTATTGTGGTCGCTCGAAAATTTATGATGTTTATATTACTCTTCTTAATAACTAAAAATTCCGAAAGTATTAATTGATGAAAAAGAATATTGTTGTTATTGAAAAACAAACTCTGAAACAAGAATTGCATTTTTCTTAACACTTTTATACTATAGATTATAAGTTAAATAATTTTCTATGCTACCCACACTTCTCGGCCAATTTAATCTCTATAAGATTTCCAAGCTTCAAGAGCAGAGTTATAAAAACTTAATTTCTTATAAATAAATTGTGAAAAAGCATCGCTTTCGCAGCATGTTCAAGTTTTGGAATCTAATGTTGTGGCACACGCAATGCGGTCGTTCCTGGCAATTGTGACTATAACTATGGGTGTGTGTGTGTGTGTGTGTGTAGGGAGTGCCTCTGTTGTTCACTTTACAAAAGCATCCGCCTTTCGAAAAATCATTGAAAGAAAACAATGCTGTCAATTTGGCAGCAATTTCCCTCGTATTCGACTATGGCGGCAATGACAACAACGCTCCAGGCATGTGGCACAGGAAATTGCAGACATAACTATTAAGTGGCATACTTTTGTTGAATATCGCCGGACTGTGTGTTTGGTGGGGGCGTGCTACATAATCGTTGGACCTGTGAACTTCATTGCCAGCCGGACGCACGGCCTGGCCTCAAATGAGGCTTAAAATCATACACAAAAACACAAAGCTATCAAATGCCCAGCTACGCTGTGGCCCAGAAGTTGGCTTTAAGCTGTGTGGTTGCTCTGGGAAGTTTATCAAAAGTTTCCAGTTTTTTTTTTAGAATAGAAAGAGAATTTAGTTCTCTTGATAGAACTGTTAAAGCTATTATAGTATTCAAAGAAAAACTAACAAACTAAATTGTGTTTAATTTGTTTCTCACTTAACTCTCTATTAGACAACATTGTTTTATAATCAGTACGTGACTCAAGTTAACTAAACTTAAAATTCTCCGATTTGCTACTTATTCTTTTGACTTAACCTGTTGCCTGCTTCAAGGCGCTAGCGTGATTTGAAGCAAGCAAAAGCGAATCACGCAAATGTGGCAATTTATTGTAGAAGTGCCACGCATGCCACACTACGGTAAAATGCAATAGTTGAAATAAACAAAAGTGCTGACGCTCATTATGAAGCTGCTTGGTGAAATGGGAATGGAAATGGAAAAGCTACTGTAACTTGTATAACAGTACAGTTACTTGCATGCCTTGAATGCTGACCTCCGAGCAAAGAGCGGCGAATCCTCGACTCAGATACTTTGTGGCTGGCATGCAAAGTCATTAAATACATTAAGGCAAACGGCAGGACTTAAGAAGGAAGTTGCTGGCAAAGGCTTTGTGCTCGTGCCGTTGTCGTGTTTATCAGTCAGCCTAAAGAGCCAAAAAGAGCCAGGATATATCCATGGCTATATTGCTATACAGTTTCTGTTGTTGCTGTTTGTTTGATGCCTTCTGGCATTTTGTGTAATTGTTTTGTGGAAAGAAGTAGTAAAAGAAATATACGACGCTACTTTTGTACATAATAGTTGCGAAGTTGCCTGCCCTCGCCTAAGGACGACTCAAGAGTCCTTTCACTTCATACTCTGATTCTAAAGCGAAAAAATGGGTATATTTGTTTTTATGTGTTTGAAATTTACAGTTCTTGTAAAATATATCTGAAATTACACAACAAATGAGTCGAATAGTCATGAAACCTAATATTAAATATTAGATACACAAACTCCACAAATGTATCTACTAAACTTTGAGCAGTGTATTTCAATTTTTTTGCTGTTGCTCTGTGGTCATATTTGATATGCTCTATCTGGTTTTATAGTGAGACATGACCTGCTGGCGTGCGGCTGGAATTGTACTAGTTTTGGTGTATATAGTACATAAGAGCTGCACGCACATTCTCTGTCGGAATAGGTAGTTTTCTTGAGCCCACGTCGGAGCCGGAGCCAGAGCCTGGGCACGCAAACAGCTCCACTTTCGCGATGTTTTAGCACTTTTGTGCGCAACATTTAGTTTAAATTTAACTCGCAACGCGCCAACTACGCGCCTCGCAGCTGCCACTGCCAAGTAACAAAGGATTAAAATAATCCACGCGCAAACCTAAAGAGAAAAATAAATAAGTCACCAAATTACAAAAAAATTGAGTATATAAATATTTGCAAAACGTGTTTGTTTCGGTCTCGCTCCTTCGCTGTTGTCATCATTAAAAGCGCATTTGGCGCTAATTGCAAGCACATTCCATCTCACTTGCTCCCTCTTTATCGCCGTTGGCCCTCTCTCTGCGTCCCTCGCAGCTGGAACAGTGATAAATTACAGTTTATTTCAAATGTGCGAATGCGAGCATCGAAAGAACAGCTAATTAATAGAGGTTGTAGTTGTAGTTGACATTGACGCAAAGTCAATTTATTTGCCGTCTCTCCATCGATGTCTACAACAACAAAAACAAACAAAATAGCACCAACAACGGTAACTAGAACGAGAACAAGAACAGCAAAGGAATTAAGCACAGTTCGTCCGCGATCCTCACGATGAGTCGCCTGAGGCGTGAAAGCAGCCGTCAAAGCGTAATAACAGTTGAACTCATCCAGTTCATAATTCAGTATAACGCACAGGAGACCCAGGAAAAGAAGAAGAGGTGCGACCAACAACATATCCGCATTAAACAGTGTTTAACAGTTTTTCAAACATTTAAATAAAAAAGAAACGTATCCAAACATTTTTAAGAGCAATGTTGTGTCACATTGATGCGGAGCTTTTTATGAAAACGGACTGGTATTAAATAAATAATTTCACGTTAACTGACTACAATTTATAAAATAGCAACCAACAAATTTAATGAATATAAAAGGAGTGAAATTTATATGCAATAAACATCGTAGAACCTGTCACTTGTCACTTAGGAACTGCACAAGGACCCACACAAATTATGCGATAGAGTTATGTAACGTTGTCAACGTTGTGTGTGTGTGTGTGTCTGACTGAAAAGGAACTAGCAAACTATTATTTGGGCAACAAACTTGCCAAAAGAGAAGTAAATTAGAAATTTCAAAGCAATTCAGTTAAGCTTCTGAATGGTCGAGTAAATTGTGATTTTTGGTAGGAAACGAAGTGAGAAATGAGTTGAAATGAAATTAAGTCTTATAGTTGTGCGAAAGAAGTAATCTGGGTATATATATTTATACAAATATGATGTCTTTCTTTATAATATTATGTCGCTAAAGTGCACAGGTTTCCTTTTAGTGTAAGCGGCTTTGATAATTAAGTACAAAATTAAATATTTGTCATATATGTAATATTCGATTAATAAATCCGTTTTATTTTGAAATAATATGTAATGTGATATATATAGTAAGTTCTACATATTCAGTCAGTTGTCAGCTTAGTTGGGTTTTGTGCACAGTAACTGGAAATATACCCAGCACTTTTATAGTGCATACATTTTGCACACAACATTTTGTTTGCCCAATTTATTTGACCTTTTGCATATTTTATTTCAAGTAAGCAGCTGTTCATTTTTATATGCAATTTATGTTTGTTCAGTGAGTCGATGACAGGATGTCACAGCAGTTTACCAAACATATTTCCCTTATGCTTAGTTTTCTATTATTTATAATATTTAATATGCTAAAAGCTCACAAGTTTAATACTCAATTGAACAAAGCTGCCTAAAATTTGGTATTCGAGTTGTATATTGAGTATTGTAAACCTATGATTAGTTTACAAATAGTTATTAAAGGATAGAAATCTCAATAACATGGAGACTCCATTAAACTGCCTTAACAAATATCATGGAACTATTATTTTGGTAGGTTTTCTAAGAAACCTATTAATGCTCAATTGAACAATGCTTGCATATCACAATTTAACTAACCTGAAATGTATATAACTAGATATATATTATTCAGAATTCTGAACCAATAATTAGTTCACAAATATCTAGCAGCTATTCGAGAACATCACTTAAGTAATCTCAATTAGCAGTTCTAACTAAGTAGAGTCATAATCTGTACTTATGTTGGCTAGTATCAAATGCAATAACCCCAGTAACTTAAACCCAAATGGGGATTTCAGCTTGCTATGTGGAGCAGAGGGACTAATTAACCATAATTGAATGTGGCGCTAATTTGTTTAAGTCATTTTGGGTGCTCTTTGGGCGGGTTTGCTTAAGTGCTTTTTAGCTTTCTGCCATAAAGAGCCACGTTTTTTTTTCATTATTTTTTTTTATCTCTTGTGACATTATTTGTATATCTTCTGTGTACTCCCCCCCACCTTAATTTGTGATTTGTTGAAAAGGTTGGTGGAAAATGTTGCCATGGAAATGCACTGATGAAGGCTGCAAGCGGATTCCCATTCCTCTGCACCTTTGGCATATTTTTAATTGACCAATTAGCTTTGCATTTCAGTGCGTTTTCAATGCCAATTACGAATACGAGAAATGCCACACAGGCTCAATTATATATATAAGTATATTTTACTGTTTGTGGGTCCCATTTCCATACAAAAAAGTTGTGGCAAAACTTTAAGTTCTTTTTGCAAGTGCCGTCTTCGTCTTGCTGCACGTTGCACGTTTTGCTGTTGCACTGTTGCAAAATAAAACAAAACAAAAAAACTTGGCATGCAATTAGTAATTTCTTTTAGTCAACACCACAACTCCTACAACACACACTTAACACACACATCACACACACAAATACCAGCAAGCACTGCCTGATCAGCTTTTTTCTTTGCCTTTTAGCCTTGTAGTAAAATTTGTTGCATCCAGTTTACATGTTAAAAATTGTATCTACTCTTAAATCTTCTTCTTTTCGTTTTCCCTTAATGTTCTTATTTAACACTAATATGAACAATAAATTGGCTTTCAAAGCACTATTAAAACTAAACCTTTTCCCGCTCCTAACACAAAACCGTTTTTTTTTTTCGTTTTCTGCCTTGGTTTTTCATTTTGTTGCCATATTATTTCTGTAAATATAGCTTAACAACAATCGCAAAATAAAAAAATTTATATAAAATCAAAAACATAAAAAAGACAACAAAATTGCGCTATAAAAATAACTTGGTTTAATTTTAATTAACTTTGTTTATAGTTTTAGTTAAGCGTTTTGGCATTTTTCTTTACAAATTAACAAAAAGTAAAAAAAAAAAATGCAATTATATATAATAAATCATTACGGAACTGGACTAACAAATTGTTTTTTCTCCAACCCCCCTTTTCCAAAAAAACCCAACCCAACTTCCCGTAGGCGCCTGGCCGACGAAGATGATGAACTGTCCGAGGTTCAACCGGATGCGGTGCCACCCGAGGTGCGCGAGTGGTTGGCCTCGACCTTCACGCGCCAAATGGCCACCACTCGTACCAGGAGCGATGAGAAGCCCAGGTTCCGATCGGTGGCTCACGCCATTCGCGCCGGCATCTTTGTGGATCGCATCTACAGGCGTGTCTCCAGCTCGACCCTGATGCAATTTCCACCTGATGTCGTTAAGCTGCTCAAGGTGAGTGTCAACTTAGCAGGATTCGATGAGAGTTGACAGGTGCCAGAGAGAGATACTCACATGTTTCCGGATTATATATTAAATAAGACTATATTTTGTGATTCGGAAATTGATTGCCATATTCAAGTATAGATGCCAATCGGCTCAGTTTTGACAGTATTAATCTAAAAGCCAGTTTACCAGAGCAAATTAATTAATTTGTAACATTACTTCAGAAATATATAATTTCCAAACTTAAATGTATAATTAAAAAAAAAGATTTTACTTGTTAAAATCGCATTTCTTTTGACAAATTAAAGCTGTGGACATTTTTGAGCCCTATTTATTTTTAATATCTTTTCACCTATAGTTCAAATGACAGCTATATGGTTAATTGACTAAGCTCAAGTTACACATGTTTACCATTATTTGAAAAAGGTTAAAAGAGAAATTTTTGAAGGTTTTTGGTAACGAGTCAGAAAAATATTTGTAGGAATTTTCTGGTAGTATTTGTAGTGCGGAAGCTTATATGTCAATATTGAAGCGCAATCCGTGATCAAAGTTTGGTGACTCTTAATCGATTTGAAATTATCGATCTTATCAGTTCCCTAGCGCCCAAATCGATATCCTTATTTCTTCGGAATCAGATTAAAAAGTGTTATTATGTTATTAAAGTTTGTCAAATGTTACCCTTATATAACTTATGTAACAGATTTTTATCTATATTGTTTTTAATTGACTAAACTGTGGACTTACCTATACTATATCCTATATATAGAACCTTGATGACTGGACGTTTGATGTGTTTGCATTGACCGAGGCAGCCAGTGGCCAGGTGATTAAGTATGTTGCCTATGATCTGCTCAATCGCTATGGGGCCATGCACAAGTTTAAGATAGCTCCCGGGGTGCTAGAGACGTTTCTGCATCGCGTGGAGGAGGGCTATTGTCGCTATCGCAATCCATATCACAACAATCTGCATGCGGTGGATGTTATGCATACGATGCACTATTGCCTGTGCAATACGGGCCTGATGAACTGGCTGACGGACTTGGAGATCTTTGCCTCGCTCCTAGCCGCACTGCTGCATGACTTTGAGCACACGGGCACCACCAACAATTTCCATGTAATGTCCGGTTCGGAGACGGCGCTGCTCTATAATGATCGGGCCGTGCTGGAGAATCATCATGTGAGCGCCAGCTTTCGCCTGATGAGGGATGAGGAGGCCAACATCCTGTCGCATTTGTCGCGCGAGGAGTTTAAGGAGCTGCGCACTCTCATCATTGACATGGTGCTGGCCACCGACATGACCTTTCACTTTCAGCAGCTGAAGACAATGCGCAACCTGCTGACGCTGCAGGAGCCCACCATTGACAAGTCGAAGGCGTTGTCATTGGTGCTGCACTGCTGTGATATTTCCCACCCGGCCAAACATTGGGATGTCCATCATCGCTGGACCATGCTGCTGCTGGAGGAATTCTTTCGCCAGGGTGATCTCGAGAAGGAGCTCGGTTTGCCGTTCAGTCCGCTCTGCGATCGCAAGAACACGCTCGTCGCCGAATCTCAAATCGGCTTCATCGATTTCATTGTGGAGCCCAGCATGAGCATCATGTCCGATATGCTCGAGCACATTCTGGCGCCCATTGCGCCGGTGATTAAAACCAAGCCAGCGACACTGGCAGAGGAGACGGGCAATGTCGCTGATTCGGAGGGCGATGAATCAAAGCTGTTGATGCGCAAAAGCGCGGCGTCCACTGCCAGCAAGTTCACCATTAACAAACCCTGGCTCACCTGTCTCACCGAAAACAAGAAGATCTGGAAGGAGCAGGCCATCAAAGGTACTTAAAGCTAGCCAACGTAGATGTTTTGGCTTGTAATTTTGCATAATTTAATTGGTTTTCGCTTACCCGCATTTCGTAGTCAATTTAGGCCAAGACTTAATTGAATTTCATTCTCTTGCTTTCACTTTGATCTTTTGCCAACGTTTATTAAATTGCTATTATTAGTTATTATAAAACACTCAAACCTATCACGCAGAGATCTCAGATCGTCGAAGAATGTTTACGTTGTAAATGCAATATAGACGAAAAGAAACTACATTAAAATGTTTTAATCTATGTAAGTGAGCAAGTGGCAAGTAGATTATAAATTTTGAAACAAGAACTAATTCAAATTCTAGTGCAAAAGGTCAGCGAAATAAATGCATTCCGTTTGAAGTTTTCAGTTTATGTAAACACAACATAATTGTAGCATAATATAAATTTTCTAACATGTTTTCATTTTAAATAAATGTTTTTAATTTCAATTAATTTTATTATTCTGATGCTGTTGCAGAAGCATCGATAACAAATCGATGCAAAAGCATCGATTAATATATGCATCGATGCTTTTGACGTTACTGTTAATCACGACTGATCAATTATATGTTTCTCCACACAGATGCCGAGGCGCGAGCGCTGGTCGCCGCCGCTGAAGCTGCGGCCGAAGCTGCAGCCGAAGCAGCAGCAGCCGAAGAGAATAAGCCAGACGCCGAAAGCGAATCTGGCGAACAAAAGGAAACGGCAACAGAGGCCTCTGCTTAAAAGTAGACAAGGCATTGACAAGCGTTTAACTAAGTAGTCTAAATACAAAGAACAGATACAAAAGATATACATATATAGATACTTACAATCTCTGCACAGATTATAATTAGAAAAACAACAACAAGATCAAGAACTATGTAGGAGCATGTACACGTAAATAACTAATTTAAAAACTGTACAAAAATATAATATGTTCATAAACAAAATGTAATGCTAAATATAACAAAAAAAAATAATATAAATCGGACAATTGCGCAGCTTCTTAAGCGCTATATTTTCATGTTAGTAGCTGATCAATCAAAAAGCATATATAGGATTATCCATGCAAAAAAATATTATTGAATGTACTATTTGATATATAGTATAATCTGTTGTTGCAACTAGTTTGTTATTAATGCTAAGCAAAACTGAAAACTGACAAAAACACAACAAACACAACAAACAACAAAACAAAAAACTATAAGAAAATATTAGCGCAGAGCACAATTCGAGAGCATTTTTACTTTCCGGTGTCATATTGAAAAACAAAAAACAAAACGAAAAACTCTGTAAATAGTTGGCATTTGTATGAAAATGTTTCGCTTTATGTCAACAACAACAATAATTGATAAGCATTTACTTAGCTTAGTTCGTAGAGTTGAAATATTTACTTTACATGCTTGAAAGCAAACACTTTACTTACCCTTTATGTATTTTGTATGTTTTCTTAAGTTCTTTTTTAAACCAATTTGGAATTTATTATACGATTATGTTTTTATAACTTTTCTGTACGCAATATCTTCAATTAAATCATATTCTTTTTTAATTCTTCAACTTGTTTTTATTTCATATATATATATATCTATCTATATATTTATATATGGTTTGTTCTTACACTAAATTGCTCAATTTGCTGGATAGCAAAGCGAGGAAACCTTGGGCTGTCCACATGTTAAGTACCTAACTAACAATGAAGAGAAGAAACCCCATACCTGAGACATAAACTAACTAGTTATACAAACACTGTAAATATCTAAAGGACCTCTAACAGACTTAAAGAAACCCAAATTCTATTTACTTGAATTTTTCCACTCTACATATGCACATTGCTACCTAATCGATGCATACCTCTTATCGTATGCATTTAAATGTTAAGAATATTTATATAATGCATACATACAACCTAAAAATCATATTCGTAATGACGCACCACATCCAATAAGTGTTGTTTAACCATAAGCATATTTATTTTTATACGTGAACAAGGCAACTGTTTACAAAAAAGAAAACCAAAAACAATATCTATAAACAATTTATATGTTAGACGATTCTTTTCGTTGAGTTCTTGTGCGTGTTTTTCTCGTATTCGATGAAGAATTCAAACTAAAATGTTTTAAACGTTTTTCAAAATGTCTGATAGCGGGACCATTCTTTTAAGATTTACCACTGCTCTTACCATACAGCGAAAGACAGAGTGAGAGAAAGATAGGGTTAGAGGGCAACGAGCGAGACGGCGATACGATACAATAGGGAATTTCCCATTTTTATTCGTGTATAGGCAAAACAGAGTCTAAACGCGAGGGGAGGGCGCGGCAAAGAGCAGTGGTAAATGGGCTTAGCAGTAAGGTACCAAATTATCAGCTGAAATTGGGATCATAGCTTTATTAAGGTAGTAAATACTCGTAATTAACTACTGTAGTTGGTAACAATGCATGTAGTGCACACAGATATGTATATCCATATGCATTGGTATGTGTGTCGTATAAGCCATACTAAACAAAATACAAATATATAAATAGTAATTTAATCTCATAACAATTATGTGTAGCTGCAGCAAATATAATCGCATAGCATATATATAACATATATATACATACCATAAAAATAATAATAATAATCATAATATTATCGTTAACAAATGCAAAATTACATATTATGTATATATATTGGTTAAGAATATGTGTGTGTTTGAACGCTCAAAGCGATTAGGCTATAGTCGGCTATAGTTCGTATCTGTATATGTCTGTACAAAATTGAAACTGAAAGATTTGGTGAACGCTGTTGACGAATGAGAAATGCGTAGGATTTTTTGGCATTCAGTTGTTTAGCTAATTAGTGGAGTACATGGAAAATCCTATTAGTTGACTAAATTGTTAAATATATATAAAATATGTATGTAATCTCTGTTACTACTAACACATAACAAAAAAAAAAAACAAGCATACATTCAAGCATATGTCTTAACGTTATTAGTGAATAGTAGTGTTGTAGCAACAATAAATATTTAACATACATATATACATATATGCATACATATATTAAATTAATATAATACAAAACAGCTCCTGACTATATAATAATACATACATAAATACATGCATATGTATACTTATGCACACATCTTCACAACAGGAAACTAGCTCAGAAACCTAATAATTCAAAACTTCTTGTCTTCAAGAAAAAATTATAAGATTACTTTTTACTATCGTTGTCTTATTAACTTTAACAACAGTTTCGACAGATTTTTACTGATACTTTCCGCTTAGAGTTTCATTACAAGTGCAAGTCAGTTATAATAATAATAATATATGTATAAATATATGAGTTGAAAGCAATCATTACATTTAAAGAATAAACTATTTAAAAAAAAAACATATGTAATATTTAATCAAGCAAATTAAGCCAGACCCAACTAACAAACAAAATATGTGAGTTTTGTGGAAAACAACAACATGCACAAAATGTCGCGCAAATGTTGAAATAACCTATTTTTAACCAACACAACATATAAACACTCTTTAAGCATACATACTGCACTATAAACTGTACATAATTTTGTTTCATTTACAACTAAACAATGCATTGTTTATTTAGCAATTAATTATGAACTTAAAGGTTTTTCTCAAAAGCGCCTAAACTAAGGTTTATCAAAAAAGTAAAGTTTTTCATTTTCCTAATGGGTTGATATAAAAAAATATGAAGTATGCATACTTATTGGCTGGTTTAAAGTGTAGCAAGAAATGTGGGCTTATTACGAAATACCTTCAAGAAATTATAATAACACCATATGACATTTAATATACTAATAAAGATATTATTAAACCTATAACGTTTCTCTTCTTTAAATACTTCGATTACGGGTTTTGATTTAAGTGGAAAAATATCGATGTTTCAGGCAGAGCGGCGCGATAAGAATAACAGTCTGTTAACCGCATACATGACAGAGCTTGAATGGACAGCTTCTAAACAGCTGTTTGGTTGTGCGCGTAACATGTGATTGGTTTGTGTACACGTTGCGTGCTGACTGTTAGTTTTTTGTAAGTAGCTGCACAACAAAAAGTAATTTTCTATCCCAGTGTTTGTAAAAAAATCTGTGTATCAAATATCACACAGCCGTGTGCATTGAGTGAACAATGTCTAACAGTTTTATCGCATTCTCAAATAAATGAAAGCAATTTCAATTAGCAAAGCAACACAGTTGTCTGGGCTTGTGTGTGTGTGTGTGTGTTTTGTGTGTGTGAGTGAAGTTTTTGCTCATGGCGTTGCCATGCAGGCAGCGGCAAGTTGCAGATTGTTGTTGTTGCTGCTGCTTATTTGTGATTTGTGAAAAAGGCGATGATTAATGTGTGGAAAATGGGCATAACGATCGGTCAAGTGACAAAGTGACACACTAATCTAAATCTACGGCTATCGCCGTCAAACTGTTGTCTGGCCATAAAACGGCCCCGCCCCATTTGAATACATTTTGTATTTTCATTTTCATTTTATTCCCTCTTTTTTTGTTGTTTTTGTGTGCCAAAGTTGTCTCTAACCAAATTAAGCACAACACGTTCACAAAAACCACCTTGGCGCTCCTTGACGCCGGCAACACCTCTGCCACCCACCGCCATACGTGTCGTGCTTGGACTTAATTAATTTTGCACAATAATCGTAAGCAGCTTCGCCATGTAAATAAACCCCAGCACCCAGTGAAATCTTATCGTTTCGCTCTTTATCAATGGCTCTTTAATTTTAGATAAATATGAAACGTCACTGTAAAATATGAAGGTATTAATAACTAAAGATCTATTGCAGATCTGATATAGTAATCGAACTGCCTTTGTATTCTTCAACATCTGAGTGAATCTGCTAGAGAAATGCAGTTGACAAGAATTTTTATAAACTTTGTACAAATTGAAATTTCATCCCTTTTTCGATTATTAATTAATTTGCTTATCTTGCACGACTTTAATTGTAAAAACAAATACATATCAGTTATCATGTTATGTTCACATTATTTTGTTGTTTTTTCTGCAGGCAGCAGCAGCATTTGCAGCAGGTTGTTGTTGAAAGATACGCCAGCGCCATGCACATAGAAAACGACTCGAGTAGTCAACCAAAACGATCCAGTGCCAAAAATCGCAGCGAGCCAAGAGCGTGAGCACCCCTCAATCCTGTCCAGCAACAACAATTGGCCAGCATTTAAAGAGACACTCGCTAAACAACAGAGCTAAAGTTAGAGACAGAAGGAGAGATAGAGGAAGGAAGGAAGGAAGGAAGAATTCCCAACTAGTCAGGCGCTAAGCAGTTGCATTTATTTTCGATTGTAATCCATCAACATCATCGTCGTCGGGCAAACATGGGCAACAAGAACTCGTGCTGTGCTTACTCGAGTCCACAGTCGGATCGCAAATCGAAGGATATACCGCCAGTGTTCGAGGAGCGGCATACTGTGCCGCATTCATCGCAGCATCAGTTGGATGGTCATCATGGTTCCGGTGGCGTAGCGATGTCCGTGCACCATCAGCATCATCAACATCAACATCATCATCAGCAGCAGGGCGGCAGTGGCAGCAACGATAACTTTGAGAATCAACAGAATCTGCAGCACATCTCAGAGCGTGAGGCGCTCGAGGGTGAGGAGGATCCATCGGTGGATCCCACGGCAGCTACAATGTTTCTGGAGCGCTCCAAAGTGGAGAACGGAGGCATGTCCCGCAAACGTTCCCAGCATCAAATCGCACAACAAAACAGCGGAGGCGGTGCCAACACTCCCGGTGCGAATAGCTCGGGTGGCGGCGGCGGTGGCATCGGTACTGGTGGTGGCCTGAAAAAGAGCTCCTCCTGCTCGACAATCTATTTGGATGACAGCACCGTGTCGCAGCCGAATCTTAAGAATACGGTCAAATGCGTTTCACTCGCTATTTACTATCACATTAAGAATCGTCAGTCGTATCGACGTCTGGACATCTTTGATGAGAAGCTGCATCCGCTGACGCACGACCATGTGCCCGAGAACTATGACACACAGAATCCGGAGCACCGCCAGATCTACAAGTTTGTCCGCACCCTCTTCAATGCCGCCCAACTGACGGCCGAATGTGCGATCATCACGCTCGTCTATCTGGAACGCTTGCTCACCTATGCCGAACTCGATGTGGGGCCATGCAACTGGAAGCGCATGGTGTTGGGTATGTTTGAATATATTTGATTTTGATCTATGATCCATAAAAATATATGTTTTTTTCCTTAGATTTTATTTCATGTCTATTTGCAAATTATTTATAGCATTTGTTGTGTGTTGCAGGTGCCATACTGCTTGCCTCAAAGGTGTGGGATGATCAGGCAGTGTGGAATGTTGACTACTGCCAGATACTCAAGGATATTACGGTCGAGGATATGAATGAGCTGGAGCGTCAATTTTTGGAGCTGCTGCAGTTCAACATCAATGTGCCCTCGTCCGTTTATGCCAAATATTATTTTGATTTGCGAACGCTTGCCGAGGCGAATGAGCTCAATTTTCCCACAGAGCCGCTGTCCAAGGAGCGTGCCCAGAAACTGGAGGCGATGTCGCGCGTCATGCAGGACAAGGTGACAGCCGAGGCGCTCAAGAATGGCATCAAGAAATGGTCCTCAATGGACAACATCAGTCAGGGCGGTCCGCGGCGCAGCGTGGCCATATTATCGTGATTTATATTAGCTTATTAAAAACTAAAAAACAAGATGAAAACAACTGTATTCTATTCTGTAGACGCCGTAGCGGTTCCATACTGTCCTTACCACAAAACAAAAAACAAATCTAAAATAATCGCCTTTAAGCGTAACACGATCTAAATTTAATTAATTATTTAATTTCTACTACATTTCAACAAAATCAACATTTTGGAAAACTTCTCGCATAACTTACAGGAACAGAAAAAGAAAACAAAAAAAAAATGTTCCCTTTTTCATAATTCAATTACATTTAATATCGTTAGTAAACTTTGTAAGAAAGTTTTTTATAGCCAATTAAACTGAATCTAAACGAAGGCAGACACAACCAAAATACGAAAGTTTTTAACACACACACACATATATACACACGCAAGTCTCGAATGAAGGACCACTTTTTATATATATACACAATGAGATGCATTGCTTGCATAATTGTATACTCTTGGAAGCGAAACTACCGATTGCCGTCAAGGATTTGGATGTTTTTAATATATACATGCAACTACAACTTCAACAGCGCGTAACCAATTGCCAAAAAAAAAGAAATCTATTTAAAAAAAAAAAAAAAAAAAAGAAAGAAAAACGAAAATTAAATCATAGAAAATGCACTGTAAAAAAAGCTTGAATATTGAACATTGTAATTTATAAATTTTCATTTGGTCGACAAGCAATTCAAATTAATCTCAATGGATTCCAAAAGTGACAAATCCAATATGTATTTTAATAACAAATAGGCAAGAAAAAAAGAGAAAAAAACATAAACATTTCTGTAAATTTGTTAAGAATTTAATCTTTGTTTGTGCCCAATTACATTTATGTGATTTCATCGGATATCCTATGATTAATATGTATGCATAGAAGAATAGCTTCCTTATCGACAATGCTTGAGGGCGCAGCACAATTATGGGGGCGTGGCCTGCGCCAAATTAGATTTGTTTTACTTCATAATAGCATTAAAACACAGCGCAATATTAACCCAAGATTCGTGAGTAAATTAATATTTAGTCATATAAGGATACGAATTATATGCAAATGTATTTTATTTTGTAATTTATTTTACGATAACGCGAAATAAAGCAAATCACAAACTAAATAACTCAGTTCTCATACCATTTGACTTTGATATAATTTCTTATTAACCAAAGATAAAGAAATATACAATAATATCTTAAAATAATCATTAATTGGTGCGTGCCTAAGCTGGATAAAAAGCAAAACATTGAGGTTTTCGAGCTTTTGAATTAACCACAATCAATCCTATTTACTCATTCCATTCATGCATATGTTTTGTAAACAAATCAAACCAAACATAAACAGATGAATGAATGGCCGTTTTCTTATTTTATATTTATTCGATATTATTCTATTATCGATATAAGTGGCATATGTCCATTTTGAGTTATGACATCGATATTTATTAACATCCTGGCCATCAGTGGTGCCAAAATAGCCATTTCCAGTCTGTATTGAATATATAAAAAAAAACAATACGCTATTCACAAATCGTATATTTAGTCTAATATTGTCTTTTTTAACATTAATGAACGGTTTTAAAAAGCAAGAATTGAACTTTAGACTTTTTCTTATTTATAAAATGTTATTAATTGGGATTTTTTCAATGGTATCGATGACACTAGACCAATCCTAAGTATCGTACATAAAGTATCATGTATGCATTTTGATATATCGATATGCCGCTGCATTATATCAACCCTAGTTCCGATCTCCTCGCACCTCATTTCTTGTGCACAAAAAAGTGCATTTAAAGGTAAATACAATTGTGTTATAAAAAAAAACTATCCGTGAACGCGATTGAAAATGTGAACTAAACCAAAAAAAGCCAAAGTGCGTGCGGTGTGCAATTTTAACGTGTTCGGTGCCAGTCTACAGCCAGAGCCAGAATTTTGTATGTGTCGCTGTGCGGGACGCCTGCTGCTGCTGCTGCAACATACACAAGCGTTGAAGAAAAAAAGAGGAGTGGTGGGCCAGTCAAAAGAACTTGGATTTCTGGTCTGACCGCTGTAAGTACAATGTGCATGTGTGTGTGCATGCACTTACACACACAAACACTTAATCCGAATTGGGCATCAATTGAGCTATTCTTATGGAACAGTTGTACAACTTCGATGCTGCCATATTTATTTAAACTGAATAATTTTACCGCCTTTTTATGCCAAAGCACAAGCCCCGAAAAGCAGCGCGCAGTCAGTTAACGCCAGTCAATAAGAACAACGCAATCGCTCACCAGCACACGCACACACACGCGCATATACACGTACTCATACCACACGTACACTCGCATTTACCCTCTCATACACACGCACACACACAGATATCACTCACAGTTTCTGTACCTCTCTGGCACTCGGTCTCTCTCTCTATATTTCTGAATCTCTTTGTTTCGCCTTGCCTCTTTTCTGGCTCTCCCACGAGAAACAGGAACACCGAACACGAAACAAGAGCTCTGCACGAAAACACAGCAGGGGCAGTTTTAAACAATTTAGAATTTCAGAAAAACAAATAAAATAAATATTTTTCAATTATTACAAAAAAATATATGTATATATGCAGCTATCATAATTTTATTTTCAATTTTTTTTTTCAATTATAAATTATAGTATTATATTGAAAAATCTTAAGCCCCTGATTGTTCTACCAACTGTACTGCTGACTAAAAAGTTGCTGTGTTATATATTTTATATTATAATTATTGATATAAGTTATTAAACATTTTTCTTTTGTATGTATTTAGTAATCAACATTAGGTATTCAGACAATCAATGTTTTAAACCTGTTGGGATAGCCAAAAAATTGTAGGAGCGGAAGAATACATAATGGAAGTGCTCCGTGCATGAAAGATGCACGTAGTAAGTAGTATGTCAAATGTATGTGCTCACTGTGTATTCGTGCAGGGCACGAAACGAAAGCGCCTCACGAAGAACTTTACATCGCGCTGCTGCTTCTGCTGCCTCCGCGTCTCATTCAATTTTCAGTTTGCTTTGCTCTGTACACCGTACACCACCGCCTCTCACCCGCGCGGCGATTTGATTTTTCTACTACTACTGTTGCTGCTGCGCTGCTAAAGTTTTTTCACACTCACATACACGCACGCTCTACTGTCACCACCACAATCAAGTAATTTTTATACATACATACATATAATGGCGTCATAAGAACATATTTTTGCGAATGCTTGTGCCAAAATTGCCCACAAGCAATTGGCGGGGGTTGGGGAGGGAGGCAAAATAGTGAAAAGTGCGCTTGCAAACGAGTCGAAATAATCTAATTGGAAAACAGTGTACATTTGTAAAATTCTAATACAATATTATCAAATGACTTTGCGGTCGACAACTGTATATATTGTGTGTTTGAGTGTGTGAGTGTTCGTTCGAGAGTGAGCGATATATTTATGTGCCTGTGTGTGCGTATGTATGAGATACGTGAGCTGCTGTGTGCTCAAGTATTGTATCTGTGTGAGTGTATATATTGTGTGTGTACGTAATAAATATACACACACCTACCGAGTTCCCATTAACGTCATCATCGTGTCATTTTCTTGTTTGCAAGGCGGCGCAGGGTTGCATTTTCGAAAAAATGAATATTTCGTATTAATAAATGCAAATGCAAGTGAGAAATAGTTGAATTGGCTATGTGTGTATATCCATGTATGGCAAATATGACATTTTGTGTATATACTGCCCCTCTCCCAAATTACATTCCTCAAATTTAGTTGGCTACCATATGTTACTTTAAGTTCAGATTTCCTATAAGACAATACAATGAAATTTATTTTACTCTATATTACGGCAGAGTCTCTTACAGTCTTTTTTTATTCAAGTATCGTTTATTTTATTAGTTAGTATTTTATTAAACAATTATGAAATGCACACTAATTGCCTTTGATGAAAATATGTCTCTCTCGCATCTCGCCGCTCAGCGCAAAAAATATTGAGCGACAACCAAACAAAATTAAAAATAAAAAAAATGCGGAGAATCGAGGCAACAACGGCAGCAATAATTATAACTATAACTCGAGTTTGGCATAGAATGTGGGCAAAGCGCAAAACTTGCTTGTATGCGCCGCCTGTACTGTTGTTCGCTCGCTCTCCGCTTCGGTTCGGTTCGTTCCGTCGCGCCCGCCTTAGCTTTCATTTTTTTCTCTTTTTGCCTGTGCCAGCCTTTTTCGCTTTATTTTGTACTTACGCTTTGCGATTCAATTCGTTTTTATTGGTTTTCCGCTTTAGGCGGTTTGAATTGTACGTAGCGTCGTCGTCGTCGTGCAAATCGTCAGAGGGGTGTGTGTATGGGGAAAAGGGGAAGAGCGTTGTCGTTCAATGAATAATGAGAGGCAATGTAAGTATGACAGTGGTAGAGAGAGTTAGAGGCAGCAACAGCGTATGACAGCGAGAGAGCGGACAGCGAATGTCGTGTGAGCGCGGAGAACGAAATAACAAATAAAGCAAAGCACAAAAGTGCACAAAGCAAGGAAGAAAAGGCAAGGGCCAGGCAGGCCAGGCTACACAGTAAAGAGACGGACGACCACAGGCCGAGAAACCAATGGTAGTGCATAGGGGAGACAGAGGGGGAGAGTGAGTTAGATGAATGAGAGAGAGAGAGCAAGCACAACTTTTTTTGGCGGAACAGCCAAAAGTGAAGCAAGGCAGAGAGCTCCAATATCTAAAAGACGTGCGGGCAATGCACGCAAATACCGCAATAGATAAAGCACATACAAACTAATATATATGCGTGTGTGTGGTTGTATATATATATGTACATATAGAAACTTCTTTCTTGTAGTAGTAGTAGGTACAATTAATTTGATTTGTTAGCACGTTATCGCAGTTGACTGATTTTTAGATAGGTGCAATTTTCAAATATTTATCAAAAATGTATTTGCAATAAATACACACGTACTAATGCGTGTTTTTAATGTATTGGTATATTTATACGGGCTCCAATTTCAATCGCGTAAATTGTCTATAGTTCCCCCCTGCTCATTAAATGCGTCGCAGTTTTCAAGTACACACACATGCATATGCATGTGTGTTTGGGCTTTTGCATATTGACTACCAATAATTTTCACTTTGCTTCCCCTCTCCTCCGATTGCCTTTGATTGAGGTTGGTGTAGGCGGTTTTCGTTAATAAAGGGCCGTGCTTGGGGTGGGGGTAAAACTGTTCTGCGCCGCGGTCCGTTTGATAATTTCGCGTAAACATAAACACAAAACAAACTGTTGCTCACCGCTGCTGTTATCGTTTGCTGCATTTCTCTCACTACGCAGGTGGCCAGAGCGTATCGAAATAAATACTGATTGCAAGTGCATATAGTAACCTGTTAACTGTAAACTACATTTAATTTGTCAGATCTCTGCTCTTCATCCTCTTTCTCCTGGTGAGGTAGCAATACGATGATGATTATCAATGCCAAGTAGCTGCAAAAGATTACATAAATAGGTGAGTACTGAGTGTTGGAGGTGTGCAATAAAATGTTAAGCAGTTAACAGAACTTTAAGTCCAATTTTCTAACAGAACTTCACTAAACAACTTAATCTAATTTCATAATTAAATGAAATATTTAAATGACTAAGAAAATATTCCTTATTAGAGTTGTTGAAAAATTAGAGTCGTAGTTTTTTCACTATTAACTACAATATTTAAAATATCTATTTAAATTAGAATTTATTAACAAATAATTAAAAAATGAAATTCATTTAAAAAATCCATTTCACAATTTCTTCAATTTAAAAATTTTAGTTTTTATATCTGATAGTAAAAAGTAACATAAAGTTTTTTTTGTTTTAGCTTTTTCCTAGTTATTTTTGTGCTTAACTTCATTAGGATTTTGTCGGCTGCGCTCATTTTATTTGCCCGGGCCCCACCAGCTTAAATTGGAGTCACACACAATAAAATATATATGTATTACATATGTATATGTATGAGTATGTGTACATATATTCTTCCTACCTCACCATATAAAAAGTGGCGCCCTTTTTGTGTGTTACAAGAGCTTCTTTTCTCCACACACCACCCCGTCTGTTGTTTCTCTTACGTATTTGTATTTGTTTTGTGTTTGTGTGTCGTTTGCTGAATTATTTGCCAGTGAAAACAATCAAATGTTGTAAGGCCAGCCAACAAGAGAGTGAGGGAGAGCTTGATATGAGAGCGTACGCAGCTTTGTTTGTGAGGAAGAGCGGGAGGGAGCGGATTTTGCTGCTTAAGCGCTTACTACATCTATGGCAGGACCTATGCAAACAATTTAATACGCTTCTCTTTTCTCCGTTAACTACCAAGCCATCCGTCCATCCAACCCCCACTCGTGTGCGCGCGCTTCGTTTCTCTCTTTATTCTTCGCACTTATTTAAACCCCCGCAGGCAGCTCTAGTTTTTCACACACACACATATATATATATATATATATATATATATATATGCAAACTCAAACACACACACATATATATATATATATATATATATGCAAACACACACACACTTGCAAACTCGTACGCGTTGTCTTTAATCGATTTGTACTTCTTGATATTTACATCAGCCGCCACCTGCCTCCTCTCGCACTCTCACTAACACATTGACAATTTACTACCACCTCTCTCCACAAGTTCGCTCTGAACACAAATGCACACACACATATATGCATTATATCAAATGCTTGAATACTCTGATTGGATATCTAAATCCTGAATCCTGCTAAGGCGAGGCATCGACTGCTGCGGCTCACTTCACACCCATCTTAGCAGCTCAGCTTAGCTCCACTCCCTTTTTCTCATGTCTGCAGCTACACTTGTTTTATATGTGTGTGTGTTTTTGGTTTTACAATTTATACAAAGTTATTTCATTGTGAGTGCAGAACGGTAGAACGCTCTTCAACTTAAAAACTCTCTTTGCTCTGCTTCTGCTGATGGATTGAAGGGCCATTTATATCATTTTATCATCATAAAATCAATAACTGCCTAGCAGAATTTTTGAACATCTATACCACATGACGAATTAGTCACTCATGTGTATATATATATATATGTATATATATAAATACATATGCTCCTCAACTGTACTTGTGCACGTCTCATTGAAAAGGGTTAACGCTCGCCAGTCAATGCACCAGTTTTACATTTGTGCACTTTTTACAACAACAAACAACAGCAACTATAAAAAGCGTTGCGCCCAACTAGCAAAATGTTGTCACACTGTTAACTGCTCTTCTGTTATTTGTTTTCTAACACTGTTAATCTTAACATGCTGGCGAAATATCATTACAATCATTTAAGAACTTAGCTTTATTGAGAGATTAAAAAAAATAAAAGTCTAATTTTTTTATCTCAATGTTTACTTGTTGCAGGTGAAACAACTGGAATTTAAATGTACATATATGGCCTGCAGTCTGAAGTGACCACAAGAATTGGCCTATAAGAATAGAGAGAAACAGAAGAATAAAGCTACATGGTAATTTGGCCAAGCGCTGCATCACATTTTTGATATACCCATACGCTAGAAATGTGTCCAATTTGAATAATCCGAGACAATAAATTCCACTTGACTTTTTGTAGCCACGACGGCCAGCAGCGAAAGCATTCGACAGCAGCAGCAACAACAACAACAACAACAACAGCAATAATAATATGTAGACTGCAACAGACAACAGCTACAGCAACAATAATTGAAGAAGCAAGAAGCAACACAGTAGCCAACCGACTCAAGCAACAAGAATCATAATATATATTTGTTTGTACACGAGGCGAAAAAAAGCGGCAACAAGATTGCACCGTTTAGTTTACTCTAAATGCAGCACGTGAGCGCTGCCAGTTCGGCACCTTCGGTGGTTTCAGCACCGGTGGTGACCACTGGCGGTGGCACCACCATCACCTTGGGCGGACCCCCGTCATTGTCCGGTGTCAAATCGACGGAATCATCACATAAAGAGGACAGCGGCAAGCAGCCGCCCCACGGCATTGAAATGTATAAAGTGAACATTGAGGATATATCACAGTTATTTACTTATCACGAGGTCTTTGGCAAAATCCACGGCGATGTGGTTAATCATGTGGCGGCGGTGCATGGCAGTCAATTGCCACCGCCGCAACTGCCACCGCCGCCCCCCCTACCGCCACAGACGACGCATTCGGCAAGCGCAGCTGCAGCAGCAGCGGCGGCGTCCACAAATAATGCAGCCGTTGCTGCTGTAATGGCCTCGGCCAATGCAGCAGCCGCGGCTGCAGCGGCCGCATCAGCAGCGGCATCAGCACAACAGCAACAACAGCAACAACAACAGCAACAACAGCAGCAACAACAGCAACAACAGCAGCAACAACAGCAGCAACAACAACAGCCAGCGACAAGCACAAATGCTGGAAGCCAGCAGGGCAGCGCCACGGTGACAACGACCAGCTCGGGCAGCAACGGGGGTGGGAATGGGGGCAACAACTCGACGACAACGACGGGTGAGTTGCTAATGCCGAAAATGGAGGGAGGCATCCATGGCGTTGATGGTCAGTCGAGCGTTGCGTTGGCGCCGGATGGCACGCCCATTGCGACTGGTACGCATGTGTGCGACATTTGTGGCAAGATGTTCCAGTTTCGCTATCAGCTGATTGTGCACCGCCGCTACCACAGCGAGCGTAAGCCGTTCATGTGTCAGGTGTGCGGTCAGGGTTTTACCACATCGCAGGATTTGACCCGTCATGGCAAGATCCACATTGGCGGTCCCATGTTCACGTGCATTGTGTGCTTCAATGTGTTTGCCAATAATACGAGTCTGGAGCGCCATATGAAACGGCATTCAACGGACAAGCCATTCGCCTGCACCATTTGCCAAAAGACTTTCGCACGCAAAGAGCATCTGGACAATCATTTTCGTTCGCATACGGGCGAAACGCCGTTCCGTTGCCAGTACTGCGCCAAGACGTTTACGCGCAAGGAGCACATGGTCAATCATGTGCGCAAACACACGGGTGAGACGCCACATCGTTGCGATATTTGTAAGAAGTCTTTCACGCGCAAGGAACACTATGTTAACCACTACATGTGGCACACTGGTGAGTGTGATTTGGTGACCGGGGGCGGACAATGCGAGCGGCGAGCGCCACGACCACAAAAACCAGATATACCAAAAAATAAAATAAACCAAAATACCAAATTTGCAATTCAAACTCAAAAAAGAAAAAACAGCAAAATTTTACCAAATCAATGAAATTATCAAGATTAAACAGAAAATCGATAACCGATTACCGATATCAAAATTCATGTAGAGTACAAAAACAAAAAAAAGAGAAAAGATTTACCAACCAAAATCAGCTACAGATATTATATCAACAGCCATCACATCACACCAATCAAAATCAATATCAATATCAATCAATTGATCAATCAATCAAGTAACCGCAACTGATCCTGCGAACTTCCTCTCGTCTGCTTCCTGCTCCTATCCAACAACTTGCTCTACATTGCCTATGCTTCCTATATATAATATTCCTATATTATATGTAGCCTTCCTTTTTCCCTGCATTTTGTACTCACCAACCACCTCACCCCACACCACACTCACAAAACGATACTTATTTTTACTCCTGTTGCTTCTGAAATGTACATTTTAGAGCTGCATAACTATCGATAGTAAACACCATTTCATATCGATCAGTTCGATAGAACACTCTAAATGCTTATCAACCATATTAAGTGTTATTTAGTGACGATAAAATCAAAGCAAATCTATTAGATTATTCAAGTTTTTTAAATTTTCAATAAAGTTCTTCTTCGAAATACAATATTTGAAGTTTTTCAGTGATTATCGACTTTAAAGTCAATCGCAGTCTAAATTAATACTTTAAAAATTTAAAATCGATATTTTTTATAGCAATTTCATTTGCTATCGATAAGCTAGTTTATTGCAATCGATTTCGACAGCTTGAAATTAATAGTTAATGAATCCTGTCGATTGCTGTTCAGTTCCGTACATTTTCAACTCTCGCTCAATACTCGCTCATACCGCTCATAACACTCCCCCCCTAAGCCAACATCACACTCACACACACACACTCACAAATCACAACCACTCATCATCAATCCAAATCTCTCCACTCCACCACAACTACAACAACAATTGCACTCCTCTCAACCTGCGCTCTCCTCCGTTTTGTTTCGATCGTCGTCTTGATTACGAATTCTGCCTATTCGCCTATTTTTTTGCGTGTAGTAGTTTGCCTGTGTACCCTCTACCCCAAGTTCTTCCTCCATTTTGTCAAAGCTCTCCTCTATCTCTCTCTGCTGTACAGGGTGTCAAAAAAAAAATAAACAGAATTTGTATATATATATAGGGAAGCGTTCGTTGTTGCTGCTTGTCGATTGCCAACGTCCTGTGCCTGTGCCTACGGCGTTAACTGCGCAACATACGTTGAAACACCTACCACCCACTTAAACACACAAACACGCACATACACACACCTGAAACAGGTTGAGGGAAGTGAGTTTCGTGGAGAGCGGACATCACAGCACAAGCAAAAGTGGGCTGAAATGAGTTCCATTCTACTCTACAACGCGCAAACACACACACACACACACATGAACTTAAGCTTAGGCTTAGTATCTGGCGTCGAACCCGAATTTCATTCAATTTGGCGAACTTTACGTTCTCACGCACATCAGCATATATTAATTAGGGATATTCAGTAGAATTCGCACACACTGCGATTTATTCAATTTGAAATTGTCCAGCTCTAGGCAATTCACACGCACACACACAAGCATACACACTCACACACACACCACATCCTCATGCACATACACCTACACCTACGCTTCATCTGATCCACAAAAACAGAAACACAAA
The DNA here is from genome assembly GCA_035042345.1 of Drosophila fungiperda. Taxonomy (NCBI): domain Eukaryota; kingdom Metazoa; phylum Arthropoda; class Insecta; order Diptera; family Drosophilidae; genus Drosophila; species Drosophila fungiperda. The sequence continues at coordinate 65,164 of JAWNLM010000187.1, read as the reverse complement.
AACCACGCCCACCGCCCATGCGTCACCCACAAAGCCGAGCCTCCGTTCGCTTCGTTCGAACCCAACGCAAGCCACGGCCAGTTTCACACACACATAGCGGTGCCGGGGGTTTTCATTATAACATTTTTTTTCTTGTTTTTCTATTTATATTAAATTTATCTTAATTGCCATGTATTATTTTGATTTCGTTATTCACAAATTTAATATATTTTTTTAATTATTATTTTGGCGGGTTAATTTGAAATTTTGAAACAATTATTATGTAGAGAAAAGAATACAAAAAGACGATCGCAAAAAAAAAAGTGTTTAAAATGCTTGCGCTAACCAGAACAAAAACTCCCTTCCCTATACTTTCTGTTCTTTGTTCTCTCTGTGTATCACAAAAAAATAAAAATAAATACAGGTCAAACACCGCATCAGTGCGATGTCTGCGGCAAGAAATACACGCGCAAGGAGCACCTAGCCAACCATATGCGCTCCCACACCAACGAGACGCCTTTCCGTTGCGAAATCTGCGGCAAGAGCTTTAGTCGCAAGGAGCACTTCACCAATCACATACTCTGGCATACAGGTAAAGAGACAAAACAGAATCAAACCAAACCAAACCAAAACAAGCACAATAAACACCTAAGCCAAGTTCAAATATATCAGTCACACTAGTGTCCAAAACTGTAGAGAAAATAAATTAGCCACATACAAAATAGGCACACACACAGTCAGTCGCATAACAACCACACACACACACATGCGCGATTGGTGCACGAGCAGTAATAACGAACTTGAGAAGGGGGGCAAGGGAAGTGCGTGATAAAAAAAACATAAAAAAAAAACCGCATTTAATTAATAATCGATAAGAATTTATTAATAAAAATCAATAAAAAATAACTGGTTCAGTTATAGTTTATAAATAATGCCAAAGAATATGATGAACTCTGAATTTAGAATTCAATTTAAATATAATGGGTATAATTTAGGTGTATAGTCCATATTCTAATTATCTGTATTTAATTTAAAGATCTGATATAATTTAAAGATTTGCATTTAATTGCGTGTGTTCTTTTTTATTTTTTATAAATAATTAATTACACTTTAAAAGTTTGAGCAATAAACAGAGTTGTCAAGATCAATAAATTGTATATAATTAACATCTAGAAAATATATAGATAACTTTATCGGATATTTTAAGAAACAAATAAGAATATAGAAACAATTTAATAACTGATTGATTTTTGAGATAGTTAAATGCACATCGCGATTGAGAACGACAAGACTTTAATAGGGGTCCCAATTATATAGAACATATTGTATAGCCTTGAATGAATGATTACTAATCTGTAATGTTATTTGTGGGATTCTTACATTTTACCACGCAAGCAGGTGAGACGCCGCATCGGTGCGACTTCTGCTCCAAGACGTTTACGCGCAAGGAGCACTTGTTAAATCACGTGCGCCAGCACACGGGAGAGTCGCCGCATCGCTGCTCCTACTGCATGAAGACGTTCACGCGCAAGGAGCATCTGGTGAATCATATACGCCAGCACACGGGTGAGACACCGTTCAAGTGCACGTACTGCACGAAAGCGTTCACACGCAAAGATCACATGGTTAATCATGTACGGCAACATACAGGCGAATCGCCGCACAAGTGCACATATTGCACCAAGACGTTTACGCGCAAGGAGCACCTCACCAATCATGTGCGACAGCACACGGGCGATTCGCCGCACCGCTGCTCCTACTGCAAGAAGACCTTCACCCGCAAGGAGCACCTGACGAATCATGTCCGTCTGCACACTGGGGACTCGCCGCACAAGTGCGAGTACTGTCAGAAGACGTTCACACGCAAGGAGCATCTCAATAATCATATGCGCCAGCACTCCAGCGACAATCCCCATTGTTGCAACGTCTGCAACAAGCCCTTCACACGCAAGGAGCATCTGATCAATCATATGTCCCGCTGCCACACCGGCGATCGTCCCTTTACCTGCGAGACGTGCGGCAAATCCTTCCCACTCAAGGGCAATCTGCTGTTCCATCAGCGCAGCCACACCAAGGGGCAGGAGTGCGAGCGTCCATTCGCCTGCGAGAAGTGCCCCAAGAATTTCATATGCAAAGGTGAGTCGATCACTCAATCAGTCAGTCAGTCAATCAGCAGCAGAGTGTAGCACGCGAGACGTGGCGTCAGCATAGTAGTTTACCCAGTCCAGCCGCTTATCTGCTCTCAACCAACCAATCAATCAACTCCCAATCCTTCTCCCACTTCCCCAACCGCCACAGTGCAGCGAAAGGTCTAGTACAAAAGTCAAGTTTTTCTAGAGTGTAGTTAATTAATTTGTATTTATTTGCTTTTAAAGGTAAAACACAACAATTATTTTTTTAAATTTGAATAAGGAAACAATTTTCACAATTTTCCAAGGTAAGCAAAATTGATGAGGCATGGCAATTGGGTTAGTTTCATTTTAAGCGAGCTAAAGAAAATAAATTATTATAAGTTAAACTAAGATAAGTATTAATAATAATATTACTTTATATTGAAATCCAAGCAACTATAATACTTCAACTGACTTTTGTCCACTATTCGCTGCACTGTGTTTGTTCGGTTGAGTTATATTCACCATATCTTTCGCAAAAATAAAAGAAGTAAGAGAAGAAAACCCGCCGCCCGCTCGCTCGCCTCAATTTGGTTTTGTTTTGACTTGCCGTCTGGCTGCCCTGTGCCCACCCACAGGTCAAGTCGGAAGAGTTGCCGACAACATCCACAAAATGTTTTTTTTTTTTTTTTGATGTTGTCGAAGATCCTTGTTGGCATATATCTTCATGCCGATATCTTATTCCGTCCGTTTCGCAGGTCACTTGGTATCGCACATGCGCTCCCATTCGGGCGAGAAACCGCACGCGTGCACACTGTGCAGCAAGGCGTTCGTCGAGCGCGGCAATTTGAAGCGCCACATGAAGATGAATCACCCGGATGCTATGATGCCGCCACCACCCGTGCATCCGCATCCACAAATACCGGCTGGTGTGCTGACCCAAGTCAAGCAGGAAGTGAAACCGATCATAAGTGAGTCGGACACAATTCATACAATTAATAAGAAGACACGAAGAAACTACGCTCGTTCAATAACAAAACTAACCGAATTTTCTCCTCCTTCCCTCCTCCCATCCACCCGGCACATTGCAGTTCCCCATCACTCGGCGACGACGACGATGCACACCATACAGCAGATAACAGCAGGCGCCGCAGCAGCGGGTGCCGGGGCCGTCCAGTTAGCGCCAGGCCTCGTGCCGCTGGTCACCAGCTCGCTCATCTCGCACAATGCGCAGCAGTCGCAGAAGCAGCAGCAGGCGGCTGCAGCAGTTGCAGCCCAACAGCAGGCGGCAGCAGCAGCTGCGGCACAGCAACAGGCGGCCGCTGCGGCGGCAGCCCAGCAGCAGGCGGCGGCTGCAGCAGCGCACCAACAGCATCAGCAACAGGTGGCCGCACAACAGCAGCAACAACAGCAGCAGCAGCAGGCTGCCGTCGCTGCACATCAGCAGCAGCAACAGCAGCTTCAGCAGCAACAGTTGCTCCAATTGTCCATACAGCAGGCGGCCCATCATCATCAGCAGCACCAGCAACAGCAGCAGCAACAACAGCAGCAGCAGCAACATCATCAACAGCAGCAACAGTCGCATCCGCAGGCACCGCCGCAGCAGCAACAGCAGCAGCAGCAACAGCAGCCGCCGCCACAGGTGCCTATAGCATTGATAAGTGATCCAAGTGCGCTGGCACGTGCCGCCATGCAGCTGCAACATCTGCCAACAAATGTGGAACAGCATCCAGTGGTTTACTAACAGTAGCCCCTGCTGCATGGCTACCCAGCGACGGCGGCGGCCACAACAGCCACTCCAACGACCACAACACAGTGGTAAAGAAGCACACAAAATCCGGCGGCCAATCGAAGAAACTACTGAGAAGCAACAACAACAATAACAACAACAGCAACATTAACCCACAACAAGAAGCAGCTAGTTAGTTATACGACAACAATATATACTTTTTACCAACAACACAAGAACACAAAGAACAAGCAAATAGCGCGCTGGGTACGCCTTGAACCCCAATTTGTGTCACCCACTCCGCCCCCCGCTCATCTCGTCTATCAGCATCCTCATCCCAGTCTCTGGCGCCCGCTTGCGCAACGTGCAATACAAGAAAAGAAGAAAACATCTCATCAATTTATTATTTCCCTTTCAATTGTTCTCTAACCGATCTTTTTTCTACGCTTAGCGTCTATTTAATATTATATATATATATATATATATATATGCACTTATATATACATATACATATATATGTGTGTATATATATTTCACGTCCCTGTTACATTTATGAAATGTACGCGCAACGTCAGCGATGGGCGTGGCTGTTAGCTGTGCTATCGGCCATGTCAACAATCAGAGGAGGGTTGTTCATCAAAAATTGGGTTCCAACAAGTGGGTTTCGTAATCAGTTTGATTTTTATACGTTTTCGGGCTCCTGTATTTCTTATATTATTATTATTATTATAATTATATTTTTCTTATTAAGCTATCTATGCATAGGAAGTGTAAGAGAGACATTCATATATATATACAACTTACAAGGCATCCTCATATACCACATACAAAAATTATCATAAGTATATATATATATTTATGTATACACATACATATTAACTAACATAAATTACATATACTTTGTATATAGAAAGAAAACTGCAGCAAATCTTTGGAAAGTCATTGGACAAATTATTGTATTATTTTGTGCATTTTGTAAGGCAAAGTATGTAAATGAAAAAGCTTAAAACAGCTAAAGCATTCATACATAGAAACTACACATATACATACGTACATACATACATCATACATATTATGCTAATAGCAGCGCCCAGTTAAAATAACAAACCGCCGCCGCCCTCACTAACTTCAAGTCCCGTTAACATTTAAGTCAAACAAATTGTTGCTTCATTATCCACCACAAATAAATGAGAAAGCGAAAATGAAGAAGAGATAAAGAAGAAGACGGAGAAAATAACCCGCTATAAATGGGGCAAGGCGTATTAGAACAGTTAACTAACTAACGAGCGAAGGAAGGAAGAAGCTTAGGTTAAGTCGAGAACTAACGAGAGTTGAGAATGCAAGAAAGAGAAAAAGTAGAAGATAAATATATATATATCTATATATATATATATATATTTATATATATATTATTATTATTATATTTAATGTTAGTTGAACTACTAAAAATGATTAAGATTGATGATAATGAGACGGAGAACGAAAGTGGATTAGTTTTTAGTTATATCTACGAAATGTGTGTGTGAATCAGCGCACGCGCTATCTTTATGATTACGATTACAATTATGATATATGACAACAACAAAACAACAAACAAAAGCGAAAAAAAAATATATAAATAAAACTAAATCAAGAAGTTATAACCTCCTCCCACACACACACACACACACAATAAACTCACACACACTATTAAAGTTAACAAAAATAATAAATATAACTTGGCACAACTCACAATTAAATATAACAATTACTGTGCTTATGTTGAAAACAGCAACAATATATAAAAGAAGAAGCAAGCCCCAAGCGCCACAAGCAACAACATATCTGCTTTAAATTTTACAAAAAGAAAAAAACAAAAAAAGAATAAAGGATAAAAAAAACAACTATTATTAGATGAGTCAAGTTTATTCATTTTTAAACACCACACACATAATGCTTCCTTTTAAATGCAACATTTTAATAATTTAATATTTTAATAAAACATTTATGATTTAACAAAAAAAAAAACATTGTACATGTACACAAATAAAACAACATACACAAAAAAATTAAAAAATAGTGGTTGATTTTGCTTTGATTTGTTCAATTCTTTTGTTCAAGACATTTATTGGCGGCTATAGAAGTTTTAAAATATGTACTAAGAATGCAGGGAACAATTGAAAATTGTAAAAAAGAAAACATAAAAATGAACACGAAAAGTTAAACAAATGTGCGCATAAATTAAATTGTTTAAACAAAGAAAAGAAAACACCAATTATTGCGAAGTTTTAGCAGATTTTTGATTGTATAACGAGTCGCTTAAGTCTTATGTATTTTTATATCAAAAAAGAAAGTGCATCTAATAAATTCAAAAATTTTGAAAACTTCGCATAATTATAAAAAACAAAGACACACACACACAACAATACACACACACACATGCATACATAATTATGTAGTTGTTTTAGCCGTGTTAGTTTTTGGTGTTTTTAAAATAGATTGGTGAAGTGTATAGTAGGAAGCAGTATACAAAATGAATTATAGAGTATATATTGTACGATTATTAACTTATATATTAACTGATTAACTGTATCCGTAGCAAGCGAATGGCAATTTTTTAGGTACATTATGTACTAACAACAAATTTCAATTGTGTTGCAATATTTAAATAAATTAAATGTTAATTTGTAAGTATAAAAACAGACACACTCACACAAACACCACCCACACACTTACAAAAGAACACACGTAATAATAATAATAATAATGATTATTATTAACAATAAGCTGCTGAGTCGCAAAATGATTCCTAAAACGCCTGGCAGCCAATTAATGCAACAATAAAGAAAAGCAAAAAAAAAAACAAAAGTAACAACATAAATCAGTAACAATACTAAGTAAATAGAAACAATAATGTACTATAAAGAAGATACAATATATACACTATATATACCTACAATATATGCCTATACTGACAAATGAAATTGGATAAATAATAATAAATCATTATAAATACAACATAGAATATATTGTAAAAGTTAAATGTAATTAAATACATACAAATTGATGAAGTAGTAAGCACCAAACAACAAATAAAAAAATTTAAAAAAAAAAACCATAATAATAATGAACCAACAACAAAGCGAAGACTAAGCCTTTAATTAAAACAAAATTTCAAGGTAACAACAAAAGTTTGTAAGTATTTTTTACAATTTGCAGATGCGCTAATTTCTAGGAAAATGCCACAACAAGGATATAAAGGAGTCAACGAAATTGGGTTGTTCTGGGTAAACTCTTTAGAGAACTATTGGGTTGGGTTTACCTGATGCAAAACTTACAATAGCAGATCAGGTTAATATATCGCTTTAATAAATTGTTTGTAATATTGTTGCAGACAGATTAATTAACAGAGAAAAGATAAAAAGTTGGTTCTTCATAAGTTCAACTAAATTTGACATTAAATAGTTCATAAATTTTGATAATGAATACAACGATACAAATCTAATATGAAAATCATGCCATTTTTAATGAAATTGTAATATGTTAAGTAAGCGCAATATTAAAGAATATATGAAAAAATTGAATGCAACGATTATCGCCGCTGCAATTTGCACTAACGATAGTTGCAAATATCGCTGACTGTGGCACATCACTAACTGATGACGGCAGGTAGGTGGATGCCGATTTGCCTGGAAAAAACCACCCCTAAAAGAAGTCACGTTTAGGTAGACAGGCGTCGGGAATTATGGAACCTAAACAGCTGTCGGAACTGCATTTATTTGGCAGTGTCTAAGATGCGCTGCGACTGCCAACAGCTAAACAACAACGGCAACAGCAGCAGTCCAATTTCCAAGCCAGCCCACAGATGACAACGGCAACAATAATAACAGAGGAATCATCAGGTAAATTCCAAACGACCTTGAAAGTATATATATATATATATGCCATGCTGAGGTGAATATTTATATATATACATATATGTATATATATAGCAACAAACTGTTTTTGTGCATCTTAGAGCCGAGTCGACCTCCTTCGCTGCTGCAGCTGAACGATGACGTTTTGGCCTTGATACTGACCCAGTTGAGTGTGTATCAACAGTTTGAGCTGACCCACATCCACAGTCGCCTGCGGAGCATTGTCCAAACGCTGTGGCGCACGCGCGTCCAAAATGTTGTGCTGCACGATGAGCAGCTGTGCCGTGCCTCGTCGCGTCAATTTCAGAGATTCATGTTGGCCTTGGCGCCGCACATGGAGCGACTCAGTTGCCAGCAGCTGGATGTGCGAAGATTGCGTATGTTGAGCGGACACTCTTTGCCGGGCGTGATTAGCCTGGAGTGGTTGGGCAGCGAAGCGACGCCGCGACGTGGACGTGCCCGTTTTGTGGATGAGGATGTGCGGCTGTTGAGGCGGGTTTTTCCGTCGCTGCGCAAGCTGAAGCTACGCGGCTGCCAGGTGACGGGCAAGTATCTGTGTGACCTGGACCTGCTCAGTGAGCTGTGCCTGGATGAGTGTCAGTATCTGGAGTCGCAGCACTTTCGCGACATATTCAGGCAGCTGAAGCTGCGCACATTTGACATAATGGAGGATTGTGATGAGGTGAACTGCTGTGATCTGGTCGATGTGCAGCTGTGTCCCACGCTCGAGCACATCAAGATCGCCGACTATCATCTGTGCATGGAGTCGGACATAACCCAACAGCTGCTCCAATTGCCCCGGATGCAGAAGCTCTCCATCTACTCAAAAAACTTTGTGTTCGATGTGCTGGCGCGCATAGCGCGTCCCACCAGTCCAGCCATAGCTGGCGGCACCAAGCAAATCGAGGGCTTCTGCTTCAGCGGATTGCTCCATGACTATGAGCGCTTCTTCCGCGAGCTGAGCAATCTGCGCCAGTTGCGCCGACTGGAGGTGCACGGCCAGTCGAAGGATGAGGGCCAGCTGCAGTGCCTCAGTGACCAAATGCTCTCGCAGTTGGCCGTCCAGCTGCCCGAGCTGTGCGAGCTGCACCTGTGTGGCCACCAGCTGGAGAGTCCCGCTGGTCTGCTGCACTTCGTTAGCAACTGTCGCCAGCTGCGCATCTTGGACATGACCAAATCGCGTTGCATTGGTGACGCGTTCATCGCCCGCTGCCTGACGGTGCTTTCCAAGCAAAGCTGGCGCACCCAGCCACTGGAATTGTGGATCCGACAGAGTGACATTAATCCCAGCTGTGTGCAAGTAGGCTTGAAAAATACCATCCGATCCCATTATTGATGCACCACTAATTTCCATCATTTGTTTTGCTTGTAGAACCCGCGATATTTGATCAGTGAAAGATGGCTGAGAATTGATACCAAAAAGATGACGCCCAACATGGATTATATGTCCGGTGTTCTCAAATTTAGCTTTGTAAGATCGTAATTGATGACCTGCCCCAATCTGTGCCTAACCACACAACATTATTATTATTAGCCCTGTATTATAATCGGACTAAAAAACAAATCGCTTAAGTATTGAATTAAACATTAAAATATAAGTTTAATTTACATTGATTGCTTTTTATTTAACTCAAATTATTAATGGCTGCTAATTGTGTTTATGAAATATGTCTTTCTAATAAGGAATTTGCTCCAGTTATATTTTAAAATTGGTAAAACATTTCTTACTTTATTTAGATTTTTTTCTTTTAAGATGCATTTTGCTATACAAAATTAATGCGTTTCTGAAAATTATTAAATTTTACCAAATAGCTGGCAAAGTAAGAATTAAAATCTTCAATATCATTATTATAATAAGTTCGTACAGAAAAAAATGACCTGAGTCTTAGAAATGTTTTAACGCCAAGCGTAACTCAGCCAGCTTGTTGGGTTTTTCTAAAAACCAGTTAAATCCGTTTCTGTGCATATTTTCTACATAAAAAACAATATAAATAAAATAAAGTGCATTTAATTTCTTAAATTATCACAATTATTATTGCTGATATAACTAAGCATTAGAACTTTATAATTTCATTTAAATAAACATTTGAGATAGTTAATAAAGTCCTACAATTTCATTTTATAAATTTACGATTTTATGGAGATTTGATGTGGCTCTAATTACAGCTAATAGAAATATGTATATTAACAGTAAACAAATTATAACGTAATTTATTTAAAACTGAATAGATTACAATCAACTGTCAATTAGCGATTGTTGGGTAATAAATATATTGCAATATATCAAAATAAATTTTATAACGCCGTGTTACAGTTAATCTTAGCCCAAAAGATTTGTAGTTTCATATATATATATATAAATATATATTTATAGTAGTTGAATGTTGTTGCTGTGGTTGTTCAACTTTATCACATCAGCGCTTTTGCTCATCAAAGTTCGATTAGAACGTGGATCTGTCAAGTCTTATCAGTAAACGCAGGGAAAATTGGAAAAACACGAAATTTTTTTTTTTAGATTTTGTTGTTTGCTGGAGCTCTGTTGCCCAGTTGCCGATGTTGTATGTTGCCGGCCAGGTTAGAGTTTAAGTGATAACGCATGAGTACGAGGCGAATGATGGTTGGTGGCACTTATACGGTGCCCCATTTTTTGGGGTAAATGTTGCCGCCTCTGCCCCCGTCTCCGTCCAAGTCTAGGCCACAAAATCATTAAAGATAACCTGAACCAAGATTATGGATCGCTTGATTCGAGTCGGGCATTAAAACAACACTAAGTACTGAATGCATAAGCATTTAACAAAATATTGTATGGCCAATACACTGTAACAAAAATTGTACTTAGTTATGTGCCCGACTTCATTGAACGATTCAACATGCAAACTGATTATTGCATTATCAGCCCAAACATTTTATCAATTCGATCGGCTTGGATAGATGTGCCGAAAAGGGTTCACACTTATTTTGTACAGTGCATCAATAAACTTTCTTTAGGTGCAGTATCAATTCGTTGCCTGCGATCTCATTGCAACGCCGCATAATAATTATCGTTATGAGTTCAGTTTTCTTTTTATTAATATTTGTTTAAAGTGTGTGTGTGTGTGTGTTTTTTTTTTTTTTTTTGACAAGTACTAAAGAAGCAGCATGTTTATTAAAGTAGTCAGTCGTTATCAAGTCGGCATTTAGAGCGCTTCGTATGCGTCTCAAGAAACTGGAAAATCTTTTGAGCACCGGTTCAACTTGCAGGACTAAAACAAAATACTACAAATAAAATCGAGACAGTGGCGCAGTCAATGGTATTTATGGAATTATCAGTGAGAAAAGAACCCTATGTGCGTTATCAGAGCTGAGCGACGATAACCTCAGTGGACCTTTGTGTCTTCGGCACGAAAATTACCAGTAAAAGACAATCCCGAACAGGTGTTTATAGCTGGAGTGATTCATCTTTTCTGTGACGTATAATTGGAAAGGTCATCCAAACAAAATTTCCGGGGTAAGTCGTCGTCATATGAACCAGTCAACTGGCTAATTACTCATTTATAGAGGCTTTTTGACTTATACTAAATTGTTTAATTATTAAGTCGAGCTATTTGGAATATATATTTCAGGAAAATGCGACACTGAACTTGCTCGAATTCAAATTATTATTTAAATTAGTTATGCAAAGCATTAAAGCACAGCAAAGCCAGACAGTATTATATTATAACTGATTGCTACTTGTCTATGTGTCAGTTTTAATCTTTCCGTGGAAACTAATCTCTCAGTTTTAAAACTATCTATCTATGGAAGTTATGCTGTTTCTGTCTGAGTCGTCGATTGTGAATCAAAGGTTGCACACAAATCGTCTGACACAAGTTGAAAGGCCTCGCTATTTTCCGGTATTTTGTAGCCAAACACACTACTTGCCACATAATTAGGCTATTAATGTTCTAGTTCAACATTTAAATATGGGAAAATGGGATCATGTAGTTCATGAAGCTATAGGGTAAATTTACTTATTTGTTTATATTTATTTACTTTTTTAATGTTCAAATATTTAACTTATATTATTTATTTACCTTTGATTTGTTTTTAAATATAATTTCTGAATCATTATATTTATATTATTTATTTGTTTATTACTATTATTATTAGTTTATTAAATTTTATATACTAAGCATTTTATTTTGGGTTTCTTTTTGTAGATCTTTCATGTTTTCTTTGAATTGACGTTGATGGCTTTTCTATGTTTATGAATATACATTTTTTTTAAAAGTTTTTAAAAAGTATACCCAGAACCCAGCTTCCAAACGTTCCTTTAATAGTTAGCCCATTCAAATGTAAACAGGATTGCAATTGCTCTCATCAAAACTAAAGCAGTGCATTTATTTATTCCCAAACCGGAACAGGATTCACCGGCACGTGTCAATAAATACAGACATATATATATCTGAGTACGTGTAATAATGAGATCAATATGAGAATATATTTTTGACTATAATCTTCGAGTTTTTTATCCAACCTTGTTGAAATTTGTACAGTTGATCCATGATCTTTGAATGTATATTATTATTATATTATTATGTATTATATGTATATACTTAGTCTCTCTCTTGAAATCATACTTTTAGTTTTCAAAATGTTGGCGGCTCGTCGTAATTGCTTTAGCAGAGACAATCTCGTGCAATTTCCGGTCGGATATTTTGAATATATATTGTCTATAATATGAATATAATATGTCTCAAAGTTATGATATTTTTAATTTATTTGACTTTGGCTCTGATTACAGCTTGTGTCAGTAATTGATTCAATATGAACTACTTACAATAATACAATAATATATATTTAATATCAAGTGTATATCAATTACTGAGCCTGTTATAATATTTATATTGCGACTAGCTGCACGAATAAAACCGTAAATCGATTCTAATTTTAAGATTCATTTCAGTTACAACCATCGTGCTGTGAGTGACATGATTGCAAAAAATCGGATTGCCTTGACCAGTCTGGTGGGTGTTTTGCTCGCCCTGTTGGGTCTCGTCTATGTGCTCAACCTGGAGCGCATTCAACGTCGCGCCCTGGAATGGGTAAGTGCAGCAAGGACGAACGGATTATCCTCGATTAATTATCATATATATATTGCATATATGTTTTCAACAGTTTATGGTGCTCAAACCCAATTCGATGCTTACCAATCTGTGGCAGTCACCCAATTTAGGCATATCGGTAAATATATACATCTTTAACTGGACCAATTCGGAACACTTTGACGATCCGAATGTTAAGCCACGATTCGAGGAGCTCGGACCCTATGTATTTACGGAGAGTCAACAAAAGGTGAATATCGTCTGGCATCCAGAGAATTCTACCGTATCCTATTTGCGTCGCAGTCGCTTCTACTTCAATGCCACGGCTAGCAGCGGTAAACTGAACGACACCGTTGTATGCCCCAACACTCTGGGCGTGGGTCTCCTCAATAAAATGCAGAACTGGAGTCCATTTCTACGCACCCTCATGGTCATGGCCATGAAAATGTATGGAATGGATGCGACATTCACGAGGCCTGCCGATGACTGGCTATTCACTGGCTTCGATACGCCGCTGATAAAGATGAGCAAAATGGTTCCCACCAAAATGATACCCCAATTGCATTTTCCCTACGAGCGCATTGGCTACGGCTATCCGGTAAGATTGATTCTAGTAAGGTGCAACTCTTTCAAACCCCCTTTTTTTTTAGTGTATTATTTGTAGTTCATAAAAGTTGCTAATAAAGTGTTTCTCGCCCACAGCGCAATGACAGCACTGAGATCTATGGTCATCATAATGTCTACACAGGCCTCCAGGACTTTAGTAAATTGGGTCAAATTGCACGCTGGCGTTACGACAATGCCACCGATGGTCATCCCAAGTGCAAGCTGCGTGGTAGCTTGGGTGAGTTCCATCCGAGCCCACTGCGGCAGGGTGAGCCGATCTCATACTTTATTCCCGACATTTGCCGTGAGCTGAAAATCGATTATGCGGGCACAACGGAGTTTGAGGGTGTCGAGGCCTACGTCTACAAGGGCTCTGCGAGAAATTTGGCTAATGGTAGCATAAATTGCACATCAATCATTCAATCAACCATGCAATGAGCATTCATTGATATTTCAGGAACTGATAATCCAGAGAATAGCTGCTACTGCACGGGCAACTGCAAAGAAGTGCGTTCTGGTCTGATGAATATCTCCGCCTGCTGGTATGATGTACCCGTTTTTGCCTCGTCGCCACATTTCTATAATGCGGATCCCTACTATGCTAATGCAGTGGATGGCATGAAGCCGGACAAGGATCGCCATGAGATTACCGTTATATTAGAGCCCAAGACAGCGATGCTTTTGGAAATCAAGGCGCGCCTGATGGTCAGTCTGCTGGTGGAACCACGCCCGGAATCGTAAGTAGTGATTACTAATCTCTGCATAGTAAAGATAATAATAATAATTATTATTGCTCATCTTTCCATGTGAACAGTGTGTTTCGCAAATCTCGTAGCCATTTCTTACCGCTCGTCTGGGCCGATTATAGAGTTCGCATTTCACCGGATCTGTTATTTTATTTAAAACTCGTACCAATCTCTGCGCTCGTCGGAAAGATCTTCGGCTTTGTGGCCATTGCCTTGGGAGTTATGATGATACTCTGGTATCCGCGACAGATGCTGTTGCAGAAACATTTCATGCGCAAGATCGATATTACCAGCTTGGAGACCCGCATGCAGGCAGCCACAGCGAATCCGGAGCTCAAGAATTATGCTGTGGAGGGTTCCCCACTGCTAGTCGGATTACAATTTGTGGCGACATCCGATGATGCACAGCGTTCCAGTTGAGAGCACGTTTCATATTAATAGAATTTAAAGTATTGTGATAAGAAGTAGTTTCTTAAGGTTTGAATCTAAGTAATACTAAGTAAATACATAGTAAGACTGTTTGTGGTGTTTAAAAAGTAAGCTAATAAAAATAATAAGTTTATCTTTTAATGTTTGCTCTTTTAGTCCCTACGACCCTACGCTTTTTAAATTATATACTCGCTAATTTCATGATATGAAATGGAAATCTCCGTTAAACTTCAAAATCTTTTGCTTAATAAACTTTATGAATACAATTGTAATTGGGCTCTATTTAAAATATGCCTATTTGCAGTTTACTCGGGTATTTTTTAATTCTACGATCAACATTTTCTTAATCACCAAACTCAAAACACCACTAATCAATTACTGATAAGCCTATCTTAATTGGTACATGTACATGTATATGTATGTATGTATATGTGTTCTGATAAATGTTCACATTGCAACATTCCATTTTAAAAATCCCTGAAAAAAGATTGAGTCCGTTAAAAATATGAAATTAAATTATATTATTACCGCTTAAAATGCACAATAAGCGTATTGAGCAGATGTGTACCCGTTTCAGAGAGATGGAACCGGTTTTGTCATGGATGGCCAAGAAATACTAACAGAGAGCGACGGGAGATTCCCAGAGATAATTTTGACAGAGGGAGAGCTGTTGAACAATGCAAACGCTCTTTTGCTGCTCCCACTCTCATTCGCTGTGCGCATACCCTCTCAGATGTAGAGTTGCATCTAACTGTGATCAGTTTGTTTATTGAAATAAGCGTTACATTTACAATTACATATAATTTACAAAGACAAACCATAAAATTACAGTTAAAGTTAAAATTCATTAAATGTAAAAGCGCGACAGAATTACTTAGAATTATTTATAATTTTGGAATACTGATGTAGGGTATTTTTGATGCGACCAACTGCTGAATAACATCTACTACTTGCTTTTAATGAAAAATATATACATAATTGCTGCTTGGTGGCATTTCGAAAAATAAAATTGCTTCAGTCGCAGAACAGGCGTAGCACCGCTCAGACATGGTGATAATGTAACACGTGGCTGTTTGGCAGGGTTCACGATCAAGTTAACCGCGTGTTGACGTCTGGCGATATTAAAACAAAGGAGCGCGAGTGAGACGCAAGTATGTAAGAAATAAGTGAATTAAAAGAAACGATTTGTTTTTTATTGTGTTCATGAATATTAATGGATATGTAACTAAAATTAAAGAGCATTTAAAAACTTGAGCATTGGATATGGAAAATATCAAGAGGAAGCAGTAAAAGTGACAAGTGCAAAAGGTGACGTTGAAACCAAAACAACGCTTAATAACTAAGCGAAAGAAACAAAAAAAAATCCCTACGCACATACTTAAAATGTTGTTGCTGAGACCACGCGAGTGTTTGTGTGTATGAACGTGAGAGAAACGCAAGGCGCGGGCGCGAGAGAGTTAATCCCGTAGCTGAATACACATACGAATACTGGCTGCGGCTACGGTTCGTTCCTGTAAATCGTTGATAAAACCGTAAATAAAATATACAATAACGCTACCATTTTGTTAGGGTTACGTTTTTTAAATCAGACTGACGCATCGTGCTTGTGATTTTTGCGAAAAGAGATTATCACTACACCAGCGAAAATATAACAGAACACATATGTATGTATGTATGCATGCATATATGTATATATTATAAGTATATGTTCATTTTGGCACATTGCACTGTGTTTTGGTCTATTTATAGGTGTATCAACACATACAGCATATGAACATAAAGAAAGAGCATAATATGTCAACAGGTTGCGGAAGCGACGCGCAGCAGAACAACAACAGTCCACGGATTCCTGTGCAATTAAACTAAAAAAAACATTGTATTTTTATTCGCACATAATACAATAATCCGTCTTAAAGTTGTGTGTTTTTTTATAATTGTACGCGGTAAAGTTGTTGCCACCATTCCATGACTAAGTGTTCAATTCGCGTGATTATTTTTTCGTTTCTGTGTCAACAAAGCAAAGTTAAATAATCAGAGCACTAGGCATAAAATGGCAGTGGCTGTAGGCGTTGCTCACAAAAGCGGCTAGTCAAGTAATGGAACACCCATTTTTTTTTAACATATTCAATGCTTAATTAACCTTGCTACGTGTGCATTGATTACAAAGTAAACACACGTAAATTGGCAGCACATATGCCCAGGAATGTTGAAGTATTTATGTGCTGCATTAAACACAAAAGGCCTGAAAAGCAAAAGCCGCGTAGCAACAATAGCATTCTTTACTCCCACTCCAACTGTAATCGAACCGTTTTTTAAAAGCCTGACTGAAATTATGTGCGGGGCAAACACATTTTAGTTTTCTATATAATTATTTAATAGTAATAGTAGTTAATAAGTTCGTTCTAAAAAAAATGTAATTTTTGAAGATTAGATTTGCAATTACGACGCAGTAAAGCTTCGCCGCGCTTTGGCGTATGATTGGTCAAATTCAATTTTCACACGCTTTCGCAGCCGCTGCTGCTCTCGCAAGTGCATGTACAAGCCCCGATAACGATAAACCGATAAGGCTCAATTTGCTTCTCACATATGCACATACACAAATGTACCGACTGGACTTCAACGCTATCTCTCTCTCTCTCACACTACCTCGATGTGCTTATCTGTATTTACAGGCAACGAATCCGACGACGCATACACAAACGCTTAGCCTCCTCAGTGCAACATAGGAAGAGCAAGAGAACAGGCGTACGAAAAACTAAAATAGTTCTTGCCAAACACCCACAACAACAACAACGACAACGGAAGTAGCCTATAATACGGGAAAGGCCAGGGACGTTGTCGGTAATCGTCATCGAAAATCGCAAAAGCAATCGCAATCAAAAGAAATGACATCACGCGCTCGTCTCTGTGCCTGGCGGCTGGGCATTTTCTTATTTGGCGCATGCTGCATAGGCGCTGGCGTTTATTTACTGCGCAACTGGATTGAAATATTCACGCACATGCGCGGCAAGGTGAGTGAGCTGCTGTCTGATACAAACGGAACATGCTAAAGGGAGTCACTTTCAAATATGTAATTATTACTTTGCATATGGTAAAATCCTCTTTTTGCAAATTCATCATATTTTTACTACAGTATTTAATGGAGCTGCCCTATATCTATCAGTTGTTATCTAATCAGTCGCGGTTCTTTGCATAATTACATCAGTATTGTTGCCATCCAGTCAAGTTCCATCACTAGGGAGTCAAGATTCTCCAACAGTCAATTTGCCTAAATGGCGCATGGGTCAACTGAACGTGACCCCCGCTCATTAGCATACAATTAGTGTGGTATTGGCGGTTAGCTGGGAGAGGGGTAGGCTCGGCATGGGACGAATTCACCAGTTGTCTGATTAAATATCAATTGGACTCAATTTTTCACAAAAAATACCTAAAACTAAAAATGAGTGTGCTGCAGGTGTTCGTTAAAAGAAAAAAGAATGAAAGATAATGAACTCTTTCTTTTCTATATACTCTGTAAGGGTATGACGATTTTCTTATGAAATGTGTGAAGCATTGAAGGAGGCATTTGAGTTACCATTAAGTATATTTATTATTAATCAGCATTACAAGCCGAGTTGATATAGACATGTCAGTCCGATGAACAATTTTGTTATATATAGCATATATATAATTTATGGGAGGGATACACCATTTTCACAACGTAACCTTGGCATTTGGGTTATTCAGATCAAGGCCAGCCGTAAAACAAAAAACATATAAATCCAATTTGTTTAAAAAGTACACTGACATAATAAAAAATTTCGAACTCTGGAGTTAAATTTAAAAATGTCAACAGATTACATCCAGTAAAACCTTCAGTGTGGGATTCTTACCTATTTTTGGACACTGACTAAGAAGTTTCGCCTTAATTCCGATAACTAATAGTTGCTAATAATGTCGCTACAGTCAATTCAAACCAGTTTTGACATGAATCACTGGAGCGAACAGCTGCAAGGTTAATCCGATCACTGATCTATTTTGCCAACATTTTGACAGCGGAAATATAAGTGGGTTGCATTGACAAACTTCGTAAACAAACAATTTCAGTTTTTGCCCTAGGAATGACTTATCTTATCGCAAACCATTTATCAATAGAATTTAATGCCATTTGTTGATTAGAAACGATGTCTGAATCGCCAACTCTATTCTATTGCGTTATTTGTATGTGTTGTTTTTGTTTGTGTTGGTTTTGCTTTTGTAATTACACCTGTCTTATAATGCGGACAGGTGTGTCGCCCTTGACCGAAGAACACCTGTTTTACAGTCTTTGATATCAACCAATTAACCGCAACCGCAACAATCTCGGAAATCCTATCAATTTAATCTGACGCATGTTTGCACGTGCCATTGTCTCACACGAAAAATGAACTTAACAACAGTTCTTTATATCACTTAGTCATTCTGAATTCTAAAAAAGTTTCTGCGTAAATTTATGAATATAATATTTATGACCCTTTAATTTCAAAAGGACCGGTTCTGGGCTATTCCAAGTGCTATAGTATACACCTTGAATCCACCCAAATGATGAATGCATGTCATAATAGTTTTTTTGATGGGCCGCCGTGCAAAATGCTGATAACATGACGCTCACATGACATTTAAATGAACGATCGCGGAATTACATAGATAGCCAACAATGTAGCGAGAGATTTACGTTAAACATAGCGTTCTCAAAAACCGATTCGACAATTTCATGGCTCTACAAAAACCGTGAAAAACAAACAAACGCATTATAATAAGAAATAGCGATTTGTCTACATAAATTTATAAATGTTTATCTTAATTAGGTGGTTAATTTAATAATTTAATTGATTACAAATATTGTCATTGACAATTTCAGGAAATGGCACTAAGTCCCACATCGCGATCATTTGAGGGCTGGAAAGTTTCACCTCTGCCGCTAAACTTTGATGTATATCTATTTAATTGGACCAATCCGAATGACCTTTACCAGGGCTCCCCAAGAAAACCGCACTTTGTACAATTGGGACCCTATCGGTTTCGTGAGAAACCCGACAAGGTGGACATTGAGTGGCACAATCCAAATGCTTCAGTCTCATTTCGCAAGAAATCCTTCTTCTATTTTGATGCTGCCGGCAGCAATGGCACCCTGCAGGATGTAGTCACTTCGGTCAACACAGTGGCACACGTGAGTTGCAACCGAAATTGGGTGAATACATAATTTCTTACTAAAACGCTATCGTTTTCTATTAGGCTGGTGCCGGTCGACTTCATGAATTGTCCTCAATCATTCGTGTGGTAGCATCACATCTGCTGAGCTCATCGCAGGATGTCAGCGAAACGCGAACAGCCGAGGAGTGGTTATTCAAGGGCTTCGAACATTCCTTGGTCAATATAGCCAAGTTGCTGAATCCCGCTGACGTGCCATACGATCGCATAGGCTTTCAGTATGGACGCAATGGCAGCTCAAGTTTTGATGGCGACCTTAACATATTCACTGGTGCCGATGACATCAGCAAAATTGGCCAAATACACACGTGGAACAATTTGACACATACGGGCGCCTTTGAGGGTGCTTGTGGCGAAGTCAAGGGCTCAATGGGCGAATTCTTTCCGCCCAATCTAAGCTCCAAGGACAGCGTGTATCTCTTTTTGCCCAAATTATGCCGCGCTGTGCCGCTGGACTTTAAGGAGGAGATCAAAGTACATGGCGTCACCGCATATAAGTTCAGCGGAACCAGACACGTCGTGGACAATGGCACAATGTATCCGGAGACCAGTTGCCAGTGTGTAGATGGCAAATGCATGCCGGCGGGCGTTATCAACGTTAGCCGTTGTGCTTTTAACACATCTATCTATATGTCATATCCACACTTTTATATGGCTGATCCCAGCTATCTGGAGGCTGTGGATGGCCTGCAGCCGGATCCCGAGAAGCATGAGTTCTTCATGGCACTGGAGCCGAACGCTGGCGTGCCCATGGAAGTGGGTGGTGGCTTCCAGGCCAATTATTTAATGGAGCCAGTGCCGGGTGTTTCGTAAGTTAATCATACAGATCAGAGTCTGGCAGTTCATAAACATGAAACCTTCTAATTAATAATTTTCAATTGCAGTCTCTATGCGCGCGTGCCACGTGTACTGCTGCCACTGATGTGGGCAGAGGAGCGTGTGCGTGTCCCCAAAGAAATGGCTGGAGACGTTGCTATGGTGCCGCTTATTGTGATGCTAGGTCAGATCTTTACGGGCATACTGCTTGCCGGCGGATTAATCTGCACTTGCTGGTATCCCACACGCCAATTGACGCGTCTCTGCCATAGCGATGATCCTAAGGCCAAGGCCTCTGTATTGCGGCCGCTCACCACCTTTGGCGCCGCCACCAATGCAACTTGTGCGACGCCAACTGTGCAGCAACTCTTTCGACAGAATGCCAGCGACAATCAGCGTGTTGTGGTCCGTTTGTTGGATTATAAGCGCAACTCGGGCATTGAAAATGCCGATGACGAATACAGCGCTGGCAACACTTCCACAGATCTGCTAATCAAGAGTCGCTCATCAGATATGATAATTAGTTAATACATATATACTTATCGTTGCATCTTCATTCGTTGTAATATATATTGTACAGACATGCATATATATATTTAAGGAGCCTTCGTCTCGCCATTAAGACTCAAGAAGCTGTTACCCCAAGCCGAGTTGCCTCATTAATATAGCGTTATTAAATCCATATTCACACACACACACACCAATCACACCACTCATCCATAGACACACATATTCATGTTCAGAGAGAGAGAGAGTTCGATACGGTTATTTATTTATTAGTGCCAAAAACAAAAGAGAAGTGAAAGTCATTAACTAAATTAGTAAGTATACTAAACATGTTAAGAGTGATTATTGTAGGTCCAAAGCTATCAATCCCCTTGTTAACATTAAAACTGCGCACATCCAAAGTATTTATATATTATACTATATTATATACATGTATAAATTTAATGCATTACGATATATTTTTAGTGATTTTTTTATACAACAAGGCGGCGACAATTTGCGTCTGAATTAAAAATGAAGTGATAAAAAAACTAAAACGCGTATTCATCGAACGTCCTAAAAATAATACAACATAAAAAAACAATTCCCTACAGAAAAATAAAACTGAATAAAAAACAAAACAAAATCAAAATTTAAATACAAATGAAGGAATAGTTTCTTTATACGTTCTTCAGCCAGCTGGTGACGGCCCAAAAACAGAGGCTGATAAAGCTGAAGCTAACCAGGGAGTTAAACGTGTTGGCACCGTTATTCGTATTGCCCAGATCCAGTTGCGAGGACAGCTGCTCAGGCACATCCAAATAGACACGATCCAGGCCGAAACCGAAGATAAGTTTCCGCAACTGAGCCACATCCACATAGTCGTTGTCCGACGACCAAATAGTCAATGTGCACTCGTTGGTTTCATTCACGGCAGCAACCAGCTTGTGCAGCTGAGTGGCGCTATTGGCGGCAATGCCAGCACGGACCGGAAAAGTGATTAGCTGTCCGGTGGAGGTCACATTGTTGTCATTGATGACCTTGAGCATGGAATCGCACTGCTCCTCGGTGTATTGGCCCTCGGTGTAATTGGCACCCCACCTGGTTGTCCAGCCAATGGAAAGAACGGCCTGCTTGTAGCGCATGCAGCCGGCAAAGAACCGCGCCGGATCTACTGGCACTGAGCTGGTTTGCTTCACAGGTCCGCTGATTATATCGGCATTTATCCAAATTGGATACGTCATCTAAGCGAATAACAAATCCGATTAACTAGCAACTTTACAATAGTCCAATGCTGTTGCCCACCTTTGGTATGGTCTCATCCAGAATGCCGAGGGAGCCCTCAAACACCTCTATTGACTTAAAGTCCAACTTGACACCCTTCTCGGCGCCCTCATTCTCCTCGTTGTGCGTCTTGATTTGCAGGAGAAAGTCCTCCAGTGTCAAATCCGAGACATTTGCAGGAGGATGTGCCATCACTGGCAAGTCTGGGCCATTGCCATTCAGTTTGCCCAGCACAATATCCGCCTCAATCATATCAATGCCGCCTTTGAAGTGCCGTGAATAAGGTAATATATCTTCTGAGGGTCAACTCATGTTTGTAGTATATACTCACTGCTGAGTGACTCGGCGAGCAGCTGTTGGTTGTTGACGGCATGCGCCCAGCTGATGGCAGTCAGGTTGGTCGCCTTGGCGGTTAGTTTGCCCTTATCGAATCGCACCATGTCTACAATTTTTGCATTCTCCTCCTGATCCTGCAGAAGCACAATGTTATGCGTTAGATTTTTCGATTCTGACGCTTGCAGTGTGGCCAGTTCGTAATAGAAGACGCTGTCGCTTAAAGCAGCTCCATTTATGTTGACCGCAAAGGCTGCTATTTTCAGATATTGTTCAATTAAAAATATATATATATTTTAATCATATATTAATCAGAGGAAGAAAAAGAGAAAGATGGAGGTGCGGGTTTTTTTTTATTTACCTATGCGAAATCGACGCTTACAAAGAGACAGTCACATGAATAAAGGTTTACCGACAAATAGGGTTAAATTCTTGTGTCTATGAATACAACCACAATTACATTTTCATCATATGTTGTGTGTGTGTGTGCATACATACTGTGTACGGCTTTAGCAAACAAAGAACTGTTGTGTGCGAATGTGTGCAATCAGTAACCGTTTATGAATTTGTGCTTTATATTGAAGGCGCAGCTACTGAGACAGTTTCACCCGTTTCCACAGCAATTTCAATAAAACTGCGACCGACTTCAATTTATGAGAGAGAGAAAGATGCGATGGGAAACAATGATAATGACATTAGTGGGCAAGCTGCAAAATGCGCAGGCGCAATGGAATGCAAGTGATGCGTAAACGACGACAACGACGACGACAACAATAATAGTTCCTCAGATAAGTTGAGAGACTTTACCAAGCATGTAAATCAGAATTGCAAGTGACTGTAACCCAGGCTGGCCACGAGCTGCAGTTGTGTTTTTAATTGCCATATTCATGCTGTAGATAATCAATTACATTAATCAGGTAGGCTATATATATTTGCGATAAGCATATCAAGTGGTTAATATTGAAGTATTTTCTTCCTCTAATCGTTGACCTTTGCTCGTCTAATTTCTTTTGTTTTTCATAATAATATTGCTTACAAGTGCATGTTGATAATTATTGAATATGAATTTGTAAGCAAATACAAATTATATTGTTCTTCGACTATTTTAAAACTTTAACGTACGATAACTGCAATGTCTCGCGAGTAAAATTAAATAATTTCTAAATCACTTCGATAAGAATCTATTGCTATCGATATCGGTATTCAATTTATTTAAAATATGTAGCGATAGAAATTACTTACTGCTGCATTCAATTCGTGAGAAGTGACTGGCGATGGTACTCATCGTAAGAGTGATAGTTTTGATTACAACACATCTCTAATGCCGCTCAGCTATGGAAATGTTACTCTTCTGTTACCGCCAATGTTAGATTCAAACACATGAAAATAATAGAGAACGCTGTTAATAGCAAATGTTTATTTTGATGTTGCTGTTAGAGCGCTGTTAAAAAAATACCAAGATAAAACAAAAAACACCACAAAAACAGGTGCTCAATGTGCCTTGGGGGTTACGTGTACTGCTTGTCTTTCGATAATATTTTCTTGGTACAACCGCACACAATCAGCAGCCAGTAGCGGCCCGATAAGCAGCCGGCTCAAGTGTTGAGACCACACTCATAGCTCAAGTAAAGAGAAAGTGATTTCCAAATATGGACGACCTTATTAAGAAGGGTGCTCTGTTCCTTATGAACCCGAAGTGCTATGACAACTACTTCTTGGATCACAATTTCCTTGATGGTAAGTGGCATTTATCAACCAAATTGCTATTGTTAATAAATTAATTTTTTACAATCTTTGTTTTAGTGCCGTGCTTTAAGGCGCTGCTGAGCAAAGGTCTCGGCATTGCCATCATTGCTGGTTCGGTGCTGGTGAAGGTGCCGCAGGTGCTGAAAATTCTTAATAACAAATCTGGCGAGGGCATTAATCTATTGGGCGTTATGCTGGACCTGCTGGCCATCACATTCCATATGTCATACAACTTTATGAATGGCTATCCGTTCAGCTCGTGGGGCGACAACACTTTCCTCGCCATCCAAACCGTCGCCATTGCTGTTCTCGTCCTCTTCTTTGGCGGACGCAGGCCGCATGCCGTCATCTTTCTGATTTTGTATACCAGTCTGCTGTACGTGCTCAACTCTGGATTGACACCCATGAAAGTGTTGCTCACCATTCAGAGCTGCAACATACCCATTCTACTGGTTGGCAAACTGTCGCAGGCACTGACCAACTATAAGGCTGGTTCTACGGGTCAGTTGTCGGCGGCGACGGTCATATTGATGTTTGTCGGTTCCTTGGCACGCATCTTTACTTCGATTCAAGAGACTGGCGATCAGATGATTATCATCACCTTCTGCGCTTCAACTTTTGCGAACGGCGTGATCTTTTCCCAGCTTCTGTACTACTGGAACAAGCCAGTCGCAGGCAAAAAGGATGTCGGAAAGGTCAAGAAGCCCACGAAGAGTAAGAAGGCTGACTAAGCTGAAGATTGCATAGCTTTTATTTTGAGTAACGTTTTCTCGACATGACAGATCAAATTTCAAAACTTTCAATAAACTTATTCTTAGCAAATTTTAATAGGAATAATAGTTTAACAATCGCCCTTAAAGTGCTGCTGCAGCAGATCCAACGCCCGGAAGCGATGCGAGATTTTATTCTTCTCCGATTTGGGCAGCTCCGCATAGGTCTGTTCGTAGCCCTTGGGTTGAAACACCGGATCCCTGTTATATAAAAGTTTTTGCTGAATACTTTTATTTTAGTAACTGCCAAATACGAACCAGCCAAAGTCGCGTGGACCACGTGGCTCCACAATGGAACCCTCTGTTATGCCCTGAAAGAGTTTTGGCTCCGATGTGCTGGACTCACAGTAGGCAAAGGTGCAAATGGCACGCGCCGACTTATCCTCCCAGCCGGTGAGCAGACGATGCAGTCCCTCTGGCTGTAGTTTGTCCAGGAACCACTTAATATACGGACCGGGCAGACCCTGCAGCGCATTGAAGCACAGGCTGGTGTCCTCGATCAATACGGGTCCATTCACCTGTTGCGCTGCCTCTTTGCACTTCTTTACGGCAATCTCGTCAACCTCGCCCTGCCACTCGGGCAAATCCACCTTCTTCGAGATGATCTGGCGTGGGAAATTGGGTCCCAGTATGGCAATTAGTTCCTCCAGTTTCTTGGCATTGCCCGTAACAAAAGTAATTGGTTTCGACATTCTGCTCTTTTGTGCTCATCAATTTAAGCAATTTGCCGACAACAAAACAAACGTACAAATGAACAAAAATTTAAGGCGCGTTTGACAGCTGATTGCGTAAGTGGCGCCATCTATCGTTTATTGCCTCTCAATAAGACAGGGTTGTCATGCACCAAAAACAAAAACGGCAATTTGTAATTATTAATAAATATTTAATATTTAAACATAACAATACAAAACATAATTAAATGAAAACCCTTTAGAAACTAGTAACTAAAGAAAAGCGCCCCAGCCAATATACATGGCAGCGAGATTGTCCACTTTGGTCGCCTCACTGATCAGAAAGTTCACCTGTCCCTCGGTGGACAATGGAATGCTGTTTGCCTGTTGTCTTTTAACCTGCATAGGAAAGTTGAATGTCAATAATTCCATGGTGTACTCAATGCTAATAGTACTACTCACATGTCCCTGCAGTCGCTCGGCAATGCGCTGCACATCGTTGGTCACTTTGGGATCGGTTAATTCGGCGCCAGTTTTGCTTTTGCTAGCAGTTGCCGTCAGTCGACTCTGGACGCCCAAATCGTAGACAAACGGACGCAGCATGGACATTAACGTCTTGGTCTCCTGCCTGAGCAGGCGCAGCGTAATCTCGCAGCACTTGCGAAAGCTGCCCTCGACACCGAGCGGCCCCATCGCCGTGATCATATTATGGGTGAGGCGAAAGGGAACCACTTCGGGATAGGCAAAGGCCTCGCCCTGATTGAACAGGCAATTGAAGTCGACGTGGACAGCGTCGCCATTGCGCTCATCGAACAGTATGTTCTCACCATGACGATCGCCCAGCCCAAGAATGTAGCCCACCATGGACATGACGGCAACGGTGCGTATATACGAGTTGCGTGCCTCATACCAGCTGTGCGGCGTGCTGAAGCGCTGCAGCAGCCAATCCTGAAACACGGGCGGATGTGCGGGCAGCAGCTGCTTGAGGAACACTTCACGCTTGCGCTCCATCGGCTCCGTGTGCGGCACAGCCAACTGTTGCAGCTGCCGGCCACTCATCACCTGACCACGCTGCATATACAAAGCAATGCAGATACCTCGATAGGAGTTCAGATTGGGCAGCCACTCGAGCAGGCCGCATTCCTCGTTGAAGGGCAGCACTGCGTAGGTGCGAATGTGCAGGCGACGCTGGCGAGCACGTGCATCCTGATGCAGATAGCGCTTCATCAGACCATTGAACTCCATGAGACGTGCATCCTTGCGCAAATCATCCTTCGGCTTGACCATCACATCATAATCCTGTCCATCGCTGCAGCGAATCGTCAACTTTTTGGGACGCGCTGCCGAACGCAGCACCATCACCTTCTCCTGGAAGCCACTGATAAAGATCTGCTGATACGGAAACCAATTGCTGGCCGCACTTGTGTGAGGACTTGGCGACGGTGAGTTATCCTGTGCTGAACTGATGCTAAACGTGGGCTGCATGTACTTCTCGAAGGGCAGCAGAATGTTGGAGAAGTTCGCCTGGTTGCACAGCTGCGGCAATCGTTTGTCCAGGTCGCTCAGCTTGTAGCTGCGGTCTAAGGTGACCTCCTTGTTGGTGACGCCAATCAGGCGCTCGGTGAGCGTATTGAAGTCATTCAACAGACGTTGGAATGTGGCATTCTGGAGTCGCTCATCGCTGAGGATCAATTTGCAGCGCTTGACGCGATTGACGGCGGCAGACTTGAAATGCGGCAACAGCATCCAGAGTGACTGCTGCGGATAGTCGCCGATCAGCTTGATGATCACGTTGCGCAGCACACCAAACACCTCCGGCGATGGATGACACAGCCGGCTGAGCATTTGGGAGTAGGCCGTGTAAAACATGGCCGTTGGCAGCGCCGAGCAGCAATTGTTCAAAAGATCATTCATCTTGCGCACCAGCTCCGTGTGGGAGGCGATAGTGACAGCTGTGGCTGCCGTGTCCAGCCAGAGACTGATCAGACGGGGCATGGACTGATAGACATGGTCGCTGCCATAGCGCAAAGATTTGGCATAGTTCAACATGATTTGCAGCAGCAGTTCCTCATCTTCGCGTGAATTGGCGGCCGACGAGGTACGCGCTGTGCGCATCTTCTCCAGAAATTGTGCCAGTTGCACGTAGCACCGCTCCGACTGTCGATGCACTGCGATGGCCTCGTGGAAATACTTGAGTATGGCATCCGCACACAGATTCATCGAGTCCGCATTGTACGTGGCCTGCAGGTATTTGCCCTCGAAGTAGAGATGACGCTGCTCGGCACTGAGCTGCTTGGGATTGCCATCGCAGAGCTGCCGTAGGGTGGACAATTGCTCCTCCAGATAGTTCATGGCCAGCACCTGATCGCCCTTCTGCCACAGCAGCTTGGCGCGCTCCAAAAAGAGACCACTTGGCCGATACTCCGACGCCTTCATCAGATACAGATGGGCGCGTTGTAATTGACTTGCATTGCGATTGATCTGGGCGCTATTTAGCCAGAGCTGGGCCAACTGCGTCTGCAGCTGTGCCTGCAGCGGCACACGATCGCCCAAGCGACGCTTGAGCTCGCCAAGCAGATTCCGACGAAAACTATAGATGGGCTCCAGCACGCGCAGCTGCGGCTGCAGCACCTGCAAACGCGACTGCCAATCGGCAAAGTATTTGCGCATTAGTTGCGACTGCTGCTCCTCCTGATCCTGCAGTGATAGCTGCTCCAGTAGCTGCTGGCTGCACTGCAGCTCGTGCAGCATGTGTAGCTTTAGCACCTCGTCGTAGGCATGCGCATAGGAATGCTGTTGCAGGGCCGAACAGCTGCGCAACTGTTCCAGCACTGTTCCGCGCATCTTGTCCAGCAACACCTCAAATTCCAATTTGGTTGTTGTGGGCTGTCGCAGCGCGAGACAGGCTTGGGCGCACTGGGCATGCCAGTTGGGTCGGCAGCGACTCTGCTGCTGTTGCTGCAACTGCAGCTCCTCAAGTTGGTCATAGCTGCCCAGGCGCCAGAGCAGCTCCGCTTTGCACTCACTGAAATACTGATCCGTGTGACGATCGGACAATCGCTGCCAGAGGCCATCGGCGATGAGCAGGGCCGTCTTGGGTGTGTCCATGCGCAGATAGGCATCGATGATGGCACGTATGTGATCTGGCTGCAGTTGCTCCGTGCTGGACAACAGTTGCTCATAGCATGTAATCATATCCTGTTGCCGTTCGACCAAACGATTCACCAGAATCTCCTGCGTAACACTCATATCCGAGCGGCGCGTCTGCACCGCACCCTCCACCGAATCTGAGTCCATCAATCGCCCATAGAGCTGCACTAGAAACGTGAACTGCTCGAGCAGACGCGCCGCCTTATCACCCTCCGCGATGTAGGCCTCCAAATAACGCAGAGCACGCGCATATTCGCCACAATTGTAGCTGGCGCGTGCCACACGCAACTTGTCGATGCGCTTCAGGAACTCATATATGGCCTTATAGTTCTGATCCACAGATTGGGGCGGTTTGCCGCCCATGCTCAGGCCATGCAGACGCTGCCATTCGCGCAGCCAACGCTGCAGAAAGTCCAACAACTCGGCACACAATTTGCCAGCCAAACGTGACTGATCCTCCGCACTGGCGCCCGCCTGAGGCACATCACTGGCTGACTTGGTGGTGGCGCCATATTTACTCGACTCGAACAGCTTGTAGCCGAGTGTGTTGGGATCGATTGGGGTTGGTTCGGTGGGTGTCTTCGATGCTGTGGCTGTGCCTTGTTGTTGGGAGAGCTCATCGTTGGCCTGCAGCACCGCCTGGAACTCCTGCTCAATGTGTACACGCTGCTCCGCAGTGCACTCGAGCAGCGCATGGAGCAGTATGTACGGATAGAAGGTGCTCAACATGTTCGAGTCGCGACGAATGCACGGCTTGTAGGAGCTGAGCAGGTGACGCGTCTCCGACGATTGCACATAGTCAACAAGACGGGCGGCCCAGAGGAATGCCCACAGCTCGTAGGAGTTCTGCGTGTAGTGGCTGCCAAAGAGCGGCTGCTGCTGCAGCGTACTGGAGCGCTGGGAGCAGGTGTAGCAGGAGTTGAGCAACGGTTCCATTATTTCGCGCATGCGCAGAGGCAGCGATTGCCACAGCTGTAGCTTCTTTTGCTCCTTGGGCGCAATTCCGCAGACGGCGAGCGTCTCCTGTATGGCCAGCGAGAAGTTGTCCACATGCTTCGTCTTTTGCTGGAACTGATAGCCACGACAGAGCGCCGTCAGTGCCAGCACCGTAAAGTCATCCGTGAGCACGCTCAACGGCAACTGCTGTGGACTGGCAAAATTGTAATTCGATGGCAAATAGCTGGCATCTATGGCACCCAGCTCGCCCAGACATTTGGCCGAGGCCAGCTGCAGCGAGCGATCGTCGTGCTGACATCCCGCCATGAGGACATTGACTATCTGCTCCATGAGGGGCTCCATCGGCAGCTCATGCAGCATCATATGATTAAGTTGAGTGCGTCGACGACCAAACAGCACGGCGAGATGCTCCAATCCATAGACGCGGACCTGCAGGCATTCATTGGTGATTTGCTTATGCAGAAAGCCCAGTTGATCCAGCAGCAGTGCCTGATCCTCGCCAGCTACTGCAGCAGTGCCCAAACACAGCTGTGCCGTGTGCCGCTCAATGCACTTGCGTATGGGCTCCGACACGTGCTCCAGACGCTCCAGAAAGTACAAGTCTATAATGTGGATTATGTTAAGATATGGTTACAGCAGCTACTCTGTGCCTACCTTGTATATAGTTGCCCAACATGGCGGCGTTGCGAAGGATGACAAACTCGTAGAGTTCGTTCACCTGCTCCACGCTATATGCGAGCAGCGGCTGCAACGTGGCCACAATGCGACCCAGAGACGGACCCAACTCCTGTATGTTGACCACATGCAGGAAAATGTGCCAAATCTTTAGGCAAATGCGCTGCAAGCTTGGCTCCTGCAGCGTGTGCACAAAACTCAGCATGGCAATGATCTTGAAGCGAAATTGTGTAACATGTTGTGGACCAACAAAGCGCAGGATCTGGCCAAGACTATACAAAGTCTCCTCTTTAAGGGGCTTCTCAAAGGACGGCTCCGACAGGCAGCTCTCAAAGTAGGTGATGACACCGAGTATGCGCTCTGCTATAAACGTGGAGAACTGTGCGTTGCTCGCCTGGGTGGATAAATCCTCGCTGCCGATGCTCAGTTGGAGTAGGTTTTGAAAAGAGCGCATCACAAAAGTCGGATTGCGATTAAAATAGATGAGCAGCTCGGCAACGGTTTGCTGCAGAAATAATAAATAAATAATGATTATAAAGGAACGAATAGGGATTAGGTAAATTACAGACGCACTTTGACATCGGCATTCATCAGTTGCTGCACTGTGCATTTGGTGCAGCTGGTGACCAGCTCGATGCAGCGATTGGCCAATTCCGGTTCTTCACTGAGATAGACATGCGCATAGAGCCGCAGAAAGGAGGTGGAGAAGAGGGAAGCCACCGGCTTGTGTACCTGCTTGGCTATGAACACAAAGATGCCCTTACAGCGAGGCTCCCTAATGCAATAGGGCAGCGCCAAGGAGGTGAGCAAACGATGATATTTACAGGTGAACTCCTGCACACACGAGAAGCCCAGCATCTTGGTGAGCTGTAAGAAAAGAAGGATTAATAAAGTATTCCTTGCATGCTATATTTGGGCACTCACCGCTCTGAGTGAGTGCGTGAAGCGCACTCCTTCCGTGACATACCCATGTAGCGTCAGCTGGACCACTAAACCGAGTGCATCCCGCTTGTACCAGTTCCAAAGCGTAAGCGTCTGCAATCTGTGGCGTGCACACATTTGACAGGCGGCGAGCACCGCCTCCTGGGCGACGAGAGAATGCGTGTGCACCATGAAATAGAATGTCATCTTGAACCAGTGGAATAGCCACAGATTATCGATATCCGCATGTGCCGAGCAGACAATCAATCGGAGTAACTTGCGCTGCTCAGCCATGCTCTGCTCTTTCAGCGGTTTGGAAAGAGTGCTTACAATGGAATCGAGCACAAGTGAAGCCAACTGTTGCATAAAATCCTCGGATTGATTGGCCAACCAAGGCACCAAACGCTCGTAGCTGCGTTCGTTGAGCTCCTGCAGATTGGATGACTGCTTGAGCAATCGAAGGCACAACGATGGTTCCAGTTTGATCAGATCCAAGTGATGTGTCAAGTAGCCGCATGGCATCTTAAAGAGCATCGCCTCGGCGAGCCCAGCTATGTTGGAGCTGCTTAAGGTGGGTGCAGTGTTGGGCTTGCAGCTACCCAAATACAAGCCAGGCAAAGTGGCAGGCAAGGGTTCGCATTTGGAGCAGTGCATAACAATCTTCTCGCTAATCATGAAGACATGTGCTGGCGCTGCTGGCTGCCCAGCTGTGCAGATCAACAGGCGCAAAACAGCGGCCAATGTGTGACCATTCTCTGCTGGGTGCCGCAGTTTGGGCAGCGCCTGTTGCAGTTGGGCGGCTTTAATGTAGCCGGAGACATAAAGCTGTGCCAGGTGCTCGTTGAAGAGCTGCCTCAGCTCGGAGTGCGTCGAGCTGAGCAGGCCTAAGTATTGCTGTGCGAAGAAGCTCTGCAGTTGCGTGTGCGCGCTGGAAGGCGTCTCCAGACGCAGCGTGGCCAAAGCCTGTAGGGCCGCCAATTGATGTTGTTGGTCTTTCGATTGCAAGTTGCGCTGCAGTATGCCCAGGAGCTGTTGTTGCGTGTGAGGCTTTAGTTGCAGCCGTATGCAGTTGGTCTGCAACAGCAGTGCACAGATGTCCATAAACTCTGGGCTAGCTGCACACTGTGCCTGCTCCAAGAGTTGCAAGCTCAAATTATTCCAATTGCTGTTGGCATCTGGGGACAGTGGCAGCTCATAGTGCACTGGGAGTTGAGATAGCAGCGCAGCATTCAGCGCCTCATCGCTGGCAGCTACCAGCTCTCGTTGCTTATCCAGCAGCAGCAGTTGCTCCATTTGCCGCAACGCACGCAGCAAGGCAAGCAGCTCCGGCAACTCCCGAGGATCCGTCTCGGTGAGCAGTTCAATTACGCAGAGGCTTAAGCTACCCAAGATTCTGTCACGCATGGAAGGCTGTTTGACAGCAACGACGGTCAGCAGGGGCAATAGTTGATTAGGTTGTCCTCGCCACTGACGCTGCAACAGTTGCACTGTGTGTGGCTGCAACTCACAGGCAGTCGCCTCCAACAACTGGTGTTGCAGATAGTCGGACAGTGTCTGCATCAGGTTGTCGCGCGCGTCGCTTGCTGGCGAACGCAGCAGCTCGTGCAACAGTTGGCAGCACAGATCCAGGCCATCGGAATGAGCCAAACTTTGCGGATGTAACACGTGCAGTAGTTGTTGTGTCTGTGTTGCCAAATGCCTTAGTTGGGTTTGCGTCATGCACTTGGCTTGCAACCAGCGGCTGGACAGGGACCACATGAGGACAGCTGCGCGCAACGTTAAATAGGCATAATGTGCCACATCTGCAATACTTGACCAGCTGGCTGGGGACTGGGTCTGCAGCACGGCGCAACAGTAGCTTAGGCTGGTCAACTTAGTGTCCATGTTGCACTCCTTGAGGGTGAGCAACGCCTGCTGCAGACTGCTGACAAATAGTTCCGTATGTGTGGCATGTCCAATATGTTGGGCTTGCTGCATCACCAGCAACAAGTACTTGGCATACGCATCTGTATGCTCCAGCTGCAATTGGATGGCTTCACAGGCGCAGTGCTCATCGAATGCTTGCAGGACACTCACATCGCAGCGGAATATCTGCAATTCCAGAATGCGCACCTGTTGCACTGGCTGCTTTTTGGGTTTTGTGTAATCGAAGGCGCTCATCTGATCGTTGAGCTGTTGCAATGCCTCCACATACGCCTCCACAAGATGTTGGTATAGCTTGGGATGATTGCACCAACAGGAAGCGAGCAGCTTCTGCTGAAGTTGCACATTCTTGAGGCACTGTCTGGATTACATTGGTCAACAAGTATACTTGAGATACGAGAGAGAGAGTTTCACTCACCCCTCATCCCGACACTGACTCAAGCACACAGCGAGTTTGTTCAGCAGCCAAAGCAGGAATACGTCTTGGAATTTGTTTGGCAGCTCGCGCACCGATGAACAGCTGATGAGGCTCGGATCCTGGCAGAGTATGTTGTCCACCACACTGTACACGGCCGACAAGTTGGCCTGGTTGCGATTCACCATATTGTACAGCACTTTCCACATATCCTCACGTTTGTCCGACATCTTCTTGCATGCAATCTATTAATTTGAAATCCAAAAAGGCGAGGGACATTTATTGTGTACGCCGCCAGCGTTGCCAGACCAACAATTAACACTGTTTATTACTTTAAATAGGCTGAAGATCGCGCAGTTTTGCAAAAAAAATAAAATACCAAAAAATGCAGACCTAATAAACTAGACGCAGAGTGGTAAAATCGTGTTCTACTTTCGTATAAACTGACAAATGGTTTATATTTTGAATTAGTTTTACATTTTAATTTTAATAATGTAATGCGCTAACTATTGCATAACTAAATGAAAAGAACATAATTCCGATTCGAATCAAAGGCAGTTATTGATATTGAAATGTCCTATAATAATAAAAATAATTAGGGTAGTTGCATTATAAACAACTATTAACATAGAACAATGGCTAAATAACAATAAAAATTAGCTTATCTTTGATTTTGTGGCATGCGTCATATAATTAATGGGCTGGAACTTATCACTTTAGGAGCAGTTTTGTTATGTTAAATTTTAAAACTACGACGACGACCTATTACGCTATGTACACATTTAATAAATACTATTTTTACAACTCCAAATGGAGGAGTCGAGAATGTATTGTCGCAGTAATCACACAATTGCTTCAGCGGATCCAAAGACCAGGAATATGATCCATCCAATTAGATTAATTCCCGCCGCGGCACTAAAGACCATCGGCCAGCTCTGGGTCTGTTCCAGGATGTGACCGGCTAGATAGACGCCCAGGAAACCGGGTATTGCGCCCACTGTGTTCATCAGGCCAAAAACGCTGCCTGAATGCAGCGGAGCTAAGTCCTGAGGATTCACAGTCACCGCATTATTATGAAAGCCCGTCCCACCGATGATGATGGTCATGCAAATTAGCGCCGTGTGAAAGTCCGTCGTTCGACTCATCACGAACAGGGCCACATTCTGTGCGGCAAAGCAACAGCTCTGAATTAGCTTGCGCACCGCTGTCGTTGACCAATCTCTGGCTATCAGCCGTGTCGTCAGGTATTTGGCAAAGAACGTGCACGGAGGCAGCGCCAGCCATGGAATCATGTTGACTACCCAGCCCTTGGCATGCGGAAATCCATCGTGGAAGTATGTAGGCAGCCAGGAGAGCAGCACAAAGAAGCAATTCATCTCGCAGGCATGCGTCAGCACACATGCCCAAAAGGACAGGCGGCTGAAATATCGCAGCCAGGGCACTGTCGTCTCTGCTGGCGATTTGTTGGCGCACAATCGCGCCGGTGTGGAGATGTTTATAATGCGATTCCTCTCGCCAGCCATCGCATAATAGCGCAATACCAGCGCCCAGGCAAAGCCCATCAGTCCAATGACTCGGAAGACATATGACCACCCAAAGTAGTCCAGCACAAAGGAGCCCATGATGCCAGTGAGCAAGGTGCCCATTGCCGAGCCAGATGTGAGCAGGCCAAAGAAACTGCTGCGCTCATTTTGGCATAGATTCTGCAAGGATGTACATGAAGTAAATTATATTATCTTACTCGTCTCCAGATAAAACTCACCTGACTTGTCAGGCTAATCATGCTGGGAAAGTGCACCCCCTGCAATGCACCATTAAAGATGCGTATGGTGACAATAATGGGTATCGCATAGCTCTTAACCGATGCCGCCGACCAAATAATCGTCGGCATCAGGAACGTGATAATAGACCAACCGATGGCCGCCAGCAATATGACACGCTGGCCTCCAAAGCGATCGCTAAAATAGCCACCCATCACTTGGGTCAGTGTGTATCCCCAAAAGAATGAGCTCAGCACGGTGCCCGAATCGGTTTTACTCCACTTTTGTGCAGCAGCCACGGCGGGCACCAGCAGCGGCATCGTTGTACGCGTCGAATACAACATGCAGGTGCCAGTAAGCAGCGTTAAGAACCAGACGCGCTTCTCGTGCCTGTGGAAGTGCATAACAATTTAAATCTGGGAACTTCCACTAAAATCTGACTGCTACTTGCCTTGTCCAAATGTTTTGGGTGTCCACCAGCTCGCCGCGTAGCAGCGAATACTTTAGTTTCTCCTCCATGTTAACTTAATTGCTTGTGATAAATTTTGTATATTCTTACAAATGATATTGAATAGTCTTCATTTCATTCAACAGTGGATTTCTTGTCGCTTGAGGTTTCTGCATTTCTTTTATCATATATTTCGATTGATTTGTTTATTGACACAAAACAATTTCTTTAGTTGCGTATGTACATATTTTTGTACATAAATTCGGCTTTTACGTGGCTACTTAAACAACATTAGATGAGCTTAAAAGTTTTAAACGTGTTCAGTTTGTGCGAATTCTTTGTGCACTACTTCGCTGCGTGTTGAGTGTTTTTAAGAAGTGTATTTTTTTTTTGTTCAAGTATTGTGCATATATATAATATTAATTATTTAAACAGTCGACCCATGCAACACTTTTCATATTTTAAGGCAATAACAATTAAATGCTAGTAATTGTTAATAGGTATTTATAGGTGCTTCACAAACTTAAATGCTTTGAAAATGGCATGTCCCCTTGCGACCTGCCACACATGTATAAATTTAGTGTTTTGGCGTTGCCACTAATTAACATGCAGCAATGATGCCATATTCTTTGGTCTGGCGCGTAAATGCGCATTTTTGAATTTAATAATAAACTTACATTAAAGAAGTCGAAAATCGATTTGAGCATTCATATTGTTCATTATTTTTATTCAAGTAATCACTTATATAGTATTTAGTATATGTTTTTCATTCATAGTATAGAGGGGAGAACGGGACCAGGGATTTTGACAGATAACGTGAAATAAATATATAGAGTACAGTATATACGGCAATCTAAGCAAATTACTCATCGAGTGTAAGATGGACATTGGCGGAGGGATGCAGGCCCAGTTCCTTAAGCGTCACCTCGTTATGCTCGATCTCCAGCGACTTGCGCGGAAAGGCACATATCAACTTATAGCCCTCGAATGGTATGTGCTTGTGCGTTTGCCTGATATACAGACGAAGTGTCTTCAACTTGGTGTCCGAAGGCCAGCGCAGTTGTACGACCTCATCGCTGCCGGCGGCGTCGAGCAGGCGCAGCTTGATCGCCGTCAGCTCCGCCGCCTCTTTGCCAAGTTCGGCCTCGTACGAAATGGTGGCGCCCTTGAGCTCCTCCTCCTCGAACTCCTCGAGGCTGTCACAGTCACTGGCATTGGCATTGTTGTTGTTGTTGCTCTCTTTTGTGGGTGTTGCAGCTGTGGCGCCGCCATTCTCATTAATGGAATTCTTGATGGCCAGCGCCAATTGCTCCTCCTCGCTGAGTTCGAGTAACCTGGCGCGCTTTTTGCGCGTGCTGCCCGTGGAAGAGGAACAGGATGCAGCCCCCTCCACATCATCGTCGTCATCATCATCAATTTCAATTGGGGCACGCTTGGAGGTGCTCGCCTCCTCCAGCGAAAAGTCGCGATGGTCGCGCAGAAATTGCCGCAAATCTGGCAAAACATTCTGTTGATTTGGCTCCTCGGGAGTGCGCCAGACCTCCTCGCCAGTGCGTGGATCAATCACGCACAAATAGGGCAACTTGGCACAGCGATAGAAGGCAACAAACCGCCTGCCCTCGGAGCTATCGTTGTCCACTTGCCAGAGCACAAACTGGCGTCGCACCAGCTGCTTTAGCTCCTTCATGCTCCATACGTCACGATTCATTGTTTGCGACTGAAAATTATCGCCTTGGACATTTACCAACAGCCATCGTTGGCGAGTGCTGGCAAATTCGCGCGCTGCCGCCAACGAGCCCGAGTAAAGCAGGTCGGTGGGCGGGCGATAGAGATCACCAAGGCGGGATGAGTTGCTGCTGCTGCTGGCTCTGGAGCGACTATGCAGCGAAATCGCCTGACCAGCAACAACCATTTGGGCCGAGCGCTCGCGGCGTCGACGATGAGTACTAGGATCGGAGTAGACCCCGGTGGCATTAAGCTGCTCCTCCATTAAGGCGCCCTCGCGTGCAAAGTCCCGGAGCGGGCAAACCTTGACGGGGTGCGTAACACGCGACAAGCGACTGGTGCTGCTGCCGGACGCAAAAAAGTTGTCATCCTCCGGCAGCAGCAGCTGTTCCCGGACTGGAGCAATGGGTGCGCGGACCACCTCCTCCTCCTCAACTGCTGCTCCTGCTGCGGCGCCAGTTGCTGCATTGGAAGTGGGAGCACCGTTGCCACCCTGCTCGAAGAACAAAGCAACGGCTGCGGCCACATCGTTGGCACAGGCACCCAGATAATGTTTTGCTTCCTCTGCTGTGCAGGCTGTGACTTCGACCACGCGCTCGACTAGTTCGTCAGTTGTTGCTGCATCGCCACTTGACATTGCGCTGCAGCCTGTTGTATTTTATTTGCTTGCTTTTTTTGTTTGTTTTGATTTTCACTAGACGCTTACAGCAAAACACTGAAACAGTAGCTTAATACTTTTTATAATATGTAAAACGCAAAAATCGCAGTCCTGTGTTGTTTTGCAGCACTCAAAACTAGTGTTCAACTATTGCCATGATATTAATCGATGCTATCGAAACAAGATTGCGAAAAATGAAAATGAACATGATGATGAAAAATGTTGTGAGTGCATATGCAGCTGTTATTATAAATGTTAAGTCGATAACTGTTTCTCTAATATGTTACTGTTGCTGCTCTTACTTGTTCTCATCTCTAAGAAACAGTATCTCTGCGTCAATTTCCCGATAAGAATTGCTGATTATTAAAAGAAATGAAATTCAACCAATTATGCGCGCTTAGTCTAAACCTACCAATGCGAAAGTGATTGTGCGAGAATTGCGCCTGTAAAAAGGGCTAGCATTCTTCCAATAAGAATTCCTATACGCATAGCATAAAAGTTCAAGTGCTCCTTATAACGAAGTTATGTGCTGAGAGTGCATATAGAATAAATAGCTGTGAGAGTATTTCAAAGCGTCATAATTGCTGTTGCGTTTGCTATTGGCTTTGTGCAATAATTTCGTGCCGCCTACGCCGCTTCCCTCCTACTGAAGTACAAGATGGTTTCGCTGATAAAAAAACAATTGCTGAAGCATTTATCCATGTAAGTGGCATTGTCATCGTTAACAAGTTACTAGCATTAAATTCAATGACAAACTCTATGCTAATTTCGGCCTTACGTTAGCTCTGTGGCGCCACTTTGCTGTGGGAAATTCAATTGATTTTTCCAAGCGTTGCTCTTCTCTCTTCTGTTGCTCTGTTTTTAGTTTAATTTGTTGTTGGTGCTGTGTATGCATGTTTGCCTGTGTGTGTATATTGTATATACATGTATGTATGTAATATACTTATATGTGTACTTTTTGCAGTCTGCCAACACCTGCATAAAGGGGGAGGCGATGCTTATTTTCTTTATCGTTTATCGTTTAGTTTTCCCCTCCCAAAACAACGCCAATTTGCCCACCTCTTCTCACCTTAGAGTAACAAGTGGATGAGGGCACACTGCCCCTACCACTCGCTTATGTGTGTTTACGTGTGTTAATGGAAAAATAAATAAAATATATAATTTATATTTTGTATATATGTTTTTGATTGAATCTGGGAAGAGTTTATTTCGAAAACCATGAACGTATGCACCTGCTTATGTGTAGTGTGTGTGTTTGTACATATGTTTGTATATATGTATGTGAATGTGTTTTTATGTACACATTTGTATGTTTGTCCTGACAGCTGGATAAATAAGAGGTGCACAGGAGCGGATTATAATGAAGATTTGCACCCAAATAAAAATGTAGTCATTTGCAGCACTTTTTGAGCAAAAGCTAAATGTAAAATGGGAGTATATCTACATAAGTCAGCTGGTAAAACTATTCGATTATTTAAAATACTTTCAGCTTGCTTATGACCACTTGTAGCGCCTTCTGCTTAAATCTAGTTCGCTCCTGTGCACCAAAAATATATGCAGCATATGCATATGTAGTGGGGTATATATATGTGTATATTTGCAACAAAAAGCGCCCATTTTTTTAGTGATTATTTGTCCCTTGTTTTGAAGTTTGTCCCACGCAATTAAGCTGCAAATAAACTTAGTTTATAGCAAGAGTTTACATGTAAATGCAAAGCAAACTTGTTGGCTTTTATCTTCAGTCCTTGTTTCGTTCCTTCCTTACACACAACAAACGGATGCTGAGTGAAAAGTTTCGTCTCTTGTACCAAAAAAGTTAGCAATTTAATAAACTTTGGCAAGCAGCAGGTGAAAGCATTTTTATCACAGCCCTAATTCGGCAAACTTGCAAAAGGTGCAGACTGGCTTTAAGGTGGATTAAAATTTGGAATTTAAACGTTGGATTAATGCCGAGATTTTAACCGCAAAACTTAACCACAAATGCGGAAAAAGTATGCGTGCTTTACTTCGAGGCTTATAATATAAATGTTATAAGATATATATTAAATTACTTTCCATTTATGTATGTTGAAGCTAGGACCTGTCTATTTAATCATCTAAGAATTGACAAATTCAATCAATTCACTCAATATGTAAATATAAATTATGTATGCAAACCATCAACTACAAATGGGTCAATTGATGGCAACTGATGGGTCAGCAGCTGCTGCAGACAGTGGCGCCACACTTGTCGCACAAATGAGTGTTGACAGCTGTGCGCAGCCAAGCTGAGATAAATAGTTTGTCAGCATCCTATCTAAAAGTCGTTTATTGTGTTTATTGCAGTTACACAAAGAACCTGTCCTCGGATAAAATCAATTTGAGCACATTTCGTGGCGAGGGCGAACTCTCCAATTTGGAGCTGGATGAGCGTGTGCTAACCGAATTGCTGGAGCTGCCCAGTTGGCTGCGTTTGACGTCGGCCTGGTGTAATCATGTCTCCTTTCGCATTGGCTGGGCCAAGAAAAGTGTGCCCATAACGCTGGTATGTAAATATGGATTGTAGCAACACAGAGCACTTGATAAACACTCTCTATTTACCCTTTATTCCGAACAGACGCTCGACGAAGTGCGTATTACCATCGAGACCTGTAATCCCACAACGCGTGATGCTGGTGGCGGTGGTAATGCGACCGCTGCAGCGTTGCCACAAGTGCCTCAGGGAAAATACAGCTTCATACACAAGATCGTCGATGGCATCACCATCGTGGTGAACACGGTGAATGTGAATTTTGTGAGTGCCGCCTTTACCGCCTCTGTGCAAATGTCACGCATTCGGGTCGAGTCCAAGACGCCCAAGTGGGAAAATGGGGATTTGCGATTTACACGGCTTAAAGATGCCCAAAAGGGCATTATCCTAATCTTCAAGGAGCTCTCCTGGCAAACGGTGCGCATCGAGGCCAGTTCCACTCAGGACAAATCATTGACTCCGCTTCGTTTGCTAACGAATCATGCACGTTGTCGAATCACGATACGCAAGCGTCTATCGGATTGCGCAGTGTTGGCTTCACGTCTATTGCTTATACTGGATGATCTGCTCTGGGTGCTGACCGACTCGCAACTGAAGGCGGCGCTGCATTTCGTTGATTCACTGTCTGGTCTAATCAAGGTGGCCACACATGCCACACAAAAGACAAAGGCAGCACGTAAACTGCAGGTCAGTAAAGGAATAGCGTTAACTGCGTTGAGTTGACTTGGCTTCTCTTAGACTACGTCCATCTGTGATAGATCTCAAAATTGCCACTTCTAATGTATATTTTTTTTGTTTGCCTCGTAGACGCTACCCGAGTACCAGGCACAAGTTGCACAGCAACAGAATCGTCTTTCGGAATCGGCGCATTTGACGACGGCGCAAAGGATGTTCAATGCGTTTGATGTGCGTGAAACTTCGTATCATTTCTTTAGTCAGCGTATTGATTTGCACTTGTGCGACGATGAGGGAGACGGTCGCTCCAATTATCCGGAGCTAGAGAAGGGCGGTGCCCTACAGGTGTCTGTGACCGCATTTCAAATCGATTACTATCCGTATCATTTGGCTAAATCGGATCGCACGCATTGGGCCAAGTACAAAGAGGCGTCGGTGGCGCCAGCGTTATGGCTAAAGGAATCGCTCAATGCGTTTCGCGAGGCAGTGCTCAATATCAGCCAGCCGAATCGACCGGCGACGCATGCACCACTCGAACGCAGTGTGCCGGCTTCGCCCATAATGCTGAATGCATCATCGCTGCTGGGCTCACAACATGGCAGCGTTGGTCCCACTTCCAATGGCAGCAGCACACCGACTGCAGCAGCATCCGCCGCGGCTGCCGGTGGCTCCGGTTCGGGCTCGGGCAATGCGTCGGCCAGCAGCCAGGCAACGCAGCAGCGCAGCACACTGGAGAATCTTGCAAAGCTGATGAGCTCTTGCTTCATACTAAGAATCGAGGATTTCACATTGTATCGCGTGACCACGTCAGGCAAGAAGCAAATGCCCAAGGAGTTTATCTCAGGTATAATGAGTTGATTGGGATTAGTCTCTGGCTAACCGCCAGCTAAAACCAAATAAATCAA
Source organism: Drosophila fungiperda (assembly GCA_035042345.1). Classification (NCBI taxonomy): domain Eukaryota; kingdom Metazoa; phylum Arthropoda; class Insecta; order Diptera; family Drosophilidae; genus Drosophila; species Drosophila fungiperda. Next base: position 22,549 of record JAWNLM010000187.1, on the reverse strand, counting down.
ATAATATATATTTAATTCCTATTTGTATAATGCTCTTGGGCATATATTTATATACAACATGACAAAATGCACACACAAATTCGATGCATCACATCACAACATAGACACGCACACACACATACTCACACACACGCCAAACACCTTATGCTCTGACTAATTAATTTTCGCATATTTCTCTCTTCTCTCAACGCTCTCTGCTTTGTTCATATTTAATGTATTTTGAACTGAATTCAAATGTTTTTTGTTTTGTTTTTTATATTTGTATTTGCCATTATGACATCTCATCAACTCATTTGTCACATGGTCAAAACGCTTTTGTGGTTTGTGTTGCGCCTCTCATTGTCATTTGGTTAATGTTGTTAACTGTAGCACAACATAAGAGGAAAGGCAAATCTTCAGGTGAATATCATGCAAAACATTGCGTATTTTGGCGGGTGACGAACTAACAAGAAAGTCAAATCTAAATCATAAACAATTAGCAATAACAATAACAATAACTATTTGTTTTTTCAAATGATTTATTGCTTTGTTATCTTATAGTTAGATTAGACACTATGCCAAAATACTTTTTGTGTGTGAGTCATATGTGGTCAGCTTGGAGGGGAATACTCATGTTCAATTTGTCTGATATATACTTCTGATTACAGGTGACAAGGATCGATACTCTTTTCCCGCCGAGATGCCCATTGTGCACGCCGAATACACCTACTTCTACTATCCGGGAGATTTTGTTTTTCCACGTAAGTGTTGTCCGCATCTTATTGGAACTTTAAGTTATTTATGAATTGATTTTTGTTTTGTTTGCAGTGCCACCTTCAAAGCTGTTTGTTCACATTAATCCACTACAATTGCATTTTGATCTCAGCTCGATATTGTGGTTGAATTCATTTGGCCTAAATCTGCACGAGAGTTTGTTACGCACCAGCGTCGGCTCCCAGGCCACGTTGCAGCAGCAGCCGCAGAGCACACGCGGCTCCATTGCCTCCAATGCCTCGTATGGCTCCAATGGTACACAGATGGCCGCTGCATTGAACGTCGAACAGGAGCCAAATCTGACGTACATGGATGTCAAGGTGGAGGCCATTATGCCGCGCGTGGTCATGGAAGCGCCGCTGGATGCGCCCAATCAAAAGGATCGCCCCAAAACTATGCTAATCCAAATCTCACGTTTCGCCCTGACCAACATACGTGAAATGGGCAGCTCCCGTGCGGATTTGGCTCAGGCGCTGCATTCACTCCAGGAGGGCTCGCTAGTGTTCGGCAGCGGCTTTCCCTCGGTCGAGGGTGACATGTGCATTGTCACCGATCGCATTCTGTCGCATGTGGCCGCTTCCGATGTCAGTATGCTGTCGACACCCATGTCACCGATGCAAACGCAGCTGCCTCGTTCCGCTTCCACACAGTACCTGTCACGATATGCCATGTGGTCGGAGCCGCGCGATGTTTGGTGCATCAAACTGGATCCCGTTTGGGTGGATTTTCTGGGCGCCCGTTCGTTGGGCCCCAATAAAACCATACCGTTTGTGGATGCGGTTCCCATTACGCTCTGGCTGCATTCAGGCGGTGCAGCGCAGGCACAGGCACAGCTGGAGCTGGGCAGACGTCAGAGCACGGCAAGTTCGCAAATGGAGAGCATGGGATTGACTCCATTGCCGACGCTGCCACCATTGCCACGCAATCCGTTCCTTAGCGATGAGGATGTGCGCGTCTTGCACCCACCGGACAAAGATGATGCCACGCCCATCGAACGTACCGCCGATATGCATGCTATAGCGCATATATCAAATTTGGTTAGTCTGCAAATCGATCATTATCAATTGTTATTCCTGCTGCGTCTTGCCGAGGAGTTCAATGAAATGTCAACATTTCTCAATTTGGATGCGGAGCGCATTCTGCAAAAGGTTCGTGTGCACCATATGCAAAAATATCAAAAATATTGCGATTTAAACTCATTAGTTATGTTTGTTTTAATTTTCTCAATAGCAAAATCAACAAAAGTCCATAATATTTGGGTGTGTTGTGCCGCAGATCGAGGTGACGCTTGTGATGCCATCGCCAACACCTGGTAAGGAATCGAGTGGTGGTGATGCTGAAAGTGTCTTACCCGATTCAGCTAGTTTGGGTGATGATTTACACATGAATAGTAAGGATTATATTTCTTTTGTTGTCTCCTTCCTTCCAAAAACTCTTTAGTTTTAATTTTTCAACTAAATGCTAGCTAAAAACACTAACCCATGAAAAGTGTAGCTCTTTAAAACATACTAAAAAAGAATATCAAATTTCTCACACACACCTTTCACTGATTTGTGTTCTTTAACCAATCTTAACACACCGTAATCCCCAGTCGAGGAATACCTTCTTTGTTTTTCTTTCTTTTATTTATTTCATTTGTTTTTCGGTATTTGCTTTTATTGCTGTACTATTGCTTATGTATTATTAAGAAAAAATGTTGTAATCAAATTGTAGGCTGGACACGTAGGATTTTAAGTCATTTAATTGTTAACTTCACTCAAATGGGCGTGTTTTTCACTCCAATTAAATAAATTCAAGTCTTAATAATTGTATAAATAATTTAATATGATTGTACTGTAAAGTGTAATAATGGATATTTATTTTAATTTGGCTTGACAAAACACGCTCATACGTAAATAATCTCGCATGTTTTTGTACTAAACTAACGCAAAAGATATTATTAGACTGTCTAATCGAATATTGTACAATAAACGTATCGTCGCTGTTCAGCAGATATTATTAAAATCAATCACAAATTTCACAGGTGGCAATATAACATGGCCCACACCACCACCGCTGGATCAGCTGAAAAGTACTACGTTTGGCAGCATGGAGACGCCATCGCCTGTTACCAACGATCCTCCTTTTGACAGTGGCATACATATATCCAATCCAAATACACATGGGTAAGTTCAGTTGTACTCGATATCCACCAAAACATGCAGTTAAATAATTTAATCTCATTCCTTAGTTACAATGTGCAAATTCAGAGCACACCAACGTTAGCTTCCTCAACGCCAAGTCAGGGTTCACGACCTGATACTGGCATCTCCATGCAATCGCAATCGCAATCAATATCATCTGCCTCAAAGAGCCTTAAGAGCACCGGTCGATCGAGTTCGGTTTTGGGCGGAGACAATGTGCCTAGCATAACCAAGGAGTTTAACTCGGGTCTCCTGTCCATGAAGAAGGGCTTCTCCAGTTTTATGACTTCCGCAATTAAGTCGGGCACACCCAATGATGATGCCAGTGATACATTCTCCGTGCAGAGCGACATTAGCTCGGATTCGGAGAACTTTGCCATAGTGATGGGCGACGATAAGACCATGGACTGCATGGATGTAATGTTCCGTCTTAATCCATTTACGACTGACAGCAATATAAAGACCTCACCGGTTGAGGTGGCCAGCGAGGTGTACGAGGAACCCAGCAGCTATAAGACAAATATGTCATCGCCCTCCGAGCCCTCAGAGGCAAGCACCTGGCGGCGACGTGATTTGGTTTCTATGGCCACTTTTAGGTTACAATTTGCATGCAATATAATTCAATTAAAATTTGATTTAATCCGTACTTTTTTCCAACGTATAGATTGACGACCGTGGAGATTATACGCCAACAGGAGGGATCGAAATCTTCGGTGCGCTTGCAGGTGGCTGCCGTTTCTTGTGATGAGTGTGGTGCCATACCATGGGATGAGTTGCAGGTATGCTCAGAATGCAATTAGTACAGCAATTATTTACTCTGTTGCCAATGGAAAAAGGAGAGTGTATCTCGTTCCCATAATGCGGATTGATCTCTTACTAACGATTTTTGCTCAATCACGTGCGAAACAGAGTATAGCGCAGTCGGTTACTTTCGACTATAAAATTCTTTCTTATTTATTTGTTTTTAATTGTTTATTTTCTGTTATTTAAATTGTGTATATAAGCAATCATTTTGTTGTGTTTTTTAAGTTCTCAAATTTTCTTGTTTCATCTTTTGACAAAAGTAAAGTATATCTTTTTTCGCTAAACTTTTCCGGACCGTTTTCTGCATGTTTTGATAACTATTATCTGAACATCTAACGAAGTTAAAATTATTTAAAAAGAAACTATTGATTTTATTATTATTTAGCAATACAAACTGTAAGATAAACTTCTCATATAATCATTTTCTCATTATATTTTCTCTTTTCTCTAAAACCCAAATATGTTTTCATATAAACAAAAATCGATCTCAATGTGTGCTTATTAAATACAAATAATGTGGTCAACTTAAAATTTATTCTATCAACAACAAAAACAAAACACACTTTGTAAATTGAATAACGACAACAACTACATGACACAAATTCTTAACAACAACAACATCAACAAACAAACACTCTTCAACAACAACAACAAAACAGATTGCGCAACAAGCGAACAAGGTATAAAAAAGCTCAACTACAAAATTAAAATTCTTATTTAAATGCTAACTTATTGATTTTCTTTGATGCTTTGTATATATTTATATAACGACTAATTAATGCCGTTTTTTAAGTTAACATTTTTGTTTACATATTTTTGGAAAATGATTTTTGGTTTGTTCCATTGTAGTTACTTTTCAGTTGGCTTCTTTTGCCAGCGCTGCTACAGCTTAAAAGCGTTTTTGGCCACTAGTTAAAGTAGTACAATTGAAATTAGTTATATATATAATAATGTTAGTTTGAACGGGTTTTAACCATAGTGTGAACAGTGATTATACCGCTTAAAGATATAAATATAAAACTCAAATATTGTAGGCAGCTTTTTGTTTATTGTATAATTCGAATGTGTTTTTGAGCATGCACTCAAATGCCGTCCTCTTCCCATTTAATTTTTTGCTCAATAGTTCCAAAATAATTTTTTGTAGTGTCCGCTTTCTTTGAATTTTAGTTTATATATTTGATTTCTGGTTGGATATATTTTTTGTTTATTTACTTTTTTGTTGCAAATTGGCTTGGTCAAACGTACACCTAGGTTTGAAGGCGTTAACACCATAACTGGGCGCATACGAATATTACTAATAACAAACACCGAAAATAAACACAACAACAGCAACACTAACAGAAACGGTACATGGAAGCTTAAACAATTGGCGCTCTACTAAAGTCACAAGCCGGTTAAAGCAAAAATCACACTAAACAAAACAATAAATGAAAACGATTTAGAAAATCTTTAATATGACATCATGCAACACTTTCAATCGCTTACACACTCACTCACACACACACACACCCCTTCCCCCACTTATACACACACGCAGACTGTGCATGTGTGTGTCTGCTTGCTGCTTTGCATGTTTGTAATTTGTTTGCATGCCTGACTACTAAGTTTATGGTATTTTATCGGGTTATATATATATATATTGATGTTCTATTGATGACCACTTGCAGACAAAGTTTGGGGCGCGCTGCAAGGCCTGGAATTTGGCACCATATAATCCGGAAGCACCGCCTTGCATAAGATTGCGCTTTGAGGAGACTTTGAATATGCCGAAGGAAATTGAGGGCATCATTGATCGCAAGCGCATACAAAGGTTCATTTTTGCTAATTGATAATCGCAACAATATTTACATTTACTAATATTGAATTATTAGCTGGTTTACCCATCATGCCGAGATTCGCGTTAAGGACATCAGCTTGGATTTGTCGATGAGCACAGTGATTGGTCTTGGTGATCTCGCTGAGGATGAGATCATCTCACCGCCACTGCCCGTTACGGTAAAGTCGCTGTTATAAAGTTTAAAATGTTTATTATTACTCACATCATATACTTTGCATCAGATCAATCTGGAAAATGTGCGCATCAACTTGCTGGAAGACCGTCCGCCCGTCAATATTACCTCACCGGGTCCAGTGCCCATTAATCTCTGCATTGGCCGCATGCATTTGGAGCGCGACAAGAGCGGTCAGCTTAACATACAGCCAATTGGCAAGTATATGGCAAACACAATTTCTTTTTACGATGTTAACATATTTCTGCTTTCCCTAGCAGATTCAAATTTAAATGCCGAACAGCATCAGGCTTTGAGTGGCGCTCTGTTTGGTGCACCCCGCGAACGAGATCGTGAGTTGCTCTCTATGCAGCTGGTCATGCAGCAAATGAAGCTGGACAATGAGCAGCTGCGTCGGCAGGTTGTCGACTGCAAATCCAACACGGACCAATACAGGTGAGTGTGTTTGGACTTTGGAATTATTTCTTAAATCTTAATCATAAACGTTTCATAGGCAAAAGACCAAACAGGAAACGGATGTATTGCGCTCGTATTTGAAGGCAGCACAGGATGACATTAGCATATTGTTGGAGGAGAAAAAGGCGTTGTTGGATACCATTCGGTCCATGCAGGTGTGTATTTTACCAGTGCACATCGCACAATACACACTTACACCTTCTTAACTGTCTATCTCTATGTACACCTCTAAATGTTGTTCGTATGTTTTTTGTCACTTCACATGTTTTGTAAATGTTGTGTGTGAAAAGTTGAAATACGTAAGCCTTAAGCATACCACAAATAATAATGCAAGGACTAAAGGTCAGTCACTAACAGCTTGCATGCTTTTTAACTGAGCACTACGCACTACTTAATCAAGTACCGAAAAAACAATCTGCTTTTGCTTTTTAAATATGTTATTATAGAAATTCTTCAGTCACTAAATATATGTTTCACTTATAGATACAAATGACATCATCGAATATGAGCCGAAAGAATGATGGCAACAGATAGCACAACTGCATGGACTGCATCCAATGCTGCGGCGAGAACAATAATGCCTAGGCCTGGTATGCACTATAGTCAATGCCAATACCATTAGAGACGTCCTTGATTTTTATTGTTATGTCGCTTTTATCATCAATCACTGCATTGAGTTTAGCAGAAGACTGAGCCGTACTGAACACGGACACCAATCACGTTGCCGTTCGTCATCAAAAACATACTTACGTACATAGTTATACTATATACTAAACGCTATATACTATATACTATATTATATATATCTTTATTGGGTTTATTATTTTTAAGCTAGCTAACAACATTTGCTATTGTTCCAAAGAATGTTTTCCTTTTACAAAATGTTGTACTACACGATAATATTGTTTTGTGTTATTGCTTGAACTTTTAAAGCAGCAACTTATATACATATATACATCTACATTTAGAGTAAATTGTTAATTATTTAAAAAATTAAATGAGCATATTTATACCTGTACATATGCATAACTATGTAATTCGTCATTGATATTACATGAAACTAAAACATTGTATATTCAATAGATATTAATAACATATTGTTGTGATTCATGATCATATCAAAATACTAAATTTTAGTAGTTATATTTATTACGTACTATTCTTATGTATATGTGTATGCATTGATGTTGTAATTCATGTGCTAACTAGCAAAACCATTGGCCAAATCTAATAAAACTAACTAGTATTTATGACTACTACATAATTAGTAGTAATTAAAATTTTGTGTTAAAATTCATTGCATTACAATTCAATCAAACCACGAGTTCTCAAAATTACTATTTACACACCCACACACACACACATACATATAAGCATATGCAGTACTAATTGAAAATGTTTTATTCTCAACTAAATCAAAAGTACCATAGTAAAAAATCAAAATAACTCAAGTTATTAACGCGTATACAAATTTTAAAATAATAGTTTTCATATTTCAAATTAAAATTAAATCTATATACAAAACATATAATAAATATACATATATTTACATGTATGTGTATGAAAATATTGCGTTCTCTGCTTACGAATGTAAAAATGAATAATGTTTGTAATAATATTATATATTTGAATTATACTAGTGAAGCATAAAAAAATATTGATTGTTATACTTACAATATACGACCGTTTTCATCTGTAGTTAGGAAAATGAAGACTTAGAAATTAAAGTCGCATCAAATATTAACAATTATTAAAGTACTATTACAATGTGTTTTTCCTTGTCGGTGTAGTGGGTCTTGTTGCTGTAACTGTTAAAGGTGGTAACTATGAACAGAGAAAATATTTGTAAATACAGATGGCATATTCGTATTAAACAGATTTTGTAACAATTCTTTGATTCACATTTATTGGCGGCTTCATTACCAACTGATAAACATAATGTGAGCTTTTGCACAAAATTAATCCTCTGCTTTGGCAGCAGACCATATAAATAACAAAAATCTATAATATGCAAGTCATTTTAATTGCCTGGTTGATTGCATATTTTTCGTTTTTCTGTAATATTTGAAGCTCTTTTAAAAGTGTTTCGTGCATATAAAAATAAGCTTAAGTTTTCAGAAAAAAGTATTCGGAAAACAAAATAAAATGAAACGAAACGAAATGAAATGAAACGAAATTACGGTATTTTTCTCATAAAAAAAGTCAATTCAGCCCTAAAAAATTCTAAAATGGTATCACTGATTCAGATAAATGCCATTTTGACAGTACACTTATCGATGTGACATTTTTCATCGCATTTCGGCATACATCTAAAAATAAAAATTTTTTCCACTGGAAGTAGGAGGTATAAAACTGTGAAAATGCAAAAATTCAAGGATGTTGAGCCCCTGTGGGTCAAAGCTGTGAAAGCAATGGATACTAACAGTTTAACGCCTGATTATTTGAATAAAGAACACGAGCATTTCATCAAATGCATGATGTCTAAGAAGAAGCCATTCATTGAGATGATCACTGTAAGTGCAGCTTACAGTAACTTGTTCCATTTAATATTTCGATATGTTTATAGGAAGCGCAATTAAGAGAAGAATATGGTGAAAATCTTCCGCCGGCATCAAAAAATAGAAATCGGCCGGGGAAGCAGAATTTTCCGCAAAAAAAGGAAAATGCACAGCAAGTTGGTAACTTAAGCAAACGTCCTTTAAATGTATTATATTATTATTTTTTTTTTATAGAAACTTTTGATGCAACAACGCCAACAACAACAACTGCAGCAGCAACAACAACTGCAGCAACAACAACTGCACCAAGCACCACAGCGGCAGCAACAACAACAGCGGCAGCAACAACAACAGCTGATTCAACAACAGCTGATGCAACAACAGCTCCAGCAACAACAGCAGCAACAACAACAACAACATAAGCACATGCAACCAAAACAGCAACAAATTCAATTCCAAACACAGTATGCACACCAACCACAAATACAGCAGCGGCAACAAGAACTTCAACAACAGCGGCAACAACAAAAACTTCAGCCACAACAACTACAACAACTACAACAACTACAACAACTACAACAACTACAGCAGCGGCACCAAGAAGTTCCACAACAGTGGCATCAACAAAAACAACAACAACAAGCCAATCAGCAACCTCTGCAGCAGCTACAACAACAACAGCTACAGCAACAACAGCTTTCCAAACAGCAACAACTGGAGCAGCTACAACAGCAACAAATTTCCAAACAGCATAAGCTGCATCAGCTACAGCTGCCACAACAGCAGCAACAACGCCAACAACAACAGCTTCCATCTCAGCCTTTAGCCAAGAATCAGGATTCCAGATATAATCCATATACATTGAAAATGAAAGTCCAACCAACAACTGACGTGAGCAAGCAATCATCACTAATTAAATATTTAATAATTTAAACAAATTTTGTTATTTTTACAGCTCAACCAAATCATGAAGTCTCCCTCAGAACTCCTTAAGAATAATAATGCCTTATCCAAAAAGGAAAAGCCTCCTACAGCAAAACATGAAATAGGCGAGACTTGCGAATTTTTTAACAATTTACCACAGATTCCAACAAACATTGGGAAATCACAACAAGGACCCAATTTAATATTGCCAGCATCTAATTCCAAAGTGCTCGATGTGCCATCCAAGTCTGCAGTTGAGCAGCAACCCGAAAATGTATCAAAGTCAACTAAACGCAAGAAGAAAAAGAAACAATAAGAAATCTTTTAGTTGAGGTGAGCAATTCAAAAAAGATGTCTATATCCATAGATGCACTGATTTTTCTAATATATTTTTATATTTTATTAGGAAGAAGAGGGTGTTACTGTATAAGCTAGTCGACCAACAGACCGGAATAAATGGGCAGTGCATTTTCAGGCAACACCAGCAAGCAGGTTGCAGTTTACCAGCTGAATTCAAGCAGTGAACAGCTGCGGCAGCTGTTTGAATTTAAACAGAAATGGCCCACTTCCCTGGCACATTACACATTGTATAACACAAAGGATCGCTTGCGGTGAACAACAAAACAAAGCACACAAAACACTTCACATAAATTTCATTAATAGGACACAACAGGAACAGCAGCAACATGAGCAGCAGTAGTTTAAACAACAAGAACAACAACATAAAAGCGTTATAAACACACTGCAATAAACTGTGTAGGCTGCAAACCAAAATTGAATTTGCGGTTTTTGCGTGTGGGCCAAGTTGTAGTTGTTGGCCAGACTGACACTGAACAAGTGTGGTCCAGGTACATAAAAAACACGACATGAGACAACGCAGCAAATAACTGTGAACGAAGCTAAAATGTGGTCAATAAATGTGGCGACCACACAATACACAAATATAACACGATAATGAGTTACCATCCTGCATAACTATCCCATATGCAATTAAACTATATCTACACGCATATTAATCCACAACTTACAATACCCACAGACTTGAGTTAAATATATTTTTGAGAAATATGGCCTAGCGGATGCCATACGATGATTGTTAATTGACAGTTCAAATTGACCACACATCAATTAATACGTTTCAAATGCCGAGCAACAGGCCAGCGATATTTACTACCTAAACACCAGCAGTAGGAATTGTGCAAATAGAAGCAGCAGCAGCGTAGTCATGCATATGGCTTATACGACACTCAGTGGCAGGCTGTCAAATTACGGCTACTGAAATGTATGTGAACAAACCAACACAACCCAATTAGAAACAATTAAACTTGAACATCGATGGCAATATGTATATTATCTCAATAAATATGATGTATGAATTCAGCAGATAACAATTTATTTATTCCCCATAGTAATTTTCATTACACAACTTTTTGCAGTTATTATTTTATGTTTATGGTCTAAGCTCAATCTATTTTTGCTTGTTATTCTAAAGATGTAAGTCAAACATAAAATATTTTTTGTTTTATGTTTTAGAGCTAACACTAAAATGACTGATTTAATTAATGTCCATTTACATACATAAGAGAGAAGCAATCATTGCAATCAGTATCAAATCGTCGGACAGACTATAAGCATTTAATTTTACCAGAGGCTATTACACACTTACGCATAGACCAACGGGCAGAGAAGTTGACCAAGTTTTAATACCCGTAGCAGCCGATGTAGCGCATATGTAATCCCATTAAAATCCAATAAGTTAAATTATTTCCATTATTATTATGTGAGCGCACTTTGTCCCCAGTTTGTCTGTCCTGTCCGATAACGGCTTCTGTGGGCGTTTATCTGCCTGTCAGACCGGCAGCTAGTCAGTCAGTCTCTCTGTGTGTGGCTTTTGTTGGCCAGTCGACGGCACCCTTGACCAATATCTGCAACACTTTAAACTCATCCCGACCATTCTGTGGTTACGGTCATTGGCTTCTTCTGGCCATTAAATTGCATTACGGCCGACAATCATTGTTATTGTTATTGTTGCTGTTTCTCTTCTTATGCCATGTAATTTCAGTAATTTTGTTTGTGTTCTCTTGTTGTTGGGGCTTTTAATTACTTTGCATTTTGATGCGTACTAATATGTAAGCGATCCAACTGTTATTACCCTTATGAAGATTTTTTAAATGCTTAGCAATTTTCTTTCTGCATTTCTAAAAATATACATATTTAATTTAATTTTCCTTTCTAATGTTTCTAATTTTCTTATACTATTTCGAATATCTGTTTTGAGTTAATCTAGCGACGCCAGCTAAAAAAAACTATTTCAGATGGCATTACTAAGGGAGTTTAAAATCTCTTACCTTCTGGCTAAGAGTATGAAAATAAATTCTTTTTATTAAGCGTCATAAACTCTTCTGTGCTTGTATTTAAAAAAAATATATGTATTTATATATTAAATTTTCTATTTGTTATAAATCTAGGAAAAGTTCGTAGTCAACAAGAAATGGAACTAGTGAATAACTGAACGGAAAAAACAAGCTCATAAGCAATCAAATAAAAGTAAAACTAAAGTTAAAACGTTGTGACGACAAATTTAAAAGGTCTCCAAGCGACGTTTATATTTTTGGCTGCCAAATGGCAGAGAACAACAGCAACAACAACAATAACAATTGTTAGCTTGGCACTGTAAGGTGCTTAAATTACGTATAAGCCATGTATGCCAAAAACTGCTGAAAACCAATAACTGGTTCAGTGGGTGGACAATTGGTTTGAGCAATGCGAACAGCAATTTTTTGGTTCATGAGAATGCAGCAAAAATTAGAAGCGAAGCGAACTGAACACAAAACACGCAACTGACAACGGAATTTGTGCGAAGGGCCAAAACAAAAATCAACACAAAACAAAAATGGCGCAAATATCAAACCAACAACAATTCCAGCATTGCCAGCAAATTTTGTAAAAACAACAACATCGAAAACATGTCTAGTAAAATAACGCAAAAAATACACATTATTTGTTCCAGGGCCTCGTGCACTTTATTTGTGTGTAAAAACAGCTACATAAAATTGAGACAAATATGCACAGATTAGATGAAATGGCCATGGAACCTATACAATTTGTAGAAAATTATGTCATTCAAAAATATATTTCTTTGCAGAGCACAAGGTTTGCTGTTTTATTTTTTCTTATACATATTAGTGAAATTTTAAGATATTGTGATTTGTGGATGTTCTTTTAAGGAAACGGAGAATAAATTTTAGATTTTATTTTGTTTTTATATACGTTTTTCATCAAAGCATCCATTTCAATTGAATTATTGTAAAACTAATGTACAAACTCAATAAACAACAAAAAGTTTCAGAACTGTGACCATCCTCGAGTTAGCAGTTGCCTTGTACTCTTTTTCAGTTTTCACTGTAAATGTAAGAGAGTTAGACAAGTTGATACTCTGTATAAGGGCATAAATAAATATATAACATGGAAATGTGAAGCCTGATTATTTATTTAAAACAACATAAAAACAACAACAAAATTGACAACTTCCATTAATTACAGTGTTTTTATTAAAACCGCGATGGTTTTGAAAAATAAACGGAATTAAGTAAAGAAAATCTTTGTATTTATTATAATCCTAGCTTTTTTATTTTTTGTTCAGAGTATCAAATTAAATATTGTTAAAAAAAATTCTGTAATGAAAATATGTTTCTTTTTATTTTATCACTATTTGAAATCTATAAATTATGTAAATATTTATTTAAAATTGCCGTTATGCATTTTTTTTTTAATTTATTTGATATGAAAATACCAGAATTCGGTTCAATTTCAATTACCAAATTGTAAAAGTAAAATGCAAATATTAAAAAAGGCTGTGTATCCATTTGGAGTTTGTGGAAAATAGGAGAGAATCTCTAGTAAAAATAAAAAAATAAATTTTAAAAAATTGTTAAGCTGATGGTAAGCCGCAATGCAAATGCGGCTTTAATCAATTAAAAAATTTTGCGCTATGCCAAAAGTTTTGTATGTTTGTGCGGCGGCTGTGAAAATAACAATAAAGCAAATCAAACACAGAGCAGAGCAGAACAGCAGCAGCAACAGCAGAAACAACAACAACAACAACAATATAAAACTGTTAGGCTTACACCGGGCGTATGAGCAACATTTGTGGCCTGCCTGTCATGGCTAGGCGACTTTTGCCAAAAATGTTTTTCAAGCTTTATTGTTGCTGTTGCTGTTGTTGGTTTCTGCGGTCTGCTGGCTCGACTTGACTTTTGGTTTTCGCAGAGCCTTTCGAACCTCTCGTGGCTTTGTTTGTCCTTGCCTAACGTTGCTCATCATCTCATTGTAGTTGTTGTTGTTGTTGTTGTTTATTTTCGCTAGTTGTTATTGTCGTTTGCTGCGCTGAGTCTTATTTATGTGTTGTTGTTGCTGTGGCTGTTGCAAAGATAATAAGATAAATGTTCTCAAAGGACTGCACGACACTGTGCGCCATCGTTGCTTATGCAAAAGGACATTTGCGCAAATGTTCTGTGATAATAAATATAACTCTGTGTGGCATCAGTGCTGCTGTTCTACCCCATTTCTGCGTCCCACGCTCCCAAATTGTAGTTGTGGTTTGTAAACTGAAAGAAAAAATATAAGCCATAATAAATATAAATATATGTGTATGTAAATATACCAAAAACTTAGCATTTAGTTCAGTTCCATGTCGACGGGTTGAAAATATTTTTGGAGATTGTAATTTATGTTAATTTTGTTCATATTTTATTCTGGTCTCGCTAATTGAAAACCACATTTGGCCCTGCTATCTCGCTATATGGCTTATTTACAGTTAAACGCGGTTCTACAATAAGTTAAATATATTTATAGCCTATAGTCAGACAAACTGATTGAAGAATGCCTTAATTCTCTTGTAAACTGATGTTAAACACAAATTAAAGTTCTCGAAATTTATTAGTTTTTAAGCTTTGGTCATTGTCCATTTTGTAGTTTTGCGGGCCCCTGCATTAATTTACGAAAATCGCATTAAATCTTTTTTTGGGGGTTTGTTTTGTAATAAATTTATAACAACATTGATAAACAATTTCCAACTATAAAAGTACAATTCGAATTTACATATTTAAAATGAGACCGAGCCGACAACCAAAATTTATTATTACATGTTTCAAAAATTGTACTTGTAAAATATATTTATTAGAAACTTGTTATAATCTTCATATTTGAATTCTAATGAGTACAGCTGTGCATATTGGATACTTCATCTTATAATCTGGTTCAGAACAGTTTCAAATAAATAAAAAATTTAATTAATATATCTGTGGCGTATAAGCCAGTTGTTTATTCAACGAGTATAACTCACTTATTTGGAAATAAATAAACTTTACTCTATTACAATATGATTCATTTATTTATTTACTTTATTACTTAGGTCCTTCGGGTTAACGAGGAAATTAGAGATACAATTTTAATTCAATTCGCACGTTCCAATCAATACTCAGTATAATAAAGATGTAATTTTCTATAACAATGGACTGGGTTAAGACAGGAGGAATTAAAGTCAAAAGGCAAGGCGGAGACACAAGCATTTCCATAATTAAACGAACAGCGAATAATGACACCTTAATACGGGGTTTTTCAGTCGGAGAGTGAATTCCAACAGCATTTGCATTTCTTTTCATTTCCATCATGACGTGCAATGGAATTGAAAATTGAGTCATTAAGCTGAGCAATGGCCAGAGCTGTGTATACTTAATATTTAAATGCAATACGCACAAAAGCATGAAGCACATCTGGTTATTCCGAATGTGATCAACTTGCCGGTTATGTTTATTTAAGTAAACTAATTACCTTTAAAACATAAGAATTAACAAGTATTCTGCTGATAATTTCGAACGAAATATTTATATAGTAAAACATTATTATAAGGAAAAAATATCTTTTAAACAATTTTATAATTTAATTAATTATTATAAAACGAAAATTTATATCATGGATGAATAAGGAAACCATCCATCCTTTCAGTGAAAATATTACATATACAGGCACAAAAAAACATCTCCATAAAGTATATATATTTTTGATACAAATCAACAGCCGAGACGATATAGCCGTGTCCGTTAGCTTCATTTGATCGATAACTGCCTCCATTTCTCAATTATCAATAAATTTAGATATCCGAGAGCAATAAATGGCACAGTTTGGATTACAGAATTTTCTAATTTATGCATAGTATGCAAATATATATAAATAAATATGTAAATTACCCAATTGGAATTTCAGGGTATATCATAGTCGAATCATTCTTACTTGTTAATTTAAAAATGAGTACTGGGTATTAAAAAACATCTGCCAAAGATAAATGATTCTTGTTCGTGAGTGCCTTAAGCGAAGTATTCATGTATATTTGCATACAATTATTTTCTCATCAAGACAAACGCACCGTGATAATGGTCGTTAGCAATGAAAATATGATTTGATCTTATGACAATTTATCACTCGCTTTATTTGTTTGTCATATATATATATATATTTTATTCAACATTTGGTTACTTCAAGCGAGTTATTCTTTAGAACGTTTTTATTGCTAATTTTAAACCATCTAACAGATTGACATTAAAAATAAAATGATCAGTACTGCTATTTGAAGAGCTCTTAATTGCAAGAATTAATATTTAATTCATTGCAATAAATTTTTATAGCTAAAAACTTCAAGTAGTAAATTTTAAATTATCTTCGTTCACTAGTTTAAGAACTAGTTTAAATTTGTATTATAAATTATAATGTTGACTACAAATTAGTTGGCTTTTGCCTCACATATTTAATATTGAAAATTGTATTAGAATTGCCCAATAAAGTTATTCGATTGAAAATTCATTTTTTTTATTTTAGTTTCAAACGAAACTCACATTTTTGTGAAATATTTTTCTTGGCGCGGTAATTGAAAATGCGGTGCGCCAATTGATAAACTACCAATGCACAGAAAGAACGAACGAAGGATTCGTGATAAGTTTCTTTGACAGCCAATCATTTGAAGGCTGCCTCTGCACCTTCCATCGCTTCACCCATCACCTTCTGCAGTTTGGCCACTGTGGCTGGGCTACGTGTTTCGCATTGCAATTTTCAGCTGAGCTTATGTGCAAACGAGCAATTTCGTTGGCAACCGAATCGAGCCGCATGAATTTTCTTTTATGAAACTGCAGCTGCTGCTTGTGCCTTGTATCCATGCAATCAATACATTTTGAGCTTCAATTGAATCAAATGCAATTTATGCATGTCTCTCACTCTCCAGGCCCCATCCGCTTAACCCAACTAACTCAACTCCAAATTGACCAAGAGCTGGTTATTAATTTTCCAATTAAAGCAATGGCAGCTACCCTAATTGCTGTCCTGCAATGCAATTTTAGGGCACGGCTTTTGAATCGCAATGGTTTCAAAGCTGCTTACGTAATAACTATGTTGATTGGCTAGTTTGGTTCGTGTTTCACACTTTGCGCCACACTAGCTCCAACTGAAATACCCACAATTGCGGTTGTTCCTTCGACGTGATCGACACATTAGACTGACCAGTAGGGGCATGCATTCAAAGTCCAAACAATGTCTCAATATGTGTTTAACTAAGAAAAAATTTGGAAATTTAGCAGACAAAACATAGATTAATTCCTGAACATTCTGCAAAATGCAAAGACCAAGTAAGATTTAATGAATATATTTATATAATATTATTTTTTTTATAGGAGGTTTTTTCCTATGCTCGCCAAATCAGATCTTGTAATTTTGTCTTTAAATGCTTTTATAAAAATGTGTTAATTATTGAACAATTAAATCTCAACTCCAACGTGCCAATAAAAGTTGTATCTGTCAGTTTTGTAGTAAAACTAAATTACAATTAACTTTTTCTCAATTTTAGCTGCCTCAGACATATTTTTATAACTGCTTATTTATGATGTTTGGAATGCGTGATAGAAATATTTATATTCAATACACTGACAATTTAATAACAAGCTGAAATGTACAATTTAAGTTGTTAATAAACTCACTTTACCCTGCAGCTCGATATTCAGACCTGGTATGACACTTTGGGATTACGAATACTCTGTAATTACAATGTGCATGTGTGGCACACTTAAGGATAATAATTTTGTTGATAGTTTATATTGTAACGCAATTATAACCACAATAGCTGGGTAATAATGATACTTTAAAATAATAATATAAATTTATATCTGCACTGACTGAAATGCCCGTATTCGTTTTAATTTCAATTTAAACACTTTCAACAATTGGCACTGCACTAGGCGTGGAACACTAATGGGTATTTTAGCGATTGGAATGCATATTCAACGGCATTCGCCATTGTTTTATGCTAACAGTGCTTTGCACATTATGCACACGCCACATGGGGAGACAGCCAGGAGCAGAGACAAAGGATGTGCGAAACTGTACTTAGGTATTTGCTCATAACATTATGGCAGACGTTGCGGTTCATTTGGTTAATGCATGCAGCCTGAGCCTATTATTCACAACTGCATTGTGAGCCTCTGAGTATGCTGTATGTGTGAGTGTGTCTGTGTGTATGTGTGTGTGTGGTTATTATGTGTTGGTGCAAAGCTTTTGTTCGTTGTGCGTTTTTGTCTATTTGTAAGAGCCAAGTTATTCGATAATGGACTGAAAATTCCCCGTGCTTGGCGCATATGATTTATGGTTACATTTTTCATCAACAGCTGTTGATTTCTTGAACGACCTAGTTCAGTTTATAATTGAATACCCACTTAATTAAAGGCTTAAATGTCTTCAGAAATAGTTCCTTAACTTAAGAGGACTTAAAGCGCAAATGGAAATTTGAGCCTCTTAAAGTATGCTCAAATTATATAAATTATATGATCTTAAGCACATCAGGATTAATTAGGCGAATAAGTTTTTGATATGGCTCATGGCATGGCTACATAATTAAGCAAATGTTATTAAGTCTAATTGCGTTCATAATGATAATTAGATTTTCAATTATTAATATTTTGTTAAGATTTAACTAACAATTGTGGCTAATTAGATTTCATTGGATTTATTTAATGCTGCATATGCATCATAAATGATAATAAGCCGATTTTTTACTTCATACTTTTATACACACACACACACACTCGCACACACAAAAGACATCCAGGCGCGCTTAAACAAACAACACACTCAGTTTGCATGGTATGCATTTTTTTTATATACTGCTTAAACATTCTGGCAGAGCTTGAACAGCTGCATCGTAATTTGTTTAACTTAAAGAACATTAAAACTTGTAATAAAAATTGTAGTTAAGCTAAAAATGAACGTTTCTATGCCTTCAGTTATTTAAATCGAGTGCGGCCACAGGATATCTCAGGTTTGATCAGAGTGGCAGTTACTTCTGAGGCTTGGTTTTTATTTTTTATTTTCCATTGTGAGCTTTAGCAGCTGCTGGAATAAAATACCTACAACAAATAAAGGCGGCCATGGCTGACTTCTTGTGAATAATTACGCATTAAAAAAATTACAATAATTTTTAATTAACCAAACGGGCGCAACGAGAAAGCAATGAAAACAGAAACAGAATGTTTTTCTACCTTGGAACAAGTGTATGCACATACACACGGCTATGTGTGTGTGTGTGTGTGTGTGTGCCACGCGACCTGTTTATAATGGTACATTATGCAAATGAAGGAATATTTTATTATACTGAAAATAAGCATTAAAAATATATGTATATTTAATTTTGAAGGAAAAAGGAAATTTGCTCACGCAAATCCAATTAAACTAAATAAGGCTGAAATAAATAGCGAAATATTTAATATAAAAATTTAGATGCATTTGCATTTGGCAATACCTGAGAAATTGCTGCTTGAGCCATTTCTTGTGCGCTGGCTGCAAATGACGACAAAAGGCGGCGGTGCGTGACCCCGACCATGTCTGCCCAACCATCACATCCTTGACAGCACTTTGTGCAGGCAAAGGGGAGGTAGGAAAGTGGGATGCGGGTGCTGGCCCATCACTAATTTTATCTATTTCTCGCACTTTGGCCAAAGCAATTGTCTTAGACATTTTCATCATATAACGACCATGTGGGTGGCAAAGGCAGGGTGACGGTCGTTGTTTGCAAAAAGCTAGTCTTCAAGTGCCGCACAATCCTCAAATGGTATCACCACCCCACCCCGTCTCTACTCACGGACGCTACTTGAGCTTGTTGAAAATCAATTTCTTGCATCATTGTTTGCCAAGTGAAGTGCACTGGAAAATTTCTTGGAGCCATCAGCCAGCAGCATCCACCCACACTCCAAATCCCACTTCCTTCAAACCCTCCGGCATCCATATAAATATATATATATTCGTTCCTTTGCAATGTGATGCCTTAAAAATCAACGTCATATTGAAATATGTTGAGGGAGTTGAGTGCGCTTCATAGTCAGGAATCAAAATGAAAGCAATTAAGCTGCTGCCCAGCTAAAAAGCCAAGTAAGAGAAAAATTGATTTTCATTACTGAATTCGCGCGACTAAAAGCCCTGCAAAATGGGCAATCGTTGTTGGCCAATTGTTTGGCAAGAAACCTAATGAACGTTAAGCAGTCTGACCACATGGACTTTGCTCTAGACAAAGACCCAATCGAATCGTAATCCTCCAACTCCACTTCCTCACTCCATCAGGCATCACAATCAGCAGACAGTATTTGGCCGTATTTGGCCGTATTTCAGCTAAGCCATGCGCGACCCGCCGTCGACAATTTTGTGCACTAATTTTTGGGTGCACAGCGAGAGAAAATTCTTTTAACCAGCAGCTGAGGCAACAGCCGATGAGCAATTTCGTTAGCATCCTTAGGATGTTGGACAAAGTTGTAATTTTATTTTCGAAATTCGTTTAGTTCTCTCTGTGCTTGCGAAAGAATTCGTTATTTTCCAGGCTCTGCAACATACACACACACACACACACAGATATACTCACACACACCAAAATGAAGTTGAAAAGTTGTTTTTTTTTTTTGTTATTTTTTTTTTGGTAGTTTGGAAAGCAATGGCTTAGTTTGTCCATGCGTAGCACGAGATCCACAACTAACTGCGGACAGTTGCGTGCGGGGAATGGGGATGGGGATGAGGATGAGGATGAGGCAGAGTTTCGGTGTTGTCTCAACCGCCGCCGCCGTCACCGACGATGCTGCTGTCATGTCATCATGTTGATGAAGCAACCGGATGATGAATGGACGTGCGCCACAGTGGAGCTTCAATTGATGCAATCAGCGTAAAGTGACAGTTGCTACTTCTTTTTTTTTTATTATTCCTCGCCTCCCGCTGCTCCTGTTGTTGTAATTGTTGCAGCCTCATGTCGCGGGTGTCAACTGTCAGTTGTTGTTGGTCGCTGTTATTTGTTGTTGGTATACACTATGACTTTGTTAGTTTTGGGGCAAGACAATGAAAACTTTAATTTTGCCTGCGGCTACGTTTTTGTCGACATTCTTTGTATATGTGCTTAAAATGGAAGTGTCTATTAGATCAAACACACATCTTATTGACCGTTAGGCTTAAAAATGTTATATAAAAAAAAAAAAATTTTAAGTTTGTAAGACCAAGAAGAATTTGAGAGATGGATCCGGTAATTATTCAGGATTTTTATTTATTTGTCATAATATATTTTTATTTGTTATAGATAAATATCTTAGCTTAAATAAATGTTAGAAACTATATTATCGTTGAAAACGTATATTGTTATCAGTTTGCACAGCAATATGGCTTCATAAATGTGTAGTAATTTTTTCTACCTTAATTTATAAAAAAATATGTCTTCAATTTGATTTTACAAACTAAAGAAAATGTCTTGCTTGAAGGGCATTGATAAACTGTATTTTGGTAGATACCTGTCATAATGACAGGAATACTTTAGTATATTTCAACAAAAGGTTGACAGAATAAAAGTTTAATTTTAATAAATAAGTGCAGATTGCATTGATTTCCATTTATCAATTTTAAGATTGTAAAAAACAAACCGCAAACGAATTGCAAATAATTTCCAATCAACTTATCAAAAATCTCGATTATAAAAGAGCTGTGTGCAGCACAACAAAAAAATATGATTGCTGTTAAGCTCTAAAAACCCATTTGTACACAACAACTAAAAATATTCCATGCACTTGCAGGTGGCTCCATAAACATTTTCTGAGGCCGAGGGAACAAAATTTTGCTTTGTTGCAAAACAAACTTTGTAGAGATATGCGCAAATAGAAATTGGTTTTTGGTCAAACAACTAGACACCCATGTCAGCAGAAGGCAACCAACAAAGGAAAAGGCAAGAGAAAAAAAACATTGAAATTAAGTTGCCTTTAAGAACGGCAAACTAGAAAATGCGAAGCGGTCGGCTGAATAAATGTACGAAATCAGCATAATGTAATGGAAACAATTTTCATGACAACGAAACGGCAGCATCTTCGGTACAATAGCTGGTAGAGCAAAACTTGCTGCTGGGCTGCTGACCAATGTCAGCCCTAAAACTGAAAAATTAGCATTTTTTCCATTTTATGCCAACGGCCACCGACGCCGTCTTCGAACTAAATATTTGCCCCAGCGACCGCCGCATAGAAAAAAGAAGCTAAAAAAAAATGCTAAAATGGTTCAGTCGAGTTGAGTTATTTTTGCAGCTGACCTAATTACAACAAAACTTAGAAAAATTGACGTTTTACATTTTTTTTTAAAGAATTAAGAAATAAACGTCATATCTTCGACAATAATTTACTCAGGTCAAAATTTCTTTCAACAATTTGAAGTCCTTTCCATACATATTAATTCTGTATCAAAAGTTGAAAATGCGTTAATGTTCACCAATTAGAGAAATTGACGCTTTAAGTTATTTTTTTTTAAATGAGAAATTAACGCTTTAATTGGGGATATTTACGATTTTCTGTTTTTTTTTTTAATTTGAGAAATTAACCTT